>JAFBJZ010000951.1:6720000-7920000 GCA_016785225.1 Psettodes erumei | reverse complement strand
GACACACATCTGACAAAGCACTTGCCCAAGCAGATGGCTCATGAATAACTGGAGGAAGCAGAGGTCGGGGGGCAGATGAAAAAACATAGTCTGTGCGTGGAAAAAGCCAGTCGACATAGACCAACATGCATGTGTGCGCACATACATACAAGTCTCATCCCGTTTGTGCGAAAAGTCAAATCAATACCGACGCACGTACTGTAAATACCTCTGGTTCAGCATAAGTGCAGCAGGCAGATAGGTTGTCACGTCACGCTACTGAGAAGCGACAGCGGTAACAATAGGCAGGGGGCCGGCAATATCCTGACAGCAAGAGAATGAGCTTGCAATCAGAGGGCTGTCGGATCGAATCCCTACTCCGGCAGCGAACAATTGGAAGGGAAAGTGGAAGTGAAGAGTTCTCCCTTGCAACAACTGCCATCAAATTACCATCGACCCTTGAGTGATGCACTGACCTCCCAGCTGCTCACATCCTGGCAAAATGGGCCATCATTCAAGACGGTGCTGCGCTCAACTTTTACAAACCACCGCTGCTGTATATTGTGGGGGAAACTAACTTAATGAAGTAAATTTACTCAAGTACTATACTTCAGTACAATTTTGAAGTACTCATGCAGTACTCTACTTTCATTTCATGCCACTTTAGAGTTCTACTTCTCAACATTTTGTGGCCAGATATTATTCTTTTTACTCCACATTAACAGCCATAGTTGGTTTAATTTGACATACAAACTGCATCATCATCTTTTAAATTATGATAGATTATAAAAGATTAAATTAGCTAATATTTCACTTAAGCCCCACTTTAACCTGCTTCAAAATGCACACATTTGCAGTGGTGGACTGAAACAGTATCTAAAACAAGCAGTCAACAATGATACAGAACAGGCTAAGATGTTCTGACTTTTAGTCCCGAGATCAATTAACCTCCACAACCGATTGATCCCACATCAACTGATAACCATCTTTTATTGGACCCTCCCTGTGTGGTAGCTGCCTGTGTCTTCCAGACCCCACACCGGGTTGTGTTCCTGTCTTTCCATTACAAATGTGTCGTCTCAAAGCTGAGGTTGAGATAAATCAAGCAATGGCACCTGAATCATTTTCTCCTCCAGGGCCACAGAAAACATTTTCTGCCGGGCTGCTCAGTGCCCCCTCGTTATTAAATACTCTACAACATGCAGAATTACTTAACTATCCCTTTAAGTAAACGATGGATACTTCATACACTAGTGACTGTATTTACAGGCAGCACTCCAGCAACTGTTAATCAAGTTAGCTGCTACAATGGCAATGCTATATCTTCAAAGTTGCACTTAATAGGCTATATCTTTAACAGAGTTAGCTATGCTTAAAGGCTTAAATAATTTTAGTGTGGTAGCATAGTGTCACTGGATTAAAGGGCAAAATTGGCACGTTCCTCACAATTCTATTGTATAGTTGGCAGCTGACCAAGTGGCCCTCAGTGCTGCTACAGCTCACGATGAAATGTTCCACAGGAGGCGTTGGGAGTCGTCAACCTGTGAGGTTTGGCAGAATGGCTCAAATCCAGCTTTGTGTTCGCCTCCACGAGTCACAGACATGGGCAATTTTCACATGTCAAGCCATGTAAAATGTGTAACTCAAGCAATGTAAGCTGAAAGTAATGTAGGCATCCACCGAGCAGAGTGTGTCTGGGGGGGAAGGGGGTTGTCCAGATGTACTCACCCCACATAGGAACAAAAATGCCCTACTTTGTGTTTTGTGCCGTGTGGGCTGCCAGTAGTGCAGCTGGGTGTTTTTGCTTAACAGAGTACATAAGACTTTATCTTATCTACACATGGCTGGAGAGAAAATAAATAAGGGTAGCTGCTACCCTACAGCACATGTGCGGTTAGCTCTCAGGCAGACTGTAGTACAGGTGTTAACAAAATTTCAGGAGGCATCTGTTTTTTGTTGGGAAAAGGCAGTTATCCTCCTCTTTAAAGGATTGCAGGAAAAAAAGAAAAACACTAGGATGAGTAAAAATTGTGGGACCATTCCATACTATCAAATATCCAATTAGAACATTTTAACTGAATTAAAGACTGGGTTTGTTTCACTCCAAAATCAGAAAGCTGTTCACAGACACAGTGTGTTTGTTTCTCTCTAACACGTCTGACCTTGCAGTTTAATATCCACTTGAGTCACCACTCCCAAAACAGAGTCAGGGTCTCTCATATCCACAATAACTGTGTAGCGCGAAAGCAAATGAGACCACATGAATCACTGCTGCGCTAAATGTAAAAAGGAAAAAAGATCCTCAGTAATGACTGGATGATCGCTCCAGATAATGCTAGCATCTCCTCGTGTGAAGCGTCAGCCGGAGCGAGCGGTGACAGCAGCCACAGGCAGCATCGTACGCTCGGGCATGTGAAGATGAGAAAGCACGCTGAGGTGGTCTGAGCAGAGAACCCGATGTAATGGCTGGTTACACAGTTTGATGCTGGTTTGTTGTCGTTGTAGCCTGCCTTTGCTGTAGGCACAGTTGAGTTCTCAAAGAGTGAGCTCTTCTGTTTCCCAGGCCTGGAAGTAGAGCGAGCCGAGCAAACATTATCCACTGCTCATCTTTCTGACAGCTTCATTACTACAAAATTCCCATGTTTGGCAACAGCCCTCTCAGACTGGCACTCGCTGTGCTTGTTGAAGAGCAACTAGCTCTGGATGAAGAGTTACAACTGGGGAAAAATACATCAAACAAGCACTTAATCTTTGACCAATCCAGAATAAACCAAAGTCATTCTGCCAGTTATCCATTTGCTTGGTTTGGGGAACTGCTGTGTGTGTGTGGGGTGGGATTTCTAAATTGCTAACCCCTTTGCTGCTTTGCTCATGACATGGACACTCAGCTTAACCTTGCATGTGTGTGCCCAGGATAGAAAGAACTGCACGCACATTAGTCATCGCAAGGTTATCCAGAGGTGAATGTACCACGCGGCACAGAGAGCTGTTTGGAGACATTCTCATTCGTGTGAAAATGCAGACAATGATACAGGTGCATTAGATCGCCCGAGGGGGGAGCGAGGCAGTGACAATGAGCCTAAGAGCTCTTCACAAGACAAACATTATTGACACCGTTTTTGCTGTCATAATCTAACCGCCCAGTCTTCATCTCCAGTTTCGCAGTCCTGCAGTCTGCTGGACCGGCCAGCTGACGATGCAGACTGGCTGCGAATGTGTCATCTGCAATCACCTCAATCCCGGACCCCCGACCGGGACCGAGCGAGGACGGCAAGTGTAGCTTCAAAGAACAAACATCACAGAGCTCATTCTCACTGAGGTGGATACAATGCATACTATGCCCATATGTATGGCCCACAGACATACAGATCCATATGTTAAAAAACTAATTAAGCATGCAGTTGGATCTCCTACCCCTCTGTCCATACGTACAAATGGCATGACACTATTGAATAATGACATTTTGAAATATATGAGTAAGAGATAAAAAGGGAATCACATGGAATATACTGCCCGAGCAGAACAGCATATTTTACTGTGTGAATGATGGAGAGCGACTATAATGCTGTCCCAGAAAAGGAAGTCAATGAGGTCTCAAGTAGAGGAAGATGAATGGGGCAGACAACTGGGACAAGTTGGGGAGGTGGTGCCCAGTTTGCAGTGACTGACTGGCCTGTTGTTGTGCGGGTGGTGCTTACATGGTCTGTCTCAAGGCATCAGAATGTCAGCGCGTTTAATCTCTCGGCTCAGGTAGCCATTAGTTGTCCATTATCTCAAACAATGACTGCAGAATTCCTTTTTTTAGTCCCTGCGCATGACTCATGAGATGCACAGTGGAAGCAATACAGACACACAATGCGCCCACAAGCATCTGGGAGAAATCGCCAGAGGAAGACGGACGTCCTGAGACAAGCAGAAAATGGAAAGAGTATAAATAAATAAATAAATTAAACAGATCATTGTGCAAGCGTTCACTAATTCTGGCCAGCTTTCTTGTAGATCCATCTATTTTGGATGCGTAGGCAGCCCCAGAGGCATGTTGACCTGAAAAAGACAAACCTCTCCCTTCCTTTCATCTTTTGAGTCAGTTCCTGCAAGCAAATGTATTAGGGCCAGTAACACGAGGCCTACTTCTGCTGTTCTGCCCTGTAACAAGAACAGCGTTCTGAGCTGCTTTGCTCCCATCACGTTGGGAGTTTTCTCTTTTTTACAACTCTCTTTCCAAAATAGTGTTGTCAAAGGAATACATTGCACAATATCAAAACTCCTGTAAGAGGAGGCTGCACCGCTCTGTGTGAGCACATGTACAGTAGGTGGGTTTTTGACATTAGCGAGGTATAGGATCTGATATCTTCCCCTGCCTCCGCATACATCTGATTCATTCTCCATCCCTCCCCTGGAACCCAAAGCGTGTGAGAGCAGCAGCCAGGCTCTGCTGACTCAAACCGTATTTACTGTATATCTCAAAGCACTGTGGGAAATAGAGACCTTCAAGCCCACCAGAAGGTCTCCATTCTCCACTATGCTTTAAAGAACAACAACTGCGCAGCATCTGGCCTGAAAACGAAACAGGTGGTGGAAAATGTGCACAGTGAAAATGAAAGGTGAATAACAAAACAACTCAGAGCAAATGGGGAAAAAAACTGGGCCGAATCAAAAATAAAGTGGTCCATCAACCATTGCTTCAAATCCTGGCCACCCGCTCCATTTTTTCATATTTCCTTTTGTTCATGTCATCAACCAAAACTCACAAGGCAAAGCGCTGCTTGAGAATCCACATGCAAGTCGGTCGGCCATCTTATCTTCCTGCGAGGGATCAGGCGCAACCTGACTGCAGGATCTCTGCAGTGCACCACGGCAAAGGCACACTTTGTGGCAATGAGTGTTCTGTGTATCTCCCATTTAGACTCTTCTTTAAGTGTCAGTGGGTAAAGGTTGAGGGAGTGGAATAATGGACCCGTACGCAGGAGATATTTTTTAAGGGACGTTCTCACTTACGCCTCTTGTCGCGTCCCAAAAAAAGAGGAAAGAAGCAGCTGTGGCCTGGTTGGTTTAATAAGCCCACTTCAGAGAGGGTCTTATAGTGAGCGCTCCCTCCTTTGGAAGAATGAAAGGAGAACTTGTGCATTATTTACCACCCGCCTCAGTACCACCGCACCCTGCGCACACAAAGCGGGCTACTGCAGGAAAATGGATTTTTCTGCAGAGGAGCTCTATAAGAAGGATAGAGGGAAGAAAAGGATAGAATGCAGAAAAGGAGAGGGTGAATACTGGGAGACATTAGTAAGCCACAATTTGGTAAATTTCTTCACACGAGCCTGTCTGCAATCTGCTCCTCTTCCTCCCAGTTGGTCTGAGAAGGGCAGTCCTTTACGTCAGAGGCCTCTACGGATAAGTCACCCTTTTTTTACTGGAAAGGTCGAACGCTGGCCCAAAGCTCAGTTCGTGCTGGGAAGTCATCATTTCTGCTCTTTATCTCCCAGGTGAGCGATGATCCGAGGCTGAGTGCCATGCCAGTCTGCCCCCAATATGCCCTCTAACCCCTCGAACATCTCCCTCACACCTCCCTGGGCTGCGTTCAGAGAGATAGGAGAGGAGAGAGAGCTGGTGACGTACGAGCAGCGCTTTCACAACACCTCTCGGCAAAACGGCCATCAGATAAGACCAGAGTAAAGATCCAATAGTGGCACTGCAGTATCTGAGTGATGGTTTGGTCAGGCGATCCCCCAACATCCCTCGCTTCTCAACAAGCGAGCCAGGAGATGAGAAGAAGTGATAAACATGTCAGCATATGGCAGCCACCTGAGACTTCCCCCTACCTCCCCGGAAAAACTCCTGCAACCAGCGCACGTCGCTTCCCTGGATTCCAGCGCAGATGTGTGTGCTTCCGCAAAGTTGCGTACAATTGCGTGCGTCTCGCTGTTATTGTCACAGTCCCAAAATGACTATCGCGCAGTAAGTGATGCGCTGGTGCAATTTGCGTGTCACTGTACTGTGGGACGACCCAACTGACAAGACTTCCTGCTTTGCTGCCTGGGTAATGAGTCATTGCAGCCCGGGAGAAAAACAATCTGGTATTTTTAAACTGCATCCTTCAGCTGTTCCTTTCTCCCTGGAGCTCCGGCTCGTAAGCGCTAGGTGGATTGTAATATGAATGCCATTTCTGGTGCTTGTTCTAATGGGCCTGATATGTCTGAATAATACAAATGCATTACAGTGCTTTTAATGGTACTCTCGGCCCATCCGTGCCCTGCCGATTAAGACTTAATGCTCTGCGCAGTGCAAGCAAATACAATATGTAGGTTCAGGTGCCAACCGGTGGTCCGGCGATCTTTGTGTGTTGCCAAGTTCTATGACACTCAAGTGTTTTCAGTGCTGAGAAAAAGGGGGATACTGTTAGTGTTACTGAAGTCTGAGGATGCCCCTTTCCCATCGACTGAAGGGCTTTGAGTTTAGGGCTTAACTGAACTAGAGCATGCGAGTATTGATTCACAGTGCATAAAATAAAAGAAGTAAAAACTATAAATTGCAACCAATCTTGGCCTTCTTTGAAAGCAGTGGGTAAGGGATCAGGAGAAGAGCTTTTGAGTTCCTTCACTTAAATATAGCATATGTGAAAGTCCCATTATTAAGTTCACATATCTGAAGATGCACGTGAATGCCAAGATTGTGGACGTATTAAATTACGTGAGTGAGAATAACGGTGACTTCATTCACTTGTAATCACTTGGGGCATGGACGCACCCAAGCCACTGGTTAAAAAAAGCCTTTCAGATGAGTCCTTTTTTCAATGGAACATCCCTTTTGATTTATTGATTGATTATTTGTATTATAGTCAGCAGGATGTATACTCTTCTGTCCATGTGACACATTTGCATTAGTTGTCCCTGTGCCTTTTCACATTATGCATGTACCCTATGCTCTCGGGCTGCATGTGACACCCCACCCTGATGAGAAACATGAAAGAAACAGACAGCACAGAACCAAATCCCTCCAGATTCCCCCTCATATGAAAACATCTAAAGCCCCCCCATCCCCCGCTTAGAGAGACGCTGCCGTTGTGCCGCATCACCTGAGCAGCCATCACCTGAGTTCCTTCACTTAAATATAGCATATGTGAAAGTCCCATTATTAAGTTCACATATCTGAAGATGCACGTGAATGCCAAGATTGTGGACGTATTAAATTACGTGAGTGAGAATAACGGTGACTTCATTCACTTGTAATCACTTGGGGCATGGACGCACCCAAGCCACTGGTTAAAAAAAGCCTTTCAGATGAGTCCTTTTTTCAATGGAACATCCCTTTTGATTTATTGATTGATTATTTGTATTATAGTCAGCAGGATGTATACTCTTCTGTCCATGTGACACATTTGCATTAGTTGTCCCTGTGCCTTTTCACATTATGCATGTACCCTATGCTCTCGGGCTGCATGTGACACCCCACCCTGATGAGAAACATGAAAGAAACAGACAGCACAGAACCAAATCCCTCCAGATTCCCCCTCATATGAAAACATCTAAAGCCCCCCCCCCCATCCCCCCGCTTAGAGAGACGCTGCCGTTGTGCCGCATCACCTGAGCAGCCATCACCTGACAGCCGAGATTTCAATCATTCAGCTGAGCTCGTAACCCCGTCTTCGCCCACACACACACACACACACACACACACACACACACACACACACACACACACCAGCGCACCCACCTGCCACTGTCATGCTAATTTACTAGTGCACACTGATGCGAGCACTCACATTTTAGAGCCTTCTCACAGACACCGATCATGGGCTTGCAATTAAAGTTATGCGTGATTTGAAACTGGAGCACATGCGACGATAATTTTGCTCTCTCCTGGGGAAAATCCGTTCAGTCAAAGGTCACGAGACAACGCTGCTTGGTTATACACACATGTTTTGCTAAGAAGAAAATAGCTCAGAGGCAGGAAATGCAGAAAGCTGCGAGCTACTGTAGCCTCACAGGTATACCCCCATGCATTTCTACAGGGCATCTCGAAATAGCAGCTGTGCAACAACTGCAGTGGTTAACAATAGATTATGTTTGCGCTTCCACTTTTGTTGGCTATATCTATGGTAAACCGCCTCCGGTAAAGTAGAGTAAACAAGAAAATAGAGGGTCTGTGTCTCCTCTGAGCAACAAATCACGGCTCCCACAGATTATCATTAGTCTCACTAGCCGGCAGAGAGCAAGACAAGGGACTTGTGCCTCTGTTGAATCTAACACAGATTTGGGCATGAAGACAAGCAATACATCACAGAATTACCTTTTTGCATGAGACTAACAGACTAGCAGAACACTCTAATAGGCTAATCTCAACACCGCATCCACACAGCTCTGCATTGGCTTTCAAAAACAAAGCACTATGCACTTTCATAGCTCACTGGGAGCTTATGGCGCTTCCACACTTCTTCATGAACATGACATGCCATTTATGATTAATGGCATTACCGTCTGGCCTAAGATAAGGGCTCAATTAGCTGTGTGGGCAAGGACCTTGACTCTATCTCCAATGACTAATCCCGTGGCTTTTGTTATGATCAGCAGGAGCGAGAGTTTTAATCTGGGTTTCCAAGTGCCTGGCACCAGCCCAACACAACTGATTCATTAGCAGTTAAAAACGCACTTCTGCTGCGAGGTGCACAATCCTGCGTCACGTCATTGTGGCTGCAAGTTACATGTCTCCCAATCTGCTAATCGCTGCTGTTCATGCACTCTGGCAATATCAGTGGCACGAAATGAAGTTAAATGAATTCATCCACCGTGTTAATATTTTAGAAAGAGAGGGTTTTTGTGAGCTATCATCCATTCTAGGCCCACTCATCCTCTTGAGGGTTGTGCTGCCTACATTGATGCTAGTTTCCTACAATTTCTGATGTTAGCTTACTACTATCTGTTTTAGCTACAGCAGCTATACAAAAGGAGGTTTTGCTGAAGTGCATAATCTCTATTACTCAGGAGCTGTCGAACAACTCGGGCTACTGTAGTCCAAAGAGGTCCCCTAACAAAGCTCTTAATATTTCACCAGTTATGCATTGAAAACAGTCAAGGACAATCCTTTCAATCTCACATCTTTAATTTGGTGTGAAAACCTTTATTGAGGCATCATGAGGATCCTCGATATTGTTGGAATGAAGTGTCTATTGGCACACGGTTGAGAATAGTCACAAGGTAAGTTATTACGCTCCCTGAGCGCCTTGCTTTTCCTCACCTTCACTGGGTATGTGTTTCGTGAAGGAATGAGGTGTGGGACCAAGCTAATTGTTGCAATGAGCCTCGCCATATGCTATGTGGCGGGGCTCTGTCACCGTCAAGCACTTATTAAACACCGCTATATATCAGATGGGACATTAAGAAGTCCGGTGACTTAATTTAAACAGCGTCTATGTGGAGAAGAAGCTTGTGGCGGATGAATGGGTTCAGTACAGGATTTTCAGCCAGACAGGTTTGTCTCCTGTTTAAAATCAAAGGTTGATAGATTTATTTTTCAACATTGTTGACCTATTACCCTCATCTATTTTACATATTTACTTTTCAGTCACAGTGTGGGTCGGCGTAGGCAGCAAAACTACTTGGTTGGTGTTTGGAAAAGATGAGGGCTTGGCTTAAAATAAACCCTTCACAGTGTTAACCATATGTTAGAAAGTCTTTCTGCAAGCATGTGGCTAGTGCTCCCAAAGACCCTAAAACCTGGGTGTAAATAGCCACATCCTATCCACCCTGGGTGCGAACAGCATTGTTGGGTATAAACAACTGGGTCAAATAGCATCTGGCTTAAAAAAAGTCATGCAGGCATAAAGAGGGAATGCTACAGTATTTAGGGAGGTATAGAGATTACATAAGAACATGATATAGTAGTGTTTTATTTGTGGTGATAAGACTCACACAATAGAAAAGATCTACTGTGGTAGTCGTTTCTGCAGTAAAACCCATCTTGCATGATGCTGCACTTTGTAGCACTCACCCTCTGCAGGGGGAAACGTAGCGCACCATCTGTTCCCAGATCACCAGCAATAAACAACAGACAGACCAACGCAGCAGCAGCCAGACCAGCAGACACAAGCGGGCACCGCTCCCGCACCAGTTGTGTGAATTGTGGGAAATGGGGAGCAAAAGCTACACAGATGCAAGGCGGCTAAACGTGGGATGAAAGCAGTCATCAGCTGCTGGGATTTGATCAGGAGGCCTGAGCTGACACCGCACTCCCAGGAATGATGCAAATCGAGGCAGACACTGCAAAGGAGCCGCCGTGCCGTGAGAGAGAGAGAGACGGGATAGCGAGGGAGAGGGTGAAAGGGAGACGATGGGCTGGGGCGAGATACGAAGGGGAGACGGGAAGGAGGAGAATGTAGCTGCCATACAATGAGGAAGCCTCAGCACGGAGTATAAAAGCAGGGTAGAATAGAGAATGAGAGAAATAGCGGTGCATGTAAAGACGGTCTGCAACAAGGGTGTGAAGGGGGGCGCAGGAAGAGAGATGGCAAGAGGGAGGGAAAGATTTGGGGATGCAAGCCATTTTTAATCTGAGGACGCCAGGCGTCGACACAACTCACCTCAATCAGGACGCTAAATAGCCCCATGAAGGTTATTTTTGGATTAAGATTAATGCTCTCCCCACGCACACACCTAGATAACTACATGCAGCGTGCGTGTTCAGTCTATCACGGGCTGCGCCATAAACCCATGCACACAATCTTGAGTGTTAAAGCTTGGAGGAGGAGAGAGGAGGTCTAATTGCCCAAATATGCTATAGACATGAGATAAAGGCTTAAGCTTGCCCCCTAGTGTTCATCCTGGTCCCTGATGGCAACAGAGCAGCTCAGTGCAAAGAGCTCTCCATCTTAGTATGGTGTTATTATAGCATCCTAAAAATCTCATTTTCTTAACTCGAGCGCAGAAAAGAGACTGCCAATAAGGGGGCATTAATATTTGACCTGTTTTCAACACACACTGTTTTCATTGTTTTATTTAACCTAGTGCAACATTCTTGAATTTAGTGCCGCTATTGCCCTTTTTCAGTCTTGTGTCAAGATAGTAAGACGTTCTCTTAAACACAGAGAAGAATGAAAGCGCAATCTGACCTCACTTGGGCGCGTTTCATATTCATGCTTTCACTGTTTTGATAGAATAATTTGCACGTTAAGATCTTTTGATCTGATAAAACAGCACTTGTCCCATTTCGATAATCACTGTGGGCTCGATTGGCACAAGAATATACATTGTGTCCTGTGGATACAAGAGACAGAATATCCTGCTGTTTGATCGTCTTCCCACATTTCACTACAGAAAGGCAAACAGATACTAAAGATAGACTGAATCCAGCGTGTGAAGTTTTCTATAACTGGTTTACAAGTATGTTGATGAATAATAAAGTAGTCAAGCATCAAAGGCCATGAAATGAGGATGTCCTACAGTAGAAGGAAAAAAAAAAGAAGGAGACTAAATAAAAGTAGACAGCTTCATGACTAATGGTTAATACGCCTGTGGATCGACATCAAAGTCAGCGCTACATTAACAGAAAGATTCATTATTTGAAAGATAAAAAAGAATGCGATCCATTAACCAGACCTTTCTCTGCTCGGCTCAGGAAATTCTCCATTTTGTATTGCCAGCAGCAGATTTGATTTAATAATGTGCGATGATTCAACACTGAAATGCCAGTATCAGACGAGCCAAACGAAGAAAAACACACAGAACCATTAACATTTAACATGCTTGAACTATGGAAATGACATAAAGTCATTTAATAAAAATTAAAATTGGACGGAGGTGCTGCGAGATTATTGTGTTTCAACTCGCACAATCGTAAAGTTCAAGAAAAATAGCCCATGACTAAAATAGAAGGTATAGAGGTTTAACTGAGCAGTATGTGCTGTCGTACAACATCAGTTGTATCAGAGTGACTGCCCTTGTGTAAGAAAACAACACTAGTGTTACAACGTGTGGTTGTGTTAGGAGAGTTAGGAGGGCTTGGATGGATGGATGGATGGATGAGAGGTCCGGTGTGTCTGCTGCTGTAGTGTTTGTTTTACCAGAGGGTAGGGACAAATGCCCTGTACGGTCGTTCAGGTTGGAGGCCTTTATCAGCCTCAACTGTGATCATCTCCAGTGAGCAAAGCCTGCAGAGAAATGTCTGCAGCACTCTTAGTCTTTATTCAGTTCATTTGCTTGTAATGTGTGTGTGTGTGTGTGTGTGTGTGTGTGTGTGTGTGTGTTTCACAAGGTGTAATCATGAGAAATTCTGCCCTTGTGTCCAGTTGGCATACCAAAGAGCTTTTCTAACTTGTTTTTTGTATCTTGCATGTCTTTGTTTTGAGCTAAGCTTCGCAGCGTGACAGCTCAAATCCCAGTAGCCGACAGTATGAAAGGCAAATCACAACAAAGTGACTGCAGCGGCTTAGCTGTTATCAGCTTAACATGGATATCAATGGTGTTTTTTAAAAAAAAAATAAATGTCAATGAACACTGTCAATAGTCCTAATTAAGGTAGATTCCTGTAATCAACACCTTGTCAAGAAAGGATTTGTCCTCAGGTTGGGTGATTATATTAGCTGACAAGAGGACAAAACCCTGATCAATAGTCCATTTGTAAACAAAATGCTCACTTGAAACAGTAAGCCCAGCTATGAGATGGAGTTTATTTGGTTTCCAAATCTGATGTGAATGTGCTGCATGTCAAGGGTGTGCTGAAATGATGCAACTGTTTCTGGTGGAAGAAGTAAAGTTTTGCTAAAGACATAATATATATGGAAGAAAACAATAATGATAGTAGATTATTCCTTTATATATGTAAATATATTAATTTGGGCCTGAACAGTTCAGTGTTTTTACTGTTTTTCTGTTTTCATTCCTTCTTCTTCTTCATCTCTCGCTCAGACTTTTCAGTCTGGAAATCATTACCATTCTGGCTCCCAGTCAAAATTCTGGCATGTTGATGGCCAATTCTTGGTTGGGGCAGGACACGCCTACGTGCAACAGCAGTCTGTCAAAACAAGCTGCTTATTTTGGTTGAGTGATTCCAAAATCATAAATTCAGCCATTCAAAGTCCATTTGGACTTAACATTAAAATGGAAGATGCGTTTTAATGACACTGCTACAAAAAGAAAAGCAGTGTCATAATGCAGAAATGACCGTCAACGACATCCATGGTTGCAGAATCACTCTCACTCTTTTAACTCTCCGTCTCGTCTCGTGTCTTATCTGCTCATTACGTTTTAACAGGCCACAGAAAAGCAACAGTGACAACCCCCTGATATTTAGACCTATTATCTAACTATTATCTACCATTTCCTTTGGTGGGACATAGTGTCTCACCAACAACTCCCTGACACAGTGCAAGAGACAAAAGGGGAAAAGGGTCACGGCAAGAAAAGTACATGTATTTCACAAGAGGAAGCATCTCAGCCTTGGATTTTTCCACAGTCAACACAAACCTGGACATGAAGGTTACGACCTCATGTCTCTGCACAACATCGGTATGAACGGAGGATCCTATATTGGAAAGATAAGCACCTGCCCTTTAGAACTCGAGTAACCTAGCTTGTGAGGTCACCACTGTTAAGCTTGCCCTCTGATACAGCCAGCAGAGATCAGAGGTGAAAATGCAAAACCATCACCTTTTGCCAAGGAGAGAGAGATTTGGTGGATTACAATTCAGTTTTAGATATATTTCTTTGTAACCTAATGAATACTTTCACTCCAAAATCTTTTTCAAAAGTGACTTATTTTTTTTTTTATATGAATAATCACACAGTCCAAAATGTCAAAAATATTCTGAATCGCCTCGCACAGGTTTGTTCTGTCTGACCAAGTGTTCAAACTTCAAACATATCCACTTGGTATAAAAATGAGAGAAGGAGCAAATCTTCACGCCTGAGAAGAAGAAACCAGAGGATGTTTGGCATTTCTCTTTGATAACTGAGTCATAGAACTAATTTCCTGTTGATCAGCTAAACAAACACTTGACTAATTATTTCAGCATTAAACCGATGCATGTGGTCAGTCAACGGTTTCAAAATTTCACATTTCTGTTATATGTAAATATGCATTTGGACCTTAAAGGTTCAGAGTTTTTACTGTTATTCTGTGGCATTTTTATTTCTTCTTCCTTTTTCATTTCAGACTTTTCAATCTGGAAATCATTACCATTCTGGCTCCCAGTCAAAACTGCGGCATCTTGAGAGCCAGTTCTTTGTCGTGGTGGGACACGCCTAAGAGCAACAAGAGTCTGTGTCGAAACAAGCTGCTTATTTTAGTTGAGTGATTCCAAAATCACAAATTCAGCCATTTAAAGTGGAGCTGGGTTAAACACCAGAATGGGAGATGCTTGTTAATGAGCCTGTTAGAAAAGCAGTGTCATAATGCAGGAAGGACTGTGAATGACAACCATGGTAACAGCAGAGAACAGGCAGCCTCGGTATCGTTCAATGGAAGGCCTTGTTTTAGTGAATCCCAATCGGAAGTCATTAACAGTTTCCTCTCTCGCTCTTTTAACTTGTGTCTTATCTGCTCATTAAGTTTTAACAGGCCACAGAAAAGCAACACCGACAACTCCCTGGTAATTTTGACCTATTATCTAACATTTCCTTTGGTGGAACATAGTGTCTCACCCACCACTCCCTGACACAGTGCAAGAGACAAAAGGCGAAAAGGGTCACTGGAAGAAAAACACATGTATTTTACGAGCAAGCATCTCAGCGTTGGATTTTTCCACAGTATCTCCTCTCTGGTTTTTCACCTCAGAGCCTGTTTCCATGCTAGAGATCGTCAGTCAGCACAGACCTGGACATGAAGGTTACGACCTAATGTCTCCACACGGCATCAGTATGACCAGAGGATCCTATATGGAGAAGAAAAGCACCTGCCCTTTAGAACTCGAGTAGCCAGCGTATCCTCTCTAAAGGCTGCACTCTGATGCCGAGCAGCTTAAGAGGGAAAAATGCAAAACCATCACCTCATTGCAGAGAGAGAGAGAGAGAGACTTTGGGGATTAGATTTTTTTATTTATATATATATATTTTTTTTCTCTAAACTGAATATCATAGCATAAAGCAGGGATAAGCAAACAAGAGCAGGGAATCTGCTTGTACTTTCAAATGTACTATATGTTTGAAATAGTTTCCCCTCTGGCATTTCCATATGTCTGCACACGCCAAGGGATTTATTTCTCAGAGAAGCCTGCAGGACTGATCTTCACTGCAACCTGACCAGCGAGACATTATCGGCAGCACAAACGAGCCAATAGTCAGGGTGAAGAAACGAATTATCATACACGAACGTCGATGGATTGTTGTCACCTTAGTTAATGCCATTATTCAAACTCCAGTATTTCTTGTTCTGTCAATACGATCTGGCACTGACCGCTAACAGTCGGCGGATTTCTACCCTCTCCCCGCGACTAATATCCTACCAGGGGAACTTATCTGATGGGACCTTGCGCTTAAATCGACACTTTGAAGATCAGGGCTGAGGTCACCATTTGGAGTCTGTTCCCTAAAAGAGCTTAGACTTTCTTCTGAGCGGTGAGACTAGACACACTCCCCAAAACACAGTCAATAAAGTATCTGCTCATCAGGAGAGCGTGACAGGCTGAGAGATGAGACCACATCAATCACGCCGGCTCCAATAGTCACTCTGTGGCTCCGATAAAATAGGGAGCGCAGACTGGCGGCTCCCTTAAATAGGCACCAAAGGAGCCAACTGGAGACCTTCTCCATCCCTCTCATTTGGAGAGAGGTCGAGAGGTCATTATACCCTGAAAAATAGTTTTTCACTGCTGTGTTGACTGAGAACCAAACAGTTTCTGAATTCAGAAATGAGCTCACCTTTTTAAATCCTTTTCACAAAGCTCCAGATGTTTTTTCTCTCATAACGAGACTTGCCCGTACCTTCTGGAAAGAAATCCAGTGCCGTGCACGTTCATGAATAAGAAAGGAGGAGATTCAAAAGACGAGTTCACACACACACCCCCTCCTGAGGTATCTTCTACTTCCCCCTCAGCCTTTTCATTGTCACATCTCATTTCTGCCATAACGAACTTCGCCAAAACGCAAAACGAGGCGCGTGATGAACCCAAACCGGCTCTGGCACCGGGCTCCCCGGGGCAACTTCTTAGCAGGCGCTTTAACAGCGGCAGCAGCTGTTGTGCTGTGGCACCTGTTCGCCACGGATGTCACCCAGAATACGAACACGTGGCTGTGAGCTACTTAGAAGCACGCAGCCCTCATATTCCCCGGGAATCCTGGAACTCGTTTTCAGGCGTTTTGTCGATGGTGTGAATGTGCTCAGACGGAGGTCCCATGCCGACTTCTGGCCTACTTTCCCTCTCAGAACCGTATTTTGACAGTTTCTGTCCGACATCGAACCCTGCAGTTAAAACACTGCCATTTGGTATTTCACACAAGTCAAGTCAAATCTTTTTCCACGCTGCACATTTACTTTCTAAATGCCATCTTAATGCTGTGTGCCACATTCTTTCCATCTTAAAAAAATAGCCTAAGGGTTTCAAGATGAACAAAAAGTTTCTAAACGTAGGAAATAAGGGACTATTCCTTGTCAGTCCAGCAGAGCTGCAGAAAGCAGGTGTAAGCCACTAATTTCACTTAATCAAGGTTAGTTTACTCAGCCAGTGAAAGTGATGGCCCTTGTTTTTCTGGTGTTTTAATGGATCAAACTAGGCTAATCAATTAATTGAACAAATTAATTGGCAGAATAGTGGTTTATGACTTTCTGTCGTCTGGTCTGTCACTTACCAAAACAAGAGAAACGGCAAACTTTCTCAGTGAAACAAACCTCAGCTAGAGGGAGCATTAGAAACGTGTAATAATCCCTCAATGCACAGGACAATGTGTCCATGCAGCCAGGAAGCTAGTCTGACTGCTCATGTCTCCTGCTCCATCTTCTTTATTGTTGAAGATTTATGGCCAAAACTGCATGAAATCCAAACTGTCTCAGCATACGACCAGGGCTACTGTATAGGTGGCCACTTATTGCTGCACCTCTCCTCCATGCTGGGAGAATGGCCGACTCAGTCACCTCCAGACAGATGAGCATCTCCTCAGGCGTTCACCGTGTTACAGTATCCAGCTAATGACACAAAGACACCACACACACCCTGCCACTTATCTTCTTACTGCCATCATTTCTAAGTCAATTAGCCTAGTCAATATGCTGTGTCAGTTATAACCCGCATTTTACCACAGGTAAATTACCTCTATGCAGTGTAGACACCGGGGGTCAGGATGACGGACTGACGGCTCAGAATGGAAAACCGCCTCAGTGCGCTGATTCATGAGGGCCATAGTGGGAAAGTTACATGTAAATGCAAACGTTACATGAAGGTGGTGAAATCCAAAGTTGAAGCAAAGACCCTCTATGCAAAGCAGTGCAGGAGGAACAAACAGAGGACAGCATTAGTATGCATGCTTCCCCTCTCCTCCTCTGTCTTTCTCAGTTCCCGGAGTTTTCCTCCGCGGTCTGATCTTCCGACTAGCGTCCGTACGTGACGAGTTTGGAAGGGGAACGCGTTGATCTTCTGTACCATCGCGAGCCCCCGCTACATCAGCTCCCAAAATCCTTTTATTCCTTGTTTTATCTGAAACATGCTACGCCAGTCGCACAGGGGAAAGTGCGGCTGAAATCTCCTTCCGAGGGTCTTAAGGAAGCTGTTGTGACACTCGATCTCTAACATTGTGCTGCCAGCTGGCTCCGCAGAGAGAGGGGAGAGGGACGCACGCTGCTGCCACGGGGACATGCTTAAAATTTACTCCAAGTTTTCAGACACAAACACGGCACGCAAAGAAACTTTCAAAGCACCGCAAGGACGATGAAATATATATACTGAGCTGGGGAGAGAGGGTTCTGTCTCGCAGTCACACTACCAGATGTGTGTTTTGTTGTATGGAGGCAGTCAATCCAGAATAGAGTTCCCTGCTGATCTGAATAGCCTATAGGAAGCCCGCGCTGGCTTACACGGTCTTTATTTAAAGCCTCTGTTTGGTATTCAGAAGGAGTCGCACTTTGCTTGACTCTTTTTCATTTCCACACCACATTTGGGAGGCAGCGTTGCCTCATCAGAAGCTCATTTTTTTTTAACAAACTGAGCGGGAACAGCTGCAAGTCCGGAGTTTTCTGTTGCCGACATGGAAAGCAGTCATTAGAGCAGTTACTTGGAGTGTTTGCGGAGCCCGTTTTGCGTACCAATGAAATAGCGCTGTCACCTGGGATTTCCGGCAAATTCAGGAAACCAGCTCGCCCCGGTAAATATTGAAATTCAGCGTTATTAGAGTGTTATTAGGTTTACTCGCCTGTCGCCATCGTCCGAACATGAGAATAATAATTTCTCCAAACAAGCAAGAAAATAACAATGCAGCTCAAAGTGTCCCTTTTGGCACGGCTCAAATTTCATGCACGTCTCGTCTTATTCTAGTGGAATGTTAATGAAGCTGACAGTGACGTGATTGAATTATTAAACCTGCAACTAGCTTGCATGATTTTTTAAAAACAACGTGTCAGTTGTTATCTCTATAATCAGCCAGGAGCTACATGTATTTGACATGTACATTAAATCCATTACACTATGGACAGCACCAGAATGGCTCATTAACTACACCTGAGATGTTGTCTTTCATACACATCAGTGCACATTTTCCTTTTTTCTTTTACTTCCTTTCACTCCTTCCTTTGTGTCTCTGATATTTTAGGTTCATTTCAGTCGCAGTGCATTTTAATTTGGGCTGGCATCCTTGAAATTAAAGGAAGATAAAAGGGCGCTGGTGCTATGTTAATATCTCTTTGAAGATGGAGTCAATCTGGCAACAGAATGCCTGGCCCTTATTTTCCCTTCCCTTTCCCCTCTTCCTGTATTCAGCACAGTGGCTACGAGATAACTGCAGACTCAGCGTAGCAACAGCTTACCTTAGGTGGAGGAACTGTTAAAGCCCTCTGCTTTCATCTTGCTCCTCTTGGCAGAAACGGGGCTTTTGTTTTGTCTTTTTTAATCTACATCTGGGCTGAATATTTATCTATGTAATTTCTGCTTATTCCTACATCCCTCCCTGCAGAGAGACACAGACTGCACCTGTCTGCCTGGATTTTCTAATGTATAGATTAACCTCCGCTGCCGTTCACACTATGGGAAATGTGCGTGTATATCAGGTAACACTTTCTGCTCACAGGCTGCAGGCTGTTGTCAACTGCTGTTTCTTGAATAATGGCTGCACAGTAATAATGGCGACGCGTGTGCGGCCGCAGCCATTATGCGAGTCCTTCATGCGTTTAACCTGCATAATCCTCCATTAGACTTTCAGATAATGAAAATGTTGGGAAGTCAAAACAACCCGGTACGTTGCGGCGCAAAACTCAGTTAATCGCCGGACAATTTAATGTAAATTCTGATGATGTAATCAACGCAGTTTTTCACAAGAGTAACTCTTGAGTATTGCCCAAAAGTCGGGCAGAGTTTCAGACCGTCGGGCTACATCTGCTTTGGTAATACTCCCGTCCATCTTTACCTGCTGCCTATATCTAAACATGTTGTGGCTGATGCTGTGGCTGCAGCGCAGCTGCTTCAGTTCCTCCCATCTCATTAGCGCGAGTTTCATTACCGACACAGATAGCTTTTGAACTAAAAGAGGGCGAGAAGCAATCCGCCAGAGTTTTGACGACACCCGTATCAGCGCTCTGCGCCCAAGCCTCCATCTTGTCTTGTGTGAGAGCTGGCGAACATGTCACGCTGCGCCTTTAATACCCAGTTAATTACTCTCATCTTGACCTGCCGGTAAAATGAGCCCGGCTGCCGCTGTTTCTGTTATCTGTGCGAAAATGCATTAGCGTGCGCCCCCTTTAATGGCTTTAATTAGTCGTAAACGGAGCTGATTCTCCTGTTAAGTGGATGAGGATCCGATACTGTAATACAGTCCCCATGTGCACGGCTCCAACTCTATCTGACTGAGAAGGAGGTGCGCAGGAGGAGAGTTTGCACAGCGATGGCAGAGGGCGTGCTGGATAAACCAATTCAGTAGTGAAGAATACTGCAGAACTGTATCAGGCAGCGCTCACTCACTCACTGTTCTGATTTGAAGAGGATATAATTAGAGTGCTGCTGCTTTTCTGACACAGGAAGCCTTACAGAGGAGCTGTTTCAATGTCGGTTACATAAGATTCAAAGAAAGTTTCCACTGGAGCAGATGAAACGTGTCAGCGGACGGAAAAGGAGTCATCTTCCCGTCATAATAAAGTAAACATATCCCCGAGAGGAGTGGGAAGAAATATGGATACAGCCAAATTGGAGGAGAAAAAACATAACAAAAGCCGCAATAAGCCTGTTTTCTCCAGTCTTTCAAGACTAAGAGATGTCTGAAATGATATTTCCAACGCAAACGCATATTGTTATTTCAGCTTTGGTTGACAATATTTGCCCAATAAATGCTTCTCCTAATAAAAACCCCTGCAGATTCAGTAAATGAGGCTACTTTGAGGAAGAGCGGCCCATAAAGTCCGTGTCAGTAAACCATATTTGCTTTCATCCGCTCATCGGCAATAAAGTTTCCTGTCTCCGTCCTCTCCATTTGCTGCGTAATGCCTCGCCTGGCCGGGCGCTGAGGTGCGGTGCTCTCACACTGGAGGCTGTTTATGGTTTCTAATGCACGATGCTATAGCTTTTGAGATAACAGCTCTCTATTACGACGCGGCGTGGAGAGATAGGATCTGTCGACAGGAAATACTATGGTACCACCAGTGACCTCCTCCAATATCTGAATGTATGTCTTAAGCCGTTTAACCAACAGCTCTTAATGGAGCCGGACTCTTGTATGAAATGGGGCTTCCCGGAGGACGAGCTCAGAGTTACAGTACTCCTCGGGTAGAAGAAACCGACAGGAAACCGCGGAGGTTTTATCATCTTCTCCCAAAGACTTCCCAGTCCACAATTGAGAACAGGAATCAAGAGGATCTCTAACAACAAAAAGCAAACAAACTTGACTTGAACACACAGATAACCGGCTCTGTGAGAAAAACTCACACACACAAAATAATGATTGTGTTGTATCCTTCAGAATGTTTGAAGAACAATTTAAACCCTTCAAACCGTGTCTTAGATGTGTTTTCTGTGAAAACACTGAATGGGAACTGGCGATGGCGAGGTCTTTGGACCAACTTTAGTAACATGAGCATCAAGGACTTCTTCTCTGCAAGGACGTGCAGCTTTTCAGATGTAAGCGCTGGATTTGTTGAGCGGACAAACCAGCCTTCACCCCTGCGTTAGTTTGATGGACAAAGACAATGTCAGCAGAGATTTCAGCCTCACTGGGAACGTGTTATTGTATTCACTCGACATCTCCAGTGTTTTCTGCTGTGTAACTTCCACTCTGACTGATACTGAAAGGACAAACCTGTACATTAGATGTGTGTTTGCGGTGCATCTGTGTCATCACTTGTTGCTTGTTAATCTATTTAAAGGTGTGCTCTCCTGTTTGAACTCTTGTTATCTGCTGGTTCCTGGATTAACTGTAATGCCGACATATGGACTTTGGAGACCTTCCTTGACCTCTCTCCTTTCTTTTATATATGTATATGTATATATATATATATATATATACACATGTGGATTGTCCTGGGTGTGATTGATTTTAATAGCACCCCCTGCAGACCCTGTACTGTAGCATTTCTGATGAAGCGTGGTTTCATGCTGAACATGACGATGTTTGCCGAAAGACATCTGGAGGCGCATCTCTTCTCTTTCACCTCCGCGCGAGCTAAATCCTTGAAAGTCAAGGCTGCTACTGAATTATATACACTGCAGGAGATTACTGATCGTTTACCGGCCGTCTCAGAGATGCCGGGCCATTAGATTCAAACTCCGGTATTGACTTTTGCAGAGAAAAGTTTCCAGCGGTGGAATTCCTCGGCGCGATTTTGAACGGCTGGTCGCATTCTGTGGAGCCCAAATTCCACCATCATGCTAGAGCAGGCGACGATAAACACGAGGGAAAGCTGTGGCGGCTCAGGTGTCTTTACGACGGAGGGGAAGGTACACCTATTTCACGGCTGTTTCTCCAGAGTTAACTGCGAGATGGGAACGTAAGGTGCAATCGCCGCGTGTGACTCAGCAAGCGGCGGCGGGTTTAGCAGCCAGCGCGCGCACACGCGTGTCGGGCTCATCGCCGCTGTGTGTGCGCATGAGCCGAGGCTGAAAGAGGTGGAGGAAGACCGCGCTCCCTCTCCCGTCTCATATTTCTCTGCGGTGTAATGTGCCGCCTATTCATGCGATGCCTTTTAAAGGCATGGGGGGAATCGCTTCACAGTCGGGCACGAAACTCAATATGCTAATGCCTTCCAAGGGAGCGATGGAGGGGGAGAAAACATAACCTGTCAATTACCCGCGGCAAAACCACTGAAAGATTTATCGAAAACCGCCAGAAATTTCCACACAAGACAAAAAGGGCTTAAACATGCAATGGATCACAACACAAGCCAGCAGTTGTTCGACTAATTACAAAAATCATGTCAGTAAAATTAACCTCCTTTGGCTTAATGGCATCAGGTTGAATTACATTATGTTTAAAGATGCATATGGTAATCGCATCTTCTTCAATTGCTTCTCGAAACTTCCAGGTGGAAATTTCAGGCTTTGATTTATGCTAACGGAGGAAAAGAAAAAGCTTGATCTGTCAAAACTCATTATCCAAACAAGTGGAGCGGGGTCTGTACTTTTGATGAGGAATGCAAAAGGGGTAAATACAGCTTGAAAAGACAAGAAAAAAACCCCAACAACCCACAATACATCAGAGATACGCCGTGCATCTGGAAGGCGCCGCCGTAACAGCCAGCTTCCTTCCTTTCTTCACGTGGCGGCGCAGCGGCTTCGCTCCCACGAGGATCCGCTGGCTGAGGACCCGAAGTCGGCACAGCGGGACCATCAGAACTGGTTTCAGACTATTTCGTTTCTCACACAGACATCATCAAGACCCCTCAGCGTAATTTGTTTACAGCTCAGAGAAGGAGTGTTGGCAGCGCTCATCTCCCTCGCTGGAATAATTGCTGTGATGATAGGCTTTGGTGGGAACACGTACAGGCATGTGAAAACAAGCGCCGTTTCTGATTGGGGCGTTCCGGAACCTGAGCCAAGGTGGCGCGTCTTTTCGCTCATCGGCTCGGCTCTTCCGTTGCCATTCCGATCCCGAGTGTCAAAGCAAGAGCCGAGTCAGAATGCCGCGCTTCTTCGATCCCGCACGGTGCTCCGATGCGATCAGTCGCAATATAACATGTGCGTATGCTGTCGTTAACGGCCAGCTTGGTCGAAATCGTCCAGGGATCAGGAAGTGTTTCATTTTGGGATTCTAGCCGCAGCGAAGGAAAACGCCGACCGGGTTGTGATCGCTCAGCTGCCACATACGGCTGAACACACACAGACTGTTATACACTCCTGAGTCTGATGCTTAAAAAAGAGAAGACGAGGATGAAGGCGAGTTGTGATGTTTGGCCAGAAAAAGGCCAAAATAAGAGGAAACGCACAATTTTCCAACCTCTCCTTCTCCTGCTGTGCTATTAAAAGCCTTTTATACAGTATGTACCATCGTTCTGCATTTTGGGTCTGCACCCATTCTACCGCGTTCACATCCGAGTCGAGCTCGCGAGGCCTTTTGTTTGTCCCCCTCCCCCCTCCCCTGAGCCAGCAGATTACAGATATCATTATAATGGACGTCCTGGCAGGCTAGCTGCGGTCACATTTAATTTGCCGTGGTCTGATATCTACACAAGATAATCAGCATTTACACCTGAGAGTGAAGACAGGAAGATGAGCGACAGTGTGTGTGTGTGTGTGTGTGTGTGTGTGTGTGTGTGTGTGGGGGCGAGGCAGTAATAGAATTACAGAGAGAAGAATGACCCATACAATGTGGGGGGAATGAGAGGAAGCGAGAGTGAGGGAAGGATTGTAAAGAATCAGAAGGAATATGTATTCGGCGCACAATCCACAGGGACAAAAGGAGAGCAGCAATGAAGCGCACTTGTCAGATTTGCATTTTAATAAGAATAACCTACTTTGGGCCCCTGAGATGACTGAGAGTGAGACCTGATTCACACGGACGTCCCTCAACACAGATGTTACATCTTAGCTCGGAGCGAGCTGCCTCAGCTTCATCCTGTATTTTGCTTTTGCTCGCGCCGCCCTGTCCAATTACACGCAGGCAAACAATAGTGCTGTTCTTTCAAAGTAGCGGTTGCAGGGCACTCTTACTGCTGCAGACAAGTGGGATTGTCATCGATTCCGCGCGTGTGTTGTTTGCGTATATGTTTAGAAAGCATCACTTTGCTCCTGCAGCAGTTGCAGGATTATGCATTTCCCTGCTCGACAAATCCGTTTACTCCCACCTGCAACTGAGGACATTGATTTGTGTATGAAAGAAAGTTCTCTCTGCCACCTAAGATGTGTGGAATTCCTGCATAAAGCCACCACAACAGGTATATATTATATATGTTTAGCACCTTACGGGATGAGCTTTCACATCTACAGCAGATCAATTTCCCCCGAGCCGGGGAGTGACGACCTATTTCCTTTTGAAGCGCTCCCCGTACATATTTCAGCCTGTGCACTGCCTGCAGAGCTCACAGCCAGATGCATTACTGTTGTGAGTGTGTTGCAATGTGACTGTGTTGAAAAGTGCAATTTGTCGGCGAGTTTCTGAGAGGCTTTGTTCTACGTCCATCTTTAATGGAAGTGGCACAATGTAAAATTCAGGAATGTGCCCTCCTACACAAGCTTTAACCCCCGATGAATGCGCTGCAGAAACATTCATCTTTCATAGGTTATTTTGATTCAAAATCTTCTCAAAAAACAAGAAAAAAATCCACTTTTTTCTCCCTTCAGACACTGTTAGATATGCAAAAATATTCTTCATGGAATAATATTTTGTCTGTTTTTTTCCACAGAAAACCTTGAAATATCTCACTGCATATTGTAAGAATCAAACCCGTTCCTTTTCCCTCATAGAAAAATACAGACTCTATGAATATGCACATTTTTATTTCCCTCAAAACTTTAACCGCTGGGCACACGATGCCTCCTCCACCGTAAAGTCTACTGTCACTGGATTTACAGGCGGTTTCAAGTTTCCGCATCATATTGTTTGAGACCTTGATTGGCCTTCAAACTGCATCGCGTCTTAAACTGGGATTTAACATGAGCAGAGAGGAAACTTTCCCGTCATCCAGCGCGGTGAAGGTCAAACCATGAGCCAGACACGAGTGAAGAAAATTCTTATCGGTGGAATAAAACCTCCCTGTTTTTATATTTGTTTCTTATTTAAGTAGATTTTGGTCCGATGCCACAGAGATGGATAGACACAGCGGCAATTCAGCATCCTATCTATCTAATTTATGGTTGGTCTAGCCTTTCTTCCTGAGCGAGCTCCCCCCCCCCCCGTCATCAAATGGGCTCCTTACTCCATCATCTCAAGGTGCTTTTTTTTCACCCCGCACTGCAGAGCTACCTTTTGAAATCTAAAAACATGCCGTCTTTTCAGTACATACGCTATTTGTCCTTCACGTCACCCCCCCCCACCCAAAAAAACAACAACAAAAACCCATAGAGGCAGCTATTTATGCAAGTCACCCAGTCCTTCTGAAGTGGTCCTTCAGAACCTTCAGTGAAGATAAATAAGGAGAAGAATGGGATTCAGAAATTGAATACCGTAGAGGAAGGTGCCCCCCGCCCCCCGGCTCCAGAGCCTCGGCGAGGCGGCGCCGGGGATCGAGGAAGACGCGGCATCAAAACACCAACTCCATCTGCCGCGTTTGCAAAACTAATCATCCAGACTCACAAAGGATGATCAGAAGGATCGGTGGGGAGTCCGTTATACGTCACAGACGCTAACGAGATCAACGCCACTAAAAATACCATTGAATATTTATCCAGAATACAGATCTGAGGTCCTTCCTCAGGATATCCTCCCTCTAAAATATTCACTTGATCATCCAACAGTCCTGCTGTTTGGAAACGCAAAGCGGCCGATAGACTCAGCGCAGACTTCAGATCAGGTCGCGGCGTGTTGGCAAAAGGTGGCTAATTAGATCCAAACGTCTTCCCTGTGCCAAAGCCAAGTATCGACGGACCTGCCTCGTCGCAGTCATCAGGTTTTCTGCCATAAATGTACAAGAAGAGAAGCTTCGCAATACGCACATTATACACTGTATAGATCAGTCTGAATATGACTTTTGTGACCTTTTCATTTCTCTGAATCAGCACTGATACTCCAGCAGTCAAGCTCCATTTGAATCACGAGCACTTGATTCTGAATGAAAAAAGCTGTTGTAAAGAGTCCTCTCTATCTATCTATCTGTGTGATTAGTTACGTCAGCCGTCCTCCTGACGCCCTGATCAATGACATAGCGCTCGTGCTCACGCCTGGCGTCCATCGGCCACTCCATCTACGTGAGCGGCGCTGCAGAGGAGGAACGGCGCAGGCCTGAAGGATGACGACGGCTCCGCTCGGCCGTCTAATTTAAGAGCGGCTTCGGCTCCGTCTAATTAATAATTTACTAGGCCATCAGTCAGCCTCCCCATTGTGGTGTAATCAGCGCCGCCGACGTTCGGCCCGGCGCACTCCGGTGCCCGCGATGGGATCGGAGCGAGCGCGGATGCACGTGGCAGAAGGGGAGAGCGCTTGTTAAACCCCAGATTGGAAGCTGACACGGGTGGAGTGACACGGGTGTCCGACAAATCGGCCAGCTCTGTTTGTGCATGCTAGGGGCCGTTGCCGTGTGATGTTGTTGCCATGTTAAGGGAATCATCAGCTGTATACAACCCCCCCCCCGCGGGGGCTTTCGTGTTGCATGCTAGCTCAGTTGGTCGTTATCCCTGCTTTAGAGCAACTGCATTTTGTGTCTTTCCTATTTTTTTTTTTAAATGGTTGGGCTTAGGCACATGGGGGGGGCTCAGTTCTGTTATGAGTAGGCACCTTTAAAAGATTATGATACAGTGTCAGGGGATTTTTGTCAAAAGACATAAATAAATCCCCCCATAAAGAGTCCACCCACCTCACTCCCCTCAAGTTGCATAACCTCCCTCTTCTCCCACACCCTCCTCAAGAGCAAACCCTCGTTGTGTTTCTTTTTTATTTTAGGAGTGGTGAGGGTGGTGGTGGTGGGGGGGGGTTTGCATCCACACTGTGTTTTCTGCTCGTTGTCCCTCCAAATATTCTGACAGTACAATAATAACCCACAAAGAGGATTAAGGACTGGTAATCTGGGGGAATAGTGTATTCCATTTCTCCTGCTTTCTGTAATTTAGTTTTTTTTTTCGCCCCTTAGCTTCCTCTGTATAAACAAATAGAATTTACTCGTTTATCCACTTAGTTCCTCTGTCTTGCTGATTAGCAGTGAAGGGCTGGGAGACTGGGATAACCTCGAGCGGATGGTTCCAAGGATATCTGAGGCCAGCATGCCTCTGTGTCTGTGTGTGTGTGTGTGTGTGTGTGTGTGTGTGTGTGTGTGTGTGTGTGTGTGTGTGCGCGCGCGCACATACTGTATAAACAAATGCAGCTCTACTTGAAGGGTGCGGCCAATTAAAAAGAAGCCCCCTGAAGGAGTGTGCTCATCGGGATGCAGTGAACGAAGCAGATCCACTCTCAGATAGCCCGTGTGCTGCAGTCTGTCACTGTAACTAAGGCATTAATACCGCCGCGCCTCCGTAGCATAAAATATTGACGTCTTCATCCTTTAGCGTTTGAACAATCAATGTGAAATATGAACACGATGGCTCACCGGATCATAAAACTATATGGAATCCACCACATTTTATGTGTGACTCACACACACACACACTCTTGTATGTGCTGTGAATGTAATATTGTTTATTAAAAAAAAATACACACATCACAATATAACCTTCATAACAAAATGCCAAATTGTAATGAAAAGTCTATATAATTGGTCATAATACTGTAATAAAATGTGACACATTGCTATTTAACATTGATGCATGTCATAAAACCTGTAATAATTACATGTAGAAATAAGATCTTATTTTAATTCAGCAACAACAACAACCCTCCAGAGATTATTAGATGATCCAGTTGTGTGTTACAGTTTTGTGTGTATATTTAGAAGGATTAAACCTCTTTTTTTTTAATCAAGATTTAAAACACCGTTATCAGACAGTTATTACACCATCTGTTGCTAAGAAACTTTAATTATGAATGTGGGTGAACGAGTGAATGTGTAATCAAACTGGAACGTTATTGACTCGTGAGAGAAACAAACAGATTGTGCTGTCCCGGCACAAAAAGAAAAAAGAAATGCAGCGAGGCCGAGCATCTCAAACTGCTCTCCGTGTTTATTTGTCTCCTGAGGAACACAAGAACACGCGTGTTCTCAGGTCGCATACAACTGTGCATGCACATGTTGCCCTCAGGACGGCTGTGTTGACTCATGGTGACCCCCCCCCCACACACACACACACACACACACACACACACACACAGCCTCCTCACAAAGGGGCAATAACCCATGTGTGACCTTTAACGACCTCTGTTGGTGACCAGGTGGAACTGCAGCAGCATCAGCAGGTGTCTGGAGCAGGTAATGAGGCTTATTAGTCTTCATGGTTGGAGGGTCTTGCTCGTAGCACCGTCCTCACTTGTTAAAGAAAAGTGAATAAATGAGACCGGGGAGACCGGGAGCGTCTTGAAATTCGGGGCCAAAACTAGAAATGAAAGCCAGAAATCTCTGCACCTGGCAGGGTAATCAATGAGTCAGTTGTATTGATCAACAACCTTCCCAGCTACAGATATATTTTTTGCACTATGGGGATATAAAAATCCTTCATGTTTCCCCTTGAACACCTCAAGAGGAGAGTTGTGCTTTTATTGGTCTCGCTGCTGACCTTAGCCAATTAAGAAGAAGCAAACCTGAACCGGAGCTCACAGGAATGTAAACAACATTTCTCATTGAGGCAGTGTTAAAGGAAAAATGCAGCGCTGCACACACACACATACACACACACACACACACACACACACACACACACACACACACACACACACACACACATTCTGCTGCAGCATCCGTGCAGCTGACACACTGACGTGATGAAAGACACTGGCTGCGAGACGCATGACGGCGAGGCAGACAAACGGCACGATAAGTTGCATAACCTTCACACTTATCAATTTTACATGCGTCCTTTCTTCCTCTCTCGGTGTCGGTGAGACTCTCCCCACCCCTCCCCAGACCTCCCCATACACTCGCACAACACTACACCCACGCACACATTATCCGCACAGCCCGTGCTCCTGTGCAAACACAAAGATGGATCAATTTCACATTCCCTTTCAGGATGCCATGTCTCATTGTCAGTTTATGGTGTGATGTTTGATCCCCACCTAATGCTGCTATGTAAATCAGCTATTGTTATACTTTTGTGCATGCGCCAAGGTTTTCTTTACGGCCGTATATGTTCTAAACTATTATCTCGCCACCGCAGATGCCGCATCTTGTGTCCTATTTTTCGGAAAATAGGGCAGGGTTTATGGCAAAACAATAACAAAGTTAACTAATTGGGAAGAAAAAGCCCTCATTGTGTAGTGGTTTAAAATTCCCGAAGAGAAAGCTTTCAGTTCCACCGTAATGGTTTTATCCATTCATTTGGGCTTTATTGGCTTTGCTTGGCAGTAGGCAGGGAGCAACGGCACCCCCGAGCAACAGCTTTCCCACAGAGGCATTTGATCATATGCTGACTGGGTGAAAAAGAGTGTAAATTAAAGTCCCGCCTCACTCTGACACTTTAAACACAAGACACGACAGCCCGTATTTTTCCCACCAAATCAGGAGCCTGAGAGATGGATACAATTATAATTGCAAGAGGGAAAAAAAAACAGACATAGGTGTGTTTGTGTGTGTGTGTGTGTGTGTGTGTGTGTGTGTGTGTGTGTGTGTGTGTGTGTGTCAGTGTCAGGGGCCTGGTGCTAAATCATCCCAGCAGTTGGATGATGAAAACCTGCCTGTAGGGTGTGTGGGACCCGGAGCCATTCTGTGCCAATGAAGGGGTGTGCGCTCGAATTTGCATCACCCTGTGACATATCAAAGGGAATGCACAAGTGGATGTGCCTCTTTGCATTTCACAACGAGGAAAATCAAAGTTACTCTGTGGGCCCACAATAATCTGTGGCTTTCTTGCTGTAATCCCGCAGTTTTAGCCAAGTAATGAACAACGTGAGGAAGCGTGTTGCATAAGTACTGCGTGTGTGTGTGTGTGTGTGTGTGTGTGTGTGTGTGTCTGCATGTCTTTCTATAGCAGTGTGGACAAATTTGGGCTTGAACCTATCACTGTGAGGTTGTTTTGGTGGGTCGTCACCAAGTCAAGGCTTGGCTTGTGTTGATGAAGGTCAGAGGGAATGTGTGAACTGAGGTTAGGATTACCTGTTTGTTATGGTTAATCCTGGAAAATCACGCTGTCAACAATGAGTGGGAGTCAACGCAATGTCCCAACGAGGATAGCTGCAAAAACCTGTGTGTGTTTGTGTGTGAGTGTGCGGGGGTGAGGCAGGGTGGGGCAGGGTGGGGCTGAGGGCTAACTCTGGGTGCTGCTGTGCACAGCACCCACAGCCCAACATCGCACGCCATGTGGGCGTGTTACCTCTCTGCACCATGTTAAACATATTTACACAACACAGGAAGGGGCACACGTGCCAGGTGCTTCCTCCTCACGCCGCCTGTCCACACACACACACACACACACACACACACACACACACACACACACAGTCTATAAGGCACACTCCTGCCAACAAATTAAATTCTTGGCCATTTCCGGCGGGAGCGGAGGAGCATTCCTGTCCTCATTAGAATAATGAGTCCGAGACCAGTCAGTGAGAGCTACAAGGCCCAGTATCACTGTCACTTTGGCGGCACCCTGAGTGGGACGATGCCACAAAAACACCAATTATAAGCCAAGGAGCTGGAAAGTAAAGCGGCAGCTTGTTACTGAGCCGCGGAGCGGACCATCTGCGGGCGCCGCGGAAAAGCCCAGCCCACAGCGCCCCAGAAGGGCTGAGGCGGATGCCCGGGTTAAGTTGCGATATCATGCAGAGCATATTGACCATCACAAACACCACACGGCCTCCCGCGCGTGCCCTCGCTCACGCGCGCTCCCTCGCTCGCGCGCGCGCGCGCAGGCATACAAAGAGAGACGGGAAAGGAGCACGCAGAAAATCTGCTCTGAATTACGACTCAATTAGGAGCCAGCGAAGTCAAGGTCGTTTACAGCTGCAACATCCTTAACTGGCACTGACTCAGAAATAAAATAAGAAAAAAATGTGACTGTGCAGATTAGTGGTTTTCTTGCGCATATTTTCAGGCATGGACCAGTTTAACCAAACCCTGGAGAAACCAGCAGAGGAACTCCAATTAGGACATGTGATTTATCTTTAGCGGTGCCTGTGCCACTGCCCGATGGAGATTTTCTGAGTGCGCAGTGACCCAGCAGAGGCGTCCTCTCTGCTTTATGTGAAAACTTTACAAATATGCCCTACGGTCTAACGTGTACTCACCATCAATAATAACGGTCTTCATGATTTCGATGGGGGTGAAATCCAGAAGCCGTATAAATCCAAGTCGAACGAATCCCAGCGTGTGCGCAGGCAGAGAGGTTATCCGCGGTTTTATTGCAATTTCTGGGTAATTGCAAATCCAGTGCACGGTGGGAGACGGACAAACCTACAGCACCCCGGCACCGTCAAACTTTAGCCATAGGTGTTCCCGAGTGGGGAGCCACGTCTCTGGCTGCACCAGAGCTCAGTCATTTGGGCGAGGGATTCAAAAAATTGTCAGCGATAAACATCCAAATTGGGAATCACAAGACTCGGCACACCAGTCGACACCTCCCCAAAATATAGGACGCGCAAACAGCTCCGGAGAAGAGCTCAAAGTGTCAGCGCAGAAGTGGAGAATCAGCGACACACGCCTGTGTGAACCAGAATTTGATCCATCTTTTGAAATCGCGGCACATATCCAGTCCGGTCACTTGCCCCGTCGTATATTTCCCAAGTACGCGGAGAAAAGTGTGCGGTGGATGCGCACTGGCGCGCGTCAGTGTGCGTTTGCCACCGGGAGGTGGAGAGGGAGGGCGGGGCAGCGAGGTGCGTTCGGCGGAAAGAGAGAGATGGAGGGAGAGAGAGAATTCAGAGATGAATGTTTTATGGGTCTGTATCACGCTGCAAAAAATAGTCCTTTCAAATCTCAAAGTGGAGTTTTCATTTCAGTCGAGGCAGAGCAAGATGCTATTTATTCATCTGATTTGCGGTATTTTCTGCCTGGTTTCACCCACAGAGCGTCTATTTATAGACCCAATCAAAAAAACAATGCTAAAAACACCACGTAATTTTACATCACTGATGGACTTTCAAGATTTTTTTTTTAACAGGGACTTGATGATTTATTCAGACAGACATTTCTTGCAGCGCAAGGCTGCACTCTAATGAATGTTTTACGTGCAGGGGGTGGCGGGTTGGTGGTGGTGGTGGTGGTGGTGGTGGGTGGGTGGGTGGGAAGGTGACGTGAGGCGAATCTATTTGGATCGGACACGGCCAGGCACGCACTTGCATATAATGCACCCCCAGAAGACGCTGGGAGAGAGAGCCAGGCCCGCTGGTGGGACCCGCACCTCCTCCCGCTCAATGAACAATTTGGCTGCTCGGATGTCGTGGGCGGAGTTGATCAAAATCACTTCTGCTTGGTTAACGGGACAGCCCGAATAACCCGGGACCCGGACGTCACAGAAAATGTGATTTATATTTCCTTACATCACATCATTTTATTTCCCCACCGTAATTAATTACTGGTATCCTGAAACTGTCCCCAAAAATAACACTAATATGATAATAATAATAATAATGAAAACGGTTTAGTTGTGTTTATGTTTTCCTTAAACTATTAATTCGACATTATACATTCATTTAAACTGTATTCGTCAGTGGCCTGTTACAACAGAGACGCACTCTGTCAATCACAGCGCCGATTGGACCGAGGACCGAGTCCCTGTCGCTGCGGTCTGCAGCTCTGCAGTTCTGCCCGGGTGTGCTGAAGCCCGGAGGGGTTGGACTCCCAGCAGCGTGATTTTATCTCTGGGTGCCACACGCCCCCTACCGGCGAACATAATACCGGTTGCCTGGCACCATGGACAGAGACAGAGGAGCCTCATCTGTGGAGGATTATTCCCTGCTCTCCCTCAGACACAGCCAGGAATCAGACGGTACATGTGTGTTTGGAAGCTCCATCAGACAGATGATTGAATCACACTGGAGATTGTGCCGTATGCAGTTATTACATTTCCTATAAGGGAATCTGGAATATTTCCATCTGCTGGCCCGTACGTTCAGAATGTAATATGGGAATGTTTCCAAATTGCACACTAAGTCTTTCACTTGGACTAGAAGCTCGGCTGCCTTGTGTGTTTTGAGGCACGCTGGCAAACGACTGCTTGTGTTAATTATGATATAGTGCGTACGCTTAAAAAAAAATAGATTGCCATAGGGAGCAGGTGAATGGCGACCACAGGAAGGTGGGCGGTGTGGTTGAGTTAAAACGGTCGTACGTGCAGCAGGTTAATCCCAAGCTTACAACCACCACCGGTGTTGCATCACACCGTCAGAATATGTCAGAGGGCCACTCGGCTGGTATTTGCTCACAGCGGAGAGCGGCGGGGCCAGATGGCTGGCGGAGGCACGGTCCAGAGCCCGCCGAGGCGACCCGCGGAGAACGAGGTCACCCCGAGAGAAAAGGAAATGCTGTCACCTCTCGCAGTCGTCTCTGTCCCTCCTGCTTTGTGTGACGGCATCCGCGAGGGCGAACATGTGTCTGCATAATCCTGTCATGCATTTGTATGCTGTTTGTTTGTGCGCCCCGGAGTGTGCTGCTGCAGGCCGAGCTGGTTTTTATGAGGCTTTTCAGCAGCTGCTATCACCACTACCGAGTAGGGTGGAGGGCGTCACGCAGCATATACAGGTACGTTTAAATTCATTTCCCCTCAAAACTGGTGCAGAGGTAAGACACGTTTCTGTGCTCGCTCAGAAATAACATGTTAGCCGTTGTTAAACAAGACAAGAACATGAGTTGCATATAAAAAAAAAACCAAGGTGTTAATTAAGTCACAGCGCACAATGTTGATGTGATCACAGAAAGTTGGCCACAACGAGCATAAGCCTTCCTAAATATATCTCCGGTTAGAAAAACACTCATTTGGCTCACCGGTTAAGATGCCTCCTCGTGCCAAGAAGGGAAGGATGTACTGTAACTGATTACTATACCTCCCCCGGCACATTATACAACATGCCTACTCGCTCCCGAGTCCTCCGCTCATCCCATTATTGTGTATCACAATGATATGCGCCAGCAAGTGAAAAGGACACAGGTAAATTGTCAGGGGAGCTCTGAGGCTGGAGGCGTCGCAAAACGAGAGACTGTAAATTAACTAAGGGCAGATCATCGCCGTGCAAAAGGGGCCGAAAAAAAAAAGAAGGAGATCGGGGGATCTTTAATTCATGACAGTAATGAAATGAGTCAAGCGGCTGGGTCTCAAAGGCTGCGGATCCCCAGGCCGAGGCTCTACTGTTCTTTTCATCACAAGTCTGACGGATCAAAGGGAGAACGGGGGCACGAATCACTTCCTTTGGTAATGGGGACGTTAGCTGTCCCACTGCCACAGCAGCTCCAGCGTTAATTACAGTATATGAATGGAAGCTACAACTTAAGCGTTGTGTTAAAGGTCACGGCGGGTCCTTGGAGCCGCCCGTCCGAAGCTCCGTCACAGCAGGCGTGACTCTTTCCTGTCCTCTGAAATCTTTAAATATTCAAGACTCGGACCAACGATTCAGGAATTTACCTTCGTAACACATTCACACTCGTCCACTGCTGGTTCATAACTGGGCTGAAATAGGAAAAATTGTCACCCCAGGCAAAACCGCTCTTTTTACAACTTCCTATCCAAACACACAGCATGGGGTGACTACCATAAAAAAAATGCCGCAATTGAATAAAAGGAGCCCCAAAAAAATCAAAAATCAGTGTAAAGAAAAGGAGAGAAAATGCAAACGGTCCTGGGAGTAAGGATCCCCGCTGGCTGAGATCCACAGTATGTGTTTGTGAAATATGAGGGGGGAAACCGCTGCAGAGCCATACTATTTTTCTTGAACACTAATCGCTGGAATAAGAGTCATTTTTATAGGTCTTGTAACTCTGCTCATAATAAAGAAATTGGCGGATTGCTCCTGTAGGCCACATTAAACGGGCGAACACACACGTACACAAAAGTGCTGCTTAAAATGCATCAGAAGACAGAGAAGCAGCACCTTCGCGCACAGCAATTGCACTAATGGGGAGAAATACGGGCGCACGTGGTCGGTACAGGTGAATATGAAATCCGTCCATGGTCCATTAGTCCTCACTTTCCTTATTTATGTCCGACAGACCACCCACAGCAACATCAGCCTCATGAGAATCCAACAACAAGACTAAAGTGGTTATCCTTGGCTGTGCCACAAACTTTGATGAAGGTGACAAAGGTGACAGCGATGAGCACACAGCGTTGTTTTTCCACCAGATGAAGAACCACTTCAGGGTTTTTGCATTATCCAGGCTGTGCAGAAACACTCCTTCATATTTGTTGTTTTTTTGAAGAGAAATGATTTCAGAAGAGAAAAATGTGCATTTTTTTTTCTCACACAGTGATGGCACCTTATCCGGGGGGTTAGTTAGACGTCAGAGAGGCATCAAATTTCCAACAACAGGTGAATGTCCCTCATGATTGCACCATGGTGTACAGCTGAGGTCTCTGAGAGCCCAAAAAAATTACCTGAAAGCAAAACTAAACAAAAACTGCATGTATCAGGCTACAGAGACCAGTCTGTGTCTTGGGGAAAAAAATATATCAATCAATAGGCAATATATTGACAAATTACACGTCCAGCTGCTCCATCAGCTCAGAGACACAACAGCTGTCTAATGACGCCACTGTGCTGTATAAATATGTAAATATGAATGAAGTGGCTGTCACAGCACCAGGCTGCAGGTGAGCAGGTGATGTAATCTGCTCTGGTACTACAGCTGCTACCTAATCCCGTCTTTGTACGTAGACGTTAAGTAGAACACTTTGAGAATATGGTTCATTCTGAGATCGTTGGCCTGATAACGGAGCTTTGAATTGACGTTGCCCTTGAGGAGCAGAATCCAATCAGAGCGATGCATCCTCTCACGAGTGGCGCTCCTCTCTGCACCAGACATTTGTTATTTTCACTTAATTTTGGTTTTTTTTTTTTGCTTTCCAAACTTGCAGGACCTGAGTGCACTGCGCTCTCCCAGCTCGTGCTCATTAGGCCTGGGAGTCAGATATTAATTCTGGCCTGGGTGGAAACCCTTTTGCCATTAAGATCGGGTGACAGCTCATTTTCTTTGGTGGCCTGCAGAAGACAATAGCAGTGATGGAATTGCCCCCCCCCCTCAGTCTGTAACCTCATTAACTCATTGGAATAAAGACAATGTGGAGTTGTTTGTATTAAGCTGTAATTATGCTGATTCACTCACTTTTCTCCCTCTCTCGCTCGCTCTCTCCTCTCGTTCCATTTGCTGTTTTAATTATATTCTCCTCTGCTCAAACACTGACAATGCGTGGACTCGCTTTTGACTCGTGAATTAATCAGCCACGCACCCGTCACTTCCCTTATGGATCCGAGCGCCGTGTGTGAGCGGGGAGCAAAAGGAGAGAGGGAAAGGGAGGTGATGGAGGGCCGCATGCAAACAGGCCATGCGTCTTCACTAGTCATATATTACCAGGCCTGACAAGGCTACATTCCTTGAGACTGTCAGTGGGTCGGAGAGGACAAGTATGTGGAAATTTGTTCTCCTGCGACTTCACGTGCTTGGTGGCCTGACCTTGATTTTCTCTCTCTCTCTGTCGCTCTGTCTTTTCAAGCGATAGGCAGAGAGGAGAAAAGAGAAAGAGTGATGCTGGGGCGCACACAGGCTTTGTGCATCTGTCTCATGTGGATTCGATTCGGTCTGGGGACACAGATAGAAGACGTCAGCCGAGGCGTCTTCGTGCCGCACATCATTTCCCATCATGACATACGTGAGACGGATCCGTCTGTGAACATACCACCATCCTGAGAAATGTGGCTTCGTACTCGACGACATTACCTGAAGCAAAAAGATCACGGTTTGCAATTCTGCACCACCTGCACTGACTGGCAAACTAATGGAGGCTTTGGACGCAGGCTCATCTAATCAGATCTGTCATTTCCACTCATCTACTAAAAGCAGACACTTCATTCCAAACCCCTAATGAAAGCCAAGCTGTAAAAAGTTATCAGTAAATCAGTTTGAATCAGTGCTGACTCTTAATGAGGAGTATTTGTCTTTTTGAAATAAACTTTCTGGGAGTTGTGAAAACCAGTTTTTCACTTTTATTAAAAACAAAACTCTTGAGGTGCTACAGCTCCCAGAGGGTGCGCTATTCTTTACAGCTCATGTGAAAGTGTTATGAGGTTGGAACAACAAACTCATAATTTTCTTATTCTCACCTTGCCTTGGGGCTGAAAATATGACATTTTTTTCTGGAGGTTTCCAGAGGAGGGAAGGCCACGGGGTCATTAAAAACACCAGAGTTTCTTCCCCTGGGAGCGAGAACGTCAGTAAGTTGCATGGCAACAGTTGACAAAGCGCTGAACATGTCACCGAACGAGACGAATGGCGTGTCCCAAATTACAGACAAACACTAAGCACTTTTTGAGGATGTAGCTTGCCCATGCAGGAGTAGCCTGCACTCAAGCCAAGCAGAATACAATGATGGATGTTTGAGTGTGCTGTCGACGGACAATTTTCTCCCATGATGCAATGCACAAAAGAAAGAGAAGAGCTGCTCCAAGCTGAGAAACGTTTGGATAACTTGTGGTGCGACATCTTCAGAGAGATCTTGAAAACCAAATCTCGATATATTTTTTTGTTTTTGCTTTGCGATTAAGTGATTAAGATTCATCCTGATGATTTTTTGCGAGCTTTTGGTCAGGACGGAGATGGCGGAGGTGTCTGACTGACAGAAATCCCCCTCAGGCAATCATTAAACACCATTTGGTGAGGGCTATTTCCACAACTCCTAAATGTTCTCTTTTGCACATATCTCAGTCTGCTTCTGTCTGAACACTCTGTCACTGCAAAGGCTCTTTTAAACTCCACATTATTTATTCATAAAGGACAAGGTTGTATTGGTTTTTATTTAGGAGTCGGTGCATTTAAAAAAAAAAAAAAAAAAAGCAACTGGCAGCTCAACCATCCTAAACACTTGTGCTGCAGCCATCCAACAGAACAAAGTGTCTTGAACACAGTAAAGGCTCAGAAGAATGGGCCTCTTACATAAAGAGGCCATATTGAGCTCTCAGTCTCCAGGTTGATGCAGGTCAAAGCACCAGCTGAGGCACGACTCTCTCGGTTCTTAAGTCCCTCTCATTCCAGATTATTTAGGGGTCTAATACCGTCGCCACAGTAGATAAAGCCGACTACACTTTGTCTCTAAATGGAATTAGGTAATTTGCCTCACTTTATTCAGTGTAATCTCCACATCCAACCTCACTTGACTTGATCTTTTTCCCTCTGGACAATTTTAGAACCTAAAACCTGACAGTCTGGGTGATCGCCCAAAGTACGTTCACTCTTCTTTCTGAAGCAGGAGTCATAGTAGCTACACACTGAAGTGAAGTGAGTCAAAGCTTTCCCTCCAAATTCCAGGCTGAGTGAAGGCAGATCTCACTGTCGGTCTGAATCAGATTGGATTATGAGCTTAGTCTATTTTTTTTTTTTTCTCTCATTGTATTAGTCTCACGAAAAGCATCACAAGGAGTGCAATCACGCAGCACAATGAAATGTGTTCTCATGACGATTACTGTCTGAAGTTTTTCCTTTCTCAGTAAATGCTACACACTGTACACCACAAAGTTATTTCAGAGGTCCTTATCAACTGATGATCTTTCAATCCACTGGAGTTCAATATTGAAATTCAAATGCAATCCCTGGGCACAGTTAGAGTTTTATGATGTGAAATCATATGATGAGATCTTCATACTCTTTAGACATATCGATGCTATCGCACTACAACATCAATAGTATGTGGCATACGTGTAATGCAAATCGTTAGACCCAGATTGATACAGTTTGATGGCATGTCCATGTTGAAATTTAAATGTGGTCTGCTGTTAAATCTTGCAGAATAACCCAATTTCCTGTGAGATGTCGAGATTTTGGTGTGAAGGTATAATCAATCCTACATATAATCTAAATCTGTCTTTTCCCCCTAAGATTACAAAAGATGATAAAACACGAGCATCAAGATTGCTGCCCCGTGGCCACTAAAAGAATGACCCCTGCACAATGATTAACCACAGGGAATAAAAAAAATCTTCTCAGATTGTCATTAATCTGTCAGTCTGGCTTGCACAACTATTCATTTCCTTTTATAAATCTTCTCTGCCTGTGTCCCAAAAAAAGAGAAAGACTCTAAACCCCTCTTAGCAGAACACATATACAGTATATTGTTTTCCTTGAAATAAAGTGTAAATCTTCCTTGTCCATCTCAGAGGTCCTCTGCCCAAATGAGTTACAGATGAGGCAGTCCGTTTGATTTAAGGGTCTCGCCCGTGTCCAAGGGGTTTTCAAGCAGCCTTGAAGGAAGCTGGGAGCGCCCACTCCTGGAAGGAGGCATCTGTTTTCCATGGCCGGTGAAAGCGGTGGAAAATCACGAGGGGTTTATTCAGAGGATTCTCTGCGTAGATAACCGTGAAACAGGACGGTGGCAGATCCAAGGTCTTTTTCAAATTCATGTTTGGTGTAAATTAGAAGCTTACTAATGTTGGTCAGACCAGTTTACATCCCAACAGGCCGAGTTAATGTCTTCCCCAGTGGTCATAAGATATCTGTCTAAATGGCTCATATGCCTGTCACATTTAAAAACCCACACTGTGAAGCTCCTACATGGTCAACGTAGTTTGTGCTGTACAAGCCCCCCCCCAGGCCGAGCCCCCATTGAGAATGTGTGGAGCAGCATCGTTGTTTATGTGAAGTTTTCTTGGGAGAAATTGATTGAAAAAGAAAGGTTCAGACAAACATAGCTGCTATTTAGACTGTGAACCGGATGCCCCGCGGCCGTTTGAAGTTTGCTCAGTAGCAATTACATGAAACGTAACGGGTCAAATACATAACGCTGCCATCATAGATATGATGGGATGACGACAGGTGAGATGCTATTAGAGGCCCGACTTTATCCTGCTAATGTGAACTGATGCACCTTTGGTTGTTTGAAGTTTGCGTTGTAGCAATTACATGAAAAGTAAAGGGTCAAACGAATATGGCTGCCGTTCAGACTTGCAGTGATCGTGGATGTGATGGGATGATGTCAGGTGAGCTGGTATTAGACGCAGCATAATGAGCCCAAAGGCCCGACTTTATCCCGCTGAGCGTAGAAGATCTGGGCGACCGCCTCCACACAATCCGACGCCTTACACCTCTCACTTTATCTCTGCTTGAGCGTCTGGCCCGGGGCTACTGGCCATCTCTGCTAAAGGTCAGCAGGAACCCTCTGGGCTCATAAAGACAGGCCAATTAACACACCCACACTTGGAAACCTGCATTACTTATTCAGGATTCCTCCTTAGGTTGAGAACGGGAATGAGGGAGGACGGAGCGAGAGATGAAGGAGATCAATGGAAATGTGGAGTTTAATTACCATCAGCTTGGCAGGCCGTCTTCACAGGACTAAATCCTTGGCAGGGGGCTGGTGGAAACAGGCCGGCAATACCCGGAGCAAGTATTTGTGTTTCTGACAAGTTTGGCTATTCACAGTGGTGTTGTGTTTAACAGAACTTAGATCAGGGCGACAGCAGTCCTAGCCGACAAGGCCGACACGCTTTGTGATGAATAATGAAAGAAGTGTTTTCGTCAAAAGCCCTTAATTGGCTTAAAGGAGAAAAGCATTTGCGTGGCATTTGCAAAACCTTCCGCACGGTCGGGATGTAATAGAACGCCGTCTGCAGCCGATGTTCCGGTCGCCCTGCACTTGAAAGTGTGGCTCAACACAAGGAACACTTAGTTTCACACCAAGTGACGCAAATGTGATTAAGTCCCTGTATCTACACATCAAGCGATAAACATCATTAGACGGAAACTGCCCCGTCTAATTTGTCGTGATGTGCCTGTGATGTCATGATTGGATGTGCCCCTCTAAATGAGAACGAGGCAATTCCAGCTTTTCCGCTTTGGGAAAAAAAAAACAACAAAAAAAACAAAAAGCCCACTTTCATTAATGGCACGATGCTGTTGACTGCAGCTAAGCCGTGATAATGAAACAGGTTTTTTCAGGCGTGATTCGCGCCGACTGAACCAGGAAGTGCACGGATGTGCCCCCACACAAAGCTGTGATGCTTCGGCTGCGCAAACAAAAAGCAGACGTACACACATGGCACGGTGACTGCTCACAGCACGTCACGGGATCTTTTCATGTGCGTGATATTTTTAGTACATTACGTCCCCTAATTGCATACATTTTTCATCCCCATGTAAGCCGTGCCTCTTTTCCCCTGTGAGACGATGCAAAATGGCAAATTCCCGTCCCCTTTGAACACGCGCAGGAAGTACCACTTCCATCGAGTGAACGGCAGCACTGGCTTTGTGATCTATTTCCACGACATCAAGGAAGAAAGCACGTTAAAACGCAGCGAGGCATCTGCAGCAGCTCCAGTGTTTGCGTGTCACACGCAGTTGGATTCATTGTGAGTCACTTTGGTGTGATTGTGTTTAATTTGCACAACGTGAGGCAGCCGCTTCTTCAGTTACAATGTACAACTTCTGTTTAAAACAACTCACAATCACATGGTTCAATTAGTACCATTTGCTGTGTGTGTGTGTGTGTGTGTGTGTGTGTGTGACACTGCTGAGGGTTTGTGAACTGTGATTGTGAACAGATACAGTTCCTGCAACGCTGAAACGAAGTTTAGAACGGAATATAAAAGTGGAAAAACCTGGAAAACTGCTTTGGTTGAATCCCGCTGTAGTTATGAGGTCACTTCCACGCCAGATGAACCTTGTGCGTCTGGAATGGGTTGGACGGTTAACCGAAGGGAAAACGATGCAGAACTCGACCCGGCCCTTTTTCTCTTGACAGGCCGACTTGCCCGTGACCTGAAAAGGCGGAAACGCTGTAGGATGCCCGATGATGTAGGCGGGGCAGGTTCTCTCGCCTTTGACCGCCCCCCCGTATCGACTGCCCCATAACGCAGGCAGCAGTCAATACTCTCCAACCCAATTAAAGGCTCCTTCCTGAACAGTCAGCACACAGTGTACTTTAATTACTAAATTCATACAACTGGCACACATGCAGCGTTCATTCATTCTGTTTAGCCAGGTGCTCGGTCTGACAGCACAGTGACAGTGCTGGCTGAAATCTTCCACTACATTCTTAGATTTAAGAGTTGGTGGTGAAATGGTTCATTTCTGGTGCTGCACAGACAAACATTTTTCCCAGAGACAAAGCACTTGCACTTTCCTCGGGGCAGCTGCTGCACCCTTTAATCTCGCTTTATGTTCTCATTGTGGTTTTTCAAAAGAAGGTTTGAGGAGCGTAATTTCAGCGGGGCACTTTGTGGAGGTTGTGTGGAGGTCTCGGGCTCGCTCTGGTTTGCAGGTGCGGGGTCTGGCTCAAGTGCACGTCGGTGATGGTAATGACTGAGGCTCCAGGCACACACATGCTTGTTAACGGCAATTTTAGCACTTTAAGCACCTCTGTCAGCTCAGGAATCACACCACTGACTCTCCGGTCACACACACACACACACACACACACACACACACACTACCTCAAGGTATTTACTGAAACATGATGAAACCAGTGTACCGTAGTCGTACTATATAATCAAAAGATGTAATTCTTCAACATTTTAATACACGGATGATCAAATGGAACTACTGTATTACATTACTGTATATTATTGAGTGAGGTCAGCGGTTGGATTCCTGCCTCTTTCCTGCTCAAGGGTCCTTCACATGATGAACATGAGAAATTGCTCGCGGTGATTGTGCGTGCTTTGGTCAAACGATATGGGTGCAGCGGTGAAGACACGAGTGGCTGACGGAGCTGGAGGAGAACAGGATTCCCCCGCTCAGGTGGTGTCTCCGCTGTGTGCATTACTATAAGTGAGTTACTGTACTCTATAAGTTACTATAAGTGAGGACTATAAGTTCCCTCTCTGCCATCTGTATTACAGTGCGCTGCATAGAAACGTCCAGCGTGGCTGCTGTGTTCTTGAGACCGAGCGGGTGGGTGTTAGTTATTAGTCACCGCTGGGCTCGCTGTTGGTTCTCTCTCTGTGTGGGTAGGGGATGTATATTCTCAGATTACATCCTCCCAGTTAGAATTAGCAGGACAGCAGGTTGCCCGGAGGCCGGCCGGCGGATTTGTCTCATTTCAGGATGATTTGATGTGTTTGAATTCACATTCACAAGTGAGCAGGTTATCATCATCACCATGTGACTGGCCATCGTTTGGTCAGACCAGGACAGATACTGTGACAGCTACTGTGAGCGATCACAGTTGTGCATCGTGACCATCTGGGCCGTATTCCCGGGGTTTTGGGCAGCCTGTGGACAGGTTGTGTTAACGTTGTACCCACCATAGTCGTTGCTGAGATTGGAGAAGATGAAGGCAGCCGTAGGACAGAGGCAGATGAGGCACGAGGTGTCAGACAAGCAGACTGGCTGCTAACAAGCCAACCAACCCTTTTCAGCTTGTGACTTGTGAGCCGTTTCATCGAAAAGGTTTTTAGATGCCAGAAAAAGTGAAAGTTGTTGTAGTTGTAGTAAATAGTTGTTTTACTTTTCTCATCCTTCATCACAGTGGGATCCCTCAGATTTATCTCGAGATCCCCTGAGATCTAAATCACTCCATTTGCAGGTAGAACCAGAGGGTCGGTCTGCAGCGAAAACTCCTCATTTTCCTTTCCAAATAAGTGTGGCTTACCGCAGGTTTGATGAAAGCCTCTGTAATTGCCTTAGTGTTCAATTAGCGTGTTGACATGACGACGGTATCTTTATCACCAGCAGGAAATGAGCTCTGAAAATAAAACCCATGATGAACTGAACTGGAATCTGCCTTGACTGTGGAAGCAGAGGAGCCGGTCGTCTGACTGAAATGTTAGAAAGCACCTCTGAGACCAGACTGACCGCACGGTTATGACTTTCACACCGTCTCTTACCTTTATTACTTTTCTGTGCCTCAGCCCTGACACATGGTCTCACAAGAAAACAATGCACAGAAACTGCAGCTCCACACGGGAGAACGGAGGGAAACTTGCTGTTGAGGGTGACCTTGTGCGTCCAAACGACACGTGCTACACAATCACCAAGAGCTTCATGGATTCATGGCTTCGTTTCTGCTGTTATTTTTTTAGCTGTTCAGGGCTTGCGCTCCGACTCGGGCTGTGTTTTTATTTATCATCGTGCTTCTTTTTCAACATGTGTGTGTCTTTGTTTATTTTGAGGTGTGGGATTTTTATAACCCCCTCAGGCTCTTTTTTTAATCTCTTCTGCATAATCTGTACTTTTTTTCCCCCCTTTTCTGTTTTATCTTTTTCCGCTGGCGCGCATAAATAAATGTTCAATTCTCGGCATACCGGAGAGCTGGGTAAAGAGAACAGGAGTTGGAACTAAGCTGTCTCGGCCCGTGACGAGGCAGTCGCGACTTCCCGCCGAGTCATTTCAGCCGGTGGCTCGTCTCAAAAGGGAGAGACTCTGGAACTTGGGAAATAAATTTGCTTTCCCAAAAAAGCGAGCGCTACGGTTAAAAAGACAAGTTTTATTCAAGTCCCCCTTTGACAATTAGCTTTAACCCTGTGAAGCCCAAATACATATTAATTATTTTTTTTTTAACCGTTACAAAAGGGTTTTCAGCTAAATAATTTAGCATGTAGCCCCATCATATAATGCAGGTGTTAATCTGTGGATGAATCAAGCTGTGGTCTGACTCCAGAGTTTGTCTCTCCTTCTCCAACAGGTTCAAAGCACCATGAGATCCCAGCGTGTCTCGTAGCACCACATCAGAATCGGGCGTAGTTTACGGCGCGGCGGCGTCCCGTGACGTCCGGCCTCCAGACGCTCGCATTCGGCCCGTCTCCCCCCACACGCCAATCACTCCCACCTTGTCCTTTGTGTCAGTGTTTACAGACGTTCCAGTCTTTAGAAAGCCGTGCTCATTTGTCCTGTCCCTGAACAGCGCCGTCTGGCTCGCCCATTATGTGCTCGCTACTTATCATACAAAGATGAATACACTGGCATCCTCACGCTGAAGCACACTCTCACCTGTCGCTGAACAATGCAGCCGCCATCTCCCGCAACAGATACAGAAAGAGCTTCAATCGCCGCCGCAGAAATAATTTATTCATTTATTCCACTCTGGTCGAAACTCGACTTTTTAAGCAGGGAAAACACATTTCCACCTTAGTTATAATGAATCACCCAACAAGTTTTATTTCTATTACTATTTTTCTTTTCCATACTTGAACATGCGAGAGGGGCGGTGTATTGTGGGAGGCACTTATGCTATTTTGACGACCAGCCTCGCCCAGAGAGGCACGACAAAAAAAAAAAATCAACACATTCTGTACACAACCAGAACAATACAACAAAGTCTGCAAGTCGTGCGAGTTCAGGTGCAGATGGCTGCACCTTACAGGGTGTAACACAACCCTGAGTGATTAGAAAACATACGGCAGCAGTGCATCACAGCTTTGTCGGTGCTGATGAGTTGGGTAAGACCTGGGCTGACAACCTAAACCCAGCCTGGTCGAGCCGTCAGTCCCGCTGGTTACATTTTACAAAACCCAGTTGTCAGCACCAGCGAGTAGCACATAACAAAACTCACACTCAGGCTGCTGCTATTTTAAATTGCGCCGTTCAAAGCCGTAAAGCAGTCTGAGCGCCCTTCAGTGGCTGTGTGATTGGCGTGTGATATGCGCTGGGTGAAAACAACCAAAAATTGCTTTGGATTGTTATTTGATTTTTGCGGGGAGATATGTTGTATAAAGGTTTCTTTGTTCTCAGTGAAATGCGTTTGTGTGGAAGAACGGCATCAAAGGCAATTTGCCTGCTGGTTGATATTTATTCTGTCACGAATCAAAGACGAAGCCAGAGCGCAGACGCCGGACAAGCAGGTAAGGTGGAAAACAAGTCTTTTATTAAAGCACAGGCGAGAATGATTAGATGCTGGCTTGCTGGGGATTGGGGCTGAGTGAGGGGGAGAGATCTGGTGGGGGGGCGGGGGGGGCTTGACAAGGGGAGAGCTCAAAGATGTGAGCTGACCGGCGGGCCTGGCGGACCTGCGTGGTCGGCAGGCAGACGGCGAGGTAAACAGGTGCGAGGCAAACCTGGCAGACAGGCTAACAAACTATCAGGCAGCGCGGCGCGGCCACGGCTGGGAACAGCCACCAACGCGGGGGTTCTCGTAGAGCGGCGGCGCTGACGGACAGGGGCATTGATTCCTGACGACAGGCGGGTGGGCGAGGGGGGTGGGGGGGGGGGGGGGGTGGGGGGCGAAACCTAAACAAGCGAAAGAACCTCGCTCATACTGAAAGGGCTGAAAATCCCCAAAAACCCTCTCAGGGAGGAGGGGTCGTCTTTCTGCAAGGACGTGATAGAGACACACTTGAGGTGTCTCTACCACAAGGTGTCCATACTACAACGCACTCAGGGGTCAGATCAGCTGATGATCTACGCTGACACACCTGCACGGACGCATGGACGACATCTGCCAAAGCTCCCGCCTCCAGCAGCGCGTTCTCGTGGCGATGCCACACACGCTCTCACAAGGCGAAAACATCGCCAGCCTCGGCGTCAGGGCTGCAAGTGAAATATGGTACTGATATAGTCACAATAAAAAAGCAGCGACGCGGTGTTACTGCATATCGGCTCAGTCTCCCCACACGCTTCCAGCGGCCGCGATACCCGTCCCCAGCTGTCTGTATTCTCCTCCATCCCCTCTCGCTGCTGTATTCTAATATCTCATTTGTCCACTGCTCCTGTCTCTGGCGCTCCCGTCTTGTCAGGGAAAGGTCACTCTGGCCCTCCAAGCAGAGTGCACACTTTCTCCAGGGAAATTAATGGTTTGAGCCTTCGCTCGCTGCCTCTCTCTTTCTTTGTAATTTGCCGGCATTGACTCGGAGGATGCCCTCAAAAAGTAAACGTACGCTCGGCCTCGTGCGCAGAGCGGAATCAGATGAATGTTGCTCCGGTGTTAATGAATGCAGAAACTGGAGGCTGCGTCTTCAGCCACAGGAACAGGTGGAGCGGTTGTAGCCCCCCCCCCACAGGCTTAGATTTGCGTGTGTAAATACTACATTAGCATTTACATTTACATTTGCGTGCGCACCAGCTTCGGGGACAAAGTGATTCCTTTTGATTTGATTTAATTTCAGCGCGTCCCGCGGAGGCGTCGGCGGGAGCTCCGTGCAGCCGTCGCGACGGCCGCCCACCAGCTTTCTGACGCCGCGCCGTTATTGATGGTGTTCTCATCCTCCCAGACAATCGCCGGGGATACGTGGACGGACGAGGGAAATATGTCTTCATTCTGCAGGCGGGAAGGTTTACGGGCGGTTGATGTTCCAACGCCCAGCGCTGCCTGCAGAATGGATGAGCAGACGAGCAGCGCAGAGTTGTGGGAGTTTTGTGAGGGCAGGCCAACCTTCGCTCACGCATAAATCTGGAGCATTATGCTAATTAGCAAGTGATAGATTGGGGCACCAAATGTCAAGGTGACACTTATTCCTAAAAACATTGTCCACATGGCAGTTAAACCTCTATATAGCCATATCAGTTATGGACTGGTGACATCTTGGAGTGCACAGCTCGGCTTGAAAGACCCGTTTCTCCTGGAGAAACTTCTCCTCCTCTTGTTTTGCATTTTAATTTCTGAGCTTTCGTCAGATTTCCGACTCCTCCTCTGTTTAGCTGTCCATTACAGCCCTGCTAAACACGGCCTTGACTGTCCACTTGTTACACTAGATCTCAGTGGAAGTCCCGCTGGGCTCACTAAATCACACATGGAGATACTAATGGAGGACTTCAGACCATTTGTGAGCCATCCTCTGCTGTGGGGGGGTGGGGGTGGGGGTGTCTTTTCCGGGAAGACTTGTTTTCAGAACCGAAGACGAGATTTCAGTACAGCTGAGAGCAGAAGCGGTCAACTCGACATCACTCAGGGAGAGCTGGGATTGTGCCACGGGCCGAGCCCAGATCCTTCTCCATCAGAAGACACCGTGGACTGCCTCTCACATTCGAGGGCGACACGCTGCAAAGCAAATTATGTTTGATCATTTAACGTTCATGAAGCTCTGAATATCTCCACACATCAGCTTCAACTGACAGAGATCTGTCAGCCAATGAGACGCCCTTTGTTTTCAGTCGTGCATCTGTTCATTTAAGATAAATACAGCCAGTTCACCCAGTTCACCGCAGATGCAGATCCCATGATCAGTTATGTGGTGACAAATGGGTTTGTGCCATCAGCAAAATGCTCTTAATTCGCATGCGGTGCAGAAATGTTTGCGGCGCTGTCGTTAGCAGCGAAGTTAATATGTTGAGAGTGCAGTCGGAGCATTGTGGGAGATAAATGTGCGGATGTTCTCGCATTCAAGCCCACAAGCTCCGTGTTAGCAAACCTGCTCCTTAATCAGCTGAGCTAATACACCAGCTCTCACGCTGAGAGGAACTCAGTGTTTTGTTCGTATGAGGTGGTGCAGTCCTCCTTCATGTAAATGACACAAAGTGGACTTTATGTACAGTTCTTTATTAGCAGTTTATTACTGTTTTTAATCTGTGAATGTACCTAACAGCACCAGTATGACTTGACAAAAACTTCTGCAGTATCTCATTGAAGTTGCAGCAGTGGTAAAATGCTGAAAAATCAACTTGCCACATGAACAAACCACACTTCTTTTTTTTTTTTTTCAAGTGGACTCACATTGTGTGTTTTTTTTTTCCACACATAAGCTCAATGTGACAGCAATCTGAGAAGCACTGCGCTCCAATGGCCTGTTGATGGGATCGATACTTGTGATGTGTGTCGGTGTGCAGCGAATCTAACATGGTGCTGGACGCGGTGTGTGTGTGTGTGTGTGTGTGTGTCTCTTCATGGCTGCAGGCGAGATATGATAGAGTGCAGGCCAAACCGCAGGCCCTCTCAGGTCTCCGCTGGGTGCCTGGGGCATCCACAGTTCAAAGTCCACAGACATTTGAAGAGGACACAGCACTGGATGAGTGAGAGGCCATCTAATGTGTGAGAAAAGAATCCGGGGGACGGGAATGCAGCGACTGCGATAAGGACGGAGGAGGCGATAAGGGCGAGCAGGCGGTCAGCGCACTCCAGAGCCAGAAAAACAACACAAAAAAAGAGAAAGGCGGGCGCGTACCATCCTTTCATCAAGCTTTACGAGTTGTGCCGTGTGACAAACATTGTCTTTACACAACACGTACAGTACATGAGAACACGGAGCCTGCGGGATTACTGCACTGTGATTATATGGTGGAGCACTGCGCTAAAGTGTCCCACTTCTGGGGTTAGGGATTAGGGATTTGTAAATGGGGAAAACGTTCGTGAGGCCCGTTGGTCGGATGTGAAACAGCGGTGCAGAGCGGCCGCGTACCTCAGCACTGTGCCCTGGTGTTGATCTGCCCAACCATACCATCCCTTACTGTCACACACACACACACACACACACAACACAGAGTTAATGCAGGAGTGGTGTGTCATGCACCACTCGGCTTTAACCCTCTTTCCTGGTGCTCTGTGGTAATCTCAGTTTCTCTAATCTGCCTCTCTGCAGGTTTTGGAAACTGCGACCGGCTATTACCAATATGCTCCCACAATCCCTTTCTCTCCCTGCAATTAGAAAGCTGTAATGTAATTGATAGCGCTTTAATGTGGCTCTCTGTCACGGTGACATTTCCCCTCCCTGTACGCGTGGTGCCACGTATAGCTCTCGCTCCCACCCACGCCAGCCTCTCACCGTCTGTCCCTATCATGTCAGTATTCCTATCAGACGCTGACTGCAGGCCACTAAGCTCATAATCTAACTTGCAGCAGCAAATCCCATTGTAGTCCCAGCACTGTAAGGGACGCGAGCGAACCGGCAGTGACAAGTGACCTCTGTGTGCTGCGTTTCGGGCGGCATGAGTGATCAATAGCGAGCTAATCGTGAATGCAGCGCCTGTCTTTGTTAGCGACGGTGAAATGGAAAGAAAAAAAGCAACATGTCGAGACAAAAAAAGCTGCTCTTGACCTCATTTTGGTGCACTGCAGTACGTTTTGATAGCTGAAGTTGAAAATTGAAAGTGTATATTTAGACACGGGAGCGGGCGCGGGCCTCGCCTCACCTCTGAAACATTTACAAGTCGATGCTTGCCTCAGCATGTTCCCCTCTGTATATTGTTTAGGACGAGGGAACGGCACACAATTTGTCACCGAGGCGTCGCTGCTCTGTAACGAGCTGAACCCCCACCACCACCCCGCCCAACTTATTCCACACTTGTCGTCTGCAGAACAACAGCTCTGATCCCTTTGAATGGAATTTCTTGACATGTCTCACTGACGTCGCACGGAAAAAAGTCCTCGCATTTTTTATCTTTTTTTTTTTTTGTCTTTTGCTGAGGCAGGCAAAATTGTGGACCATTCACAGCGTGCGGACGTTTGTTATTCTTTTTTGGTAATATAATTTAGTTGAAAAGAGAGGGTGTGCTGGCGATCAATAGCAGGTCAGCCAATGATGGATGGCGGCGCGATTACTAATTTCACCGCAAGACAAATAACTCTGCGCGGGGCCCTCGCAGCTGAGAAATGGAGAGAGAAAACGGCAGGCCGGAGCTACGAGGGGGAGCCTCAGCTCCCCAATCCACTTCCCTATTCACATGACCATTCGTCTCCATTGCTCCTGCACTCCCAGCCTTCACTCTCGCTCACCGAAATATCGTAACGACTGCGTCACGTGTGGCGAGGTGCGTGTCCGCTCCAACTTTAGCAGCTACAGGAAATCAGGTCAGCGTTGGATCCTCGCTGGCTATGTGTTATTGATGCACAATAAGAGGAGTGGTTAACAATGAGGTACCTGCAGTGCGCTGCGGCCCGACACAGCTATCGAACTGGGATTGGAAACCAATAATCCATTTGAGGTTATTCCACTCCTTATAATTTCAAATGCTTCTACTGAGTGATTCAATAATCCAAAAGAGGCGCGCGTGACATCATAAATAACAACAAAAGATGATCTTCATTTGCCTTTACATCAGATCGATAGGTGCAGAGGAAGGGTTAGGGACAGGATAGGTCAGAGAGAGAGATGATGGGACGTGTCCAATTTTCTGTGTCTCTCAACTCTCAGATGAACTCATTAGAAGTTAATTAATCACAGCCATCGATCCGTTGTCACTCTTCCCTGCGAAAAGGCTCCACTGGATTCCAGGGCTCGGGTTCTGCTCAGCCGGCTGAAATGCTGAGCTCTGTTACCCCCCCACCACACACACACACACACACACACACACACACACTCACACACACCTCCCCCAGCAGGCCGCGGCGCCACGCTACGCGCCGGGGGTGTAGCATGAGACGGCAGATCCATGCCTGGTGATGTGGGACGACCAATAGGCCTGAGGTCTGGTGCGGCGAGACCTCAATTGATTGTCGGTTGCGTATTGATTTTCATACTGTACCACATCATTTCACACCAAACCCGCGGTCAACAAATTTGAATAAACACAAACATAATGAGCGAATGTTTGCTGTGAACTCCTCCTCTGCTTCTGATGAAATGAAAATTGATGTCCATTGACACTTAAAATTGATAGCGATCAATATTGTCTGTTTAAAGTTCACGCTCCGACGGAGCTGGGTGATTGTGCCGTCGAGTCCGGAGAAAGTCGATCCCCTCGACTCCATAAAAGCTTCATCGCTGTGAGTCTGAGCTGAGCCGAGTCAACTGCACATTATTCACAATATAATTCAGATAAATGGATCATTAGCTCCAAACTCTCAAGTGAGGCATAACACTTGACCAAAGATGCAGCTACTTAAAATAAAAAAGGGCAGGCGTTGCATGCATAATCGAGCGCTGGCTCTGCGTCGTAGCTCACTGAAAGTAATGGCCGGTTGTTGTTTGTGCGCTCCTCATCTGACACAGAACAACAGACAAACGAGGGGTTGCGAGCGCCGTGCACTTTTACTAACACATGCATCTTCCCCCTAAGTGGAAAGCAACGTCCTTAAAAATGCAAATAGAATGGGATGGTGCTTTTTCTTCAACAAGTGTTGGTGCCAGTTGGAGCACATTGTGGGTTAACTCATGCGTTTTGAATAATAAGTTCATTCTCAGTTCACTTTTTACATTTACAGCGGGTCCTAAACTGTAAGGGAACCGTGGATTCTGATCATCATTTATATTTGCATACCTTGGGGGGGAGGCGGTTCAGCAGTGTCACCGTGTCCCAGTTCAGGAATCCTCTGAAGGACCCGGCTTTGTGTGCCGAGTCCTTGAAGAGGACCCGCGGGCCAGCTGTGCCTGCACTTCCTCCTGAAATTAGACAGTCACAGAGACCGTAACTAATGGCTGTGTTCTGTGGGCCTCCGTCAACTTTTACAGTCAACACCCCCCGAGTTTATCACCGGGACGTGGCCTGCAAACGGCTGATAAAGAATAAAAACAAGTGGATTCATTGACCTTTCCTTACGTCGGAAGCAGTGACACTGCATTTCAATACATCATGGGAACAAATAACGCACCAGGTTACCTGTAAATATATCCATATAACGGATTTATTCTTGAACTGTAGCTGCTAACGAGCTCCAGTTATTCACATCCTGCGGTTTTGTTTTGGATTGTGTGAAAGTTTTTCGTCCACCGTGCCCTCCAGATTCTTGTAAAAACAAAGGTTGCACTTCTTTGTGCGGCAACCTTTTTAATATGGGTCGGGCCGTCTCGGCCTCTATGACAGATTTGGTCCTCAAATGCCAAACTACAGCCCCTGAATTTGGATACAGTCTTCCCTTCACCTCCGCCGGCTCCTCTTTGCTCGAGTCCAGGGAGGAGCGGCTGCTCCTCACTTACAGCGCTGACCGACGGGGGTTTGGCTCGACACTAAATTGCACACAGGTGCAGCCGATGTGCTCGTCAGCGGAAGGAGGCGGAAAAGAGACTCAGACCTTTGCAGTGGTTTGGCACTGGACTGTTTGGGATAGTTCCTGTTTTTTTCCCCCAACAAATGAACTTAATTTCCTCCCAACACCTGTACATGTCCTTGTTTACTCCTTTTCAGCTTTTTTTGGTTGCTGCGTATATGGCAGTCTCAAATGCAGCCTGCTGTGATTTATACTGTGGAAACTAAGGGTTGAATTTTCAAAGATTTTCATTCTATAAATAAAAATGGAAATGACTCCAGAACTTCAGCAGTGTGAATCGTTGCCACCTAAAACTTGAGCTTGGGCTGCAAAAGCTCTGAAGTGCTGAGGAGGCTGCGTTTTGTTTGAGACGAACTGTATCATGTGGTTTCTTATCTTCTGGTGCAAAAGAAGCTCCTTACCAAAAAGTAATATTATGCATTCATGCATATTTGAGAAAATATTGCATGTCATAGACATAAATATTAAACATTAGCAGAGGATTTTTATTTCATGTCATTTCATAATTTTAATACAATCTGATTGACTACACAGCCAGTACATTGCTGAACTAATAAAATAACAGATCACTTGATGATTTTAATTTGGGTTATTTAACCAAGTTACTGAAAGTCGAGTTAAGTACCAGATAAATGTGGTTACGTCACGCGGCAACACAAACACACCAGTACACGCGCTAACAATGAGTGGGTTTTCATTGTTGAAGCACCGAGTTGTGCGTGGAGTGTGTTTCTGAAGGGAAATTGCTTCTGTCAGCAGCCTGACCTCTGCTCGGTTCAGCTCGCCTCAAAGATTTGTCATCTCTGTACGGACTGCAAATAGTTTGGGGGTTTGTGTTTAAACCCTGTTGTACTAACCCCAATAGTACATGACACCAACACATACTCAACACTCCGGAGCATGAATTTATTCAACAGCCTGATTAGCCATTCAGTAGTATGTCATCTCTTGTTTTGGGGAGCAGCAGTGGGCAGGTGGGGGTCATTGTTCCAGTCGCACACAGTATGGCTGCTCCTGCCTCTTTGTTATTTGCTTTGCATTCTCGTAAAAGAAGGATGCACACGTTATTTTTTTTCCCCGCTGACATTCTGTTGCACCAGGATAAAACTTAGTCTCATCTCAGGAGAGTGCAGAGTGGATGTGGCTGGAAATAGAACTGTCTGTGCGCTCAGTGCCCTCGGTGTAAGAGCCCATAGTGCTGACTGCTGCCATCTTTTTTGCTTCTTTTTTCATGCTACAAGGGGGGAAAAACCCCTCTGATATTTGGAGTTCGGGGAATGAATAATTAATCTATTATTTGGTCTGGTTTATTTGGTTATGCAACATAAAAGGGACTAAGGCATCTAACAGATGGTTTGAATCAGGGAAAAAAACAGTTAAACATCCCTGCTTAATTCCATTACATGTTTTTAATATTAAACTGAAACATTAAGGGAGAATTAAAACATGCTGCTCAGCTCTTTCATCTAACGTAGCTGTTCTACAGGACTGGGATCTGTAAGCCAATTGGGCTTGTGATACTTGAGATGTCATGTGTGCCACAGCGGCAAACTATTAGATAATATAATTCATAATTCACACAGTCCTGGAGCGTCCTATTTGAGCTGACCTACCTGAAAGTCAGCTGCTTGGTGATGCACAGCAGTCGCCTATAGATTGGCGAAGCATGTTGTTGTATGATTGCTCTTCATAACTCTGTTTAAGCTCCCCCGTCCCAAAGGCCCTGCTCAAATCACAGTGTTTGGTGTCCACAGGTGTAGTTATACCGTGTAACTCCCAGAAGTCAACATTTTGAGGAAGGAAAAGGGCTGGAAAAAAAAGCGAAGGCATGTGCGATACGTCCACCCTCCCTGGGCACAGGGAAGGTGAGAGACAATTAATGTTTCAGCAGCCTCAGCCCGAACGGGAATTACATCTTTCATTATGTGAAGATCATCTCTTCTGTGTGCTCTGGCTTATGGTATCTTCCTCTGTACATTCCTCTGTACATTAGTTTACATTCTCAATGACTCTTCTATCTACACATAATTTGGTCATGAAGTGCCACAGGGTTCTATCCTGGGGCCGATGCTTTTCACTCCTTACACCGATCAGCCACAACATTAAAACCACTGACGGCAGACGTGAATAACACTGATTATCTCGCCACAGTGGCACCTGTCAGGGGTGAAGTATATCAGGCAGCAAGTGAACAGTCGGTTTGTTGGAAGCAGCAAGACGTCAATGGATGGGTCACAGCATGTGTAAAACAACAGGTCTTGTGGGTATGAAGAGACAGGGACAGCTCCACGGAAGAACAACTGTTACACAAACTGTTGAAAACCTTCATGCTGGCGAAGGGGACACTAAGTACGATCACGTCAGGGATCCGTCTTCACGGCTTAGGTTGGTTGATTCCTTGGAATATATATTTATTTAGGGTGCACATAAGTGTCAAACTTCCATCTAAATTAAGCCTCAATATCTCTGAACGTAATCATATATGTGCCATGGATTTGGGATTATAAGGGAGAGCTGATTCAGTCTTGTGCATGCAAACCTTCCAAAGTAGCCCCTTCTTAAAGTTGAGTGTTTGTGTCAGAAACAGCAGATGTATAAGAACACGTTGACAGACATTTACACAACAGTCTTTTCTTTACTACAGTGGGAGGCCGTCTTTAAGAACGGCGCCGCGCTCATTTCAGAACAGCTGATTGCTGGATCCGCCTCCCACTGCCTCATCACTTGTCGGATCGCGACCCCTAATCCTCACCACAGAGGGATGTGATTACATCACACGCCACTTCCTGTCAAAAGTGATGTTATATTATTGTCAGTCAAATATTAAAGAAACTGGGGGTGAAAAAGGTTTTACCAACAGTGTAATTTTACTGAGAGTTCTCTTGCTGCTACATATGAGCCACTGTAAGGTTCATTTAGGTTTATGGTCATGTTATTAATGATGGCATCCACTGGGTTAGATTAAGGAAAATCATTTTTTTGCATTAAGTGATAAATGAAGCTGGGTCTCAGCCTCCCATCACTGAGCCAGTCCTCTTTGACAGTGCACAAAGTACATGCACGCACCATGTTATTTGCTTTTAAACACATCGCGCTAATTTTCGCTAAATTTCACAGAACCAAGCTCCATTAACCCTTTATACCATTTTACATGGGTCATTAGGTCTGCGCCCTCATCTTGAGAAATGTTGCACCGAGTCTTCAGACCCATTACACCATCGTCTACTCCCACTTGACTGATTAATGCTCCTCCGTCTCCCGCTCATGAAAGCCGGGCCGCTCATTCCCAGGTATCCAGGGGTGACTGGCCTTAAGGCAGTGCCATTTTCCTGGGTCTAAATAGCCAATTAGCTGAGACCTTGGGAACCACAGTAAGGCAACCATTAGTAATTAGCCATTGACATTTTGGCTGCTGTAGCAGTGGAATAGGAGCCTGATATTCAGAGCGAACGGCCATTTCATTGAATCGCTGGTGATTCACGGGTCTGGAACCGGGCTAATACAACAGGCTAGTTAAGGCGTGGCCAGCGTGACGGATCAGTGCTTTTTTATCAATAATTTGAAATCTTTAGCTCTCAGTGACACCCTCTTCAAAGGATCTCACGTAACAAGATCACTGGAGCAGTAAAATGAAATCAGCGTGTACATCGGGGGAGATTGAAATAGTAGATCCCTCCGTTCGCTGTTTGACAACCACAACCGGGGATTAAATCTTTGTAATCCAGACTCAAGCATGATGGAGGACACTTCAGCATTATGCACTGACATGGTTCAGCATTCACCTCTTATCTCCAGATAGATTTTACTGTACAGCGAAGCATTACAGTTGACAATCATGACGTGAATCCTATTGTGTATTGTGTTACTGTTTCTTGTCTGGTTTACAGCAGCGCTCTTCACATTAAAATGGAGCATTAGGGAAGTGAAATGCAGAATATTTTAATATTCACAGTGTCTCCACCTCACACAGAATCAGCGTTGTTATATTTATAATTTTTAAATATATGCATCTGCTGAATTTATCATCAAATTGTGGAAAATGATTAGTCGATTACTGCCATAGCTGCACATTATTTTTATGTTGGCCAACTGATGGATTAACCAGTTGATTGTTTAAACTCTAATTTACTGTATGGATGATTTCTCCAGACAAACACACACTGTGCATCTACATGTTCTGTTTCCTTCTGTCTTAAAAGTCAAAATTAGTCGGATCCTGAACGCTTGCTCTCCTCCTCTGATCAGTAGGAGACTGGAAACATTCCTATCAACACCACATGGTGTGTGACCGACAGGAATCGTGAGCGCCCCCCCCCCCCCCCCAAGACACAACTTGTCATGTTGTCGACTGTTCCATCGTCTTTTCTGCATCACGCTTCTGACAAATGACTAATTGTCATTTGTTTATGTCATTAGGCACATGAGCCAGCTGAAAGCCTCAGAATGATTTGAGGCGTTGGAGAATAAGCTACTTTTCTCATTAGCAGTGTGAGCACAGTTTTGATTTAACACACACACACACAATCATGGACTTCTGCCTGCATGTAGGGGAAGCAGTTAACACGTTTATAAATGGAGCAGTGGTTAAATCCACCTGTACTGCTGGGAAGCTGCTGGGAAGCTGCTGCCAGCGTGTTGCAGTCAGAGTACTCGCGTGTCTTGTGTTACTCTGCGTGTTACTCTGTGATGGCGAGCATAAAATGAAGAGAAGAGCCGTGTTTGCTCTCGCAGGTCGAGCGGGAGGCAGAATAAAGAGGAAGAATGAAATTTCAGCCTTTATCTCGGAGGATGGGGTGTGAACTCAGCGTCCAGTCGGTGAGTCAGGAGCCGTGACAGGCCGGGCGGCGGTGGAAATCTACCTTTCAGCAGAGCGTCAACAGCCTCCCTCTGACCTACATTCTCAGAGACGGACAATAACAGCACAGAGAATTTCGTGGAATTAGGAGCAAGCGGGGCAATTTTATCGGGACGCCCCGGCCGCGGGTACGCTCACAGTTCTTCCAAATCTCCCGGGACAATCGCTCATATTACCGGAGGCGGAGGATGATTTTTGTCAGGCATTTCCTGTCTCAATAATACATCTATTGTTATTTTTGCTTTCATATGAGCAGAGAAGTTTAGAGGCAGAGTAAAAAAAATATTTCAAGGCTTTCAGAATCAATTTTTCATGAGCTTCATGGCCTTCGGAGGAAATTGTAGTGTTCATTTTAGTAGGACACAAATGTTCAAAGTATTTTGGAAGCCTTGGTGTAAAACCTAAATTACCCATGCAGGAAGAGAAAGTGAATGATAGGTAATAAAGTCAGTACAGTGTTATCACCATGGTTTCAAATTTGAAAATGGGTTTTATGGTTATTCCTCCATAAAAGCATCTCAGCTCATCCAAGACTGCAGCTGCAGTTCAAAGCATCTTCATGTTCAAATTCCAGATATTAAACTGGAGTATTATAATTTGAAAATGCAATTGGTAGGAAAAAAAATGCAACTGGAAATTGCTATGAGCACCAGGGCTCAGCCAATATTTTAATAAGAGTCTGACCTGCAATGATCAATCGCTGCTGCAAACAAAACCACATTACTCTCATTAGTCTCAGTGGGTTTTTCTCCTGCTGCTTCCTGTTCCACCGTGGTTTGGTTTCACAGCACATGGCGTCAGCCTGACTTGGCGACATCTGTGATATCCGGTCGCCCTGAGGTGACAGAGCCACTGATCATTTCAGGTGAGCAACACCTCCGACTGTGATTTTACTTCACCTGCTCCAGTCTCCAGCATGGATTATCACTCACTGGTGTTTCCGAAAGTGCACCGCATTTAGATAACGTCAGATGCCGGCTGTTCTTGGCGTAAGAGGAGACACGGTGCAGAGAATAAGTAAGCGAGGAGGATAAAGTGGAGGAGGTGCGTTTAAAATGTCAACAGCCACAGTCTCATCTGTAAAACACCCGGATGGCATTTACCTGACAGCAGGCCGGTGGACGAGCGCGGATCCCTCTCCTCCCTCCGATCTCCATCGCTCCTGTTTTCCTCCTCCTCTTTGTCTTTCCTGTGTGCTGTCTGCGCTAATTGCCCCCCCGCCTTCATCCTCCCCTGCTCGGCCTAAACTCCTCTCCACCCCTCTGCCACTGCTACTGATCAGCCGCCCCGCAGGCGAAGGTGCTGTCTTGTGCAAGACGTGCGCCCGATGAATGAAGATCTGGCTACGGCGGGTGGGGGGGCTCACACAGGGGCTAAATCACCATCATTGATTGTGCAGCTTCAACTCACTGACAAAAGGCCATGATCACTCATCTTGTTAAAAGCAGATTATCAGCCTGTTTGTATCTTGTTACACCCATAAAGATTTCTCTTCCTTCCCTTTCTCCCCCATTTTAACACATTAGCTGTTTTTCTTTGGCCTAATTTGCCAAACGGATAATCCTCCACGTCGTGTTTTTGTCTCCAATGGAACTATGGATTTTGATGCCGTGTTAGTATTGTCCTCTGCTGAAGCGGCTGACGCGGTGGAGATGTGCTGATTCGTTAAGTGGTTGCTTTGATTTTCTGGCTGGTAAATAAGACTGGCATGGCGGATGTGTTGTTCAGCTCTTGTCCCTGTCTGCTCTCTGTTGCAGCAGGGGGAGATTACATGTTAATGTCTGACCCCAGTGCCGCGCTTTGTTGGAGCCACCAGCTAAATTAATCAAACCTTCCTCACCCCAATTGTTCTTGTGTGCAGCAAATTTGTGGCGCCCGCATGTAGATCAGCTATAATGGCATTAGCCTGTCTCTATCCCCATTCATTAACATATATTGATAAAGTAATTGCACGGCAATCTATTAAGAAAAGCCGCCATGATGGTGCGCTGTTCCACGGTGCAGGATTGTGTCATCTGTGTGTTGATTCATTGGAAAATTTGACGTGACGGTGCGCTGCTCTCTCTCGCTCGTGAAGGATGGTGTCATCTGCATACTGATTTACCAGCTTTCCAAAATGAGATGAAAATACACGTGTGAATGCTGCGTGCACACTGGGGGGCAGGGGACTAATGACATATCGCTGCCAAATCCTATTTACCTCCTCGGGCTCTTTGTCCGCTCCATGCAGACTAATGACAAATGAATCACAGAGAAAACGGAGCAGCAGCACGTTCAACCTGTTGGTAAATGAATTGATTTGAGGGACGTTCAAGTTGCTCTTTCATGCAATTGTAATCTGTGGAGGTTAATCTTTCATCTCCCTGGCTCCTATCCTGACCTGATGTCAAGTTAAGTAAGCAAATGAATACATTAAGACATGTATTGTAGAAAATCCCATACATTGCACACCATCAAACAGCAGGATGTTAGTGGGTGGATGTTATAGCAGCGATGTGACGTCAACATATCGGCTTCAGTGTCAGAGTAAAGCAAGCAGAAGAAAAGGCGTTGTAGCATGTCACTGGTCTTATAGTAAATGGAGACTAGCGCTATAAATCAGTACCAGATTTCTGAAAAGCATTCATTCACTGCAGCTTACAAAACAAATATACAATCAAATGTAAAAGCTGGAGGGACATTAAATCGATAAGCCCTTCAAAGCAGCACAGAAAAAAGAAAACCCATGCAAAGATAAATTAAAGATACAGGGGACGATGATTTAATTTCACCTTCTGCTACATCTCTAACAGTTAAAACAAACATCCTGAACTTCTGCTGTTTCATTTTCTGTCTTTGGCAGATTGTCTGATGTAATTGGCTTCATGGAGCAGATGTTTGGAGGTGCATGAATATTTGCCTGGAATCATCTGAAGTGGGCCTGTTAAAGAGGGTTTGAGGAGGGAAGCTGACCGCGTCGATCAAACCGAACTGTAATCGACGTACCAGATGTGTGAATAACCAGCCAATATGAATTATGAATAAATAGATGGACAGGTCTGGTGTTGAACAAGAAGTTCCTCTCTTGAGCGACAGAACTCAAACTGAAAAAACACTGAGGGCCATAAGCTTGAGAAGAGGGAAGTGCCCAATGACATTGTGGTGCACATTTGAATTGAGCTAATTAAAATGTCATTTAGAAAAACCTACAAAGCGCCATTTGTTATCTTTATACAGCTGCCTTCCCCATGAAGGGTTGAAAGGATGGTGTGTTTTGTGATGTGGAGAGTCAGGGTCTAATGGCAGATCAGCGCCAAATCCTAAACTCCTTGGCACCGAGCCCGTTTACCTCCTTGAGCTCTTTCTCCAAGGCGAGCGCTCAACACCGACAAATGAATCACAGAGAAAATGGAGCACCAGCATGTGGAGCCACCGGTACACAAATCCACTGGAGTGGAGTGCAAGTGCCTGCTCCATCTAATTACAACCAATGGAGGTTAATCCCTGCTTTTGAAAAAAAAATAATTAAAAAAAGAATATTTCGGCGGTGCTTTCCCTCAGTGTCCCTGCTGCATCTATCATGTCTGAAAAATATACACCAACAGGGAGGATATCCAGCCCACCTTTTAACCGCAAACCCTCATTCTGCCGCTTAATCCCTCCCAGCATCCAGTGAGAGGCCTCAGCCTCCGTGTCAAAACAAATCACTTTCCACTAATTGCAACGAGAGCAAACCATTTCACATCAGCTCCCGTCATAAATGCCCATCATTTCACATATTTGTGAAATCTTCCATATTCGCTGGCATGACCCAGATTGAAGTGTTTGCTGTGTATTTTCTTCACTGGGCTGTTAAGTTAGCAGAGCGGCTACTCATCAAAATGAAACCCATATTTTAATCTGATCATTATAATTAGGATGGCATTTAGACTTCTGAATAAATGCCATCTCCAGGTTTTGTTTTTTTTTCACGACTTGCTGAGGGTGCCAGTGGAGACCGTGCCATAATCATCTCGCTGGGGAGCTTTCAAGTCAGCGTGCCCGTGAACAATAAGGCGAGTCGCACCAGAAGAGCTCGGCCCGACTGCATGATTGATGATGTGTTTTCCTCGCCGTGTCTTGGGAAACGAGCCCCTCTTTGGGGTGGGGGGGTGCTGGGAATTGACGGCGGCGACTCGTGGCCCGTGGAGTCGTCCTGCCAAGAATGACGTGAGCCAAAGTGATACGTCTTAGATCCGGTTTCGTTAACTATGTTTCTCTTCCGCATCACTCTCAAGGACCACGCGACATATATTACAAAGAGGAAAATAAATGGGAGACAGAACCCAGAAGGTCCAGTTTCACTGCAGCTCCCTGTAGAAAAGGTTGATCATTACACTGGTGTGAATGTGATTGGCTGCTACGAGTCAGCTGGAAGCCCGGCACTATAATGACCATGATGCATTTGCGACCAAGAACACATCCAAAAAAACAACATCCTCAAGAAAATTCAGTTGGGACATTATTCATTTGCGTTAATATACAATATATTTTCCAGTCAGGGAAGTGTAACATTCCTGCACCATGTTGTGGGGAAAGGTGGATGGATTTCTGAGCTGAGGAGTGGTGCATCAAACCTGATGATAGTGTCAGTTTCTCACGTCGACGCAGAGCTGAGGAAGTCTGAGGTGTGTCATTGTCAAGCTAACGGCTGCGCGTCATTTGCATTTACAACTTTGTGTGGCGCCATGTGTGCGTGTGCGTATGCTAAATCAGCATGTGACAGAAAGCGTCTGTGTCAGACAGAAGTGACAGCAGATGAGCTTCGGCTCATTGCAGCTACAGTTGTTACTGCAGGCGGGTGGGTGTTGATCGGAGCAGCGTGGAGCTTCTCTGATTTATCCAGATGACCATATGTGAGTGAGATTAAAGTACCAAACCACCAGATTAAGAGACTGCTGTCCGAGTCGGAGCCAAGGTCTAATGAAGAAAATGTGGCGGCTTCTCTTTTTGAAGGGAGGGGGGAATATATGTTTCAAGCCCCCTGACTCGCCATCAGATATGCACGGATTAATGGTTTATGGAAGATTTCTAGGAAGTAAAGGCACCGGGGGTTGTAGCTATAGCGGGCTTTAAAGTGGTTAAATTAATTTTTGGGCCCACCCTCCCCTCCACCCTCCCCTCCACCCATCCCCCTGCCCGTGTCTACGCAGCTGGGATTAACTAAAACGGCTTCCTTGAGGGAGTGACGTGGGGAGGGCTCCAGTTTGTTTGCTGCTTTCGCTAAGCCCATGAAGTGTTCACAGCGGCTGTCAGTGTCGAACACTCACGGGAGGGGGAGAGGCTTTTTTTTTTTTTTTTTTTTCAGAAATCACTTCCTGTTGTGCTCAAACGCGGCGACACGAACTTGAGTGAATTAAGCTGCTGTGTCATTTCCCAGCTGTGGATGAGCAGTGAACCTGAGCCAAGTGCAGGAAATCGCCGTTTAAACGCGCCTGCAGAACAGAGCGGCACCACTAAGACCACTTGAACGTTACACATTGCTGAAATAAAGTGAGAACGCGTCCTGAATGTTGATTGGCGCTTTGGGGGGAGAGCAGCGGGAAGGCGGTGAGAAACAAAACGCCCATGTATAATTAAAGGAAATGGATGTGTTACAATTTAATAGCTGGAGATCTGTATCCTCAGATTGATAAGAGGATCGTCCACGGTTCGTATCGCATACATCACTTTGATGCCAATATGGCTGATTGTTATCAAAGTCTTCTGCGAGACGATATCTGCCGTCTATCTAAGTCGTTTGAAGTTACACCACCTGTCTGCTCATTGCTGCCGCCCCTGCTGACTGCTGAACAGTGGCCGACAGTGAACGGAGCATATAACAGGAAGTGCACATGTGCCGTGGCTGCAACCTGCCAGACGGCACAGGCTTCAGGACGCCACGTGCATCTGGTCGCATTGCCCGCTCCGTTTCAGTCGGCGCCGCTCGGCGGTGTTGCCGTCTGGTTGGTTTTTACGGATGAGACGTAACTAGTAGGTGACAGGTCTTGTTACTCCTGTGTAAATAGCCTGAAACTGAATGCTGTTCTTCCACAGGAGTAGAAGCACAGTTTGGTCCCATTTGAAAGATAAACGGTAATCTTATGTTTCTTCTCTTAAGAGTCAGAATCACAGTACAAGATACTGGCAATGAGTGACAAAGTGAACACAATAATTCTTTATTTTAATGTTTTACAAACAGATGCCTGCAGATGACGACAGCTGGGTGCTGTTAGTTGGAAAACCCAGAGAAGCCTCAGCAAGTCCCAGTTCAAGCTTTAGCAGGTAGTGTCAGATATTAGTTTTCTGTACAGTTGTTATCAGAGCGTGTTGAGCCATTTTCAAAAAATGGAAATTTCTTGAGCTGGCACAGAAGTGCAAGGCTAAAAATGTCCGCGCGCTTCCCTTTGTGTGTCCTCGCCTTGCATTCTGGGGCTTTCGGGGCTTGTGCCGTCCTTGAAGACGTGATGGATTCTGCTGCGTCTGATCTACTGAGGGAGTGACACCAAAGCCTGGCATTAGCTATCGCTGTGATGGACAACACAAAATATGTGCGCTTTTTTTTCTTCTTTCTTTCTTTAAACTCTTTTATAGATCTCAAGTTTTTTGACATGACATTTCTTCACGTCTGGTTCTGCCTAGTAATAACGAAAAACATGACACCAGATAACAAAATAAAAGCGTATTTCAGCTGCTAAAATGTGTCACAGCAAAATGTTCCTTTTCAAATGATCTCAGGGGGGGCAGATGAGGTCCGTGCCGTTTGTGGCCGCAGCGGTTGCGTAACGCCGACACAAGCAGGTGGCCGGCACACATGGATTAAGGGGGAGCTCACCCCGCAGAGATCAGGGTTAATTAAAAACAGTTTTGGTGAGCTCCGGTGACCCGCCCGGCGAGATGCAGCGAGACGTGGAGACTGACGTACAGTAAATACAGGCCGGGCAGAGAGCTGCACCCTGCAGAAAGTCTGTGAGCAACATATACTGAAGGCACTGAACTAAAATCACTCTGACTCTGCAGTATGTTATTTTAATATTAGATTATTATTGATCTTGTGCAGATTATTGTGCAGATTCTGTAAACAACGAATAAGGTTATAAAATCCATTAAATAAAAAAATTAAAAAATTCCAAACATTTTTCACACCTTCTAAAAATGTGGTGTGCCTGTACCTGTTAAATCACCTGTGAAGAAAACCACATTTAATGCAAACGTCTAAAGATCAAGAGCAGCACCTGTGTTTTATTGCACAGTACTGTGTATCCACATTTTATTTATGTACAGTACTTGATTTAGCTTCTTTTCCGCACTGCTGATGGAAAATTGGGTAAAAAATGAGCAGGAAAATGGATTTATACGCCAGAAGTTAAAATTTGCATTATGAGGAATGAGGTCATGATTAAGAAAGGTATTAGAAATGAAAATTTTTTGCACATGATGAAACGTAGGTTTATTTATCCGAGTCTGTCTATGTTTGCAACCGCTGGGAATATAAAATGAAGAAGAAATGATGGATCTTGCTTTCTGCCCCGGATGAATTTCAATTTTAGACGCCAGCGTATAGCTGCACGTTCTCCCACCTTGCATCATTTTCCCTGAGTCCTTCACGTCCTCCTGCTCCTCTCTACCTTTTTCCTTTCCCGCCTGTCAGCCCCCCCCGCAGCTCGCTCTGTCTGTTTCCTCTCTGATCTCTATCCTCCCGAGCACGTCTTGGAGGCGGCTCGGCTGCAGCCGGCCAGGCAGCTGTGTGTTGTTGGTGCTGTGCCACCGCGGAGGCGCTTTTGCAAACCCGCCATCTATTTGTTCAGAGGAATTACAGGATGCGCTCTCTCTCCAGGGACCCCTGGCCCCCGAGTCGCCAGAAGGGGCCCGTATCAGAAAGTGCACTTGGTGAACACACAGATGGAGCCACGCAGAGGAAGAACCGATGATCCATTACTGATCTTTGGAATGATCATCACTTCTGATTCCCTGTCACTGACCTCTGCGCCGCGTCACGTCGCAGGATGGCGGCGGGGGTTACAAATGTGTGCTTTTGAGCTAGTTCTCATGGGTGCCATTATACTCACTACCTGACTGCCCCCCCCCCTGTGCTCGTGGGGGACCGCGAGAATGATTCAATATCCATCCAGCCACGCGGCGTGCGCTGCACGTTAATGCAATCCATTTTCTATTTTCTCCAAACGCTTTTAGTTACGGTGCAGTGGGGGAAATTGGTTTCCCTTCCAGCTGAATCACAGACTGTATATGCATATGTATAACATGGCGCGACATAAATATGATTTGTGCAAACTAAAGTGGGTGAAAAAAAGTAGCTCTGTGCCATATCTGTAGCTAAATGAGAAAAATGAAAGAGGCACTCGGATGCTTAATATGCTTTGACGAGACTCTTGGCTTGAAAATTGCCCGGCTGCCTTTCGCCAGCTTAACTTAGACGGCTGTTTTTTTTGTGTTGTTTTCGGAGCGTTCTGCGTCCGTGACCTGAGGTATATGACTAATTCAGCAGGTGGGGGAGAACCTCGTTCACCTTGACACTTGCAGCGCACCGACTGCGGCGCTGCCCGCAGCGAGCTGAGAGCGCACGGGCCAATGTCTGCGTCGCCGAGCCGCGTCACTCGGAGGCGAGCGTTGTGACGGAACAGAAACAACGGTATTGAACGTGTATCCTCAGGAGCTCTGCTTAAAACAAAATTGCGCAGCTGGCGAGAAAGAGAAGAAACGCGTGCTAGCAAATAAAGCTGCATTTACAGGTGGGGCAGAGGGTAATGGAAAACACAGCCACCACAGATTAGCTGCTATCTTGCTCATGATGCTCACATGCGCTGGCTGTGAAGCTGGCCGTCGCCAAACTTTCTTTTCCCCAAGGGTCGCTCGACGTGATGATGTCGTGCGCTGGTGGAGAAGAAACAGCCATCTGTATCCATAAAGCCGCAGAGAAAGGGTGGGGCGCAGCGCTCGGCATGGGCTAATCATTATTGATGGAGATTCACTTTCACTTAGCCACCGGATGGCTGGGTGACCGCTGATGCTCGGAAAGGGCGGGGGCTGCGCGCGCACGCCCGCCGGCTGGTTTTCACGGCCCATTGAGGCGGTCGAGGTGACAGCACGAAGGCCCGCCGCTGCCGGGTCGGTTCCGCCGAAAACCTTTTGTAGCGTTTGGGGGTGAAATTGGGTCCAGTTCCGCGGCGCTCCTGTACCCTTCACTTCAAAGCTGCGGGTTTGAGTCGAGATTAAACTCTCCGTCCGGGGCGGGGTGAGCGACTGTGACAGCAGCGGACATGCTTAATCCTGAGGCAGTTCCTATTGTGCGGGCAAACTTTTACCCTCCAACATCCCGCTGCTCCTCTTTTTTACAGAACTTCCCAGTTCTGAGAGTCTGACTGTCGTTGCCGTGAGGAAAGCCAATCTCCTTCGCGGAAGTATGTGCATAAATCATGTGGATGTATTTACAGCGATGTATTCTCCTGCTCGCGTTGTTGTGTTCACGCTTCACAGGATTCCAGCACGCTGCATGCTCATGAATATTCATGCCTCATTCTATATTTGATCTTTATTAACCCTGTTAGCTGTATATAGACGACGCTCACAAACAACTGCGTCTCGTCGTTCATGCGCAATTACTCTCGAGATTTTTGTATTTCTACGTATACGCTCATGTGTGCGCACCTCCTTTGCACTTTTTGTTCACCTTTTGTGTTGGTGCACAGCGATGCCCCCCCCCCCCCGCCGTGCACATGCTTTGTCGCCATCGGCATGTCGTGTTGCGTGTTGTTACGCCTGTGTTTGGGCTGTGTGCCAGCGCATCAAAGCATGCAGCAGTTGGAGTCACGCTTCGTTCAGAGGAACACCCCCGCTGTGATGCGTCCGCACAGGTGAGCTGCACATCATGTGAACCCAAAACGCTCTTTGGGCTTTCTGCACGCAAAGGAGGCCGCACCCCCGCATGACAGATGCATCTGTGTCCATGTTACATCACGACGCAGTGTGCGGACTGTGAAGGTTTCTTGTAATTATTATAATTTTTCTTGTAATTTGATTCTCGTCCCTCCCAGCCATACCTATTGTGCGATTTGGGGAATTTCATTAGAAACATGAAAATGGTTTCCCAAAAATATGGGTAAGAGTGTGTGGAACCAAAAGCAGCTTCATCTTCTGCACACTCTCTGTGGAAAATGAATTTCTTTTCATTAATTTTGCTTCTGACCAGGTGGCAGCCGGAGCTGTCACATGCGGGAAGACCAATCATCGTCACGACCGACGTGACTCGCCGGAGCGATTCTCCCACTCGCCTCCATCTCTTCTTGAGTGAGGACTGGCCTGTGCTCAGTGGACGTGGATGTTAAAAGTTTGCATTTTGCACCAAAGAGCAGCAGCTGCGGTCATCTTGATTTATGTTGTTTACTGTACAGTGGAATCCAATGGCGATGAGTTCTGTAGCCGAGCGTGCGCGCAAATTTCTCAAACCACTCCTGCAGCAAAATCCACTTCCCTCGTTGATCCGCGCCCTCGCTTCGTCCCAAACAGGCTCCACTTCTGCAGGGCCACAGTGAATTATGGAGTCGGGGGTGGAGGGAGTTCACACCCGCATTTCCCACCGCCCCCTCTGAGTCACAGGTACAGACAATCTCGATTTACCTCTCTGCTCCTGGCGGGCAGGCTGTTTTCAGCGCCGTGCCAAATTAAGGGCCTGGGAATTACTGTTGGCGCGGAATAATGATGAGGCGGCCCCTATCAGGACAAGGAAGTGTGTTTATAATGAGATCGTAAACATATGCTTGTGCCAGCGCCGCAGCTACCCATCAGCTTAATTGGCTCGATGTGGAATCTCCGCTCTCGTTGGCCCTCTCCGGAGGGGGGGGGCGGTGGAGGCGGTGGAGGCGGTGGAGGCGGTGGAGGCGGAGGGTGCGGAGGTGTGTTGTGACATTAGCGTGACGTTCGGCTGCAAAGCGGCGTTTAGGACTGGAAGCGCTAATGTAAGATTATGCTTTGATCCATTTGTGTACGTGCTGGGATTTGCAGACAAAGACACACCATCTCACACAGACACACACTGCACTGGCCAGAGGAAGTGGTACCAGGTCCAATAATTGGCACCTGCAAGAACGCCATCGAGGGTAAACAGAGCCATTGTTCGCCGCACTTCCCCTTTGTAAATCGATGTATCTGCTCGGCCAAGTTGGGCGCACAATATAATGAATTGGTCCAACAATTGACAAAGTATGATTTATGCACGTTCCTGAGCGTAATCAGTCTTGCCGCAGCTGGATCGGGTCCAGAGGGGTGGAGAACGAGCAGAGGTTAAATTGCACTAACCTCTGTCTGCTTAGGAGCTGGTGGGAACAATTTGGCACCCAGGAAATAACGCAAACGCCATTAATCATCGCTCTGCTCATCTGCACACGCATGTGGAGACGCCACGCCAACGCTCGCCGTCCGCTAATCTGCCCGACAGTCAGAGCAAGCGCGAAGGGGAAAAGAGATACGTATGCAAATGAATATAAAATCCAGACAAAAAAAATCTATCTGGATTGTGCAGTGTGAGTGTCACACGCCGTATCTGCTGAGGAGAAAAGTAAACTCTGAGCCTGAAAAGACAAAATTCCCCAACTTATACCTTCAGCAGATGGAGCCTTTGCATCTTCATTGTGCGTATCCGGCAAGCTGTCTGCTCTCCTGGTGTTGTGTCGGGTGCCCACGCAGTAAGCGTCCTCCGCCGCCGCTGCGTTGCGTACGCACGCGTACGGTCCGGCTCGGCTGCACGCCGTTCATATGGAGCGGCGCTAACAGCCTCAGGCCGTCCGTGTGAAAGCTCGCCACCACCTGCTTTATCGTCGGCGTACGTGCGATGAGCCCGCGAGCGTCCAAAAGTGCGAACCGCCTGTAAATGGGCCGTGACGTTTTATTACACATAAGCGCAGATTTGGTTAATTTGACATCGCATTCTTTTAATAAACTGTGCTGGATATATATTCAATGTAGGCCAACGTGTTTATCAATTGCAATTAGTAGTTAATTATCTATCAAAGGACTGGACCAAAGAGATTTGTGTGTTGAGTGAGTGTGAAAGGATTTGCCTAAAAGAAAAATGCATCAAAAACAATTTACAAAAAAAAAGATGGAGGCTGTGTAATTAGTGTATCATTGATTTTCTCCTCCCTTCGATACAGAAACATTAAATTGCTAAATGAACTCCTGCAGTAGTTTATGGGCTTAGTCACGAGAGCGGTAAATTCAGCGTCGAGGCAATTTGGTGTGCGATAGGTGCAACCGACCGTGACGAGTTGCTTCTCGTGCTTCTCGACGCAGATGTCATGCACGACTGTTTTCATGATCTGCTTTATATCGTTGTACTGTCTACGCTCATGTGAGCATGTAATTGAAATTCCCAATCCAGTGTAAAGCAACTTATGACCTCGCTTACCATCTTAAAATACATTTTCTTTTACTTTTATTACAGTGTTACATAATATGTGGCTGTTTCCTCTTTTCCCACCTGGAGGTGTAAATACAGTTTGCTCCCGCCCCCCTCCCTTCACGTCCGGCTCTCCCATTGGTCCACTCCTGCATCAAGAAACAAGAACCGCCCTCTCAAAGTGATGCTTTGTCGCCGCTCTAAAGGCGGAGCTCGGTGTTGCGTTCATGGCAGACAGTAAAGAGGTGAAGGTAAGCGGGTTTGCGCTCGATGAACGCAAGCAGACGAGACCATCTTTGACGTGAAACTTTTTGCCAAACCCGTCGCCTTCCTCAATCCCCGACGAAACCATCTGCTCGTCATCGTGCATTTAACTCGCGTCCAGTCGTCACTGTCACCGCCGCCGTGGGAACAGTTTTTGTGCAGATATGTGATAAGCGAGCAGCTGCGGTTACAACAGGACGTTGAATCCAAGCTAGCTAACGAGCTGACGAGGCAGAATTTTTTATTTTTTTGGGATTTGATGCATCAGTAATGAACGCCGCTCACTTCAGCTGAGAGAGCGCCACGTCACACGCTTAGCAACACAACCAGCTGTTGGAGCTTCAGGCTAACACTGTAGCGTCAGAGTACACACAGTAGTGTGTATCGTCCCGTGTTCTGCAGTCACGACAGAGGCTCTAACAAACTGAACCAACTTGTGTAGTAACACTGAAATGACTGTATATAAATTGTGTATGTAAGGTGTAGAGGTGTATAACAATCACAACACGACATGATAAACAGTCCCCGGTGTTAATGTTGTGCGTCCACCGAGGGAGGATGTAAAGAGGAGCGAGAGATGAAACCTGCAGAAAAGTTGTGGAGGAAGGAGGATGAGGATGGTAATGAGGCCGAGAGGATGAAAGGACGGAGAGTGAGAGACGAGGCGTGTAATCCGACACACACTAATGCGTATCAGACGGCAGTAATCAGTTTGGTTACTGTGTGGTAATGTGGACGTGTTACAGATACAGTAGATCTGATCACGTCGTAGCAGGTCGATTAAAAGGGAGAGACGCATTTTCTCCATCGCAAAACAAACGAGCCATTTACATACAGGAGATTAATTTACAGTACGCGCTGTCGAGCCCGTCAGATGTAGCAACGCTGATTGGCGTGGGGGCGTGGCTCCAGAGGGTCGGCGTAGAAGGTGTCTGGGCTGGTGTTGAGAAAAGAAAAATGGACGTAGCTTCCACGGCGTCACCTGTCGGTTCGTGAGCCGCCGTTTGGAAGACTCGGGGTTAGGCGATGCGGCCGCAGCCATCTTGGATTTTTTTTTTTTAAAAACTGGACAATACCATGTACGGACGAGTGGGGGGAGGGGGGGCGGAGCTGACCACCAAGAACAATGCGTGATTGAAATGATCTGATCTGGAGACAGCAAGTCTGTCTAGGGACAAGACTTAATTGTGTATCGCTTGTGTTGCGTTGTGTTGGTAAAGTGTGAGTGACACTTGGTAGAGTGACACCAGACTGAAAGTTTAATTAGAGTCAATGAATAAAAATGAAATAGCAAATATAAAATACCCTCTCATTTAAATAACACATCAACCAGTAAAGGAGAAGGTTGTGAAAAGTTAATCACATTTGCCAATTAATAATTCAATTCCCTTATGGTGTCTTTAAATTATGAAGTGATATTATTTTCAAAATATAATTGTTGAATTAATTTCAAAGAGCTCTTTTCTTCACAGCAGCCGCGTATGTAAACGTTAAATGCATTTCCCTCTTCATGAACTCAACCCGTTTGTTTCAAACATTACATTGTTTACATCAGTTATGAGCCTTCATCTTCTTTTTATTAAATCAAAATGTGAAATACTTGTGATATTCATCACATCAGCTGATGCTCATGTTGTTATGTTTACGTCCACATGCACTTGCTGCAGCACAAGGCACCAACAAAATGAAAACACTTTTTTTTTTTCCCTCAACGCTCCCGACTTCATTAAAAAACACAAGTCCTGCCGCAGCTCCCGCTGGTCAAAGGTCAAACGTGTCACGCAGGTTATAATTACGTCTAACGTCCCCACGGCTGCATGTGCAGGTTGGAGGCAGGTGAGTCGGGACCGGTCTATTTGCTGATTACAGGCGCACCGAAGATGCCACCGGTGTGCCGAGAGCGGGCCACAGCAGAATACTTTAAGGACATGGAAGTAATGATGGAAATTGCCCCCGGCTGCTCCGCAGGCAGGAACATCAGACGCTGCATCTGCGGCGCTTCCCCGTCCTCGCTCCACTGCTGAGATGGGAAAAAGACGCATCGGAGTCAGATCGACACCGTTTGACTGACTCAAATGTGGCTGATCGCTGGGATTGTTCACGCATGGGAGGATTGAATAATTGATTTGTGGAGTAATTGGTTCATACATTTATTAATGATGTGATTTTTTTTTTTTTTTTGCTGTTGTTGTTTTCTCACCGCCGGATATTCGGGGAAGTCTACAGGAGAAAAGCGTCTGCGATGTTTACTCAGACGGTGGGATGGCTCCACTGTACGTGTGACTGCGGTTTATGAAATATGAAAGCACAGTTTGTGTGCTGTCAGCAGCACGGCACCTCCACAGTCACACCTTTTTTTCAGAAATAGCGACAACCTGACAACCCCCTTTTTTTTTTTCCTCCCCTCATCCCACACCTGACCCTTCTCCTCCGCTGCGTGATGAGCAGTGCAGGATCACGATGCACCGCTCTGACACCTCACGCAATGTAAAGCCTGCGCCGCCTCCACCGCCTTCACCGCCTTCACCTGCTTAAACTTCGCCACAGTACGTGGCCTGGCGCTGGGCCAGCGGCGCTGTATAAATACAAACGCTCACAGTTTAGCCCGGGGCTGGTAATGAGCGAGTCAGCAGCGGAATCCTCAATGGAGAGCGAGACGGAGATGAATCCCCGGACCGCCGGATAAACCTGGCCTCGCCGAGACCGAGAACACCCACTCGCATCTGCACCATCTGCTTCGTGGCTGGATGGAAATCCTCCTCCTCCTCCTCCTCCTCCTCCTCTTCATCCGCCTCTCGCCTACGCCTGCACGTCCACACACATCCAGCGCTCACACACCACTGATAGTGTCAAACGCTTAAATGCCAGACCTCCTTCCTCCTACCAGCTGCATCCCTCTTGTGCTGGACTGAGTGAGGGGAATACTGATACGCCGTCCCCCAACGCGCCGCCGCAGACGGACACGTACGGCGTCCCGCTGTCCTGCAGGAGGGGGTTAATCCCTTCCTCTTCTTCTTCAGCTCGACCGGTTCTACATCGCTGGTGTCGAGGCGGCGGCTGACCTTTTAATCCGTGTCACTTTCTGTCAGGTTATTCGTACACGCCGCGGCTTAGTTATCCATTTGGATGCGTTAACACTTCACCAGTGCTGGACTTGGTGAACGGCCCAGGAAGTCTTCTCTTTTTCTGTGTGTTCCGGGGGCTCTGGCTTTTCATGAGTGCGCTACATCATGGGTTTAGTTTCTCTTTGTTAAGATCTGACCAGCTCCAGCAGGGCGTCATCTATAAAGGTGTGGGGTGGAGAGCACGCGTCACTGATGAGGAGCAGACTGAACACGTTCTGGCCGAACCCCAGAATCCTTTGCTGGACTTCCATCCTGACCCGCTCCCCTGACCCAGCCCGTAGGCGGACTCACTATTATTGCGTGTGAAGCAGAGAGAAGCCGAGGAGACGTTCATTTATAATCACGAGACGTATATGTGTAATAGATTGTGGTGCATGTGGCAGCTGGTAATGGCAGGCAGGGACTCATTTCCGCTAGGTGTTACAAATGATGAGATTAGTCTGGCGTGTGCGTGTGTGTGTATGTGTGATTGAGTGTGTGTGTGTGTGTGTGTGAGACAATGGGGGGGGGGGGGACAGATTAAAGAAAGCACCGTATACCTTTAGGTGAGATCGAGTTAAGAGAGGGAGATTGAAAAACAAGTTGGTGAGCGTGTGCGACTTTGCGTTACGTGAATACGTCTTGCTGAGCCAGGCAGGCAGACGCTTTCTGTATCTCCCTCCAACAACAGCTCAAGGTCGGCTGAGGTTGGGGACTGCTGAGACTGCCGGCCAGCCAATATCTGCTCCTCCGCTTTCTCTTATTCTTTCTCGTGTTTTTTATTTTTTCTATCGGCGCTGTGTCCCACAATCCTCCGCAGTGATTAAACAACTGAAAGGGAGCGTGAATCGGGATGATGGGATGGAGAATGAGATGAATTTATGTGTGAGCGTGCGTGTCTGTGAATATTTTGGGGGCGATGTGTTCCCGGGGGGGGGCAGACAGAGACAGATGCGACTGGATGGTCGCGAATGCCTCTGTTTACATTTAGAAATAGTCTGGCACACCTCAGCCACACCTCATTGCTTCCTTCCCACTGGAGCTGCGCCAGCGTCACAAGAAATTTCTGGCGCAGGTCTTTTGTCAACTTTAAGGTGGGGGTTGGGTTGGGTTTGGTTGGGGGGGGGGGCAGAAAAGTACTTAAACACATTACAGCTGGGATTGTCTCCATATGTCATTGTCAAATGAACTGAGATAATGACCACTGTTGCCGCCTTCTCTCAGCCCTTTGGGTTCGTTTCTGCTCTTACGCGTGCGACAAAACACGGTAAATTAGCATCTAAAGACCCGACGAGAGCTTTATTTTCCCTCTTTGTTGTCGCGCCGTTAAAAGGAGAGCAGGATCCGCGCCGACAAAGTTTCCCCCCGGAGCCCACGCTTCCGTGCCGCTGCGACTGAAGCTCATCCAGCGGATTGCGGCGTGAGGAGGTGGGGAAGTTTCATGGTTGCAGGGAGATGTAGCAGACATGTACCCAGAGCATACTGTACGTCACACGACATAATGTAAATGTACTTACATGTTGGAAACACATGAAACGTGATATTCCAGCCCCGTCTGTCATTTATATGCATCTAAAGTGCAACAGGAAATATGCACGTTTGGTGGGAAATGTCTAACTGCGACAGGATTACGTTCATAAACGTGTTTATTAAAACCCAAAGCAGGATCTTTCCTGAATTTGAACCAAAAGGCTTGTGTTACCTGAACGTAACCTGGTGACCCCGTCAACCCCCCAACCACTAACCAGCATCTCCACAGCAGCTCATAAATGTTCATCATTCAAAACAGTATGCATCCAGCCACCTGAATGGTTGTTGCTGCAGTTTGGTTGGCTCTGTGGGTGGGGTGGGGGGGGGTCTTATTCCCTGCAGTGAGATAATCAGGACTTCAGCGATTTGAGCTGACATTATGCACAGCCCCCCACTTTCCCTCAGTCAACATTAAGATGTTAGGTGAAATGTGACTTGATGTCACTCATGAATAATAACACGGCTGCACTTTTGGAGACTATATTTCAACTTGCAATAAGAACTCGGTGACAGCTCTCGGCTTTTCAAGATTACTTTTTGACAAATAGTGAAGGAGGGGGTGGGGGTTGTTATTTTGTTAGTGTGGCAAAAGCCTCACTTTGCCACTGTGTGGTGTTAATGCCCCTGTTTGGGTTTTTTTTGGGAGGGGGGAGGGAAACCTATATAACGCCGTGTCACTCCCCACTCTTCTCCATCCCTGAGAAAGGCCAGCTGCACACTGCGAGTCAAAGTTCAGAGTAGCAGTTTATTAACTTCCGAGCCGAGCAAAGCCCAAACATACAGCAGACATAAATTCACTGGCCTCACACTTCCCTGGCAAGCAAAACAAAAATACAAGCGCATGACAAATCTCGAGCTGGAACTACAAATCCACGAAGAAGAGGAAACTAACAAGAAGGGCGTCTCACTCCAACAAGCTCCCCCTGTGTTTACACACAAACAGCACTATACAAACTAAACCTGAATCACCCGCAGAACTGCTCCAACTTCCCCAGAGTCCTTCCCCTCTCACGATAATACACAGAACTAGATGCTGAGTCATCACTGGAGGTGGTGGTGGTGCAGGAGACCCAGGCTGCTCTCGCCTGGGCTTTAAAAACCTGGTGTCATCCAGGGATGAAACTGCTTTGAATGGACCAATCACATGATCCCACCTGTTTCATCATCAATGCGAGCACACACACACACATGTCGCCATGGGGGTGGGGGTGGGCGTGGTTCAGGGCAGCCAGGTGCAGGAGAGAGCGGCTGAGCAGAGCCGGCTCAGCAGGTGAGATGATGAGCACAGCTGGGGTGAGTTGATAAATCAAGCGCCCCTTTGTCTCTGTGGCTGGACAGTGGCTGGTCTGAGGACGTGCTGGAAGGAAGGCACAAGTTGTGTGTCGCACCTGTGTGTGTTTTTGTGCAGCCCACTGACCCACTCCCAGTGCAGCAGCGACTTGTGCTACACTCTGCAACTGCAGCTTAGAGTTTAGAAAAATGTCGGACAAAGTCCAGAAAGAGCGGTCAGAATCAAAACAGGAAAACAGTCGCACTCACAGCTGGAATGATGACGCGTCGCCTCATCAGCACTGACTCCAGGCTTTAATGTGACACGCATGTACATGTTGTTAGGGGAACAATGTGCTGAGATGGGGGGGGATTAGATGTGTGTGTGGGGGGGTGAGGTGGCTGCAGCGGCCACAGGAGGCTGAGAACAATGGGGCGCGGTGGAGGTCTGCGAACGTGAAATCGTTTTCCAGAGGCAGATTTGTAAAACCGCCGGAGCCGCGTGTAAGCAGCTTTCACTCCGGCGAAACAATACCAGCGGCGGCGGCGGCACACGCCCGGCCCGCCACACGTGCTCTGTGCATGTTTAACTTGCAGCTAATACGTTGTGTTATCTTGTGGTCAGCCTCCGTCAGCCTCCATCTTCCTCCTCTTCTCTCTTTTATTTGTGTGTCCTTAGCTGCGGCCGGCGTCTCAGAGCAGGGTGGCGGGTGTTAGCAGTGAGTTACTGGAGGGTGGTAGGGGAGCCGTGCCGAGCCGTGCCGGGCCGGGCCGGGCTATAATGATGATCTTAACCGTGAGTGATAATGAAGGCTGAGGTAATCCTCGCCAGGGACGACGCACAAACTAACACACACACACAAAACGTGCTCGTGAAACAAAATGCCACCAAGACACCGCGCTCTGCCTGCCCGTTATCAGCCGAGCGCGTGAGGAAATAGGAGGCGCACGATCCTGCCCCCCCAGGAGGCGAATTTGTGACCCCCTCAAAGGCTGTTATGCCGATACTCCCCTCCTCTCCCTCTCCTAACAGCTTTATTCTTTTATCGCGCAGCCAATCACATATATAGTCGTGCTCTGAAACCCTTCCTCCAGCTCAGCGGTGGGGGGCCGCGGGCCGAGGACCTCGCTAATGCAACCCCCCCGAGCCCCGGGCTTGTTAGTTAGCTGCAGCCGTCTCTGAAAGAGATGAAGTGGGGAGAGTAGGAAAGAGAGGCAGGACGAGTGCTGGAGGGTGTGTGTGTGTGTGTGTGTGTGTGTGTGTGTGTGTAGAGCAGAGAGAGAGAGAGAGGGGACGGTCGAGTGTGGGGGATGTTTTTCTACAGCCGTGTGTGTGTGTGTGTGTGTGTGTGTGTGGAAGAGACACAGTAGTACTTCCGCAGATGAAAGGAAGGAAAAGCGAATCTCTCTCTCTCCCATGTGTCATAAGTCTGTCCCTTTGAATGAGAGTTAAATCCATCAAGTCAAAGTGGAAGAGCTCTCTCTCTTTTCTCTCTCACCCCCCCCACCACTTGCTTATTCTCTCGCTCTCTCTCTCACTTCCCCATCCTCTTTGATCTGATTGTCTCTCTCTCGCTGGACCAAATCAATCTGCCACCCACAGATCGTGTCATCACGGAGAGACGACAAGGACACGTGTGCTTGAGCCGGCCCGCATGACACTTACTGCTTATTTGTGCATGCGTGTGTGTGTGTGTGTGTGTGTGTGTGTGTGTGTGTGTGTGTGTGTGTGTGTGTGTGTGTGTGTGTGTGTGTGTGTGTGTGTGTGTGTGCGTGCATGCATGCGTGTGTGTGTGTGCGTGCGTGCAGCCCGAGTGTCCCTCCACACAGCAGTCTTCCTGCGACGCTTATGAATAAAGATGTTATTAATCCTTAAAACATGGAGGAGGGGATTACAGTGTTTACTATGGTGCATGTCTGTGGAAATGGAGTGCTCTCACCCGGCGACGGTGGCATGTTTGGACTTCAAGAAGCTTTATGAAATGGCACGGGGGGGGGGGCGGAGAAAGCGTTTTCTTCCTGTGTGTGCGCCCGCTGGCTGAGTGTGGGTGCGCAGCTGCCATTGTGTTCTTGAGGAAATTTATGGAAAATAAGAGATGTATCGGGCATTGTGCTTCTATTTTTAGCGCCGGCAGCCTCAAACCATTGCCCGTGCCACCGTGAGCTTAAATCTGCCGCAGCAACCTGCCAATATTCCCTCTGTTTCCTCATCACGATAAGACTATAGAATATAGGGAGGTGTGGGGGGGTAAATTAAGCGAAGCCAAGCAACCAACCTCCCAAAATAGGACGTTTTGAAAGCATGATGAATTTTCATGGAGCCCTTTAAAAGGGCTTTTTAGGACTGAGGACTGTGGAGGAGAGGACGCTGCTGAGGAGCAGCTGGGTTCAGGTTCACACAAGGGCCATGAAGACTACTACTGCCCCCTGGTGTTTGCCACCGGGGTAACGTGGTGTGTGTGTATATATAGTTATGCTTTTCTTTTCCCCACGCGTCCACAGACTCACCTCGACTGATGCACAAACACGTGGGTTGGGCTTCCTCACAAAGGCATCGTGATCGGCGGGCGAAGACGTGGGTGTCTGAGCGAGAGCAGATGAGATGTCTTTTTTTTTTTTTTTTTTTTTTACCCCCCCTCTCAAACGCCCTCTTTTCTGCTGCTCCAAGAGTGTGAGCCCACACAAACACAGGGGAGAGAGGGAGAAATCAATGAAGATGTGACTCGGCTCTCTTATCCAGAAATCAGCACCTCACGTTCAGCCCCAGGTTGTGTAAGAGCCGGGAGGCGTCCTGTGACTCATCGTCCCAGAATAAAACAAGCAATTATTCATATCCTGTTTGGAGAAGGATCAAAAATTTAAAAAAAATAAAATAAAACCGTTACTACTGCTGACGCAGCTCTCAGCTCACCTCCAGCCGCTCTTCTTTTCATCTCCGCTGTATATTCTCCATACAATGTCTCTTCCTGCCCAAATCTGCTCATAACGGCAGGTACCAGGATGAGGAAATGAGCGCACATTAGTTCCATTCACTCAGGAAACCTACTGGGTTTATTCTCTGTGTTTTGCTGAGCGGCTCCATCTCTTTGTCCTTTTTCAAACTTTGCTGAACATTTCTGTCCAATTATGCTTTCGGGTTTAACTGGAGGAGCAGAGCGACTAATGAGTCCAAATTTTTTTCACCTGTGTAAAGTGTGTCAAAAATTTGCGAGGCGAAAACGCCTCCCGCGACAAACAAAGGCATCGAGTTCTTCTTAAAGAAGAAGTGGAGTGAGCTCAGCCAATAAGGAGGTTCTGATTGAATGCCCCTCCCTCCCTGCACATTGTTTCTAAAGTGATTTGTTTGTAAATGTCAAGTTTTATATGAATATATATCTGTGATTCATGGATGAGTCTGAGCATCACTGTGGCTCCCTCATGAAACTCTCCAGTTGTGTTGTCGACAAACCGAAGCTGCAGAATCTCAATAAAACATTGATTTTCCTGTAAGATTCCTGTCAGGTGAAAACAAGAGTAAGTCCGTCAGGCTCTTTATGTGCAAATGTACTGAGAGCTACTGCACCTATTTGTCTGCACACAATTCACCTCATATCTACCGACAAGCAACGCACAGCGCTGCCGCTCGCTGCTCTGGCGCTAACTTCGCTTTGTTTTGGCGTCTGACGCACTAAAAAGAACCATTACATTCATGATGAAGTTACAACATTGTGCTACAAAACCCAATTATCACTCATAAAAAATCTCCCACAAAGAGGCAGAGGTGTCTTCTCAGCTCAACAACACACACACCTGGAAGACGTTCACACACTGTGATACTGTGTGATCTTTGCACTGCAAGAAGATTTATGTGTTAGCTACATCCCGGCTCTATTGTGTATATACAATATATCCAGACATGTATCGGCAGAACTGCATTCAGATATATATATATATATATATACACACACACACACGCAGGGCACAAACAAACACTGGCGGTTTTCTTCCCCGGGCATCAGGTAGCCAATCCATCGTGTGATGGAGAATTGTTCTTTTTCTTATTAAAAGAACAGGTGGCCATGAGATAGCGGTCTCATTTTTCACCGCTGCTGCACTCCATGAGTCCAAACTAATGATCAAAACATTGAGCCGCCTCAAATCATCTCTCACCCCAGACTGATAGATATGGGAACTGATGGGAGGAAGAGAGAGAGTGTGTGTGTGTGTGTGTGTGTGTGGGTGGCTGCAGGTGTATGTGTGCGAGCGTGCGTGCGTGCTGCTTCCACACCTATGACGTTTGTACGTCTGCACGCGCACCTTTGTGCACTTTCCTTTTGTGTGAGTGTGTGTTTTATGTGCGTCGGGGCAAAGGTGGGAGATTTAAGCCTCCAGGGCGAGCATTAGAACAAGGTTGTTTAGTCAGTGGCTGTGACGAATCACTGGCTGTGCTCTTTTCCGCACTGGTGGCATTCTCTAAGCAGTTTCCTCTTCAACACACAAACGCTCTTTTTTTTTTACGCAGCCGCGGCTCATTCGTGCCGCAGCGTGCTTATCGCTTTCAAAGGGAAAACGGTGTGCATCTCAAAGAGATGAGATGAAAGCGGTTTAACAATCTATAATACATGGGTGCCATTCATTGGCACAGAACAAAAGGCTTAGGTGTCGGGTGGGGGGGGTCGACTCCTCCACCTTTTGCTGGTGACTTTGAGGGAGAGGACTGGGAGGCCGCCGTCATGGCCATTGTGCTTTTAATTGTTCCTTGACAGCTTTATTCGCCTCACAGTGACATTACTGAAAACTAAAACACAAACTAAACATTAAATTCAGGGATGTGCGATGCGTGAATTGTGTCATTTGCGTTTGGTTTTGTCGGCCCACCCTGTCAGAAAGCCTGCGGTGACGCCGCTCGGCCGTCTCTTCGGGAGATTTGGCGGATGATTCCGGTTTGACGGCGCAGGAGACGGCCGAGGCTTTGGTGTGCGAAACAAAAGCGTTCCGTTCGCTCGACGGAAAACTTTTCCCTCTCTCCCTCCGCTTTTGATGGCTCCTCTGTTTGGACGTCTGTGCCCATCTGCCGTGTTTACGTCTCATTTGCTTACTCGTCGGTTCACATCGCGGGTTACTGCGACCGGGGGGATGCCTGCAGCGCATGCAGGGGGGGTCCAGACTCTGAGGTCAGCTTAGCTCGATGATTCATTTCATTTCTCACTAAGTAGCTGTGATGAACAGTGCCCAGTCCCTTCATTCCTCCCTGTAATGGAGCTGCAAAGTAAATGGCGAAATGCCCCGTGACCGAGAACTGCGGTCAAGTGGACCGACGACGTCACTGCCTGTGGATCCGCCGCGTCGTTAAACAGGCCTAACGAGCGCAACTCACCAGACCCGGTTTGACAGGTCCAACTGTCTGCGGCCCGACAGGACAGGTGGTGATGTGAAGCCCGTCCCGATACTTCGCATCATGTAGATGAGCAGCGCAGACACAGCTGGAGACGCTCGCAGTCAGATCAAACCCGCTGCAGCCCAAAGCTGTCCACTCTGACGGTCTCATGCCTATTTATGAGGGGTTTTTTGTCAAAGTTGTTTTTCCGCAGGCTAACGATTTGTCCATCCGTCCGTTTTTTGGGTTTTTTTTCACCAGCTGGCGCTAATTGTGGATCACAGGAAGCTTATGCTGTTCATCCATCTTGTTATATTTGCTAGTCTCCACTGATCAATTGCTGTAAGATGTTTTGCAGCCATAAAAAATATGAATAATGAGCAAAGAGCTCATTCAGAGGTCGCAGGCTTTTAGACGGAGCTTCTACACAGGGAACACATGTCGTCTACATGAACCAATGATATACTAATATAAGAACAGCACCTCTGATGCTCTTCACCAGGTTATATCACATTTCCTACATTTTTTGTGTAGTTGTTGCGTTGCTAGCTTTGCTCGACCTCCATGCCGGATGGCTCGGCTCTTGGCTGCTGCCTCAAGCTTCATATTTATTTATTGAAATGTACAGAGCTGTGAGCGGTATCAGACAAGAAAGCAAATATGTACAGCTATACTTAGACTAGTACGGCCAATTATTCCTGGACTATTTGTTGGACATTTATAATTTGTACTTAGCTTCTGGTTCGCACCTCAGTTCATTAATTACCTTTTCCGTTCAGCGTTATTGTGAAGCGCTGCCAATTATTTTACTGGGGAAATGTCAGTGTCTTGCAGAAAGCCAACAAGCCTGTCTCCTTGTTAGACATCTGAGCCGAGTTAGCCTTCAGATGTTGTTATAAAATATTGGTCGGTCTTGCAGCATTTTCGCTGATACACCGAGTTAAACTGTGCTTGTCTTTCCGACCCGCCGTGTGGAAATGATGTTGCAATGTCAGGAAATGCGGCCCAGCGTTGTTGAATTCTTTGTTTTTAATCCTCTCTCCGGTGTTTTCCAGTTGTGCGAAGGGAACTATAATTGAACAACCGGTTGTCGTGCGCTGTAATGATGCAAACTGACAGAGTAGCACAACTCGTTTTTGTTCTTCTGGGGCTGAAGTGAAATAGCAGCCAAAGGTCAGGCGGTTAGCGCGGCGAGCGCGGCCGATGCCTCAGTCGTGCGTAGGAGTCCAGCGATGGATTATTCGTTTGCTGTTGGTTAAGTGAGAGGACGTGAGTGTCGAGGTGGAGTCGCAGTGCGCTGACAGATGAAAACTCCCTCTAAGCTTTCGCAGGAAGAGGTCGTCTTCTGCAAAAACCATTCCTCTAACCTTTCTCAGTCCTCGCAGAGCGACTCCAGCCGTGGGTTATGACTGCAGCCAGTGATGTCGCGTGCGCTCCGAGCCACTAATTTCTCAATTTGTGATCAAAAGATAAGAATACACAAAGCTCGGAGACCAACCTGCCGGGTTGGGCCGACTAACCAGGAAAAACTCCGGCGCTGTGCAAGATGGGATTTGCTGGTGAAATGTATACCCAAAGGCACATCTCGCATCAAAAGTCGACCCATCCTTAATTAAACCGATAGAAACAGCGGCGGTGACAGCTCCGTGGTGCTTTGCCTCGGTAAAAACTTCCAGCAGCCACTAAAGTTTCTTCTGAGTAATGATTAATGCATCCAATTTCTGTGATCTGTACTGAGCTCGGCATCATGGGTAATTAAATGATGGTCTGCAGAGCAGCGACTGCTCTCATAAAATGACAAGGCCGTAATTATCATGAGGTTTGGTTACCCTCTGACTCAAATACTAATTGTGTATCAATAACCGATCGGAATATGTGACAGAGTGAAAACCCAGACTCGTCCCATCTTCCTTCTGACTAAATTTACGCGAACACTTTTGCTATTCATACATTCCATATTGATTTATCAACTGAGTCATTTCACAGGTCCATAAAGTGAGACACGTGAAAGCAACACATAAGCTTCAAACATCTTTCCTTTATCAAAGAGAAGAGTTGCACAATCTGAATCCATCAAAATGCAATCAGACCCAAAGGCAGCCCTCTCACTTATTATTGTGTACGACATGAAAATAAAACACAACCTGCCAGACTGCAATGAAAGGAGCCTCAGTCTGAATACTCCCGCGCAACACCTCAGTGACCGCGGCTTCCTGCGGTAAATACAATAACAAAAAACGTGGCACTCTTAGAAGAAGAGCGATGCGCTGCGAGGAGCCGTTTATACTTCCTCCTCATTGATTCACAAACAGGCCGCGTTTCCAACCAGCAGCTCAACCTCAAACAAATACAGGAGAGGCGTCCTCGGGGTACTGCTCGCCCCTACACGACTCACACAAACCTAATATAGGAGGGGAATATTGATGTTTCCTTTACTACCATTTAAATCAGGCCTGTTATTTTTATTATTGGTGTCCCTCTCCAAGATAAATAGGGTGATAAAAACAGACGGCCGCCCCAGTCTCATTGACATTTGAGGAAGTCCTTTTGGAGTAGTAAAGATGCCCACTTGATGGATACCGCAGCTCCGTGGACAACAGGAAGACAAAGAGGGGGAATGCTCACAGATGCAGAGGCAGATCAGGGAGGAAACAGAGAGATCATGGACACGATGGAGAAGAACAGCAGCAGGACAACTGCAGCACAGGGCAGTACAGGAGACGGAGAAGAAGAGGACAGAAAAAAAACAGAACAGGACTGGACAGAGGTCAGAAGACGGGTCGGTGGAGAAGCTCCCCAGAGGCCAGTCTGCGCTTCAGCTCCTTCCACAGCAGCTCCCTCTCCTTCTGGGCGCCCTTCATGAAGCCTCTGTTCTCCTGGGCTCTCCGAGACAGGTACGGCATCACCTCGCTCACCGGCCCGTACGGGACGTACTTGTAGACGGGGAAGCCTGCCTGGCCTGGGGTTGGAGCGGACGGGATGGGAGACAACGAAAGAAAAAGGCGTCTTTGTTGAATGGCATGAACGAACAAAGATAAATCCGTCTATCTCTCCATTTGTCTGCAAAGACTGAAGATGTGAGAATGTTTGATTGACTGGGCTAATCTCACGTAGTGCAAGGATGAATATTTGGGAAAATAATTGACATCTTGTTTTGGACAAACTCCAGAGAGAGCCCGTCACAACTGGACGTCAGTTTGATTGGCCCGTCTCACGAAACAATCGCTCCAGTCCTTTTCAGCATTTTGCACAGCCACCCTGAGCGTGCTGCATCTGAATTAGAAGACTGTCGTCTGTCAGTCGTTTTGTCGGGGCTTACTCTTCACTCTTTTTCCCTTTCTCACTAATCCTCAATCAGAGCGAAGCATCACAACACGGCAGATTAAAACAAAGTCAGGAAAAAACATCCGGAACCGCAGCAAATCATGAAAACTGAATGTGGCACTTCAAAAAAAAAAAGGGGGGGTGTAGTAAGCGGTAGAGAAGCAATAAAGATCTCAACTCCATCTGCTGCAGTTCCTGAAACAGCTTCTTTATAGTTTGAGGATTGTGAGACGCTGACTGCTCTATCCCTGGAGAAAACAAGGGAGAAACATGTGCGTGTTTACACCGGGTCAGGGCCGTTTTACCTCCGGCCCGACGCTGCAGCGTCTGTCTTTGACTGACAAACAAAGCGGTGAGAGCCGACAGCAGTGCTTCATTAAGACAGCTTGTCAATAGGAGGTGTCTCGGCTCATATGTCACATTACAGGGCTGCAGGCCGACTTCTCTTTGTGCGCGTGTAGCTGAGGTATTTCAGCGATGCGACCGAGGAGGGTGGCAGATACTGATTCTGTAGAGTCTGCACTGAAACTGTCAGGTCGCCGAGCCTCATGTAGGCCAGGAGAGATCAGTGCCTGGTAATTGTGTTGTTGTTGTTGTGTGTGTGTGTGTGTGTGAGTGTGTTTTTCTCACCCAGTGGGAAGCTGATCTGATCACACATGCCCAGGAGCTGACCAAAGTACACCCTGTTCTCCGTGGGAAGGAGACCCAGCTCATTCATTCTGAATGAGAGAGGGAGACCAAAATAGCTCCATTTATACAGAAGAAAAGATCGATCATGTTTTCTGCAGCGTGCTGGACAGAAAGCCAAACGTACCTCCTTAAGGTGTGCTTCACCGTGTCTTCATTGTGGGAAGCAACCATGATGTTGGCGTTTCTGTTGAGCGCAATCTCATCCAGCACGTAATCCAGACACCTTACACGAGGGCACACACAGGGAATAGCACCAATGTTTTTTCTACCAAACTGTACTCAAGTATCCCCGCACACTAAACATATTTTTCATCTGTGTTTCATATGCACCAGTCGTGACGGTCCTGCGTTGGTGTTTACCTCAAAAACTAATCGAACGCTTGAGGAGGTTAGTCTCTCCTCGTATTGTGAAAAACATATCGATCCCCGCAGGGCAATTTCTCAGAGCTTGGAATGTCAGAAAATTGTTGCGGCGCGCCTAGAGCTGGACGGTTTCTGCATCACGCACAAGGACCACTCAATGGGCGGAAGCTTGCCAACACAAACAAGATGATAAACCCGGGAACTCCAGTTGAATCCTAAATCCTGAGCCTACGAGGTGGCCGGTTTAAATCCATGAACCACGTGAGAAAGTCGCAGCGGCACAAACAATTTCCCAAGATGTTTTAATGATATAACCAGAAAACTTTGGTGTGAATATGAAGTCATCGTCAGAGAAACAAGCGCTGGCTCCTACCTGTGGTACATTGCGTTGGTCGACTCATAATCCGGGTTAATAGGGTCCTCGTAACCGAACTCTTGGGCCCTCTCTCGCTCCTGGTACATGTAGGCCCCGCGCACCAGCTTGGCAGCAAAGTGCCAGCCCTCACGCCGAGACAGCTCTACGTCCATGGTCACGTTGTCGAAGGACTCCTGCAGAACCCACACACAAGCAGAGATCCATCAAGATGAGACACACAAGTGAGTATCACAACTACTGTACATCTAACTCAACCACAATTACAGCGTCAGACGATGCAATAAAGCACAATACAGTCACATTATTCTTCCACCCTGTCACAGCCTACCTGTTCTACCTGAATTAGATTAGATTACATCCTGTACGACTGCTGACGACTCGCTCCCACCATCAGGGATTGTGCTGACATTTGTTCTACATAAATGACTCCAGAAACACAGTGCTGTAACCGTTGTGTGTACATGATGTGCGCGCCTGGTCAGTACATGCACAGTGTTTATACCTTGAGGTAGCACTGGTATGTATTGAAGATGACGGCCTCCTCTCTGTTATAGAGCCGCTGCATTTCTAACGTCAGTCTGCTGATAGCCGGCTGAAAGTAGGTCTGCTCTGCATCCACCATCAAGCGAACGCCGTTCTCCAGGGCATGCTGGGACACGAGCACATGTGATTGGTGGTTCTGTCTGCACATACAGTATATGTCTGTAGCATGCCAGCATGTCCATGATCAACTAATGCAGTTTCTGTGAGATTACCTTGGCTAAGATGTCCATACGCTGCAGTATCCTCTTCATTTCTTCCTCCTCCTCTACGCTGAACTTCTCCAGCAGAGGCTCCAGCTCCCCTCGCTGAGCAAACAAGCCATGAGAGTGTACACAATGAGATGCTAAAACATCCCACTGTGTGGCACCTGTTAGCGCTCCCTGCTTTATCCACCCTTCAGCTCGCTAAGGTCCAAGGTCGGTGGACTGCGTAAACACGCACTTAACCCGGGCCGTCCCTTTACCCAGAGCCGACGTATATATGAGCAGCTGCTGCTGATGCTTTAAATCTCCTGCACAATGTCAATTTGTACACAAATCAAATTCCAAAAAGCAACTAGCGAATCGATCATCGTCTCAAGTGAGTTCAGCTCCTGAATTTAAAGATGGAGGATTTTATGTTAACTGCATTTTTCACGGCAGTCACTGCCGCTTTCCTTCAGTGTGTTACGCTACTGACCTTTACATTCGGGACAACGAGGAGGTCCGATATCTTTGTTCTGTCATCTATAAGGCCGTTCCAGTCCAGCACGTCGATGGTTCTGACAGGGCAGAGGTGATATCACAACAGTTTATTGCTGAGTCTGAAGAATTACCAGCATCTCTTTCATTTTTCTTTCTGCAGCAACACATCCTTAAAGCTTAACTTTAAAATAGCAGTAATTAAATAGTCATAAGGCAAACTATTACAGTTTTCCCTTAGTTTTTTTTTCAATAAGAAGATGAAACTTTAAAAAGTAATAAAAGTGCTGACTGAAATTCTGTCTCTGCTGTCGCCATAAAGTTTGACTAGAAACATGAAAAAATATGCATTTAGGAAAAACAGTGGCACAGCTGCACTGCCTTCAGTTTAATGAAATGTTTCCCCATGTGCAACACGGACATTTTAGTTTGAATCTTTTCTTACTCACCCTCCTGTTCCCTCTCTCCTGTCGCTAAACCAGCCGTAGAAATCACCTTCAGCACCCGCTTTGGTCAAAAAATCCTGCGGAAATGTAAAGACCCAAAGTGGATGAGCTGTGCAGTCATAGACCCGCACAGATGGTTTATGACGCTGCAGGTAATTACACGTCAAGACAAAACTTAAACGTCTACCTGGAGTTGCCTCAGCTCCAGCCTCTGCTCGACGGCGTCCATGCCATCGTTCCCCTGCTGCGATGCCAAAAGCTGAAAAATCTGCGCCATTTCACCAGGACCTCTGAGAATTGGAGCTTGGAAAATTAAAAAAAAAAAGAAGAAGAAGCACAACGTCAGTCATCAGCGAAACTCCCACACCGGCCTTTTAATCAGCCCTGTGTGCCTACCAGGAACTGAGGCCGTCCCAGAGCGGTCATTTTGATGGCAGAAAACCCGTCCATTGAACTCCCACCTGCAGGTCCAACAGACCAAACATCACAGGGACAAATGCGTGTTTAAGGACTGTGCTTAAACGTGCATGTAAGCGCGGTCAATGAAGTGGAAAATATCAGCGAGCACGAGCCAGCGCAGAGTCACAACTCAACACGGCGTGCCAAAGCAAACATCTTGTAAAGTAGTTTTGCCGACGCGGTTTAATTTGCGTTTACTTACCAGATGCTTTGATGCATTTGATGAAGGTTTCCATATGCTGGTCACATTTGGCCTCGTCGGCGTGGAAATACGAGCGCCGGTCCCCGAACCCCGCGTGCGCTTTATGCCGTCTCTCCCTGTGGTCTCCGCCTGAAGGTGAGAACACATTAGCACGCCTCTTACTCCTAATTACATCATGTAGCGCGTCCACGAACGGGAACAAAGGCGGCTCACCTGTGCCCTCCGCCTCTGCAGCGGATACGCACCAGCTAAATTAGGGGGAATAGAAGAAGGGATAGCATAATTTAATGAGCACTGTATTTGGGCAACGGTAGAAGTTGCGTCATAATTTCAGCAAAATGTCAAGCGCTTCAGAATCCAGTTGAATTCGCCTGGGCCTCGTGGCAGCCGCGTGCCGTGCTTAGCGATCAGCCACAACATTACACCGGTTACCTGTTTAAATACCTACGTCAGTCACTTTCAAACTAACATGAGCGTCACGTGACCTTTGGCCTTTGGACGCCTGACTGTCGATGCGTAGAAGAAACTCACTCAGGCCACTTGTTCGGTCGTGTCATTTTCTAATTTAAAATGGTAAGATGGAAAATAGTACAGTACACGATGAATCATTAACAGTTGTGATAATTAAAGCAGAACGTAACCAGCCTTGAAAAGCCTGTATCAATCAGGTCCTGTGGCCCGTGACGGTGAAGGCTGGCGTCTCCCTTCCTTCTTCCTCTGTTCTGACTGATGTTGTTGCTGCTATCCTGACACATCATGGCGGTGCCTGTCCAGCCTCGCCGTGTGAGAGCAAGTCGGCTTAATGTGCGGCCCGCGTGTTGGCCAAACAAAGCCCTCCAGCCACAGGTTTGACACCTCTTTTGATCAGCCATCCCTGCGACAAGGTATAGAAGAGCTGAGCGCTGATATCTTGTTACACGTGATGCAGGATGTGATGTTGAGTCTGGCGTAAGGTGACACTGCAGTCAGGTGTCACTCAGCGTACTTAAACACTGCAGTACAGCTTTGTTTACTCGCCGTTGTGAGACACGTTAAAGGTCGCTCTGTTCTGGCCGGGTGTTATGTTCATGCGCTCTGACAAGTGCGCTTGTCTTTTTCCACATTAGTGAAATTCACTTTTTCTTGTTTTTTTTAAATAATGGTGTTCACTGATTTGACAGCGATGCGTCTCCTAAGTGGGCCAAAATGTCCAAATTGTACTCTGGACTGCGATGTGTCCTAATTACTCATGGTGCATGAACGCCCGCGGCCAAATCTAAGTACCGCCACCGCCGCCGCCTGGAGAGGCTGCTTGCATAAGGTCTGCAAGGTCATCCAAGTTTACATCAGCACACAGATCAGATAGCCACAGCCCTGTGCTCCCCATGTGACAGGATTCCTATCAAGTGAGAAATTCTCTCCGGCAGGCCAACCGGGGGGGCCGGGACTGAGCCAGCAAATCAGCGTTTACTTCCTGTTTGTAATCAAAATAAAGTATTTTGGCATCGAGCATGAGGACGCTATCAAGTTGTGGCATTGTTATGTTTGCTCTTGATATATGTAATTTGCTAGTAGTTTTACTGATACGCCCGTGATGACATCAGTAGTATCGTACTCGCTCTCCCCCTGGTCGATGTCCTCCTCCACACTGTAGTCCAGAACCGAGCCCACGCCGAAGGCCTGGTTCTTCTGGATCAGCGGCCCGATGGCCCTGTGGTCCTCGCCGGCCACAAACTGGCCGTAAAATGTCATCTTCATGAACTGGTCAAAGGCTCTCTGGCCCAGGATCTTCTTACCCAGATCCATTATCTGAACAGAAAGGGAGAGGGCTGTTATTAGATTATGTACATTATGAGCCCGTGTAATCCAGCCAGGTTTATGTAAATGGTACGAATGTCCCAGAAAACAAAGACTTTAAAGGCAGAACAACAGGAAAAAAGACGAAGAGGAAGTTGATCTTTGGTAAACAAAGGAATTTAAATGATCTACAGCGTGTGAAGACGTGTGTTAACGTTACACTGGTGAAGTAACAGGGACTGCATGCCACAACAGGTTGTAATTTGAGAGGAGGGTGTAACGCTGCTGTGGAACCAGACTGGACTGTATACAGTGAGCCTATATATAGTCTTTATATACAGTCTGTGGAGTCAACCTTCACATAGCTGGCTCAGGTTTTGTTTACATAACTTTTATATAACTTTATCTTGTTACCCATAAACCTCACAAACACATGTGTATAAACTCAGGTTAAATTCTGAATGCTACAGCTCACATTTGAAATGATATTTGTCTGGAGCCATTTGTTTGTTCGGGCGTGTTTGACCTCCTGTTCACACACCTGACCCCTCCTGTGAACCTGTGTTGTGATCAGCTGAGCGACATGAGTAAAGGTGTTGATGTTCGGGGCTGCACGGTGACGTGACGCCTCGTTACCTCTTGATTCTTATCGACCAGGAAGTCATAGGAGCAGAGTTTGAACACCAGCAAACTTCTGAGCAGCTCTAACGAGTCTTTGCTTTTGTAAGCCTCCCGGGTCAGCTCAAAGTCTACGGAGATCTCGTCGGGACCCGAACTGGTGGCGCTGCTGGTGCCGAACCTCCGCCCCCTCCCCGGCTGTCCGGGACGGTCCGGCCGCGCCGAGTCGCGTGGAGCGCCGCCGACATCGTCGTGCCGCCGCGTCGCCGGGATGGAGGTGCCGGTGCACCGGAGTCTTCGGCTGGAGAGCAGCCGCTTGAACGGGATTTGCGCCCCTGCTCGCGCCAGGGCCGGCGCGGTTTTGACATAAAACATCGGGTTTTATGTCAGGAGGAGGAGGAGGAGGAGGAGCAGCCCCGATGTCAGCGAAGCGTCTGTCGGGTGCAGGTCGCGCGCGCCAGTGTCAACAAACGGCGCGGGAGCGTCGCTTTGATTGGTGGAGAACCTGTGACGCAGAGTTCTGTTTATCACTCCCAAACTTGTTTTTTGGCATGTCACCTTGCACAGGTACACCCCCCCTTTCTTTTTTTTTAACCTGACTGTAAGTTGCAGCTTTGAACAGCTGCGTTTTTCAGCCTTTCACTCAACCTCAGTTTTATCACAACAAGTTTGAGGTCGTCACCTCCACTTTACTTAACAGCTCCATAGTAACACACTGAACATAAACACCTCTAAGGGGCTGAAATGTCGACATGAGACTTCCTCCACTTTCTGCGGTGTCTTAAGAGGAAGTGGACCTCACAGAGCGCTGAGCGCTCTCCGTAAATCAGCTCCACGTGGTGTTCACACCAGCACCGACCGAGTTCCTTTCATCAGAATGTACACAGCAAATAATCTCATGCTTCAATAATATCTCAGTCACTGTAGGACTCACAGTTCCCGCGCAGCGATGCACATTAATTACAGCTCGACTGTATTTTCTTGAACAAATTAATTACATCACATACGACATCATTCTAACTCAGCGGTTGTTGAATATGAAGCGATTTGTCGGAGCATTTGTCTCTTTTGAATCTTGGCAGTGGGTTTCGTTAACATGCGCACCACGCATCAGGCCTGTCGAATTCAGTTACAAACATGCCATAACATTTTGTAGAGGGGAAATGAATCAACGTGGTTCTGGACCTGGATCGCTTCAAAGCCCGGTGAGAAAAGGCTGGACCTCAGGCGCACAATCGTGCAGTTATTTGTTTTTTTAAAGTTACTGAACTGAATCATTGTTAATCTAATCAAAAATCATGATATTTCTCTTGGCAACAGTCTACATTTTGCAGAGGTAAAAAGGCCTGGGATTTGCATTTGCAGGATTTAATCCAGGAAGTGTCATATGCCAGCATCACTTTGTTGCTGTTAACAGATGGGGGAGCTATTGTTTCACATGTACTGTAGATGTTACACTCCTGCCCCCTCCAGCCCCCAACACCAAGAGGCACACGCACACTTTCTTCATGCCTTCATTTAAGACTACACCAAGTTTATGGGGTTTTTTTCTTAAATATATTTTTATTCCACAAATCAAGTCTACAAATCGACCAGTTTAAATGTTGTAAAATAAATGTAAAACACATAAAATGTGCAGCTGACAGTGATAATAATTCATCATTTTCATCCCACGTAAACTATGTTTTTTTTCATCTAAATTACTTCAATTAACTTTATTTTGTTGAAATGAAAAACTAGGCCACAAGAAAAAAAAAGTGTATCCGGGGCCATTAAAACAGACCCTGTTGCGCACAGGCGCATGTAAATGTGGTGGCGCACACATGGCGCACAAAGCCAAAGATAGAGTAACAAATCAGGAATTTCCCTCCTGCCACTCCTGAGAGCGCAAGAGAGGACAAAAGTTACGGATTAGGCGCTTCTCCTCAGAGAGGATCGAGCGAAAGGCAGCTAATTTGCCCCAAGATTATCATCGATCTCCACGTTTCCGGACGCGTAGAGGACATTATATTGGGAGGGAAGAAAAGTTTAGTTTTTTATCTGTCATTATGAGTGTGGACACATCATCTTTGCGCGATGGTTTCTTCGAGAAACTTTGATGGAATAAATGGCGCACTGCAGGAGACCAACTTTTACGCAGAGAATAGTGATTTTCCACTCCGGGCTTTGTGACTTTCGGGCTGGTGGGAGAGCTGTCGCCAGACACTTAACGCTGCTGCAGAGTTTCTCCATGGCGTAGATGGAAGTTAAGACTTAAAGAAAACACCAGAAAGCAGCTCGAGGAACACGGATTTCGTCTTTGTAAAGTAGAAACGTCTGGATTATGTGCGTGCAAGACTTCGGAGCGCGTGAAGTAGAGTGAGAGATCCCGCCGCCGTTACTTTTTGGAGGAGGGGAACGCGGAGTGAAAACGGCGTCCAGAAGGATGCTGCTGCTTGTACAATGGAAGTGAAGAACTCTTTTGCTGTCGTTGCGGTGGTTTGTCTCTTCTTTTGCTCCGGTTTCAGCCAAGAACTCAACCCCAAAGGCAGGAATGTGTGCAAAGCACCTGGGTAAGCATCAGTGCAGAGCCGAGGGTTTCTCCAAATGGCTGTAGACGCAGATCCGCTTGTTTTCGAGCCACGGCCTCGTTGCCCCTCAGCTCAGGATGCCACTTTCTAGAAACGTTTGCAGGGAAATCAAGCGTTTTCACCCCAGACCTTCACTTCTGGTTCATTCGCTCGGAGAATAAGCGCTTGTGAAACTTTATTTTTGAGCCATTTATTAAACGGATGTTGTTCCGCGGTGTTGGCCCCGCGCGTGAATAGCGGTTCTCACTCGAGTGGCGTGAAGTCGCCGTGAAATCAGCCACAGGCTTCATTCTCCAGGCGAAACTTTTCTTTTCGCTTTTATTACGTCAACAGGCCGGAGGAACGCGGGCTGATTTTCGTTTCCACGTTGACCTCCTTCTCCTCCACATATAACATGTCCATTGTACGGCAGGAGGAGGAGCCCGCTGAGGAAGGCAGCTATACAGATGTGTGCATCTGGAGCGGGGGTGGGGGGGCACTGCTCTGTAGGGGGCGCTCTGGCTGACCTGCGCAGCATTCGTGGCACAGTCTGATGACACGCTGCGGCTGAGGTGTTAAGGGAGCTTCATAAAAGCAGGTTTAAAGGTTAGCAGCTGGTATTACTGCGTAAAGACCAAGAATGTGAAAAGGAATAAACTTTAAAACACATTTCTTGATGACCTCGAGGAATACATCTTTGAATCTGGTTGCTAGTAAAAAAAACAAACAAACAAACCCAGAACATCCAAGTCCGCAATTGCTGACTGAGTCATCCAAGCTCGCTGGACAGACGTCTGTGTTGCGACAAAGCAGAACCGCGTCCTTGCAGTTTGTTGAAGTATTTCTTGTTTCCCGCCGCATAACTTGACCTCCTTTCACAGACCTTTGGGAAGAGAAGTGCATGAAAATTTTAAAAAGAGAGAGAGAGAGAGAGAATATTTCCCTTGCAGTCAAGTGTTCTCGGAGCAAAACTGTAAATAGCTTATCTGAAAAGCCACACGCTGCATTTATTTTTTCTGAGCAGCCAATATGAAATGCCAAGTCACAAGGAGCTGCTCATCTGAAGCTGTGCTGTCACCTCTTAGATTGATGGGGGTCATAAATCGCCTTTTACCAGGAAGAACACAGTCTATTTTTTTGCTTTATGTGCCTTGTGAAGTTTTCAGTGTGATATATTTAGTAGTACAAGTTTGACATTTTGCCCTTCTTCCAGTATTCAGCATTCATCGAGTGAACTCACAGCTCGTTTGTTTTTCCCATTACGCCCAGTATGTTGGTGTTTTTTTTTTTTTTCTAATGTGAATCAGATGAATAGAAGGAAGTAGTTCAGCATTTATCATCAGCTTTTCCAATGTGTGTCTTCGCATTGCAAAATCAGCTGCTGAATCTCGCTGGAACGGCCCGCGTCCTCGCCCGACCGCCCCGCGATGCCTTCAACGCCGATTGTTTTCTGGAATCGAGCGTTCCTAAAAAACAAAATGCCTGGGAACCCAAAAATAGGAAGCTGTTAGCAATGTGTTGTTTTGAGTGCTGATGCAGAAAAATGTAGCTATTTAAGTCCTTGGCAAACGTAGCCGGTGCTTTGGATAACGGATGCCAAACAGGCAACAGCTTTGCTTCTCAGCAGTAAATGAGTTCCACCTAACAGCGAGTGTAATCCCTCTCCCTGAGCACTGACATGCACTGGCTGAAGGGTCAACAAGGGTCAACTCCATGCATTTTTTTTTTACTGGGGTTTGTCAAAATGCAGAGCACGGCACCCAACTGTTAACTCCTCTGTCATGTCCTGTACATGAAGCGGTTAAAGGTTTTATTTATTCCTGGGTGAGGAGTGAGAGCAGGCAGAGGTTCGGCCCGTGATCTCCACCACGCGCCTGTCCGTGGGATGAGGAGGCCGCCTGGCTCCCTGCTCGCTGACTGAAGGCACGCTGCCGTCTTCAAAGAGTTTTGGGGAAGTTGACGTGTTGCAGGGGCCCCGCGGAGGTCACGGGCGTGGGAGGAAGAAGAGACGTCCCTTCCTTGACGGGCTGAGCTAGAAAAAAATAATGTTTTCTTTGAATATTCATACTCCTCCTTCAGGGAACTGATAAACTGCAGATTCGTGGGTTAAGGGCTTTGGAGTGCCGCGTACAGCTGGATGCGAACGACCCGTGCTCGGAAAAATTATGCAACCATGTGTTAAGCATATGCGTGGCGTACAATGCCCTTGCATACGTTTGCAGAATGTGGCAGCAGCCACATCAATAAGAGCGGCGAGCTCAAAGGAGCGGGAGTTGGGTGTGGAAGCTGCCACTTTGATGGATGTTTGTTTTACTCTATTTTAGCCGGGTGCTTCATCTCTCCCCTCTCATTCTGGATCTCGTAACTTCCTCCGCAGGTCGTCGGGATCGGTGTGCTGCGGCGGATGGGGGCAGCTAGGGGACGAATGCCCGACACGTATGTACCGCAGCGCTCGTCACGCCGCTCGGTGTGCAGGCCGGCTGAATAACGTGGCCTGTTCTCTCTCACCCAGCGCTCTGCGAAGGCAACTTCACCTGCAAGGAAAATGAGGTGTGTGTCAGGCCCAATGAATGTCGCTGTCGCCACGGATACTTTGGAGCAAGCTGTGACACCAGTAAGAGACTCTTTTGACACAACCGTTTCTTTCATCAACATTTCTACGTTTCGCCTCGTGACTTTGTTGTTACCTTTCCTTCAGTGCCAGCAGCTGGTCGATATTTGTGGTTGTGAGTTGAATTCAGTGGCGTGGTCATGAACTGTAATAACGTTTTAATGCTTTGCCATCATCAGGTCAGCGTTTCTGTTTGTCCCACACTTTGATTTATGAGCAAATCCCTACAACGCCAGTCTACCTACGACAGGCGAGCATTACAGCAGCGGGACACGATGGTCTCGTGTAAGGATGTGTTTGCCTGTTCGCTGATGACAGCGCTGTCTTCCAACAGAGTGCCCTGCCCAGTTCTGGGGCCCCGACTGCAAGGGCAAGTGTAACTGTTACCCCAACGGCCAGTGCGATGACTTGACCGGCGAGTGCACCTGCAACCACAATCGCTGGGGGCCGAACTGCGAGAACGTGTGCTTGTGTCAGAAGGGCAAATGCGACCAAGAGACGGGCAAATGCACGTGCCACCCGGGCGCCTGGGGTCTCCAGTGCAACAACAACTGCTACTGCAGCATCAACTCCGTCTGCGACGCCATGACGGGCCACTGCCTGTGCAGCCCCGGCTGGACGGGGAGGAACTGCGCGCTCCAGTGCAACTGCAACAACTCGCCGTGCGACCAGTTCACGGGACGCTGCCAGTGCCGAGAGAGGCTGTGGGGCCCGCGCTGCGAGCGCTACTGCCAGTGCATCCACGGGAAGTGCAACCAGGCAGACGGCTCGTGTACCTGCACGCCCGGGTACCGTGGGAAGTTCTGCAGGGAACCGTGTCCTGCTGGATTCTACGGTCAAAACTGCAGGAACAGGTGGGGGAAGGAGAAAAAAAAAACTTGGCAGAGAGTAAATGTACCATTTCAAAAACACAGGAAACATGCAGTTTTACAGATGCCTAATGTTCAGTTCCCTTGTCTGATCCATATTATGCTGCGGTTTTGCGGTCTTGATAGGAAATACGATTTGATATACGATGCAGCTGATAACCCTTAAAGTATCTGAACATGTTACTTAATGGAGCAATAATAAAGTGAGATCTGGGAGTTGGTATTCACATTATCCCATAATCATCAGCTAACATGTAAAAGCAATTCAGGTTAAGTGCTTTACCTTCCACGCGCCGGGCCGCTCTCACACCGTTCGGTCGCTGTAAACCTAAAAAGAGCGCAGAGCGAGTGCAGAGAGTTGTTTATATCCCTCTTTAAAACCGTTAAAGCCTTTCATCACGTCTGAGATCCTTGAACAGTTTCATTTAGATGAGATGGGATGGGGGTTTGTGTAAGAGAGATAAATGAGAACTCTTTTTTTTTTCCTCTGGCTGACTCGAAGGTGCGGCCACTGCAAGGGCCAGCAGCCCTGCAAGGTGACGGAGGGGCGCTGCATCACCTGCGACAGGGGCTGGAACGGGACGCGGTGCGATCAGCTCTGCTCCAAGGGTTTCTTTGGCGAAAACTGCCAGGAGGTGTGTCCCACCTGCAAGGACGGTCACCACTGCGACCCCATCCACGGCAAGTGCTCCCACTGCAACCCCGGCTGGATTGGGGACAGGTAAGCTCTGTCATTTCCAAAATAACACGACGGCGACGCCGCTAATGCCCGACACTCACGCTCCTAATTTTGCTGCCGACTGTAATGGCGGCGTTCCTCGCGTGTTTCCCAGGTGCGAGGTGCGCTGCCCCAACGGCACGTACGGCGAGAACTGCGAGAACAACTGCAGCCACTGTTTTAACGGCATCTGTCACGTCGTCACCGGGGAGTGCCTGTGTGACCCGGGCTTTCACGGCACCTAGTAAGTCGTCATACGCCTCTGACAGCACCACCCTCAGAGTGGAAAGGATTGATGTCTTCACGTTTGTCACACACCTCTACCTCTTTGGAGGAAACAGGAGGACCCCATAAAGCTCCATCTTGGAATGGAATAGTGAAACTTCCATCGCAGAATAAAAAACCTGCTTGGAACAAAGGAGCCATCCTATCCGTCCCTTTTTTCTCTCTCTGCTTCTCTTTCTGTGTCCCATTTTACACATCTGTCACTTGGACTGGACATTAAACAGATGTTTTTTTGTCTCTTCCCCGCGCTCAAGCTGCAATATGACCTGTCAACCTGGCCAGTACGGCGTGAACTGCAACCAAACCTGCTCCTGCCACGACAAGAACTGCGACCCCGTGTCTGGTGCCTGCTACCTCCGTAAGGAAACCGTCATGTCGTCTGTTTTCACAGAGCCGTCACATGCTTTGTGGTCGGGGTGTTTTTCGGGGGCTTTCTGTGAAGAGCCGTCGTCAGAAGCTGCTGTTTTTCTAAGCAGTTTTCTGAGACAAAACAGATATTCCTGACCCTCATACCGCACAAACCCTTGAAATGTGTTGGTCCGGCGAGCCAGATGCCACGGGTGCTGCCTGTGTATTAAATGTCTAATAGCTGGCTGTACCAACAAACACGTCTATTCAGGTCCGTGTGCGTAGCAGGAGAGTTAGCGTAGCGGGGCCTCGATCGCCTTTCCAGGCCCAGACCGGTGTCCTTTTTATGGCTGTGTTTGTTGGCCTGGTTCCTGTCCAGCCAGAGAGCGAGAGGGAGGGAGAGAGGGGGAGAGGAAGGAAGGAAGGAAGAAAGAAAGAAAGAAAGAAGAAAATAGAGAGAAGGAAGAGAAAAAGAGAACTTGGAAGGGCGACAGAGAGCGGAGGGAGAAGTGAAGGTGATCGGACGCGTCGGGGAGAATCTCTCAAAGGTAGCCGGGATTCTGGAGTGATGTCACAGGCTGTCATCACCGTTACCGTGCCACGCCCACACTGCCCGACAGCCTGTCTTATGTAAGGGCCGCCGCTGCTCAGCGCTGAACTGATGGGTCATCTGTCCTCAGTTTCATCCGTACGTTTGTAATACAGCACAGTGCTTGAAGAGGGAGGGGAGCTAATAAATCACCAAGTTGCGGCGAGGGGTGTGTAATGGGGGGGTCAGCAGTGAAAGTCTGTAAGTGGTCCCACGGCCTGAGGAGACATGAGATTAATCGAAATTATCTGTCGTGACTTTCATCCGGTTTCCATCTCATCTCCTCCGAGATGCTTCACGACGAAATCAATTATTAACGCCACGCCGGCTGTTATCGAAGCTGGCTGTCACATTGTGCTAACACCCCCACACACACACACACACACACACACTCAAGTCACATGATTGTAGTCTTATTTTTATTAATTTGCTGTAATGGTTCTTTAGCGCCGCAGCGGTGACACAGAGGGTTTGAAAGCCGCCGCTCCCCGTGTGGCGCACCCAGAATTCTCCTCTTCTCGTCTTTCAGAGCCCAACCAGCGGATGGGCGTGATCGCGGCGGGAACCTTGGTCTCCTTTTTACTGATCATCCTCCTGTCGCTGCTGTGCTGCTGCTGCCTGTGTCGGCACAAGGACGACCACAAGTGAGTGGCACCTCTATGTAATGGCGAGGAAAGGGGGGGCGGGGGGGGGGGGTGTTCCTGCAAGGAGGTCTGAGGAAAAAATGTGTTCCTTCTCACAAGCACCAGGTTGTTAAATGAATAAACGCATAGACGTTGTACTTTGGTGTATTGACATTACGGCGCGAGTAGCAAAGCGAGCAGCCGGCGAGACCGCAGAAAGGGGGCGCGGGGCCAGCTTTAATGTGCCCTCTTTTGAATGATTCCATGGCGTCATCCCTTTTTCGATCCTAACCCAGACTTCTCCTCCGCCAACAGCAAAAAAGCCAAGCGGATCCTGTGTGGACGGTTCAGCCGAATCAGCACCAAACTTCCCCGTATTCCACTGAGGCGACAGAAACTGCCCAAAGTCGTCGGTAAGCCCCGAACTTCTCCCTCCAGCCGCAGAGCTGCCGGAAGCTGCTTTGGTTTATGTAATCTCTCTCTCTCTCTCTCTCTCTCTCTCTCGCTGCTTGTACCACACGGTCTGCGAGAGTTGCATCATCGCTAACCTCGTTAATAGCCGGCGCACGATTAACGCCGCTTTTGTCGTGGAGACGTGTCAAAGCTGGGATTTCGGCGGCTGTCGCTGCTTTTAAATGTTTGGCCCGTCTGGCCGCGGCGGGGACAGTGATGGATGTCCGTCAGAGCGAGCGCTTTGCTGCGGCGCTACCTTCGTCCGCCTCCGAGATGATGAATAGGGTTGAAAAGTGTATGGTGGCTGCCAGGCGAGTGTGGGGTTTCATTTGAAAGGAATGCACTGGTTTTAGAGCCCCTTATTATTCTTGGCACCCTCAAATGCCATGTGTTCATATTATTACAACCCGAAACTGGGGCTTTTTTCTTCCCGTTTCTTTGCTCGTTTCCATCGTCTCTTCTCGGGGCTGAGGAGGAGGAGGAGGAGGAGGAGGCCGTGTTATTAAAAGAAGGCCGGCGGTTGTCGGGGGGCCCGGGTGGTGATGAGTGACGCGCTATCAAAGGCCGCACTGTTTGGGTGGACGCTGCATGTGGAGGTCTCGTGGTGCGCGACAGATCCGTCTGCGACCCCGCTCTTCTTTTTTTAAAGCAGACAGAGGAAATGTGCTGATCTTTTAAACGCCGTCTAACATGGCTGCTTTTGTTCGGCTTTCACAGGCAGTTTGAACACGACGCGCTCGTGTTGATGGACGTTTATGTCGTACATGTGTACACAGGATAAACGTTTATGTTCATGTATATCTCCACATCCTGAAGTTTTCTTCAGAATTTCCCATATTTCAAATTATTCTTCTCACTGTACAGACCTGTACAGGAGCCATTACTGTGCACATGTTTTGCATACTAATCAGAGATCAATCACGTTTAACTGACAACATTAACGGGGATGAGATTTGCAGTTTTGCTAATTAAGCAATTAGCAAACTCACGGAGAAGTTTGAAAATTGAGTGTACAACAATCTCGTTATAATCAGTTTACTGTTTAGTCATTTATCAAGACAAAGAAAACGCTGGTTCCAGCTCCCGCGCGGGGACGACGTGCTGCTAAATGATGAACTGATGAGCATGGTCGTTAAAAACCGAGGTGTTTTGAAGTCAGCGTGGCGTGGAAGGAGTTAAAACCCGATGACCTGGTTTCTCGTGCTTGTGTGAGCAGCTCGTGCCTCCTCGGCCGTCCAGCTGATTACTGAAGCGAGAGCCGGCCTCCCCGCACCTCAGCTCAAAATCCAACGGCGGGACAGAGTTGCCTTTGTCGTGATGATAGTGCGGGACAATAATATGTTTGTTTGCCAAGAGCCCGACCATGTGAACTGTCGTGCCAGAGGCGCAGCGTCATCTTACTCAAAGACCTCTGCGGTTAGTCAACACAAGTACAACCTCAACACTAAAGAAGCAAACAAACAAAAATACATTTAGTGTGTCCTCAACTCTCTGTCGTCTCTTGATTAGCTGATTAGTGTCTGTCTCCTGCTTTCTCCTGGGCCGTCCACAGGAGTGTGGTCTGCCAGTGTTAAGAAAGTCTGACGCTGAGTCCTGCACGCACACACACACACACACACACACACACACACACACACACACACATTCCAGAAGGGGCCCGATGGGGCTGGAAACAGGAAGTGGTCAAATTTACCCCAGCCCGTGTCAGAACTGTGATTTATCCACGCCGGGGTCAGTGGCAACAGATGTGGCAAGAAGAAATGAAAAAGGACCGGGGGGTGGGGTGGGGGGCGCAACACCCACTCCTCATTAGCATCGTTAGCATCATTAGCCTCAGAGCCACGGCGACGTGAACACGCTGACACCTCCTGCGTTCGGCAGAGCGCAGACTGTTTGCTTGTAGTTTGGCATTCCTCTGCAGAGTGTATTTACTCCACGCCCCGCCGACCCGCGTCTGTCCGGCATTCCTCGCATCCTCTCGCGTCCAAAACGCTTCCCCCCCACGGGCGCGAGCACCACCTGCTTTTTTCATCTTTATTTGTCCGGGGGAAGGTTGGACCGGGGTCTGCGGCGAACGTGTTTGCAGCAACACCAGCGTCAGCTCTGCTTTCATGCGCGTCTCCAGCAGCCCAATAAAAAAAAAAAGGGTAAAAAACTTTCTCACACCATAAAGTCGCTCTTAAGTGCACGAGTTGAGACGAGCCAAGGGGGGAAGAAACAGCCCCGGCTTTAAAAGTGTGAAGCAGCGTGGATATCGCCGCAGCTGTGTTATTAATATGTGTAACATATTTGTTTAGACTGTTTAGTTTCGACATGCAGTCCAATAACCCTGACGTGGGCTATTTCAGGCTGAAACATATTGATTCTTATTGTTATTGGCAACTAGTATTCCCATTCTATGGCCAGATTTCCACAGCTGCACCAGACATTTCAGCTCACAGCCGTCTTACTCCAGCCCGGCTCTTTAGCCCCCCCACCCCACCCCCACCCCCCAGTGAGCAACTGTGGGGTTGGACCGCAGCTGGGACGTGTCAATAATGCCCTGTTGTGCGCGGGGAGGGATCACAGTGGCATCCAGTCTGGGGGGGCAGCTTTCACGAGCAGCAGTTGTTCGTCACTGTGCACAAGTCATGTTGCAAAATGTCCATGTGCGCCCTTGTTGACTAGCTTAGCTGCAGTCTTCGCATAGGTCGGCTGCTCCGCATTCCTCGGCCCCTCGGAGGCGCTGATTATCCGCCTGCTGCTGCGCGGGCAGAAGTCATTCACACCTTTTTAAAACGATCTTTGTAAGACACAGTGCGTGCTGTTATTACACATACATTGTTACCCACACGAAGCTTTTACAGCTAATGTGAAACGCTGCGCCACGTCATCGCCGTAGTGCAGCGTTAGCCACAGAGAGCAGGATGGCCTGAAATAATCACATAGATGGATGGAAGTGCGTATATACGCAGAGCGCTTGTTGTTTTGGTCTTTGTTTCCTCTCACATCTGCGCTTGCTTATCGTAGACACGTTGCACCTGTGTTGACATTATCCACCCTGCAAATAACACAGAGACATTCGACCCTCTAACTCAGGCCCGTTGATCAGAGGTGTCGATTACTTGTTTGGGGTAAATGTAAGAGAATCGCTTTTCGATCGGCAGAGCAGTAAAGATTTTCTTTCTCGGCATGTCAGCCAGACTTTCAAACAGATCTTGGATCAGATAGTAACTTTTAACTGGGAAACAAGATAAAACTCAGCAGCATCAAGTAAAACCAAAGCTGCGTCCTTGAAAATTGCTTTGTACAACCCGTTTATGATTTTAAAAAATAAATCTGGCACAGTTAGTTTAACACTCTATGGTGAGAGGAACCACTAAACAGATCCTCTGCTGAAATAATATGAATGTTACTAAGATCAAGATTTTCTTGTTTTGTAGCATTTTAATGGTGCATGTTCAAACAGTCGGAGTTTCTCCTATACTGTTATTACAGATACAAAGTAAATACAGTTTTTCATCTGATAGTGCCTCTACACGTCTACAGCAACCCTGAGCTCTTAAAGTATGGCTCATCTTTTTAGTGACAGTCAGACAACACAGGCTGAGCAGCCAGGACTCATTCCTGTACTCCTGGTACAGTCCGGGGATTCCTCGAGCGGAGGGTTTATCTGAGGTCTGAATGAAAAAACGGATGGACCCATGTGTCATCGGGCACGTAAACAGGAGCATCTGATGTGGCCGGTCGTGTCGAGTTAACGCCCAGCACAGCTCAGGCCAAAAACCGTCCGTGCCAGATGGGAAGATCGTCCGCAAGTATCCCTCGGAAACCGCAGCTGTCCTGAGACTGAAGGGTCAGCACAACGCTGCAGCGTCTGGAGGGGAGGAAGGAAGACGGAGCGAGCGAGAGACACGGCTTGACCTACATATGGTCGCCGGGCAGGATTCTGTCTGAGATGATGAAAGGAGCCGCTTGTGGCGCTTTTGGCTCATTAAGTAAATAGAAAGGATGAGGTGAAGGAGGCTCACAGGTGTAGACGACCTGTTTCTCCTTGTTTTCAGTCTCTAGATGAGCTTGATAATTAATGCAGAGAGATGAGACTGTTGTTATGAATGACAGACAGACAGTAAATGAATATGTGCAGCTCCATGCTTTTATTTGCTCATCTTTTACAGGCCTAACGTTTCCACCCAAAACACCGCTGTCAGTGTGGATTAAATGAGAACCTCCGTCACACAACGCTGCTTCTCGTCCGTCTAGACAAAACTCTGGAAAACCTTATGCAAATAAAAAACTACATTTGCTTTTCAAAACCCATAATGTTAGACTGTTTGTTAACTCACATGCAAAACCAATAAAACCTGATTTTTTTTTTTTCTCTTACTAGTCGCTCTCCACAGCTCTGCTGCTGTGCGAGTGAGTGAGTGAGTGAGTGAGTGAGAACAGACTGTTGTTCTTGTAACATGGTACAATGCCCCTCTGGCTGACCTTTTGGCTTCTGCGTTTGTTTTCTGTTCTCAGTAGCCCACCACGACCCGGAGAACACCTTCAACTGCAGCTTCATCGAGCCCCCGTCGGTGGCCGAGCAGCCCTCCCCGTCCTCCTGGTCGTCCCAGGAGTCCTTCTCTTCCTTTGAGAGCGGAGACGAGGGGCCGGTTTACTGCGTGCCCCACGAAGGTGAGTCATCGTCAGGATAAATAAACACTTAAGTTTATCTGGGATGACGCACATAAATCCATAATTTGTGTTTAGAGTGTAGGGGCACACACACACTGATAGACACGTTCCTGAAAGAGACAAGAGATCCCCACCGCGCCGCCGACTGGCTCGCCCATTTCTGTAAATCTCATTATGCAGATATTCGGCCCTTTATCGTATGCCATCTCGGTCCAGGTTTCGCTTTGAGAACAAGGAGAGTATAAACAGGAAATGGAACAGTCAAGTCAGCACATGGCACAAATCCAAACAGTGACTAACGCCTTGAAGTTAGGTGGAAAACACCCATTCCATCAGTTTCTATTCCTGAAGTCTGACACGGCAAGTCTGGTTTTGTTTGTGGGGATTTTAGGTTTTTATGTTTGATTGATGTCATTTTAGTGTTAGTTAGTCTCCTTCTCCACGTGAACGGTTCAAGGCCTTTGAAACAATTGATTCAGAGTAAAAAAAGCCTCAGGCACAAAATAATTGCTGTAAAATTACACGTGCGGATTTGGAATTCGAGTTGCACAGATAGGATCTTTTGCTCTGGAACTGCTCCAGCTCTCAAGTATGTGCATACAAATGAACAAATCAGCCGGTGCAGATATCAGTCGGTAAATAACGGGAGCGAGCGCTTTCCTGGCGGGAGCAAAATAACGTGTCCTTGCAGAGAAAACAATGAAATGCTGCTGCTGCTGAAGGTCACAGATGTAACAAAGCAGTTCGAAGCTTCACATTTAAAATCACCGTAGTCTGTATTGTACAGTCAATTATATTCAATATAGCTCAAAATCACAAATAACAAATTTGCCTTAAAGGTTTTTTATGATGTGAACAGCATATACACCCTCAATCCACTGACCTACAGTCAGGTAGAATATGGAAAAGACGCTAAATGAAACTTTTTTTTATTGACATACAGAATCCACTGTGACCACAAACGGTATCACAGGATGATGATAATAAATGCCGTGTCATGGTAGCACAAGTGGAGAATCTTCAAGTCAGGATAATGACTGATAATGTTTATGGGTTTTTATATTATTTGATCTGTTTGACACATGTTCAGAATATCTGACTTCTGGATCACTAATCCTTCACTAACGCCTGTTGCTGCACGCACCATCCACAGAGTCCGTGAATGAGAGCAGAGAGAAGCGCAGCCCCAGCCCGGCAGCAGACAAGCTGGAAGCAGTCACGACTGAGGAAGACGCGGGGGAGTACACCTCCCTGAAGGACACCAGCATCACCAAACCAGAAGGCGGCGAGCAGCCCCTGCTCAAGTCCTCTGACAGCGAAGGCTCCACCAGCGGCTCCGAGTCCACAACAGCGGCTCTGTACGCCCGCATCGCCCGCCTGTCCAAGCAGTCCAAGGAGGATGATGGCAGCGGCAAGGACGGGGACGGCACTCCCACACCTGAGGCCAAGCGCAATGGGAAACCACCGCCTTCGCCCGGCAAGCCCAAACCGCGCCCGCCGGACCCATCCACGAAGCCCAAAATATCGTGGATACACGGAAACACCACAGGGTCTCCCCAGCCAGAGCCGCAGGGGCAGGGGGGAATGAAGGCGCTGGCGGTGCCAAAGGAGAAGAAGAGGAGCTCGAGCGACGTCTCGGCCAAGAGCGAGGAGCGGCACAAAATGAAGGAGAGGAGCCGTGAGCAGCAGAAGAAACAGGAGGGGAAGGAGGCGGACGCCAACGGCTCGCCCAACAAACACAAACCTCTGCGAGGGAAGAAGTCTGGGGACGAGCACAGCAGCCCCAGCCACATGGAGCACATTAACGGTGTGGTCCAGAATGCCCTGAAGAAGATCAGTAACTTTCACAGCTCCTCGTCTGAGAAGAAGAGTGCTGACGCTCCAAAGGAGACCCCCAAAGAGCCGCCCAAGAGCCCCAAGGTCATCCACCCTCACATGAACTCTGAGGCTGCCACGCTGCTGGCCGCTCAGCTCAAGGAGAAAACCCAAAGCATCAACAGGAACGAGGGGACGGGCCTGACGAAGACCAACGGCCTCTCCACGCCCAAGGGAAACAGGGAGAAGCCCACACCTCCGCAGAAGGCCAAGAGGAACCCCTCCGCAGGATTGAACCAGCAGGGCTCCACCAAGCCCCTGCTGCCCACCTCCAGCAGCCTCCAGAAGATGGTGGCGCCCGTCACCACCGACTTCGGGACCCCTGAAGCCAAGAGCCCGGAGAAGCAGGACTTGAACGGCTCAAGGTCGGGGGACCCGGCGCTGGATCCTACACCAAAGAAGACTCCGATAAAAAAGCCGCCCAGGAAGAAAGGCAAGGAGGGTACTTTGGATACATCTGAAAGTAAAACTCCCCAGCAAAAGACAGCCATCATGCCACCACAGGTCGTGAAATAAGTGGCGTTCAAAGACAAACGACGCAAAGTTTGAGAAATGGATTCGCTGGAAGGTGAACCACGCAGTTTTTCAATCAAGGAATTTAAACATTCTCCTGTGTGAGCGTGCCGTGACTTCAGGACCAGTCCAGGGCCAGAAATGCTTTTAAATCGAGGGCATATCGGTGAGTTGTATTATAATGACCTCTATAAACCAATGTATTACACTTCAACAATCATTTTGTGTGTGTGTGTGAGTGTGTGTGTGTGTACCAACTACGTTTTAAACTCACGCCCACGTCCTGTGGCTCAGCCGGACACCATTGTGGCGCTCGGACGGTTCATTCATCTCCGCTCCTCTGCAGTACGTCCACCACTATATTTATATACGGATCGCTTCTTTAAGGTCGCATCGTTGAAATGTTTTATGCAGGTGTCCGAAAAAAATATGGCTATTTTTTTTTAGTACGCTGTCCACAGGTACTAAAGGTACTAAAACTAAGCAGAAAATCTGGATCCTCTGAGGATTACAAGCTATTTGTGTTTTTGTTTGGTTGTTTTTCTCATTTCAGTGGACCAGCAGAGTTCATGTAATCCTCATTTCTCATGTCAAGGCCATTCTTTACATATGGGGGGGGGTTTGCGTAAATATTGTCAGCTAAGAGCTACTCTTATACAGTTTTACAGAGTTTTGTTGAAGCATAAAAAGGCTTCAGGTTAAAACCCCGTGTTTCTAACAGTCATCAGCTCAATCTGACGCCCCAAAATGTCACGCAACACTTACAGCCCAATCGCCATCCACACTTGTGAGTCACGAGACCCGTGTTGTGGCTCTTCCCTACAGAAATACAGCATTTCTCTGGGTTTAAAGTCTTTAAAGCTCTGTTTTGTCTGAAGCCCAAATGTTCTTCCTGCAAAAACAGGCTCATGCTTCTGCGCTAACGCCAAATCACCAGAATGTGCTCTTACTGTACGTTTCATTCAGTTCAGCTCAACCACTAAACCAAAAATGAAACCCCCGAGCTACCCCATGTCCTCACTTTATGTCATGCTTACAAATCACTTTAAACACGCTTAGTTTGTTTGAATTACAGCTGCGTCTGCAGTTTCCCCGTGCCGCACTTAAGAAAAAACATACTACAGCACAAATCAGACGCAGATAGATCCTTTTTCTTCACGTACTGCCTGTTAGTAGCGTACGCTACAGATCAAATTACGGGAGGAGGCTGCCGTGTGTCTTTATTTGCTCTTTTAGTTTAGTCGAGAAAAACTAGGTCAGTGTCGCCATTTGAGCGATTCTCATTTCACATGAATGAAAAAAAAAGGTCCGGTCAAAAGATGTTTTGTCCTCTAAGGACTCGTGTCATCGTTAGTCGTCATCAGCTAATGCGTTCGTGCTGGAGTCACCAGTGCCTTCATTTCGTTTTGCTGATCGTAGGGTGAGACTGTAAGACTCAACGGTACCGCGCCTCGACTGTGGATCAGTTTAAGAGAAAGGAAGCTGCGTTCGCCGACAACGTTTATTTCAAGTGTTTATCCGAAAATAAGTCGACCAAACAAGACGGGTGGGTGGGATGCTCAAACCGGACCGGTCCACTTTGTCGAGAGGGCAAAGCTATTTTTATTTTTCAGTTTCCTGGGGTATAGTTATTTTAAAAGCGTGGATGACAGGGCAAAGCGTGCAGCCGGGTCGTGTCGGTCGGTTCGTTCTGAGCTGAGGAAGATTTTACATTCACAGCTAATTTGAGGAATTGTCATGTTTCTTGTGTTCTTATCAAGGTACAACACATTTCTTTGGTTATTTTTCAACACTTGTATACATTGTGTACTTTTTATTATCTTTGTAAGCTGTGCTTATATGACCTTTTTAGTTCTTCTGTTTTCCTTGGTGTCAATGAACTGGCTTTCATGTTGTATTTGCTTTTTTTCTTTAGGTATGTTGCTTATGTTGGACTCTAAGGCAAACCTACAGTATGAGTACTTTCCTCCTGTAAAGTTTACATTGGCTTTGTAATTGTTCTCTGTTGATGTTTTTGTTTGTGTAACACTTAACTGCATGACGCAGAGTGTAATTATATGGCATTAATAGCTGCACAGGAAATCTGTAATCTTCTTGTCTTGTTTCCTTCAGTTATTACCATTGCCTCTCATAAGAAGTAACATACAGAAAGGATTGTACAATACTACTATCATACCACTGTTGAAACAATCGCATATACTTAAAACCATAGCATTGTGTAATTATGAAGTGGCAATTTTTTTATCTGACTGGCCCGTGCCTGTTTTTATAGGCTTACAGTGCATTTTTGTAAAGATGGGCCTGAAAAGCTGCAGAAACGTTACCAAGTGTAAGGTATGTTTTGTCTTTTTGTGGTTTTCTTTTTAGCAACTTTGATTTCCATTTGTGTATGGTCATTAAATTGGTGTTTCCTCATTTACTTCTTTGGAATAAAAAAAAGCAATACGTGTAGCTCCAGTCAAACCACAACTTAAAAATCACTCCTGGTTTAATGGATTTGCAGTGACAGATCGCGTCCGCCCGCCTGCGGTCACGACCTCTTGCTGGCTTCTTGTCCCGCTGGCTTATTCCATCGTGCCATCAACTACAACAACAATGAGGTGAAAGGGGATATATTGAGTAATACACCGCATAAGTCTCCCGTTGTATTTTCTGAAGAAATTCATTCAAACGTTGATTGATATCTGACCCTTTCCTGTGACTCTGGGCCGCTGAGTCCCCGGGACGAGGGAGGAGTCGGACAGAGTCGTTCAGTCTCAGCGGCTCTTCAAAGAGCCTGAGGGAAGCAGGGGACTGTTGATTTGGCTCCTTCAGGATAAGGGGTTGGGGGTTGTGTGTGTGTGTGTGTGTGTGTGTGTGTGTGTGTGTGTGTGTGTGGGGGGGGGGGACACAGAGCTCCTTTCATAGGGGGAAAACATTGGAAACTCTGTGCTAAGGAGTTAATCACGCGCTGCGTATGTGTCCTCTTTTGGCGGGGGGACAATGGATGTAGCCCGTGAAGGAGGACAAATGGATGGACGTCAGGACGGACGGACAGGTCATGTGATGAGTAATTGGCAACAGAAGATGAAGCAGCTTCGTTTCGACTTCTACGCTTTTGACCCAGTGTTCTACTTTCTACGTACGTTCAAATCCAATCCAACGCAGTTCTAATTCATAGCGTCAATTCACAACATGCGTTATCTCAGGTCGAGACGTTCACATGTCAGAGAGACAAACAAAAAAACAGATCTATCAACGAGCAAACTTCCTTTTAACGGAGAGAAACCTCAAGCAGATCCGGACTCAGAGCAGGGCGACCATCTGCCTCGACTGGTTGCATTGAAATTGAGATTATATAGCAAATGCATTCATGTTTGATGAAGTGAGTTGAGTTGTGTTAAGTTTTTTTTGGTCCACTTTGGAGCTCGTGACAGACTCACATACCTACTTTGATGTCGCCTTTCCTTAATGTTGACCCATAAAGGATTTGGATGAGACTTTGTTTTAATATATAACACACTGGACCAATATGGTGAACATTAGTCCTTCTACAGAGCAGCATGTTAGCATGTTGACATTAGCGCTGAGCTCAAAGAACCACCGACTTTTAACAGGTCACAACTTGACCTGGTTTAGGTCCAAATCAGTCTTCCTTTACATACTGTCAACCAAACCAGTCTGGGATCCATTCACCTCCCCTCCCATCCCTCTCAATCATCCACAGTTTTCATGTGACAATGGCTTCAAGTTTGATTCGTTGCCAGGATGGAGGGGAATGTTGACACAACTGCCTCCATCTGCCCGTCCCCGGCTCGCAGATGGAGGAGATTCTCAGCTGAGCGTACTGACACATGTTGTCCAGCTTTTCATCCCTGACGTGTTGTGGGAAAGTCACAACTTGGAAATGTGCATCGCGTGTCACCGCGGCGCAGCATCTCGGGGTAAACGGCGTTGATTGATTACGTGCGCAGCTTTGTGACGGATCTCTGCGCCCGACACTTAAGAATGGATTGAAAGCGGGGCGGCCCGTGTGTGATTGTGGAGCTGGGCTTTTCATATCCCCTCTGCAGTTCGCTCACAGTAATATTTTGCTCGTTTTATAGACTTGGTATTGAAGGCTGACGTGTGAAACATAAATTCGCCCTGGCATTACAGCACAAAGGAACACAAAGGAGCGACTATACAGGATCGCGCAAAGCGTGGTCAAAGAGTCAGGGTTAGGAGTGTGGGAAGGGGGTTCAGTGACATCCCGCCTGCCAGTCTAAACATGACTTGGAGCTGGGGCGCCCTCGCCGTGCCAAGTCTATAGAAACAGTAAGGCTTTAAAACTCAGGGCCTATGAGTCAGCCAAAAGCCCTGGACTCAGAAAACCTATTCCAGTCCCTGCGTTTCCACGGCAACGGGAACAGATTGGAACCACATCTGGTAGCCATTTCAGTCCCTGCAAGGGGAGGAAGAAAGAAATTTATGAGTGAGGGGGAAAAAGACAAATATTTTCTGCAATGCAAAGCAGAAAGAAAGTGGAGTCGAGTTACACTTAAAAGGGGCTGAAAATATTAATTCTAGCATGGACCGAGTCAAGAGCGGCTTTTCGATGCCCATGCTTTACTCCGCTGGAGTTGTAATCATGAAGGAGGCATTCGGTGGAAAGCTAGGTCTGTTAGCGTGTGCACAGGCACACTTCTCCATGCAAATCCATTTCTTCTGTTGGTTTTTGTTGAAGCTTTGCAAGTGAAAAAACTGTGAGGCGTTGATGTGTGCAGCTGAAGGAGCTGTTGGTCTTCAAACGCCCAACTGTTGCACTGCTGCGACGTGCACGATGCGTCTGCTGCAGCCCCGTTTCCTCATGTGCAGTCGTTTCCCCCCCGGCTGATCCATTGCATCAGACGTGGACAGAGGAGATTTTGAAAATGCCTGTTTTGGTCTGTTCCCCCTGTCGACGCGCTGTCTGCAAGGAGCGCTGTCTAATTGCAGTCCTCCTTACACGTTAAATGTTGTTTCTCAGCCCTGTGGAAATGCAGTAACTATGAAATGACATTTACTGGAAATGGAGCTGGTGCTTTCCTTGAGCCAAAACCGCTGAGAACTGAGGTCAGGGGGGGGGTGTGCCAGCATCAAATGTGTGTTTATAGATTTCCAGTGACATCTACTCACTCTGCGATTTAAGACGGTCATTATAACGGACCCGAAACTCCCTTGCAGCGGCGCGGAGCTGAAAGAGGCTGCGCTTAATGCGCAAATCAAGAGCAACTGCACAACAGGCCGACCTCCCAGACAGATGCAGCGACGAGGCGAGCGCGAAGGAGCGGGAACTGAGGAGGCGCTCACAAGTCTCCGCATGAGAGTGAAAACTACTGCTCACTTCAGTTTGCTGCGTCTGTGACATCTCAAACGACTTTTCTTCAGCCAGACTGATGCGTCATTATTACAGCAGCGCTGTGACGCTCCAGCTTCTGGAAGACACATCGGCGCAGTTGTCATCTTGACTCGTCCTGTAAATGTGGAAATACAAATAAATAGGAATAGCCAGAAATGTAATTAAGCCGCAGTAGCTCTCTCTATCCAGATGGAGATTTTTCTTCCCCACCCCCCTCTTCTTTCACATGGACGGGTGTGCAAACAGTTGTCTGGGACTTCAAATTGCCCTGAATTTTTCCCCCTTTGTCAGCATAATTCTATGGAACGAGTGTATTAGGGGAGAAGATTTGGACGGCTAATAGAAAGCAGATCAGTCAGATGCTGTTTTTTTTCCTCCTTTCTTTCTCTCTTTCTTTTTCTCTCTCTCTCTCTCCTTCTCTTGTGTTTTCCCCTGTAGCCTATTTTCCTTCTCCCTCACCCCCCCCCTTGTCCTTTATTCCCTCACACACCCATCCATCCGCTATCTGTGCAGTAAAGTGGGACTTCAGACTTCATAATGTGGCTTGAGGTTTCAGCTTTCACATAATTCCACATGGCTGACCCAAAGTTTTTTTCTCTTTCTTTTTTTTTTTTCCTTTCGGCTTCTCGCTCACTCTAACCTGGAGCAGCAGCAGAGAGAGGGCTGCTGCTTTACTCCAGATATTGGGACGGAAAATGATCAGAAGACCGAACGTGTCTGCCCGAACCCAAGGAAAAAAGCAGATGGCTTATGTTTTTACGCACTGAACCCCAACTGTCCCGCCAGTCGGTCCCGTCTGCGACCGACGGGCTGAAGCTTACAACAGCTTTGTTGTCTGAGATGTAAACTTCAGCTTCACAGACACACATGTCGATGCACAGTCGCTCGCCTTTAGCCTCGCGGGAACTTTTCCTCTCTGACCACCTCAGATTCTCTTTATCACATCTCTGTGACTCAGATGCCGGGTCGGGATTATTCACGCCCTTCTTATCCACGGCTTATTTGGTTAGACGCACTTTGATAGCAGCAGGCAGAGAAGCTGCTTTTGCTTGCATGCGGATGCCTGGATGCACGCAGCACGTTGTGAGTGCGGTGGCATGTGAAGGGACGCGTTCGCTGTATGTTTACCATCGGCGCGGCTGTGCGCTGGTGTGTACATGACCCTCGCAGCCCCGTTCTACTTCACGGGACAACACTGGAGCCATTATGGGGAGCCATGTGTTTCTGATTACCCAGGCACAGATTAGAGGGAGGGGGTGGGTGGGAGCAGCTCTTGCTGTCTCCTTGCCCCCCGGCTCCTCTGATGTGGGCAGCAACTGGACATCCATCAGCCCCAATCCCGCCGCCGCTCTCGCCCCCTTGCCACCTCCGCGCCAAACCCTCTCCCGCATCCGCCATGATGTCACCACGAGGCCGATCTATCACCCTACACTGTTCCCAGTTCAGATGTGTAAACACTGAAATCTTTGTCATTGACATTAATCCTACTTGACCTACATTCTGTGCCAAGCGTGCTGAAATGTCATCTGTATTCTCAAAGATGTGCTGTTGTTGCTAAATTACAAACACAGTTGTGGCTCCAGTGTGTGACTGCAGACAAGGGAGTGTTGTTAGTGTTTGCTTCAGCCATATGATACTTATTTGACCCCCCCCATCCCCACAAGGAGAGGTCAGGGTCAGCAACAGACCGCAACCCAGAGAGTGTGAGGAACCAGCGGTTTGCTCAAGGAAATGAACGTTTTAGATTTGGTGATCGACTCCGCGATTCTCTTCTTTTTGTGTTTGAGTTGTCAGATGAGAGTCAGCTGACAGTCAACTGAAGATTAATATTAAGAGGCCGTCGTAACGAGCGGGGCCTTATTGATACCTGAATGTACGACTGATTGAATCAGCCTCGTCATGATGTCACACACCATCCAGCTGATTTACCTGTCATTCTTTTTTTACATCCACATTGTCAGGCTGAAGTTATTCAACCTTCAGTCTAACCCCAAAAAAAACTAAATGCACGAACCATTTCTTCAAATCTTTTATCAGCACAGTGTTGTAGAATTGTCAGAACTTACCGCATAAATGCATAAGTGTTTCATAATCACATCCAAAAAGTGATGATCCATGAAATCCTACTTTTGTGACATTGTAATTAGTCAATCAGACACTAATGCTGCGGGGTCCCTCCATTAGCATTTTCTATCACTGGAATTTGTGCCTTTTTGCAGTTTTGTTTTGTGTTTGTTTGTTTTGGTCACTCTCATCATCCTTTCTAATGAGCCAGATGGTGTTTAGCACCTCATCCCACTGGAATCAAAACGCGTTTCTCTTAAATGCACCGATTACACAGCACGAATGCTAAACCTGCACGGTGCAGGACTTTTACTGTCGGTTGAGCTGCGTCTTATTTTAATTGTGCATCACAGAATGATCATATTTTTATGTGTAAAATATATAGAAATACAGTCAAATAAATGTAGTGGACTAAAAAATACAATATTTTCCATTTAACATCATATGATCAAGGGGCAGAAAACTGAAATATGATGATACATGATACAGACACACCATCACCAAACACTGTATCATATACTAATGTGACTGCAGAGTCTGAAAAGCTGCCTCCTCTCTCACCGTCACATAACGAAGCCGCTGGCAGCGACCCGCCCTCGTCACCGACAGCGTGCCTGCGCAACACAGATCGTCTGCCAAGGCCGGCAGCGTCGCGCGGCCTTCTGCGGCCTCCCCGTGTGGGGAAAATTGGAGCCATTTATTTTAGGTCGTAGGTTCAAGCTTAACCACAAACTAAATCAAACTCAGCGACTTTCTCGCTCGCCCCGCGAGCTGTAAATTTGCTCGCAGTTGCTGTCACGTAGGGACGTTACGCTCCACACGCCTGTTTTTATTGCTTCATTTACCAGGATTTTTTTACCCCAGTTTAACCTATAAGTATATCAACAATGTATAGAATTTAGAGTTTATAGAAGCTTTTTTTCTGCTTTTGTTTTGGTTTTGACATAATGTGGTGTTCAATCGATGTTTTGTGCTGGCTCAGCTAATATTTTTCCGTAGAGCGAGTAATGTTCTGCACGTCGAACCTGGACCTTCACCAGGTTGTGTCCGTCTGAGGCGTACAGCAGAGCAGTCTCATGAGCGCAGTATCCTTAATGAATGAAGCCTTCCACATGGCCCTCGCTTCCTTCAGTGCTGCCTCTCTTTATGAGCAGAGCGGAGCGCGGCGGCCAGGTGCCCCGAGGCTCCAGACAGATAAGCACACAAACACACACACACACACACACACAGATGAGTGTGTGTGCTAAAAAAGTATGTTTTTATTCATCACTTCTCCTCCTTAAATATACAAATGCACATGCACGCTGACAGAGAGAAGCAGACATTCGAGCCGATCACAGATGACTGTGCACATCATGAGAGGGCAGACACACACACTAATGTCCTGCTGGCTTGTAGGCAGCATCCGGTGTTTTGGAGGAACAGGAAGTTTTTGTGTGTCTTTATAACTGGCTGTCTGAAGGCGGCAGGATAACAGCGAGGTGTTTGAGCGTTTGATCTTGAGCCAGCTGCAAGTGTTGCAAGTTGAAAAAAAAAAAAAAAAAAGAAGGAAGAAAATAAAACACCCTGTGGAAAAAGTTGCTCAGCGCAAATTTTGTAAATGTTTTCATCATCTACTTCTCTGTTCCATAACCCAAGATATAAATGATGGTGTTTTCCCCTTTGTCAGCAGAATAATAAAAACAACATCCCCTTACTTTGGCAGGCCCCGTGTGATGTAAGCTGAAACATGCTGATGGTGAACACATATGGTACGCATTCACACATATAGACCGAGGAGTGAGCCACAGCGAGAAACTCCACCCCTGCTGCTGCTGCTCATTGCTCCTCCATCGACTCCCTCTCTCTCTCTCTCTCTCTCTCCCCTAACTCGGTTTTTCTTTCTCAAGTCCAACGTACATTGTGAGGGGCAGGAGTGAAACTTTAAAACTTTAAAAGATGCAAGCGTAAAACTCCAGCAAGAAAAGTGTGCAGGCCCGCAGATTTACGGCGGCTGCCAAGGGGAGGAAACCCTGTTAAAACAGGGGACTGTTTTACTGCCATTTGACACATAATCTCAAACAGCGCAGCGCTGAAGACAGAGGCAGAGGGATGGTTTTGCTGCAGCATTCCAGGCAGGAATGGTTTATTTTTGTTGGAAACATAATTGTCTGTGGCTAGGATTTGGAAGTACATTTTACCCGCCAAACTGCCAGGAAGTGTGCGTGTGCGGGTGTCACCGCCCTCTTGTGGTGACCTAATGTACTCGCTCTTTCACAAGACTCAGGAGCTGGGTAAACTTGGGGGGGGGGCATGTTTTCCCCCTTCCAGGGTGTTAACACAGTGGAAATGTGCTGTGCTGTCACAAGGTTTGATTTCGTACACGGGTGCGCAGCGGCATTAAACATTACTTCTTGTGCAACAGCAGTGTGATAAATAAATAAAGAAGAGATAAAAACAAAGGAAGAAAGAACTTGAGAAAGAAATCCACTGGACGTGTAGTTTGATTGTATCTGAATAAAGCTGCAGGATAAACAGAAAACAGAGGTGGAAACTGAGCCGAGCTCAGTATAAAGGCTGGAAGCGGGGGAGGAAACTAATTAAGGCAGCTATAATCAACACTTTTACAGGAGCTGGTTGGGACCAAAAGCAGAGATAAAAGGAGAGTCTGTCGCATTTGTGACGTTAAGTGACATGTAGATGTGGTGTCTTCACTGCAAAACCTAAATATTTTTAACAAAAGGGACAAAAGAGGCCAAGTTAAATCAGGTTCAGCTGAATTTTGGCTGTGAGCGTGACCGGCCCTCAGCGGCCATCGACCACCTGCACGTTTTATTGTATGGGAAAAAGCGATAAGGGCGCAGATGTTCTGTGGTTTGCACTGGACCCCCAATGACATCTGATGTGGAACAAACCATGAACCAATAAAGCCAGGGAGCACCTGCGCTGCTTTTACAAAATCAAAAACAGCCCCGTATCAAAGAGGACAGAAAAAATAATCAAGTGCACGTCGGCCGAATTGCAAAACCGCTTAGATTAACATGTTTTTTAATACAAAAAACTGAAGAACTGGTGAGAAAGATCAAACCCAGGTGGGTGCTGCTCCCCTCTGGGAATATTTCATGGTCTTGTCCAACCTGAGAAACTGTCCTGGTGGGCAGAAAGGGTTAGATATTGGTAAAAACTTAGGTAAGCTCCATTTGTCCTAAAATGTGGGCCTTCCTGCTGCTCGCTCTTACCCTCACTGTTGGGGCTTCAGAAACTAACACAACTAATGAAGACAAGATCGTCATAGCCAGAGGTAAACTGCTGGTGAGTACAAGACTGGAATCATAAGTTTAAACTTTATCTTGGATTCTTTTCATGCCCATAAACTGGGGGTAATAATAGTGTTCAGGAAAATGGGGAAGCCATGTGCTGTCATGTCAGCGTGTGTTCTGCAGAGGAACCAAACCTATTTCTGGCACGTTTGATTCGAACAAAGCGCGCACAACGCTATTTATCAAGCTGCTTTAACAAATTGTATCTGTCGTCCCTGCAGGCTCCCAGTGTGGTCGGATGAGGCATAAAGAAAATGCCTGAGCTCCATCATTTTCTCATGGAGCGCTGGGCTTTGTAGTATCCTTTTTTTCATGCTTTGGTGAGACATGACCTTTCCAAAAAAAAGGAAAAAAGGCAACACTGATTTTCTCATGACCTCTCTCATAGACAAAACAGTGTTCCGAGCGAACGGCCAAGTCCAGTGCCAGCTCTGTGAGCTTTCCAAAACTCCATGTTGAAATCATGTCGAGCTGGTCTAAAAATAGCAAAACAGATGGATGCGCTTTGCTCGACAAAACACTGCCTACCTGTTGTTCCCCTTGATCCCTTCTTTCCTGCGTAGCCACAACTTGGAATATGATTCATCGGAGGAGAAGAATCCCCGTCTGATACTCTACAATGAGAAGGATGAGGTTGTAAAGGTGAGATGTGAGTTCGGGGAGCTTTCGCTTATCTGCCCCGCGATGGTGCTTATCCGGGGAGGGCCAGAATGTCAGGACAGATTCATGTCAGGGAAGATTTAAAGCCGCTGCATCTGATATCAGATCCTCTGACAGATACCAAGTCATGCAGACAGAGCGTGTCTGAAAGAGATGGAGAAAAAAAACTGATGACAAGACAGAGGGAGACTAAGAAAGTGAATAAAGTAGAGTTGAGCAATAGTTTTTAAAACTGAAGCAAGATACTTGGCATGGAGGCTGATATGAATGTGAGCATTTTTATGCCCTGAAACTACAACTGTTCCGTGTTTTCCCACACACTTTTATTTGTCTTCTTGTGGAAAAGCCCCTGAATCTGCACACAGGCCAGCATGGGACAATAAAACTCCCCACTGATACCAACATTAATGACTTTCTTTAGCATTAGCCTCCTCCAAGTGCTGAGAGAGCAGCTGCTGCGATAGAAAAGTAAACTGTTCCCATACTTCAGCTGAGTTTTTACCTTTTGTTTTCCCTTATAACGCTCACGTGGGAGGTTTTTTTTGTTGTTTTTGTCTCTTTCAAGCTCTAATGTTTGTTGTTTTCATTTACTGTTTCATTATGTGGGCGCCCTTTGAGACGTTGTGATTTGAGTTTAAATGAAGAATTATTCCAGAGACTAAATTATTGAACCAATAAATGAAAATAAATGTGCAGGAGGAACCTCTATATCAGCAGTGACTGAACAAGTTTTAATGAAAATCCAATTTTGGTAAAACAAATTAATGTATCTGAACAAACCTAACAAGAATCATTGTTTGTCCACTTTACTGTGCATTTCTGCAACAGGACGTTAACCACATGTCCAAATGTGTGTGTGTGTACATGTGTGTGTGTGCGTGTGCTTCCCGACACGTCAGACTGTTCCCGTGAAGAAAATGAAGGCAGACGAGATCAGCAGCCTGTTGGACTCTCTGGGTTTCTACAAGAGGTCCCAGAAAGGGGAAGAGGTGCCAGAGGAGTTCCAGCATTTCCCCCTGCGCGCCCCCAGGGACGAGCTGTGACGACATCTCGTGGCCAAACTCTGCCGCTGCACCCGGGTCGCGTTAATGACGTGTGGGGCCCCAAGGCCGAAACGATAAGCCAGGCACCACTCTGAGAAATTTGCTGGCCGGGCGCTGCGTGCAGGGTGTTCGTCAACGCTGTGTCATTCTGTTGTGAATTTCAATAAAAACGCAGCTTTAAACCAACCCAATAAATGTCTGCTTTACTTCACTGCAGTCACCTGGAATAGTTTGACAAATAGAACAAAGCATCCAAACTCTGTAACTGTAAAACACTGTAATGAGGATGTAATGTCCTGGTTTTGATTTTGGACCATAACTTGTATCTCTGGAGATCTAAAATTGATGTTAAATTATCTCATTAGATCAACAAATTTAATGAGCATCACAAATGGCCATGAGCTGACCAACAAACAGCCATGCTGCGGTTTCAGCCTAATCCACGACCCGCCTCCTTCACTATAATCTGATTAGCGGCACTGTCCGCCAGCATGCGTCTGTCCATTTGTGTCTCTGTGCGGCTGCAACTCGTGTTGACTTAAGACAACTGGGATTAGCAGTAGACACTGAAACACAAACGCAATTTGTCGGCTTTCTTGGCTCCTTGGCTCGGTGATGGTCACCTGCTCTACCCACAATGCCTGTGTTTTATTCGCCGGTTCCGGAGAACCTGCAGATGGGTCTGGCCTACATGGGGGGCTCTGTGTTCACCAACAACAGGACGGCAGACAGCGACTTCCCCAGGGAGCAGGAGGACACAGCTGGTCAGTCACTGCTTCCACGGGCAACTATAGCATTGTATAGTTTGCTGCTGCACAATGTAAGATAGAATACATTATGATATATTACTGTGATGAAATACTACTACATACACTGTACATAAGATAATATGTGTTGAACTGGTCTACTTTTATGGTGTCTGCAAAGTCCCTGAGCTCGGCGTTGTGTGTTGTTTGTCTTGCAGCAGTCAACGAGCTGGTGTCTCACCTTCCCCTCCAGATGCTGCTGTACTTCAACATGTTTTATTTTCCTTGCTGGTGGTTCTCAGCCGTGTTCATGCTGGAAGTGAAGGTCGGTCAGAATGTAATTCATTACACGACTTTCACAATAAGTTCTTTTTCAAAAGCTGTGTAATTAAAATCAACTTAGTGCTGTTCATACATTCCATCATAACGGAGCCAGGAGTTTTAGACATGAAGGCACATGGGCTGACAGCAGGCTCGCTCACCAGACGTTATAAAGTAAATTCATTTAAATTCAGTTTGAGTCAAACTGGAAAACTTGTTACTTTGGCACCATCTATTGGTATTATCATCAAAAACAGATCCTAACAAACACTGAGATGAATGAAGTAAAAAAGAAATTATATCTCTTTCCATTTTAATGAAAAAAACAAATATGAGCCATCAGACATGACACGTTGGAAATTTGCTGAAAGAACATCATACTTTTATCAGTAATGGAAGTCGGCCTGCTTCTGCTCATGGCTTTATGCATTTAAAATAACACACATTACTGTGACGTTACAGCTCTGCTTTATTTACAGTTCTACCATCTGCCGGGGTACTACCAGGCTCTTCTCATAACTGGGATGATCCTCCTCACGGTCATTGAAGTGGTTCGCCTTTATTTGGGCTACATTGGCAACCTCGAAGAAAAGGTAATTCAAACCAACATCCTCTCCGAGCCTCAACACACAGAGCTCTTTCATGGCATCGTCTCCGGAATAACACGGCAGAGGAAGTGGCTGCTTAAGTATTCTTCCTGCGTGTGTAAACAATCAACTCTTGGCTACAACTGTCTGAGTTTGTGTGTGTGTGTATGTGTGTGTCTGCTTGTGCTTTCATGTGGATACAACCGAAGCACTTGATGCCCAACTGCTCTATCGTTGCATCGCCTCCGCATCCACCAACCCAAACTCTCTGGCTGCTTCCCTCCCCCCTGTCATCAGGTGCCAGAGTTGGCAGCCTTCTGGCTCCTGTCTTTCATGTTCCAGCTGCCGGTGCTGCTGTTCTTCCTGACTGATGAGGGAATTATCATCCTGCCTCTGGAGAGGGCTGTCCACTCCCTGTACCTCCTCTTCGTCCTCGCCCAGATCGTGGCCTCCTTCCTGGCGCTCAGGACCATGACCCGAAAGCTCACCCTCCTCTTCCATCTGCGTCAGTTTGGCAAGGTGGACGGCTTCCGCCATGCAGGCATGAGCCCTGTCTACGGGTTGCCCTACCATCGAAGCGTGCTCCCCGTGTCACCAACCTATGACATGTACCAGTAATGAAAAAATCCCTCCTCAGTGAACCTTACACTGTTATATCATTTTTATTTTAATGTCTTCTCTTTTACAGCCTTTTTAAAAACTGTTGTTCCTAAAAGTGCCACAAAATAAATAAAAAATAAATGTAAGTAAGTGTAGCCAGGTGAACCAGAAGCGGGAGGACACTGTCACTTTAAGAGCAGCGCAGCGTGAGTCACGTGGGAACACGGACTGAAGGCGGAAGTAAAAGCAAATAAAACCCGCGAAACGTCAGGCCAGGGCAGTTTGTGTTGTGACTGGAGACTTTAGCGTTAGCCAAAGTGGGTCGACGTTAAATCTGTCTCGGTGAGGTTCATGAGTGACGTCTTTGTCTCCCTGACCATATTTGGTCCAAGTGAACCAACTTCCTGAGCCGCCGTGTGACGTAAGTGGTGCTTTAGTACTTTCATGCCATGAAGTAAATGTATACGGTGCCCTGTATAAACAGTTTAAATTAGTGTGCGTTCACCTTCTGATGAACTTCATTGTGCGCGTATGGAAATGGTTTAGAGTGTGAAGTTGCACTTTTACTGCAGTAATGTTTTGGCGCAATGGAGTAATTTTTCATCAATATTGTGTATCTTGTTTTTATGTAATTTCATGTTGGTCATTTTAAATCTGCATGCGAGCGAAAGTTTTCAACAAAACTCAGTATTCCAAACGTGAACGTCACAGCTATTTTCTGCAAACGCGTGTGTGTGTGTGTGCGCGCGCGCGTGACTGCAATGCATTCTGGTCTTTTGAGGCCACTTTTGGTGCCAAACATTCCCTGGTGTTAAGTGACAGCTCTGAGAGGGCCCTGCGATTTTATTAAAAAGAAGAAGAAAAAGGACAAAGCTGATGCAAAATGCTGACACATTTACCACGCTGTTTTAAAAAAAAAAAGAAGAAAGACATCATTTTTAGCTGCACTCTAAACGTTAGAACCTGACGCCATGTCAACCAAACTGTCACAGAGTGGCACGACTTTACAGAGGAACACAAAACACACCATCAAATGACAAAATGCCTCTGAAATACGAGGCAGTGCATTGCCAGTGGCTGCTTTTCTTCCCAAACAGTGTTAAAGGGTTTCATTCCCCCCTCCCCTTTAATGATGATGGATGATGGAGGCTGCAGTGTGGGTGGAGCAGAATTGTTTTTGCGAGGGTTGATTCAATTTTTTTTTTTTTTTTGCCCATGAGATGAGATTAGTTTTTCAAAGGTGGAGAGCAACCTGTTCTTTTATTTCTGGGAGAAACAGTGTGACACCCACATTAACTTTTTTCCCCATTTATCCATAAGTCATTCCTACAGTATGTCATTTTACGGCGGGACACGGGACTCGCGTGGAGTCCAGGAGCTCCAACCTAAACGCAGCAGACCTGTGTTAAATATTTATGACCACACAGTGGCAGTCAGTGACCAGGAGAGGGACGGGGAGCGTCTGACACTGCTGCAAAGTCCAATGAGAACAGATTATCATGCAGCACGTGTCTGGATTCAGGAAACCCTCTGGCAGAGGAATAAAGGTTAGGCGTGTCCACACTTAAACGATGCATTATTTGATCATGTATAACTCCAGGTCTTGTCAACATGAAAATCGATTTCTTATTTCTTTGTCTTCCCCTCTTTCCCCCTCCGTTTGGATACAGAACGATTTCACACTTGTTTGACGACAAGCCCGCAGCTTGTGTTCGCTGCTCTATTATTTCTTTGTTGGTGGGAAATTGGTGCGGTGCACTAAGTAGTCGACAAGCTGTTTATGTGAGAGGCGCAGTTTCTGTGATACAACGTGCTTATTCCGCTCTACTTTACATCCAGGAAACGGCGAGCTGCAGGGGCTGCTGCACAGAGAATGGGGAGGAGGATGTGATAGTGCTTACTACTGTACAGAAAAGACGTTACTCAAATGATACCCAAAGAATGAGCTCTCATATCGCCGGCAAAGAAAAACCTCAATCTATTCAGAAGAATCTATTACCATCCGAGACTGACGGATTGAAACGAGTTGATGTTGAGTGAAAAAGGAAAGTGGCACCGGCACGCAGGTGTTGACGTGATGCTCCGGCTCCACACGGGCTGGATTTTACCTCCATGACCTTGTGGAGTGGAAGAAACTGGTGCTGATGATGAGGCCGACTGGTTTGGTCGCAGGAGAAGAAGGAGAAAATATTGTGGGGAGGTTTTGGGGTTTTTTTTATTTTTTTATTTGGATACTGTAGCTGGCATGTCATTAGAACATATGATATGACATATCAAAAGGTTGGAGTTTCATCAGACAGTCTTTATTGTATTCACAGAGCCTGCCTGAGAGGACAGGAGTCTTCTATGTAAAACATAAAGATATTCACCATACAATTAATATAAAGTCATATTTAAATATATGGATGTGTCTGTCTCTTTAGTTATGGATGGAGCTGTTGTTGTCATGAACAGTATTTGTAAATGTCTTTTGGAGTTTGGTGTCTGATCGTTTCTTCTGCAGCCACTCACTTGTTTGTGTTCGCCCAGCTGCACCCTGTCACCTCCTTAGCTCCTCACAGGTTTTATATAGAGGGCGTCTTTCAGCTGCTGCTCCTCTCACGTCTCCTGGGTTACCAGCTCAGGCCACTTACCGTGCACAGGCGACCACTGTCAAATAAACGAAAGCCAAACTTGATTAGTCCTGCTTCTCCTGCAGTCCCTGTTCTCAGAATCAAAATGCCTTAAATCAAACATCCATCATATGTGCATGCCTGTGCTGCTTGACAAATCCCTCAGATTACTTTACACTCGACCATGAAGCACACCTGGTGACTGTTTGTCTCCTCTGACAGCGCAGTGTGTTTTTCAGTGGCTCACGGGAAAGTCCGTTTCAACATGTTTGTTCCCTCAGCGAGGCCCAGCAGACAAACAAACACATGCAGAGAGCGAATCAGCGCTGGCCTTACTGAAGCTGCAGGTCGAGGTGGAGCGCTGATCCTCTGCACCGTGTTCTCATTTGTTGTAAGTAATTACAGCAGTGAATCACAATTAATCTTACTGTCACATATCGATTGCTGTAAAAGCTTCTCGGAGCATCTTTCATCGTTTTGCTGTTCTCTTCTCAAAACCTCTATAATCAGACTGACCACAGCGACCACACAAGTCATGCTTGTTTTGTATTCTTGTATCGCCTCCCCAGCATCTGGTGTGAGAGGGCCAAGGTTAACCAGCTGCTGGCGGAGAAAGGAAGAGAAATCCCCCCCAAAGACACAGTGGTCACATGTGAAGATGCTCCCTGCACCTTTCCCCTTTATCAAATTGCCTCTCTGTGGTGGAGTGTTGTAAATAATAACCTGGGTTAATCTGGGGACGTACCGCTCTCTGTCTCACCAAACATGTTGTTTCCCTCGTGCTGCGCCCCCTGTGTCTGTCTTCACCTCCATTATGACGCCTGGGTGCAGCTCAGAAGAGAAGCGATACCAAACACAGCGCAGTGAAAACCCTCGTCCCTTATTTTAGTAATCCCTCGATGCAGAGAGCTCGCCGGACCGGCTGCCAGGATGACGGGGAATGTTCCCGTCCTCTTAATCCCAGCTGGATTTTCAATCTGACTACTGTAGTTCAGCTTCATTCATAAAGTGCGAAGACAAGTTGCTGATGCATGCCATAACTGTCAAACTGAACCCAAACAAAACATGTTCTCACTTACCAGGATATGGCTGCTGATAATCTATCACAATAATGTCTTTTCCCTCAAAAGTGGATGTGGATACTGATCCGGAACACTCCCAGAATTTCAGAATTTCTAATTTAGACAAAGAACTACTTCTGGTAAACATTTTGTTCATAACTTTTCATGTAATCCTGCTCACAAACAAACAGAAAGACAGAACTACTCAACCAAACAACCTCCTTAGCTGTGGTAACATTCCAACTAAAGGTAAGCGACAAAATTGGGCGTATCATTCCTTTAACTATGTGAATCACTACCGACGTTAGGAAACTCATTAAACTGGCCTCACGCCCACAGCTGACGCAACTCTGCACCGTTTCCCCCCATAACCTGTTTCCATTAGCAACCTAAGGATAATACTTCCAAGAATACACTGGGCCTGGGGTGTGCAGGACTGCGGGGAGTGTCAAGCTGCGAGCCCACCGTTAAATCCTCCGGGACATTGTTCAATCTTTCTCACTCATTTCCCCTGACAGAAAAGGACCGGGCATCGGCAAACAAATGGTAATATGATAGTTGATGGGAACACATGTAGGACTCCATTATTTGACGCCAGTCCTGTGACCCGAGCGCATCCCCTCTCACATCAGGATGAACGGTGCCGTTTCAGAGGTACAGAATACATATTGCCTAATTACTGACTCTAAAAAGATATTGGGCCGTGAAATGCGAATCCCATTCATAAGCTACTTATATTGTCTCCACTCTTACAGCCAGCAGGATTTGTAGGAAATGTGACATCATACTGGCAGGCAGGGATATTGAAACTAAGCCTGAAATTGGTAGCTGGATATTTTCAATTTGGGTCTGATTACCTGGGTGAGGGGGAATGGCAGGGCAATTCACTTCTCCCTGTGGTTTAAATGGTCACTCACCATACAGTACTGATGAATATTTTATCAGCGGCAGCAGTATTAAATCTACAGTGCATGATGACACAGGAGAATGAACTGCCTTAAGAGCAAGGCTGTTATATCTAGTTTATGGTGAGTTTTTTTTCCTGTAATTTCTGGGGTTTTTTGAATAGAGCCATTTGCATGCTCCCCGAATGTGCTCTTTTATAAGAGAGTTTGTTTCACCCTGGGAACTGGACATCTAATAAATGTTTCGAAAAGCCCAGACTGGGTTTTGCTGCAGTATACGCTGGAAAATCAAAACTCGCATGCACACTTGTTATGCTGGTCATATTTTTACCCAGGTTTTATTGAATGCTGTGACTTTTTTTTGGCAGCCTTTAGCAAACTGGAGACTATGTAAATGCTGACCTAAAAAAGAGGACAAGATTTTAATGATCTGCTACTGAAAGATAAGGATTTTGACTGGAGGATGATGAATACAATGGATCTCCTGTGTCCGTACATGCTGAACTGAGTGTCTCATATAGGTCAGGTCACCGGAAAAGATCCAGACTTAAGAGAACTGGCTTCACGATAATGCAAACTCAGGTGCAACACCGTGATTGGCTGATTGATATCCTGGCTTAATCTGATCGGTTTTTAAAAAATGCCTGTGGTCGGAGAGAGATTATTAATGAAGGAGGCGTGCACGTCGTCTTCCTGACTGAACTTCCTCTGAGACCGAGAGACCACCGCCGTACACACTGATAAGGACTTCTCTGTTTGCAAAACGTCTTTGCTGTGATTAAGGGACACAACCAGCTTCCGTCATGTTGTTGCTCTATAAAACATGACATCACTGAGTGTATGGATGAGTAAGTCAGGTGCACTGGGGGTATGCACAGCCGCCCATGGAACAGAAACGGCGAAACAGAAAAATCATCCCGCTCCACCGTGGCCACCGTTATCTTCTTCTCTGCTCAGAAAAATGTAGCCAGGACTCTCGCCAGCAAACAGTCAGTCAATCCATCCAGCGCTAGAAGTTGTAAATCCCCTACCACTGCAGATCAAATTTAAGGACACCATAAAGTCCATCCATCTGCCTGTCAGATCCTCTGTCCTTGGTGAATTCTACAGGTAGGAGTTATTGCTGGAACACCGAATGTGTAAGGACTAGTATACAAAACGAGGAGGGTGGTAGTAGTAGTAGTAGTAGTAGTAGTAGAAGGAGGAGGAGGTGGAGGAGGAGGAGGATGCAGTCAGGGACACTGCATACAGTAAACAGTCATGATGGATGCATTAGCTGTGGAGTCTATCAAACCCGTGACCCTTCACATGTTAACACGTGTACTGACGTGACATAAGCCATGAGGAGCATCTACATCTTGTCTGAATGAAATTCTGCTGTTGCTCGTTAAGTGATTAAAAAGTGAAAGTCGTGATGAAGCCCTTCACTAAATCACAAAATGATGCCAGATGGGTGATGGTTGCAACTTAGTGGCATTACATGATTTCTTGACATTGAACTTGCAGCTGTTGTAAACGATGCTCCTCCTCTTACCTCCCTCTTTGATTCAGGCTATGACATTGACCATATTGCATCTTTGTAGATGACAGTAATTCAGGGATTGTGAGCCAGTAGCTGCTGTCACCCACAGGGAGCACAGTTCAGCTTATGAACGAACAGATGACAAAAACATGGCACTCCAGCAGGTGTGAATTATAGTTTAGCCATTTATGTAATCAGAGGGTCTGTCATGGAGAGCACAGGGAGGGGTTAACCACCTTTCTCCCTCAAGGACACTTGAGCTCCACACGTAATAGATCCACAGTAACCTTGGCTGTTGCAGGGACTGAGCACGTGAACCTTCCTCCGTTCGTCACCTTCAGTCGGACGCTCGCAGCCAAACTGAGGCCGAACGTTCCACCTGAACATCGAGACTGTTTGGGGCAGAACGCCACAAAGCGTGGTGGCTCACGGTTAGCCAAGCACGGATCATCACATCATTTTAATTTGTATGTGCCGATATTTGTGGTATCTGCTGTGAATACATCATTTGGACAACTTAGTGTGAAGGTCATAAATACACATAGTATTCATTGGCAATTGATATCACCATGTAGCATTTCACACATTACACACATGATCTGTCTCAAAGACGCAGACCAGTATTGTTTCTGGGTTTTGTTTTTTTGAGCCCGAAGAACTTTTTAAAAATTCTGGAGGGTCGCTTCCACCTGAACACTTGGTACTGCGCAGTGCCATCGCACATTCAGAACACCATGTGGGCGGTCCCGGGCTGTCTGTGTCTCTTTCACAGAGTCACTGTGAGATCCCAATCTTCAGATAAATTTAGCTAACCCTTCACATAAAGTTAAACCTCCTGCTGTTTGTGGCTTTTGATTCGCACGTTCTTTGTTCGCAGAAGACACGTTGATGGTGCGACTATGAAGTCTGCGGACTACGAAGGCTCATTAGGCCCTTCTGTTAAGAAGCCGAGCGGCAGAGTGCCACGTCCGCGCTGGGATGAAGCCGTCGCGGGCCGGCCAGGCGTTTGGTTCAGGACTCTGATATCCGTTTGAGGTGCGTTCAACCCTCCGGTGCGTGAGATTCCAGGAGGATAAGAGCAGTTGCGCTAATTGATGGGTGAGATGTAAGCACATACGCGCGAGTGTATGTGCACAACAGCAAGAAGACGCTAATTAATTTTTGAATAACATTAATTTATTCTGCAAAAAATATGATTCTGTAACACGAACTCCCCTGAAAGCGCTCGCTCATGAACTCTGTGTTCAGCCCGTTCTTCTCTGTTTGCAAAAGTGGAAGCCACTGCGCTTCTGAGAACTCTCCACGGGCGCTCGTGGGAAAACATGTTTTAGCTGTGATAGTTAGCTGGATGATGGAGCTGCCTCGGAGCTGACAAACAGTTAAGGGAAAACGTGGCGAGGAGAGACGCCAGGCTTCTGGGAGACAAAAATAAAAACCCTCATAACTTATTTTACAGCCTATTCATCATGTGAAGCTCAGCACATCAAAGAGATAAAAGGCAGAAAATATTTGACAATTAGGATATAGATATTAAAATTTATGATCGGGGGCGGATCTATCATCATCTCATGAATTATTTATTCAGAATGTATAGTTTCTAAAGTAATGTTTAGATTTTTTTTTACTCAGTCTGAAATCAAGACATATGTATTCTGACCAGTAAAATGACAGGAAGAAAATGATGCATTGATTATTCACTTGGCTATGAACCTCTTTAAAGCCTCCAGTTAATGCACCCTAAGCATCTCATGCATATTCTTAATGCTCTGCTTAGTATTTTCCACCCACGGGCTACTGGTGGACTCCTGGGGAGAGAACGGCCTCAATTCAATTAAAACTGGAAGTTCGGTGACTCCTGATCCAATCAAGCTCCCGGCTCCGGTCCACGAGCGTGACGTGAATGATAATGGCGGTGCAGACGGTCGTATGGAGACAGACAGAAACATGACACATTGGAAGTTGGCAGACAGGACTGTAATCTAAACCTGACGGAAATTGAAATGAAATGAAATAACTGACTAAGCATAAGTCATTGCAACGTGCTGAGCAAATGGTGTCGAGACTGCAGTGACGTTTGAGTTTGATTGGTAGAAGGAAAAGGTGGTGGGGGGCTTCCCCCGTGCTGCTCCGTCACACTGATGGAAAAAAGAAATGCAACATTAACTGATGGCAAAAAGACAAATGGGACTGAAATGTTATTTTTTTCCTGTATGAATAATATTGACATAGTGTCACTGACTGTTAGCGGGTTGCTTTAGCATTGCACACAAACCAAACACTTTTTTTTAATAGCATCAAAAATGATGCAGCAGAACCAGAGGCATTATGTTTGTGATGTAAAGATGAGGAGCGAGCTCCAGAGCTTTTTTTTTTTTTAAATCGTAAATATATAGTCTCCTATAAACAAACCATCTAAACAGGAGAATAAGAGACAAGTTAAAAACAGTTAAACAGTTAAAAAGAGGTAACAATGGGCAGAAAATAAGAGAAAAGTCCTGGATGCAGACGGAGATTTCATGGCGCTGCTCATTTTACAGTGTTAGACTCAGAGTTAGCTGTGTTTAAATATTAAACATCTGCTGTGAATTAAAGTCGACCCTGACTATGTGTATTTACAGTTTCTGCTGTAGCTTCCACACATGGAGGTTATAAGTTGTCAAATCAACACAGCGGTTCCAGCCATTCTGCAAAAAGTCGCCTTTCTTCACAGCATCTTGATCAGATATTACTGCAGTGTGTGCTGGAGCCCAGAGAGGAAATCGTCTGGCTCTTTTCAGCTGTTTGAGAGACAAGTAGTAAATATATATCTAAGCAATAACCGCTGTACGTTTTTTGTGTTTTGCAGGAGGCACGCATAACACAATGCCCTCCAGTCGCTGTGTAATCCTTCAGTACCTTGCGTGGCCGCCTCCTGCAGCACCTCTGCAGCACAGAGCCACTGAGCCTGGATCTGCAGTTGTGGGATGTTATCCGTCCCTGCAGCAGATCCAGACTGGGCTGACGGCCACGGGTCACGTCTCTCAGTGTTGAAATCCAGGTTCCCCGGGTTGGGGACATTACACGACTGCCCATGAAACTGACTAACGATAGCCTCTCGCTAGCTGTGACCTCAAGCTTTCAATTAGGAGCTTTCGTAAAGGTGAGACGATTAGGCGTTTTTCCAACTGGATCTCATTACGAGAGCACCTCTCAGCCTTTAGCGTGGACGGAAAGTTACAGTGGCTCATGAACGAGCATCGTAAAAATGGTCAAGTCTCATTAACATGCAGCCAAATTGGACATTTGCGATTCGACTGCAGTCTCCACTGAAGCCTCGTCCCATAAAGCAGGAGGACAGAAAACCCCCCAAAGCTTCTCCTCCTGTCAAAGAAAGAACAAACATCAAATAAATAAACATAAATAAATGATGAAGAGAGAAAATAATACAACTGGACACCTCAGGCAGACGACGTCGGCAGCGAGCGCTCCATCTGCTCCCGTCAAAGTCCAGCACTGATGACATCAAATAGGTCCCCAGATTGCTCATATAAGCAAAACTGGCCTTGACCTCGGGGTCGAATTTGAACGACAGCCACTCTTGGCAGGAAATGCGACGATTTCCTGGTACTGTGCACATGCTGGACGCAGGGTGGGAGGGGGTGGCAGTCTGAGCCCAATGGAGCGCTCATGCAGTGATGTAGTAATAACTGCTGAGTACTCCTGGAACACGTGAACATCAATATGTGGATGTGCGTCGCAGCTGCTGTGATGTCAGCTCCAGCTGGCTGGAGATGAGCTGGGTTCTTCACGTTTGTGTGGAACCCTGTCGGAACCTACTTTGTTTACGTGCAGTTTTTGTTGATTTGCTGCTACACTCACTATTTCTAACTACTATTTCTGGTCTGCGGTATGTTTGGGATTACGATTCAGGGTTTCAAAATGAATGTTACATTAGTAGTTTAAATTAGGCATAGAATTAATGGAGGGGCAGCTTTTAGCACCACTGGTGGCTAACTTTACTCCAACCACGATTCATGATTCATCTCCACAAGTTCTGTTTATTTTCCCATTAAAAACCAATATACAGACTGCGTGTGGGCCTGTTTCCCTCTCATCTCTGTACACTTGTGAATCGGTTTACCAAAGACTGGAATCTTTCATGCAGATACACAAAGAGATTTGTGACAAACAGGTTTGCAGTTTTGTGTAGCAGTATAAGGGAGGCAGGCAGCGGCCCATTTTAAACATGCAGTGACATGAGTGAGCACATGTTAAGCCTTGTGTCTCTAGTACAATGAAAGTAAAATGGATCTATTTTGCAGAGAAATGTATTAATCTGTGATCCGCAATAACTCTGGGTCAATGCCATCGATCACCCTTCCCTAAATGGCTTTAGTTCTCTGCACCTTTGTTTATCATTGATTACTGTGGATAAGATAATGACTTGGAGGGAAAAAACAGCACATTTAAACAATTCCAACTCTCCTCCCACTGAAATTTGAGATTGAAAGAGTAAATCATTAATAAGCTCAGATCCCTGGTTTCATCTGCGGAGGCTAAACAGGCTCATCAGTAATGGATGAGAAATGTCTCCATTTTTCTGCCACTGCTGTGAGAACCAGTCCTTTTAATCACTCACACTCCATGGGAAATCATGGTCTGGCCTGATGTGACTGCTAATGTCCCCGCTGAAAACAATGTGACTCTGATGCTGCAGTGTGCACGGATGCAAAATTACAGTACTGTCATTTCGGAGCGCTTGCTGCAGGTATAGATCGCAAATAAGTCAAGTCATCTGTATGCAGCCGGGGCAGTCCGGCGTGATGGTGATTGGCAAACACTTTCAGACGGTCCCTTGGCGATTAACTTAGTTGGATAGTGCAAATGTCCTCAGCGCTTTATTGGGGAAATGATAATAATCTGGTGTGCTCAGACGCCCCGGAGGAGAGCGAGGACGATTGAAAGAACTGGCTGCAACGAGAATGTGCGGCCTTTGATTCGCAGATTGCACCTGACTGGCAAACAATCGAACAATTAACATTTGTTATCCTGCGTGAATATTGTTGCCCTCCCATGTGATCATCAGCTTATCCGTCTGAATATCCTTTGCATGGATTCAGAGATCACCCAGAACAAACTTTCATTTTCCCTCTAATTCGCTCCCTTACATAAATAAATTTGATTACCGCTGGTGCTCCACCACACAGGCTCAGCTCCACTGCTTATTTGCCTATGGTAGAGAGGAAAACATGCTAAATCGCCCGTTTTGTTTGTGGAGCTGTAATGAGATTGACCAAATTACCTCTAAGGGTTTGCATATACAGCTCTTCAGTATTATCTTGGGCATTTCTGAAACGAGTTCTCGGGTCCTTTCTCCACCACCCGCTGGACTCATGCCAGCCCAGTTTTTTTAAAGTCATATTAAGAACCATGACTTTTTTTTTTCTCTTTAAGCTTTACCAAGGAGGGAGGTCGTCCCCGGCTCATATGCAGAGCTGCAGAGAAAGCCCTTTTACGGACTAATGCACGAGCGCTGTTTCTGCGCCCTGCAGCTGAGTAATGAAGTCACCGTGAGTCACTCATCCCAAAGAGGAATCTGGAATAAATCTCACTTCCCTCCTGAGGAAAAAAACAAACAAATAAGATCTTTTATGTCGGTGCTCCACCGCCATGTAGAAACCAACAAGTGCCTCTTCCATCATGATTCATGCGCTAACATGGAACTTCATTTTCTGACCATCAGGTCACTGTAATGGTTCACCGGCCGCTGGTGGCTGCTTCTTTTTTTTCTTTCTGTATCTCCAAGGTTTTTACTCAGCCCACACACACACACACACACATGAAGATGGATGCCATGCCAGTTATTTCCTTTTGATTACCAGTGTTCACCTTGAGGCATTCAGCCACTGATTAATGTTGAAACAAAAGAAATGAAATACTCTCCCTCTGGGAATGACCAAACCGTTGCTCATTCTGGCAACTTCCTGAACCTTGTAGAGTGTATCGCGTTGGCAAAATATGATAAAGGACTCCAAAAATAATCATTATAAGTGATCCATTCTCTTTATGACATCCTCACAATGGGGTAATACATGAAACAGCTGTCTGGAAGTTGCTGAACAATTCTCCCTCCAGAAATGTTTCTTTGCAACTTATTAACTAACGCTATTTGATTTACTCAATTATTTATTTGTAAATTAATCCAGTCCAACATATTTATTCATTAAAGTGCTTCCTCTCAAGTTGCTATTGCATCAATACATATGTTGTGTGTATACTTCAGCATGTTTCAGAAGTGCTGACTTCAGATGGGGGTTTTCTTTCAAGCTCTTTCACTTCTCTTACAGTTTCAAACATGTATGTGTTATATACATGTTCTGTTATGTCGTCTGTTTCAGCAGTTTTATTTATCCATGTTTGAAAACTATAGACAAGCTCTTTCACTCTGTGGGGAAGTACATAACGGTGGTGCAGAGCAGATTATTAATGATTAATGGAGTTTTCTGATAACATGTTTCATGCTAATGTTGGAGACACATCTATACATGGTATCATGCTAAAACATGGGGTAAGCATTGTAACTCTAAAACTCTGTATGACTGATCCAGCAGCCCTCGGAGCTTGTTGTTTGGCTCAGACTCAGTGGCGGGACACAAACCCTCTCCCTCCTGGCAATGCGAGACCCTTCTAATCTCCTCTCACCACCCACTTGCTTCCCAGCAGCTCCAGGGCGGAAGGCAGAGCTGTGAGCAAGAGAGCGGCGCCGTGGCATACGCACTACATCATCACCACATTTATGAGCAGAGAGCCTTTTGCTTCCCATGTTGAAAAAAGGCAGATTGAACATGCAATATTATAGTTCGGTGTGTGAATGGCGGATGCGTTGCCACCTTGCGAAATCCCTCCTTTTGATTTTAGGCGCCTTGCTGTCCATTACAGGCTGCCGTAGCTCGAGGGGAAAGACGTAACAAAGAAGAACGCTTCAGTCTTCGCTTGTTACTGCACCAGCTTAATTTTATAGATGACTTAAAAACTGCTGGTTTACATGCACAGCTTATGTAAGTTTAGGGTTAGGGTTAGTATTGAGTTATTGTTTGAGGAACCTCCCAGTCGGCTTTAGATTGCCAGGCTGGCGCAGGCCAGCCATCGCTTGTGGACATCAGAGATATAAGAGGTGAATTTTGTTGGGATAAATGTAACAGATGGGGCTCAAAACGCTCTGCTAAGCCAAAGGGCATCTCAAAGTAATCCGTGTATTCAGCGAACCTTGAAAGATCTATCACTGTGTATGGATTTCACTCTGAAATGTCAAGATGTCAGTCAATACAGTGAAACTGATCCTCAGCATTATGGAGAGCCATCTCCGAGCTCTGCGACTATTTTATTTATTTATTTTTTACAAATCATAAATCATTCACAAACGCACGACGTGGTTGGTATATGATTTAATTCATGTGAAATACCATTCCACAGACATAGAGGAACATCGGGTGGAGTCAATGAACAGATATCACATGGTCAATAAACATTTTTGCAAGATCCAAAGACAAGTATCAAAGTACAGTTCAATGGAAATATAACATTCAGTAGACTATCAACAAGTTCATACAGGGTTTTTTTCATCTGTAAAAAGAAAATAAATATTGTTTTTTACATTTTGCTCTGGTGATGAATAATAAACCCACGCTTAGTGTATTTTTTATGTTTATGCAAAATGCCAACGTGTTTCAAAGAATAAGGCAACAAATCAAATTATTATTATTATTATTATTATTATTATTATATAACTTTATTCCCCATGAAAGTGTCCCCTCTGTGATGATAGAATAGAAAAGGAATGAGACAGCATCATTTGTCAGTCAGTTAATATTCTGTTCCATCGCAGTCACAAAAATAGATACATCTAAGGTAAAGTAATTCTTTATGCCTAAACTATATCTGGAAATGGATGAACAATCATGGCGGTGAGTTGTTGTTGTTGTGCGCTGAAGCACATCTTAAAGTGCAAAATGGAAACAAAGGTATTTGTTCATAAATGTTTGGGGCTTTTTTCCCCACAGACTTGACACTTTTTGACAAATGGCCCGGGTGCATCAGATAATCATTACCTGGCTCGGCCTGGCCCGGCCCGGCCCGGGGCGACAGGGTACTCTCATTTTCTTGCTTCTGTGAGATTCAGGTTTGGGGAGCTGCCAATAGCGATCCTACAAGGGGATATTAAGACGAAGTGAATTATTTAGATGGCTATATTGCGGTGTCTCGTTTGTAAGGGTGTTTTTTTTTTCCTTTGACTTTCTAAACACGCCTTAGCCCTGTCGAAACATTCAAATTAGGTTTCTTCTTTTCAGGTCCAGGTAAGATTGAATCTTTCCTGATGAAGGTCAACTGATCAGAAAACATTGAGCGCAAGTGACTGCAGGACGTCTGCAGGGTTTCAGGATTCTTAATAACTCTAAGTCTGCTCTCGTCTCGTGGCCCAGTTGTGTTGTCACAGATTCCTCAAAGCTTTGGTTGCAGTTGCTTTCTATCTACAATATACATTAATAGTGACAGACCTGACCCAGATGCACGCACAACAATCTAAACTGCACCACGCTCACATTCGTGTGGTGCTTCACAGATATTAATGTTTTATTGCAACAGTTTACACCACTTCCAGCTTCCAACGCACCGGTACAGCTTCACAGGTTTCTGTTCGTCTGTCTGATCTTTGAATCTCACTGAATCGGAGGGCTGCTCCCTGTTTGAACATCAGAGCCAGCGTCTCTGTTGTATTGCCAACACCTTTCTTTGAAAAGTGACCTTAACAGTTTGTAGGTCCATCGGTGCTTAAGTTCTGAACGTTCCCGTCTGTCCAAAGCGCCGTGACACGTCTACCCTACGCACAGTTATTGCTCTATAGCAACACATCCAGACAAAAAAATTACAAAACAAAAGGACAAAATACATTCCCGCTCATTTGTTTTCCCCACGACCGGCTCGATCACTTTCAATGCATATTCTTTAAACGGTTGAATGACACAAGTGTTGATGTTGTTTGCTCTTCGGTGGCAGTGACAGATGATCATCAGGCGCCCCGGCGAGGCAAAAGGTCCGTAGTTTAGCAATCCCGAAAATATTTTTTTTACGAGCATGTACTAAAGCAGCCCTTCTTTTTCATGCAGTTGTATGCTTTACTTTTGTTGTGGTTGCTGATACCCCGCACCACAAACAGTTGCTCACAGTTGTCATTAAGTAATCGGGGGAAAAAAAACAGCTGTTACACAGTCAAAATGATTAATACATTGATAAGAACTTTTACAAATGTGTCAAGACGACTGTTTAAATCCATGCATTTCATGCATAGATGATGGTCATCCTCTGGAGGCCTGCAAAGCCCCTGCTGTGGAGACAGAGAGAGATGAGTGTTTACCGCACGTCCAGCCACTTCCCAGCCCAGTTACCTGTCGATTCGGACCCAAACGCCTTCCCTCCCCGGGAGCTGTTAACCTGCTTCACCCCACTCCATCCTGCTCATCCTGCCCCGCAGCCGGTGAATGAACGAAAGCCATCCACACAATTGCACGAGCCTCCCTGCACAACCTCCCCATTATCTGTTTCTTACCAAGCTATTCTTATTCCCAAGTGGTTTTTGAACAACGTTGCACCACATGCGCAGTAACACCGCGCCCTCCAGACCTTTGCACAAAAACACTTCCCCGGCCCCCAGGAATACATTTTCTCCAATGTCCCCACAATATGTCACGGATTTCTTTCTGCTCGTTTTTTTAATAAACCGCATGGTACACTGGACGAATACAAAACTGGACAGTCACTACACTTCTCTCTATAGCTGCCACCATACTGAATGCAACACTGCTCAAATGCACATAGCTAATGACTACTAAATGTTGTATTACGAATAGTGATATGTATAGTCAGCTGTCCACTTTAAACACGCCACATGTCTCTTTGTGTGTGAGGTCCTGTAGTCCTTGATATCCTGCAAGCTGTCAGCATGTCTCCTGCCCATGTAGTGTCCTCGCTGACTCCAGTTACTCGTAGGTTTCACAGCTGTGTGATTGTCTGTTGTGTTTGGGTTTTTTTTTTCTTCTCCTTTTTTTGTTGTTTTGTGTTCAAGCTCCATGTCTCAGTCATGTATCTGCGAGGCAGCCTTTAGGTGGTGGTCAAGGCTGAAAAGTGCCATGGCTCCTATTTCATGCCGCTCCGCAGCACCTGATTGGCTGCGATGAGCATAACGCTGATGATGAAAGCGATGGCGAAGGCGCATATCAGGCTCTTGCGCACGCAAGTTTGCTTGACCTGCTGCGTCGGGCTGGAACCTGCAGGGGGGGGCAGAAACAAATACCTGAAGGCTCATTGAACCAGGTGTCATTTAATGCTTGATAGATATCTGATAGTAATTTCCGGATGAAAGAGCTCATCACAAAAACCTCACAATTACATGAACACAATTATAAGGGATGAACAGAGCCAAGAAAAATTTGTTTTCACACCTGTATGCTGCGTAACCGCATCTCGATTGAAATGTTGATTGGAGTTTTTGGAACAACAAACAAAATGGACCGGCACCTGACTGGCATATTAAAGGCTGCTGATCAGAACCCATCAGCCCTGCATGAAGAGGTGGAGTGTGCAACGTGCAGAACCATCTGAAGTAAGAACCGAGGCAGGTGACGCAGAACAAATGATCAAATAGAACCTTTCATATCTGGAAGAGATGTTAAAAATAAAACAAACTTCAAATTGATCTCCGTTTTGACTGATCTCTCTTCCTCCAGAGGGTCATGCTGCTCTCCGAGGATAGAAAAAACACCTCAGATCTTCAAAAATTGTTTTACCAACAGCAAAAAAAGAGAGGGCTTTCTCATGGTAGATCACTGAATAGCTTTGTAATGGCTCATCTAATCTACACATTAGATAAATGATCATATAAACCACACAAATAGAAAAGCATCCTCAACTGCTTCCCTCAGCAAATTAACCACTGAATGAAAACTCTGGTTATTTTGCAGTGAAGAGGTATAATTTACTTTATCACTGCGTGGACACTTTTCCCTCAATCTGCCTCCACTCTCCGCTCCAGTCGGGGATGTCCCGCATTTTCATGCAATGACTTTAAAATGAGCCCCAGAGAATGGGGTTCTCCGCGCAGCGGCTGCGTGGGCAGATGGAGCTTTAGCAATAGCGTGGTAATTTTGACGGGTGAGGGGGGAGTAAGGGGGGGGGGTGATGCAGATGGGAACAACGCCACAGTTTCACTTTGCACAGTAGCTCAAATTGCAAAACATCTGCTGAAGATGGCTCAGTGTTTCATACACGGCTGATGACTGGCGGTGTATATTATCATCTGCTGAGGCTGGTCAAAGGAAAAATTAGTAAAACGGTGACACGAGAAGAAGTTCTTTCTGTGAGGGTGAAATCTTTAATGTGTTCACAAATAAACATTGAAAGACTGCGAATGAATTAGGGTTCGGGTTTTACAGTGATTAGACATGTCATATTCAACTGAGGTATGATGATCAAGTTTGCAGGTTAAGATCAACTCCAATCATCTCTGTCATAAATAATATATTATCCTATATGGATAATTGTGGGGTAATTTCATCCAAATTGTAAACCCCTCATGGTACCAGCCATGTAGGTCATTTTTGACTTTACTTCCTTTTTACTTGCTGTTGGCCTCTTAGGTTTTAATAAAATGAGAGCAAATTAATTTTTGGTGCTCAGAGCCGAGATAAAACAACATTTGAAAAATTGAACGGGATCCAGGTAGTCCTGTGTTTAAGATGCACGTAGCACAGCCACAGCTTCTGCAGTTTAATTCCAGCTAGATCCTTTGTTGCATGTAATATCTCTCTTATTTGTCTCCCATGTTCCTCGCTCTGTCTCTAGTCTGAAATTTGACAAAAAAATCAAAAACACTGCTGGAAACGGAAGCAGAACAGTAGGAAGTAGGAATAGGAGGTTCTTCCTTACTGTCTATGTCCACCTGGCAGTCCTCAGGGTTCTCTATGTGGTTCTCCTCGGTCATGATGATGTTCTCGATGTCTTTCATGGAGAGGTGGTCGCAGAAGGTGTCGTACAGAAGCCTCTTCAGCTCCTCCACCGTCAGCTTCTGCATGTCACACTGGAGGTGCACAAACACACACACACATAACTGAACTTTAACGTGGACGCCGGCTGGTGGACGCAATACCACAAATACACACACACACACACACACACGAACGCACACAGATTTAAAGACAGGCATTTACACACACGTGCATACGCTTTGTGGGCACACGCACAAAATGTATTTAAAGGGGAAGTGACCAGCAGAAATAGCACAGTAAACTTTATTATCGTTCTAGAAGATGCTAATGCTTCATGCAGTAGTGGAAGAAGTATTGAGCTCATTTAGCAAAACTATCAATACCACACTGTAATAATACACCTCCATTACCAATTAACAGTCCTTCAGAGTCCTGCAGTGTAATGAAGATATCCAAACTAAAAGTCCACATTATGCACTGTGTCTCCTGACATGTCAGACTATTATACTGTATATTATATAACTGGATTATACTCTAATTACCAATGCATTAATATGTGTGAGCTGCTTTTCAATGGTGTCGTTCACTTGTGGCGCTCATTTGAAATCCTATACACTGTTGGGCAGTTTAACCCATCGTGCACTGCATTGATTAGCTGATGTGTTGCATGTAAAAGCACATTCTGCACAGTAACTATAGTTTTCAGATGATGTCAGTGGATTATGCAAAGTATAAAATAGGGAAAAAAACCTAAATCATAATATTATAGTACGTCAAAGTTCAGTTTTTCAGTCAATGTACCTATTTATATTCCATGACTTGAATTATGTAAAATTTGAATTAAATAAACTAAAGGTGAATGAGTAACACCTAAAACATCATCCAGGATGGGAGCCATGTTACTCTTTGTCAGCCTGAGCTCAGCCGTGTGACTGGAGGCTCTTTGTGATCAGCTCAGCAGCACATGCTTGATACTAACATTCAGTTATATAATGTTACGCCGAGCTATGCAGCCTTTGCAGCAGTCCCTCGGGTTTCCTGGCTCTCCCAGCAGGTGGCTGTGCTTGTGATTCTTCTTCTTTTCTTTTTTTTAATACCCTGACTGCACCAAGAATTCCCATAAATCCCCTCTCTTTCACACTCAATTTGGAGCCAGCCACTCCCGTCGCTGTTATCACGTCACCACAACAAAGGCGTCTGTGACACGAGCTTCATTCCATTAATTTCCCTCCCACTGTTAAAGTGAGCTGTTGATTATCTAATGAGGTGTCTGCAAATAAATTAATATCTATTTTACATAAATATTGACTTGCATGTTGTAAGTAATAAGCCTGTAGCCACACACAAAGTGGCAGTCAAAGTCTTGATGAAGGGATCCGGTTCTTCTGGGAATCCAACCCTCTCTAAGATTAAAACCCGTTAAAGACACGGTGGATGTGGCAATTAAAACTGGTTTTCCTTTAAAGTGGCACACTGGCAGACTCTAAATGTTTCTGCACTTGGAGGTTTCGCTACAGCTGCGACTCAATCGTCTATCTCCTCTCTAATAGGGGGGAAATAAGTGACTGAATAATGAGCACCTTCCAAAAAACGGAGTCAAAGTCAGTGCCGTTGAACTTGTCTGGCAACCCGGCGGCCGTCAGCTTTGGGCCCAGCAGAGTGACAAACTCCTCAAAGTCCACCTGGCCATCTCCTGTGGAAAAGAGGAGCAGTTGCTTTTTATTGTCGCTGCAGGCTTTACTGCCTACTACAGTCCAATTTTTGTGGGCACGCAGAGCCTGCGTGCTTTTGTGACTGAAGGTACTTAAATCCAAGCTGGGAGTTCGCCTCACCGTCCATGTCCAGTCTCTGGATGATGACTTCCAGCTCCACCTCATTTGGCATGTAGCCCAGGGAGCGCATGGCCATTCCCAGCTCCTGCTTCGAGATGAATCCATTCCCATCGCGATCAAACACTTTGAAGGCCTCGCGGATCTCTGCAGAGAAGAAACACACACACACACAAGCTGAAGTCTTGCAGGATATGAAAGTGGGAAATGTTCCATCCACCAATGACATTTGTTATGCCGCATCAATGCTTGAGTCATAGTTATATGTGGGTTGGCGGCTTAGGAGAACAAACTCCACCAGTAAAATAGCAAAAATAAAAGAGCCCAAATAAAATAAATAAAAAGAGATCAGGGTAAATTGTCAACATTTTTGAAAGGGCAGTGTCTTCAGAGTTATGAGGATGACTAAAGACCTATGACGTCGTCTTCCCTCTGCTGCCAAGATCTGAAAATTACCAAAAATAAGTGAAAAAACTGAGTTTGAACTTCTCGCATTGAGTCGGTTTGTTTGTTCACCGTGTTGATGTAAATAAATGCTAATATTGGGCCGAAAACCAAAGGAAGTCTCAAGTCTAAGCACAATCTAACTAAAGTTTGGCTAAAGTATGGATAAGAAAATTCAAGCCAGAATAAACCCAAGAATAAAACTAAAACATGTTTTAGCACATTAGGAAAAATACAAATGCATTATTATCATTGAGACACATAATTTACCTTTAGTAAAAGCATTAACACCGCACTATGAAAATACTCCATATTAAGTAACACTCCTTAAAACTCTGGGAGATAAATTCTGGCAGAAAAAGAGGGCAGTACACCCAGCCTTCCCTTATATTTTGCATTTTATGGGGATGAATCAAACCTATGAAGTCTCAGCTGCCAAAATCTGAAATGCTTTATTGCCAAAAATAACCCAGCAAGAATATGTTTTGCTGTCAAACACAGCGGGCAAAGTGTAGCATTCTGGGTTCCCATCAGTTCAATAATTTCTCAGAAAGAAAGCAAACTAAATGACAGAAAGGTTATTTAGCAAAAAAAGAGGTCCAAGTGTATGTCTGAGGACTTGGTGGACCAAATCAGAACTAACATCTGCTGATGACTGGAACTTATATTCAGTGGTGGTGAGACAGGAGGCTCCAGGGTGCTGGTTCTGGATGTGTCAGAACTGGATTAGGCTGCTACATCCTGGCTTGTTTGCAGGAGATCTGCTTGGGAGCCTGGATTGCCAGTTGTAGCAGAAATTAAAGTATCTTAAAGGAAATAAACTCTGGCATTTTCTTACATTGACATGCCAGTTAAAATGGAACCTCTGATTTTATTTACTCCTTTATTTGACATCAGGATCAGTTGCTTTGATGCCTTCTGCAGTTCTGGAGTTTTCTAAAGTCTGCAAAAAAAAGCCCCTGATGATGTCATCGGGGTTCATCAGATTCACACCACTGGGTGGAAGGTGCGCAGAATCTTTTCCTTTTGTTAGTTTGTTTTGCTTTCTCTGCGGTTTTCTTTCAGTTTTGATGCATTTACCTTTTCATCATATGTGATGCAGTCGTGTACAAATTCAAGGCTAGAACGGACGTTTTTTTAATCCTCTGTGATGTAATAATCACAGAGACTGTCTTCTTAACTGACACTAGCCAGGAGAGTACGTCGTCCATGCCCATTGTAGTCCTGATCTGATGTTTTGGACGGTTGTAGTGTAATTCCAATGGATTTGGAATCCATCTTGCGTAGCCGCTAATTATAGTGTTTAATGAAAGCTTCCAAGTCTGTTAAATCCACCAGAATAATCCTGAGATTTTATTTAGTGCAGCAGCCGAAGTGCAGGTGTGGGCTGATCTGTGCTTCAGTTTTCACGCTGGCTCTTCTGTCTGTTGTACGCCGCCATGTTGAATCTGCTCAGGTCATGTGACGGAGACGAACAGAAGAAGAACTAGAGAGCCGCCACGCCCGAGTAGATCAAACACCATCACCGGCGGAAAGTCAAACCTCAATATAAAATCTCATGAAAAGACAGCGCAGCACTTGACACACAGTTTGAACTCTTAGAAGCTCGATTTCAAAGCGGAACTGATGCCTCCTCGTTGTCAGAGCCGCCGTCACGCAGCAGATCTTCAGCCAGTTAATTCATGCTGCGTATTTTCCGCTCCTTCTCCGGGACTGAATCCCGAGTCACCTGCAATTTTTAAATCATCACATCCTCATGGCACAAACAAAAGAGCAGAGCAGGACATGAATCCTAAAATGGAGATCATGTTCAAAAATCCCATTCTGTAATCTCTTTTAATCTCGAATCAGTTACCACCAGAAACTTTGAAATACATCATTAAACATTCATGTGAGCGTCAAAGTCATTCTTTAATAAGGTTTAGGGAAATAAAGCTTTTAAAAGGCTGACAGAGAGTGGTCGATCAGGTCAGAGAAGAGATGAGATTATAAATTAGGAAAATGCACTCCAGGTTTGCAGTGAATAATGAAAACAAAATGATGTCACTAAATAATGCATAACCTGTCTGGGTTAAACAGCTGATTGACAATAACAGCCCTTTAGGTAGGCCAAATAAAAATTCAAATGTGTATTTAAATGACTTTCCCTTCTCACTTTACAGCCAATTAGCTGTTGTCAAGCTACTGAAGTGTAATCCTAAACAAACTTTATCAACCCCTTCCTCCAACCCCCCCACCCCCTTGCAAAGTCCAAAGTCTTGTAAATGAGAATTGCTGCTCCGGTGATTTACAGGAGTGCCAGAGCGGCGAGGAACGGCCGAGCCTCGGGCCAAAATCCACGGCGTGACAGTCTGTGACAAATATTTCAATCGCAGAACAAATATAAAATATCAATGATGGCAGGAAATGGTGCGTGCGTGTCATTCTGTGTGTATAATGTCGTAGCCGGGCTTCGGGAAATAGTTTGTTGTAATCAAGTGCACGTCCACAGAATAGAAGCTGTGCCATGGGGACAAGGGTACTTGGCAATCATGTATTACAAGGGATTACATATGGGCTCGCAATTTGTAAAACCAAGCCGAGTGACATTTGCAGCAGCTATTTCTCACATTGCCTTTCCCTGCAAAATGTCTTACTGGAGGTATGGTTTGAATCATTGAGAACCCCCCAGCTGTGAGTGTGTGTTTTTTCCTTCCCTGGGTGTGATCTTATTGTTTGTAGAATAACAAAACCTCAGAATCCACCTGAGGTCCCCGCTCCATCTGTTTACTTTAGACACTTTCCAGCAGACACTCCGCTGGAAAAAAAAAAAACCCCAAAAAACAACATGTCGCCACGTCGCAGGAGGCAAACACACTCTAAAATAAGGTGCCAAAACAGTTTTGGCAAATACTCTGTCTCACCCTGAAAGCTTTATTTATTGATCAAAGGCCAAGGTGAGCAAAACATCCCGACCGGTGAGCAGCGTACAGTGTATTTGATACACCGTGTTGGTATTGTGTGAAGAAATACGGGCACAATTTGTTGTGGGAGGATTTTACACTCTGTCACAAACCATTTACAGAACACAAACGCCTTGGTTCTGCACAGGCCAGGGATATAATGACTGGCTTATCAAGTCCAGTGAGATATGTACAGCTGCAAAGCCGGACTCCGTCTCGCCTTTGCAAATCAAAACTACTTGGCTCCGCTTGAAATCAGGACAGAGTAGCACCAGATTTAACTAACAACTGTCTGCTCCGACAATTTATCAAAAGAGGCTGACTAATCGTCCTTTAAAATAATTATTTTCTCTTTTTGACCACGCGCCATGCAGATAGATAAACTCTGGAAGAGATGGCACTCTATCTTAATTATCCCCAAGAGAAACGACCACAGTTTTCCATTTTCGCTTTAGTCTACGAGCTCAAAATGGGCCCAATTCACATGCGTGCTGCTAAAGTGACTCCAGTGTGGTGGAGGAACTGCCTCAATCAAAAAACAAAAAATCCTCTGTCCCTGACTGTGCCAAAAAAACCCAAACAAAACCAAAATAGGTTTGATGTTGGTCTGACCTGAGTCATCCTGCCCAATCAAAGAAAGGCAGTTGGCAAAGTGAAAGCACTGCTTACTCATGTAGCTTAAAAGTGAATTAATCTTAATCACAGGCACAAATTATTAAAGCAACAGTGACTACAAATCACTTTCATGTTCACAAAGCAAATCAGAGCAATATTAAAAAGAAATAAAACGGTGGATAGAGATATTTTTTGTGGGTCATTTAACTAGACTCATCATAGCGTACATTACACCTGTTTAACTCTCCCCCTGGATATGACGTCATTAAAAATGGTACAGCTGCAGCTGAGAATGGCTCTCATTATCGATTCTATAAAATGAGAGAAAATAATTAAACATGCACGTCACATGCTCTCTCAGCCCGGGGTGACATTGATTGGTTTGCTCTGTTTAATATTGTTGGTATTTTTGTTGTTTTTAATCTTAAAAGTTGCAATATAGTTGTTGTTGTGCACTCGGCTGCAGCTCAACAGCTTGTAAACATAACCCAGATGTATTATCACCTTATCAAGTCTTTTATGGGGAACATGTTAAAGTCTCCTCTGGGTTCACTGTTAGTTTGTCAGAGTTAATCAAAGCACTGTGTTTTTGGCACCAGTGAGGCACCACAATCATTTCTGCCTTAAATACAATGCAACAAAAGCCCTTTTGTTAAGGTGTTTGAAGGAGCAGGGATTTGGTTAAACCTTAGTAAACATGTTGCCTCTCAAGTCAACATGGACTTGTTTTCTGGATCAAACAAGAGGACGATCTTTCCCGAACATTAACCACGTGCTGTGACAGTGTAAACCAGACTAACAACATGACGAGACGTTTTTAGTAATGGTGTAGTCACTACAAAGTGCAAGATTTGATATTTTAGCAGAAAACAAAATGTCTGTGAACATTTTACTGACATAATGAGCATCAACACATCTGCCGCATAACAATATGTAAATTAAGAACATTTTCTCAGTATTACAACTTAAGAACGTAAAACATACACTGAACACTTTTGCTTTTGGATATAAAGCTCATTTCTGGGAGAGTTCAGGGTTTCTTTTGAACTGTTTGAACTGGCATAAAAAATGGATATATAATGAAGCTGTCATCTCATTCAAATTAGAGTGTCACCTTTTTCGATTTTTCTTTTATTGTTGCAGATATTACTAAAGCTTCTGGCGTCTATAAACTCCAGCTAATCTCACGTTAAGCCTCAGTTCCATTTTACTTTATAACCTTATTAATATACACATGAATTTCGTACTTTTTTTTGCAACTGATATCCTGCTGCTGCTGCATCTTCCACTCGGTTTCTGGGAGGATGGCTCCACCGGGGAGGTGTGAATATTTTTGTTGAAAGTACGTGGTATTTGCTTTGATGTGTAGAGGTGCTTGTTGGCCTTCAAGGAAGCGATGCCACGCGGTCTCCTGTGGCGCGATCCGACGGAAGATGAAAAGCACAAAGTTAAGATCGTGAGCTGCGAGAGCCAAGCATCTAAAGCTGAACTCCCACAAGAGAAAGGTGCGGTGCACTCCCGTTGCACCGCTCTCCCCCACCGTACATTGCTGTATATCAGTGAAGTGCACTGGAGCCTTGCTGCAGCAGGGAGATGAACAGTGTGTGAACTGTGCACAGCACTAGAGAAAGCCAGGAACCAACTTTCAAACTGAGCCGATTCATGCAGACAATGCTCGGAATTATGACGCAGGTGAAACATCACTGAGAAGGAGAGTGTTCTCCATTAGACTCCAGATGATATCGCCATAGACTGAACACGGTTTTAATAATGTCATCACCTTTGTGCATTAAATAAAGAAACACGCAATCTGGAAAAAGATGGTTGAAATCAACTCTCCTCATCCTCACAGAATCGAAAGCGCATTACATGGGAAATATTTATTTTTAAGGCATGCTGGAAGGAAAGCTTCACTCTTTTTCGGGCTAAATTTAGCATCAGTGAAAACTTTTGCTAATTACACCCAGTGCAGAGCGGGCTAATGCCAGGGCTTTGCTAGCGGATGTAAGTTTTTCAATGCCAGAGATCCTCTTTGCCTCAGTCAGACCTGCATCTTCTCGGGGCTGCTTTGGATCGGTAATTGCAGCACACCCACTCTTTATGTAAGACCTTATCTGTGTGAGGAAAACACAGCTTTGCTGTGTGTTTGTGTGTGTGTGTGTGTGTGTGTGTGTGTGTGAACCTTGGGCGACTATTTTTAAACACCCATAGCAACCTTAATCCATCTTTAGCTGGATATGGGCCAATTCGGGCACCCAGAAGATTTGAATATTACCATAACAGGTTTCTAACAAGGCTCTGGAGCATTAACAGGGGTATATGGCAGAGTTTAAGTCGTCCCTGTCTTAAGGGGGAAAAAATTCCAGTCTCCGGATTTGGGTAGAAACTCCTTCCTTATGAAATTTGAAGTTCTATAACCTCGCCAATGCAATGCTGACAAGACCACTGGGAGAAACTGAAAAAGGGAAATAAAAGTTAGAAAGGTCAAGGCGCTGTATCCTCAATAAGAGAAATTCCCCAAGCCAACTCCTTCAACCCCACTTGACCTGGAATGATTGAAGTCAGTGAACGGCTGTGAAGTTTTAGCCCGTCTCTGATTCCCTTTTGCTTTGCTTTTCCAGCAGGGAAGGGGAATCATTGATCTGTCTCCATTTTCCTCTCACTCTTATGTTTTCAAAGCAAAGTTTTCATCATCACAGCTGATACCAAGCTGAGCCGGGGCCAACATCCACAAGGCAAAAACCCCGTGAGAAGCACCTCAAACAAAGGTCAGATGTGAGCAATCAAGAGCCTGGCTATGCATTACAGCTGATCCAACACTGCCTCATCAGTTCCACCACGTTAGCAGTGCACGCTCCTTCATGGATGCATTTTTCTACTGCTGGTTTTGTTATTGTTGAGTGTAGACTTTGCAGTATTGTTCATCAAAGGGAGGAAATATTACCTGGGAGAAAAAGCACTTCACCTTCCAGAACTCATCACAGTTCATTTCACACGTAATAAAGTCTGCTGGATCAACTCCTTCATGGCAATCGATCAAAATGGAAATAAATGACTTTACTTCGGCCGACCTGACAGCCATAATCACAGCAATTCATGATATTCCTCACTAATCTGCGCCACATGTTTCCCAACAAAACCCAATTTGGCAAGGTAGGATGTCATCCCAGATTACAGCAACTGATTAACTGAGGATTTATATGAGACTGTGGCTGCGACTGCTGATGTGATGAAAATGTCAAATGAGCAGACTCAGGCTAAGTGGTCATGTTAAAATAACACATGGCTTTTACATTCTTCCTTATTCACCACACAGTTTTCTTCAGTTTTTATGTTTGAGGAATGCACATCTTTTTGTGAAATATATTTTTCTGGTGGGGACCTGAAAAGATAAATCCCACTCTCATACCAGCACAGTAAATATGAAGCTAATGCTGTTAGCCTAGCTTAACACAAAGACACAGCAGCAACCTAGCTTAGCAATGACACGTCAATATTTTATTGAGGGGGTTGTGTGCCAGACTATGTCTTGGTCAGACACTGATAGCGCTCTACTGTTCACTGTTATATAAAACAAGATAAAAATTAGATTAGAAAGAGCCAGACTTTCTTTTTTCCCGTCTTCATGCTAAGCTAAGCTAAGCTAAGCTAACAGCCTGATGCTAGCTTCATATTTTGTGTACAGGCATCAGACGGGTATCAATTTTCCCTTCTAGAAAGCAGAAAAGATTTCAAAATTTAGCTTTTCACGCTTTTTCATGATGAAAAATATTTTTCCATATGTTTTCCATAGTTAAAATTCAGCCAAACATCACAAAATTTCAACAAAAACACACATTTCAAAAAAAGAACAAACTCTCAGACTACACTGATACAACCTGTGGCTCAGCAGCTGTTGTGCTGGGTCACTTCACCCTCTGAGAGACGGCTCATTTCTGCTCCATCTTTATCACCATCTATGTCAAGTAGAGCTTTTTCATATGCCGCTCGTCTCATCCAGGCAGGTGATATAACCCAGAGAGCCATTTTGAAATTCATTTCTGCCTGCCTGCCTGCCTGCCTGTCTGTCTATCTGTCTCTCTCTCTGGCAGATCACGCTAGGTGACTCTCCATCATTTACGGAGAGCGGGAAGGTTCGGGATCGAGCGGAGCGACGGGAAGTGAGATTTATTTTTCTCAGCCTGATTGTATACAGCAGGATGCTTTCATGAGTATCCTCAGCGCCGCAAATCTGTAATGTCCCAAACCGTCTCCAAAATAGTCAAAGTTAATCTTCCTGTCTTGTTCGTATTTCTTTTCTTGCTTTTTTGTTCCTTTGGAAGTTTTAAATGATTACCAGGAACATCTCTGAGGCCTTTCAGGCACTTAAACAATATACACTGATATTTCACTCCAAGCTTTCCCTCCACACCCTCACTTGCAGCATTGCCTCACCATCCTGTGATGGAGCGTCTGTATAAAGTCACAAATTCGACACCACAAAAATCAAATTCTGACAATGAGCTCTGAATATGTTGCGGGCTTTCTAGGAATTAACAATTACAGCAGTCAAGTGCTGTTGATGCTGCGTGTCTTTCTTCCTTTGTTAATCATTAACAAAAGCTGTCTGAGTTATGAACTGAAGATTTCACTCTTGTAACAATGTCAAAAGGAATTGAAAGACAGAAAGTGATAATGGAATGGTGCTGGCTGCTGGAAACACTTCATGTGTTTGTTTCATTCACCTTCTTCTTCGTTTTTGTTTCAGTGTTGTTTCAGAGAGGGAATGCTTTAATGAAGATTTGTGTTTTATTTCTGTCAAAGGGTATGAAGGGCTCTCATCTATCCAAAGGGAAACAACAGTTTCTTTTGGGGATCAGGTATAACGAGGTGGTTTTTTTTTCAATAATTAAACTACTAATTCTGGCTTCCTGGGAGAGAGCCTTGCTAATAGCAGTCAATAGCTGAAGTGAACAGGAGAGACAAATAAGTGCTTGGGTTTGGTAAACATATCTCAGTTGTTTGCACACACTCCTGCAAACGCGCCAGCAGATCCGCTGGTCAGTTTTTTATGCATTTGTGTCCCAGTCTTCTAAGCAGCATATGTTTTCTTTTGTAAGTGGTCTCAGCTGACCCCCTTGAAAGTACACCCCCACAACGCCCACTGATTCTGCACCAGCAATACGTTATGTGCATAATTTCTGTCTTGCCAGGCTGATGCAGATGTCTTAAAATATCCTCATTTGTATTCATGTAAGTATTTCCAAAGGAATGGAAGTCAACCCTCCACCTCGGGGCAAAGAAATGAGTCAATGTTTTCTGCCGCAGCTACAGTAGGAGCGGAGCAGAAACATCAAGATCGCCTCACAGGCAGTTTGTGCCATTAGCGAACACGGCTGTGTCAGTGTGGTTTTGTCGAGCAGCTGTCAGTCAAAGCAATTTACAGAGACCCAAAAACTCCACCGAGGGAACAACCAAAAAAGATGTTGAAAAAGAACCCCCAGGAGCATGTGTTAAATTTTTACTACTGATAGCGAAGCGGCCTACTTTCAAAATGTAGCGTGGAAGCCTGAGAATCTTCAGACAAATGTTCTTAAATTCTCATTTATGAGAAGACATGACGAAGAAGAACCTTAAGTACTTTTCACAAGCACTGACTTTTAGAGTTCCATAATTCAGACATTTTACCTATTATACCAAACACGAGTATGCTGGTTTTCCTGATGCTTATGCCACATCTGTGCTTTGTGCTAAATGTTGGCATGCTAACGATGATGATGCGTTCCGATGTTAAGCAGCTAGATGTACCGGGTACGCTCACAATCCCATTTCATCCTGCTGGTGCCACTACAGGAAACTCAGGGCTTGGCATTCATCCTCCATTGGTTATAAATGTCTGTACAAGTTGTTAGTGAGAAATTTCTGTCTGGATCCGTGTCATGGACAAACTGAAATGCGTCACCCCTTGTAGCAGCAGTGGTAGCGGTAATAAAAACATTAAGGTTTGAACAGGTCTGATAGTTCTAATCTCTTGGCCACTGTAAACTTTCTGCTTTGCAGGTTTTTCGCTGTTTTCGCTCCACATGTCAAAGTAAATGAAAGAAGCTTTAAGGCATCCGTCAGCCAATTTGGTCCCATTATTCTGATCACTTCCTGTTTGTAGCAGCTCCGCTTCCTGTCTCTCGAAGGGGAGGGAATGACAGCCCAATCTGTGTTTGATCTCGAGACGAGGAAACCCCCCTCGTTCTGCCACCAGCGTGAACAAATGGAGAGATAGCTTTGTGGGCCGCGTTGATTTAGATTACCGCCGACAGTTACTCTGTGAGTTTAAAACGCTCCTTGAGAGATTTGTCCCAGCTGGCGCTCTGTGACAGGTTTGGCGCTGGAAACGCTTTCATGTTTCTTTGACAGTGATTAAAATAAGTCTTTCAAGCCCAAAGCAAACACACTGGAACCAGCACAGAGAAAAAACAAGTAGCATTAATCATGTTTATGGACATACAGTGTAGAACCATAATTTTGGTGCACACTGACATTTTAATCTGAGCAAGATTTGATATTCTGGGTCCATCTGCAGTAAAGGGATCCCAGCTTCGAATAGGATGCCCATCAAATATGAGTGACATGTAAATAAAGTAGGTTCTCCTGTCTGCCGTTCTCTGTCTCTTTTTATTTGTGCTGCATTTGTTGAGTTATGTCTGCAAGTGTACAAAATGACAGCGGCTGTAATTCGGGGAGACATTTTGCTTCCAAAAAAGATTAACTAGCATATAGATTGGGATGGCGATAAAATATTTTCCTTTTTTGTTATGAATTCATTTATATTTGTGGCTTCTGCTGCTTCTCTAATAAATTGCTACTCCGGTGTTCCTGTTTTCACGCATAAAATTCAGTTATTAGACAATAGGTGAATTGTCCTCTAGTTTAACTTTCTCTCTAGCAGCTTGCTCATGTATGTCAAATAGATAAACTTCCCCTAATGTCAGAATATATTGCCTGCTTTATGAATAAAATCTGTTTTCACACTGGGTCCCACATGGAAAAATGGTGTCTTGAAAATCTGTAAGCAACAACGTTGAGGGAATATGGGACTAACTGGAGGATAAGGAAAAGCAAATGGGCTGCAAATAGAAATGAGAATGTGTATTGTTTCTGTAAGTTTGAACTTTTCTGCGCAGATCTTAAAAGAGGAAGAGCGAGAGACAATGCAAGGAAAGAACGGAAAAGAACGGGCTTGAAGTGCAAAGATAAATAAACCGCACTGATCACAACGGTGCTGGTAAGATGCAGCCACTCTGCTCCTGTCTTGTCTCTTCGCTTTGCGCTTACAGGAAACAACTGGCGTCTGTTTACACCAGCCTCACTCTGGGGCCTGTTACAAATGCCTTAAGCTCAGCCCTGGGACTATTTTTGAAGCTGCTTCCAATAGGGCTGTTGTTAGGCGGTGTGGAAATGGGCTACCCACTTAATTCCACCTGCAGTGATATTGACACTGAGCTGTGCGTGCGTGCACGTGTGTGTGTGTGTGTGTGTTTTAGTGGTGGAGGAGGTCTAAACTATATTGAGCTCCTGTAATATGACCAACTGTTTTTTTTCCTCCCTCTTATGTGGGAGGGGAAATGGAGAATATGGAGTCCAATTCAGTTGATGCTCACATCACTGTACATTAAGGTACTTTCTACCACCCCCGACCTACTAACACACACACACACACACACACACACACAAACACACAGAAGCTTATCGAGCATCAGAAAAATATAGTTTTTGTTCCAATTATAGCTGTGACAGCCTTCTTGTTCACAAAGTACGGTGCTATGGGTCCATTCCCTGGGGTGTCCAGGCTAGTAATTGAAAATCAAGTCCTTGGCTATGCGTGTGAATAGGGCTTGAGCCACCCATCCTTACACATGCGCCGCCACACACACATTCACTAATGTGCAATTTTATTTTCGTTACCAAGCCCTGTCTCCCTGATGGCAGAGCCGACGCATGTGACACTTCAGACTTCCAGCCAATTCTCGTCCATCTCTCAGGAGATGAGAGCGACGACGAGACACCGAGTGCTGTCGCTCGAGCGGCTCGTCCACGCGTCGCTATGAAACGTCACAGCTGTCAAACTCCGACTGACCGGTCGTCAAGAATGTTCGCTGCATGTAAGAATTTAAATCTCATCGACCTCTACAGTATCTGCAAACCAGAAATGGTGGTAATATTAAGTCTTCGGGCTTTTGTAAATTAACTTTACTACCTCACTGTTTGTAGTCACACAGAACCCACTGCTGCTATAATTGCAAAACCAACCATTTTTTTCTTTTCTTCTGGTCTTATTATACAGGGCTTGCACATTTTTATAAGTTGAAGCAGAACCAGAAAGCTTTACCTTATCTATCAGAAGTTTTATGTTTTATAAACACTTTTTACATGTTTTTTGTAAAAAAAAAAAAGTGTACAGTATGTTATCCCACATCGTGGCATGTAAAAAAACTACTGTCAACATCAGTGAAGACCCTAAGAAGCAAACATAAGCATCAAGCTACCGAAACAATGTTGAGTATGTTTTTGAGCTGCCTGAAAGGACCTGACCTCAAACAGGATTAAGGTAATTTCTAAATCAGAGCAGAAGTTAAGGTAAATGTATCACGATGCAACCATACTGTATCAATGCTTAGGATCCCAGCTGCTAGCACTGTCCTCCATCTTTGAGCAGCTGAAATTACAATGAGGGTAACAGCAGCACTGCTTCCAGAAGCTAAAAACTGAGTTTTGACTGAAGTATTTATGTAGTAACTTTTTTTCTGGTGCCATTCAACAAGCCAATCAGCCCTGTCACATTTATATTATTCCCATTTTGTGCAACCTGACAGCAAAACGCCATGAATCTCAGGAGGTACTTTTGACGACGACAGCGGCAGCATTCAATCTCTGCGGTGACACCGCCTTTAAAGTCTGCCTCCTTCACAAACCGCAAGACATCCCTCACACGGGATTCACTAATGCTGTACAACAGCTGAAAAAGGCTCTGTCACTGCTGTTAACTGTGCATTACCTCAGGCTCTCCCATTCTCTCCACAAAGCGTCCTCTTGCTTCTGCAGTCAAACTGCCACTATAAGTTGAGCTGTAAAGCCCAAACGGCTCACTTTGTCTGGCGACGGAGTGACTGCAGCAAGAGAGAACAAGTGGATCTGAGTAATTAAAGTCAAAATGAAGCGCTGTCTGTTTATTGCACCCGACGGTGACTGTAAATTAAAGAGGGAGGCGGAAAAGGAAACTGAGATTCTGCAGTCTCAACAGCCAAAAGCATCATCTGGAGTTGATAAAAATGATTGAAATATGAGACATCCAGCTCTTTTTCCCCTTTCTCTGTGTGTGTGCTGCAGCTGCTGCACGCAAAAATATATTTCTGTCATGCAGTGTCTCTTTACACATGATTTTGGCAATAAAACTCTCTCTGACTGATGCAATGCTATAATCCTGGGCATGTCATCGTGCAAAGATCACTTTTGGCACTGATACAATGACAGTTCTCTTTTATCGCAGGCTCAGTTTGTTGGACATCAAAGCCAAAGAAAAACAAAGGCAGTAGAGTATAAAATACCAACGGCATATTGAGGCCTTATATACATCTAACACCCATTCTTGTCTTCTCTGAGTGTTTCCGGTGCTGTGTGTTTTTGCTAAACACATTCTGGGAGTCAAAATCAATTCACGTTTGGCCTCTTCAGCTCAGTTTTTGTAACGTCAGCCTGAGAATTGAACAGTATTTCCCTGCCACCCTTATTATGTGTTGATTTGAGCATCTTTGAGCGTATTGCAGATGCAAACCTCTATTTCTGCATGAGACAAAGAAGGAGTGTGTGGCTGTGTAATCTCAAATGTGTGCGACTGCAGGTTCAGTTATCGGTTCATTTCTCATTTCTCCCTGACAGCATCCACTGACAAGATCCCTCACAAGCCCCAGCTTGTCTGTAATTCGCACATATACATTTCAGTCAGAGCCTGATAACATGCTTGCGCACATTGATCTTTACTGAATCTGCTCTGCAAAGCCGTCAAATCTGTCAAAAATGATTCTCTGTTTTGTTTCTCCAGCATTAAAGGTCCCCACTGAACACTTTGGTCATGGGGATACGTCAGCAACTTTACAGCATCACCACACTGAAAACATGGCAACAATGCAAGAACTTAATGTCACCACACATGCTTTGGGACTTGAACAAAGTCCCAGAGGCTGCTGAATGATGTAGTGGAAATGTCACAGGTTCAAATCAGAATGCTCAAGGCATGAATATTCTAAGGATCCTGAAAAAAGCCAGCTGTGAATAGGCGTCATATGTCAGCATGCTTGTCTGAGGATGTGATTTCTTTTGCTATCAGGTGTCACTGCAGAGATGCAGGGGTTGGATGTGTATATTAATTGAGAATGACTGATTTGCCAATAACTTTTTTGAGAGGATTTGGATGGTGGCTGGATGTTGGATGAATCATTTAGCAGCTGTAGTTCAAAGTCACCGGAAAAGATGGAACTGCAGTTCATCTTGCAGTGGTATCACACACAGGCTCATGCTCACAGCCCATTCATGTTCCAACCCACGTGTACTCAGTATATTATCACTACATTACTGACAGGTGTCGCAGCTGGTTTGATCCCATCAAAAGATGGTGTAAGGTTTTACTTAATGTGTAATGAATGCACAGGAGTGACTGAAGCTGAGATACAGTGATTCCTGACCTGCCACTGGCCCCTTCCCTCCCTCCAACCCTCCTACTTCTGGCACCTTCGCTCAGACCACACCCATTTTCAAACTCAGCCTTCATTTTGATCTCAACTGCACACCTGTAAAGTTTTGTGATTGCGTCTTGCAATACCAGTCCTGTCGTCAAGGCTGGTTGAAATAAGATGGAATGCCAAGCACTTCAAAACCATCTGACTGTCAGAACGTCTGTTTGGTCAGACTTAATGGGCCAGAGAAACCAGGCCTCCATGAACTGCATTCCAAGCCAGAAGCTTCTGCTTCTAGTTAGAGCCAATACATCATTGTTGAGCTGGAGAGGCAACACTTTATGGCTGAAAGGATGCAGAGATGCTTCATGTTTTTTGTTTTCTTTTAACCAAACCAGCTCCCGGACTGAGGACATATGTACCCCTCTGACTGAGCTGACAGATCTATATTTTCAATCAATAAAAGGATTCGAAACGAGATATCTCATCTTTGAGTAACACTAATTACAAAATGGGTGGTTATTTTTGCACATTCTGTGTCATACATCAAGATCAGAAAAAAGTGTTGGTTTGAAAATCAATCAAAAGCCTTGAAACAGCAAACAACAGACCAATCGTTTCTAATCTGTATCTGCGTGCTCAATCAGAGAGATCTCTGAGCGCTGTCCAGGGTGCTGACCGCGCGTCTGTTTGAACGAGCTCCTCCACAGGAGCTGACCAACAACCACATACTGTACACTACATGAGCGCGGACAGGAGTAAACAGCTCCCGCGGTGCTCGGGAGCCTCGCACACCCTCGGGTCTACACCTGCAGGCACCGCCTCACCTTCAACTTCGTCTTCGGGCAGGTTCACCGGGGCGCTGTAGGAGAGGATGTCCGGGATGGTGCAGATCCCCCGGTACATCAGCGTGGAGGTGACTGGATGCATCGGCATGACTGCGACCTTTGGCTGCCACCTGCGCCCTCGACATACAGGAATGTCTCCAGAGAGGTTCCCAACTTTCCCCCCGCGATGAAACGGAGAAGCAAGTCAGTGTTCGAGGGGAGAGGGCTGAGGTGGCGAACGGTGGATTCCGCAACGTGTCCGCCTGAATCTTTGCTTTTGGTCAATGAATGAAGAGCCAGGAAAACTAAGATCGACGTGGTGTCTCACCTCATTGCAGATGAACTATTTGCTTGGAAAACAAAAACACACAAAGTCACTCGATAGGAAACTACCTCAGACCGAGACAATGCGCACATATATACATCACCGTGAACCCAGACAAGCTCCACATGTGAGCATCAACCAACGGACCAATATATCTCTGCAGTAAACCGATCAATCGATAAAGGGTTATCAATCCACTGATAGTTTGTATTTTTAGCCCCGAGGTTTGCTTGCTGCGAGCCAATTCATGCATCCACTTGTTGGATACGTGCGCTCACTTGACGCACTCCGTCCTCAGGATCCAGCCAGCTTCGTATAATCCACAGAAGCGAAACGTGTCTCACAAAATTCAAAACTATCTAAATGTGTCCCTCGAAAGCGTGTAAATAATAACAGATCAGCGCGTGTCCGGATCCTCAGCGGCAGTAATTGCTCGCTCCCGCTTAATTGGTCACGGGTACGGAGGGCGCATTGCGATCACTTGTTCCATCTTCTGTGGAGGAGTGAAGGAGTGTTTCTCTGAAAGGAAGCTCTCTGCGTGGAGCAGATATGTAGTATCCTCTCTCTCTCTCTCTCTCTCTCTCTCTCTCGCTCTCTTCGTCTCACCCCTGTCTCTCTCATATATACGTATGCACACACACTCTGAGTGTAGGCACCTTCCCAGGTCTCTTTCTTTTCGTCACTCGCACCGTGAGCGTTCTCACCCCCGTTACACTAAAATCATAAAGTGTGATTGATGACCATGCACGGCATGTGCATGGTTGATTTCCTCCCGCCGTGGCCGAAGCCCTAAGAAAAATGATTACCGAGCAATGCCCTTTGCTTAAATTATGATCCATAAGAGCGATGACCAGCCACTTATAAATGCATCTTAAGTTTTGCTAAAACACAGAAAACTGTATATACTGCTGATTTAGTTGGCTCTACACTGAAGTGACTGTATAGAATGAGGTTTCAGGACATAAGAGTAACACTATAGTTTATAAAGTCTGTGGAAGAAAAAAAGAGAGAAAAGGAAGAAGTAGAGTTAAAATTCTCTGTAGCTCTGTCTCATTTCCCCTCGTATGCTTAGCTGCACTATCAGTGTAGAGCAATCCTTTGAAATTAACTGTACTTTTCAATTGACATGGTTGGCTGAGCAGTTCGGGGTAAGATGTAGTAGGGCCATGCTGAACGGAGCTGCTTGCATTTCTGATGACCAATAAGTTGTCTTCCCTGGAATGGATTCCTCTTTTCATGTAGGAGCCTGCGTGTTGGCTGTTTTTCACCTTATACAACCCCAAACAGAATTAATGTCACTCATTCATAAGCAATTAGCAGCAGAGGCCCTCAGTGATGATGAAGATGATGTAATAACCACCGTCATCTTCACGCTTCTCACACTTGGAGATGGTTGCAGTTCCAGAAACAAAACCTGGTAAAACATATGAGTAAAAAAACTTATAAGGGCCCCAAGGACAGGCTGGTGCTCGACTTGAGATATCTTGTTTAGCCATGCCACAGCTTGGCCCTGATTAGTAATGATATGTCTGATTATATAGCCTATAAATTTCTCCAAAGTTTCACCTTTACTTGGTCACTGAGTTGTAACATTCTCCCGTTCTCCACACGTAAAAACATCCACTGTCCTGGCTGGCATTTTCTAATGCTCAACAGACCACTGGTCAGTCTGACAGCGACAGCATTGTCCAGCAACCGCTGGCTAGGACACAAAAGGGCACCGCGAGCTTTGTGTCCTCGAGTAACTCGCCACCTTTTATTTGTGCAAAAGCAGCCCACCTGAAACCCTGTCGAGGGGAGGAAACTTTGAAGGTCAGACCACTTTCAGAATCCGATAGGCACAGCGCTCAGTCCCCGATGTACCCCAGGGCTCTTTTGTCACTGAAAATGTTTAAAGATTCCCCCCTGCTATAGGCCAGGCCCGAGGTCTCTCAGGTTCTGGTTATACACCTTCGGTCTATGTGAGGCGAGCTGGTGTTAAGAGACGGCGGTTGATCCTGCCACCCCCGGTGCATTCTCACTTTGTTGTTAGGTCACTAGATCCTGCTGCGACTGCAGATGAACTGATGTGTAAGAAATCTTCTACGTCAGGTAATAGTAGAATAGTAATGCAGTACAGTAGCACAGCAGGTGTAAGTCTGAATCAGCAGAAGGAGACGTGAACATGTTGAGATCCAAAAGTGAAAAGAAATGATGAGCAAATTAAACAGTTCAGTAGAATAATTCAAGCCAAATGATGCCCCATGGATTCAAGAGTCCAGGAGGTCCCTCATTAAGGTCGAGATTTCCCCTCATTTGCCATGAATCACCCTGCAGCGGTTTGGCCAAACAGGTTTGCTGCCTTCATCCCCTCATAAGCTCCTCTTTCCAAAACAGCTTGTTGTTTCGAATGTTTTTCTGGCTAAAAAATCTGTTAAAAAACTGAGTCGTGTTGATTTGAGAGTGGGTAGATATCAACATTTTTTTCTCATTGGGCTTTCTTTCTTACTTTCAATATTTATAATGAAGAGGAAATGTGTTACCATTAAAAATGATATGTCTTTTATTTTACTACATATAACACAAATGCTGTCATGTTAGTCTGAATTCAATTAGGTTTATCTGACAGGTATCTTGGTGCCTCTTTGGTGTCTAACGACAATGTGGCTTGACAGATTTTAAACTTGTCATTCTGTGCTCGTCTGACAGAAATCAGAGAAACATAAAATCCTCGCCCTCTTGCTTTGCTTTTTTCCCCCATATCTCCTCCTCAGATAGACAAAGAGAAAGGCTTGACGAGACTGTAACAAGGACAAAGCGCAGAGAAGAGCCCAGGTACGCGCACAAGCTGCCTGATTGAATTGTTGCAGATTAAAGGGAAAGGGAGGGAAACACTGCAATTTCATGTCAGGCTACCTGCCAGGAGTTATTACTTCTGAGGATTTCCCATATTTCAAAATAAAATAACAGCATCCAGAAAGCCTGGATGACAAAAAAAAACAACAAAGGCATATTTGAAAAATATGTGAACAGCTATAAAGTCCAAAAGACGAGGGCTCGTTGTGATACTGCCCTCGTGGTCAGATCTGTCTGCCCCCGTGGAACAAATAAAACCTTTCCAATTCTGACGACGGCCTTGGCTATTGACCAGCGCAGAGAAAAAGTACTGGAGTGAGTAATGGCTCATACTGTAAGGCCCATTGAGCTGCTCCAGGATTATGAGCGTGGAGCCAGCGAGAGCTGGAGACTGAAAGGGTTAGTTGGAGGAAAAAGCTTTCCCTCTCCACTAGGAAGAAACAAAGACAGATGTGGTCATTTCACAACCCCCACCCGACCCCCCTAAAAAGAAGACATATGGCATTAAAGCTCTTCATTACAACTACTTAATTTCGTTTGGTGGTGCATTTACAAAATGCACGCATAACAAGAAGGATGATTTGGGAGTCGGAAATGCTGAGAAAAATGACATTACTAAGCTCTACCTTGGATCACCCCACCATCCCTCGGTCCGATTAACCATCCAGAGATCCTCTGTCACAAAAACTGGCATCAGCCCTCTTTTCAGATACGCTCTCTCCTCCACCAAACATGGCTGGCCTGGTGGTGCCATTCTTAAAAGTTTGTGGATGTGGGAAGAGGAAGTCTGTGAGGGAATTATGGATATGCCAGTGGGCGCCCGCGCCGAATCTGCCTCTGAATGAGGCTGCGGGATCAACATAAGCTGCACTGCAGGCCCAAACATGTATTCCCTAGGTGTCTTGGCTTGTGTTTATCTCCATGATACGCCTTCCTCTCTTCCTTCCCTCCTTTCCTTGCTGGGCAGCCCCAAGCTGGACCCCATCAATGGTTTTCAGAGGATGTCGGTGCCTGTTTGAAGTGCTGCTTTGCTATTTGGGGAGCTTCCGCCGGGAGGAGGTGTAGGAGGAAAAATAGATTGAATTTGGAAGCAAAGAAAACCTCTTTATTTGTGGAAGAAACGAAACAGCAGCCCCTGGTGGCAAACATATGCAGACTGGTTCCTCCCAGTAGTAACAAGCTCTTGATCTTTAACAAAAAAAAAATCATGCAAGCCTTTGCAGCAGCTGAGACTTTGAGGGTAGCTGAGGTGGTAATGTGAAGGAGGAGGAAAGAGGGCTTGCAGTCTTGTGAGTTCGAACATGCAGTGAAGCAACACAAAATATGTTATGCCATGTACATTGATATTTATGTCTGGTGTATACAGTATATTTTAACACTGGAATCTTGATCAATGCCTATGATTGCATCAAGGATGAAAAACCCTTCATGTATGAAAAATAAATGGCCCTAAAAAATAAAACGGCTGCAGGTTGTCACCCTGTGTTATTGTTTGTTCCGTTTACATCAGGGACACAATTGTGAGCCCTGTTCATTTGACAGGGTTGTTTGAGGACAATAAAAGTCATCAGACAGATTCAACAAAGCACACCAACAAAACTGACAGGCAGTAGTGTAACAACAAAAACTGTCGGGGGAAATCATTAACTGCGTATTAGAAAATTATGAAGAAATCCCACATATAATGAATGAAAGAAAAAAAACACAAAATATGTTGAATAAATATGAAACAAGCCCTGTGTCCTCTGGATAGTTCTGTATCTGCTGCCAACATTCAGCTCCAATTTTAAGAAGCCCTGTGCCCTTTATGTCAAGAAGTGAAATGAAGGTGTAAATGTTGTGGGGGCAGACAGATGTCGTGAGGAAGCACAAACTCCCTCACTAGTAACTGAGCTTTTTTTGCAAAGAGAGTTGGGATGCACATTGTCTGTCGGGACTGAGCACTCTACAGACTCTAGTGCACACCTGCAGTTGCCTCGTGGTCAACTGGGTTGAACCAAGTGGCCAAGTAGGAGAGGGGGGCTTTGTTTGGTGTTCCTATAGTTCATTGCATATTTAATTTAAAATGCTTTAAGCAATAACCAGCTGTACTCGGTAAAGGGGAAATATGAGTGAGGTAATGGCAGATATATTTTAAATGTCTGAGAAGTAGCCATGCGCCCTTTTCCCTCGGTAGGCACCCGAGTTATATAAACCATGCAGGCATGTAAAGGAGAGGGCTGGATTAAGGTGGTTACTTTTGTTTGAAGAGCAACAGAGGCGGTTGACATATGTGGAAATTTTGACGGGGTTTTTGTTCTCATGGTTGGGTTTGAGCAGTGTCATGGTGTTTTTCTTCTGAGCCCTTGACCAAGATTTTGTCTCCCTCTCATTGACTGAGTGTTTTTTCCCTTTTCAAAACCACCCTGCACTCAGCGGATGACATTGTGTAGCCCGTCGCAGACCTGCCACTAATGTTCACCTTTTCAATAGCTATAATCACAATCTTACTCAAAATCAATTCCTGTTTCCACCACAGGAACACCAGATTTTGTCGGAAAGCAAATGAGAAGGCACAAAAGAACATTAATTCCTATTTTAGTTTTTGGTTTGGTTCATAGGACTTATAAGTAACAAAATAATTATAAGATAAGTTGTCATGTGCAGATGCATATAGTTGCTATAAATTGCTCCAATTGAACATCATCCACCTTCATAGAATCATTCACTGCTGGCATTCTTGGCAGTCAGGTTGGGAAATAAGAAGCATTACATGTGCAAAAATCACCAGTGCAATCATGTACAATGTGATCCGAGGAGGCCAAATCATGTCACTTTTATTTTCAATCTGTAAAAATAAAGATAACACCATGCATACATCACCCAGGCCACCCCTCATTAAAACCAGGAGCCTTGTGCTGGCAGCCAGTGCAGGGTTATCCCCCAGCCATTTTATGAAATGTAATGTTCCATTAAGAGTGCATCAGTCAGATTTTAAATGATTTCGATGCCCATTAGTCCTCACAGAGCCACAGTACTGAGACCACTCCCAGTGTAATGATATTGAACGGACATAGGAGAAATCATCTTTTGAAAATCCAGAGTACATTCACCCCATCTTCTCCAACAGACCCCTGTGATGTCAGATTGACCGCGATACCAATGGCCAGAGGCGTGTGAGCGGCGACGAAATAATCCGAGAAGCGCTCAGGATTTTCAGCAGAAAAATTCCTTGTAGACTTTCCTGCCTCAAGCTCCGAGTTTGAGTGATATCTGATGAGTGCAAGCGCAGAGCTTGCTCTTCCCTCCAGAATGTTAATGCCATCTCCCAAACATCAAAGTGATGGAAACTGGGGTAAGAAAGCCATGCATGTTTACCTCCTGAGCGAGCTGTCGAGTGTTTACACACCTTTTCTACAGGAACCGTTTCGACACATCAAAAAACGCCCAAGTCTGTTTTCCCCTCTTATGACCCAGAAATGAAAGACAACACTGAAGGCAGTGAAAAGAGGAACCACTGGGGAATTTAGCCTTTTGAAAAAAGTTAAGCAAACTCCGAGCTCAGTGAGAGTGAGGTGAAATCTGATTAGATAACTGTGACACTGGTGAAAATGTTCTTTGTTGTCTATTTTGCATCGAGGGCAGAAAATGTCCCGATGAAAGCCCTTAAACATGAAAATGCAGATGTTTTGTGAAGGGCTCTGCTGTTTGTCATCTGTTTGGTGCATTGCATGCTTGGTTGCAGCTTAACATCTGAGTCAACCTGTAGAGGAAAATTCATACAATTTTGCTCAGATTTCCCAATAAAACTTGGCATTATTTCCTAACATCCTTGGGGACACATCCTAGACCTACAAATTATACTTCCTCAAACTTTTCCAAAGTGTTGCAAGTATCAGTCAACTATTGAATCACCTCCTCAAGACTCTCCTCTATATGGAAATGGGGGGAGGGGGAAGAAATGCAAACGTCTCCCTGGTTAAAATCAATTATTCACAGTCATCTCCAGGGATGTGCAGGCTCTGGCAGATTCGAGGTCTGTGTATGTGTGTGAGTAGGTTCAAGCTAAACCCTTTAGCATAATGTGAGTAACATCCCGGATGAAGTGTGTATCCGGGCGAACCCTCCCTGCTGCTGCTGCCATCTCCTCCATGGCTGAACCCCGTTGAGAAAATGGGCCTGTTAGACAGGTCTGCAGGAGCAGATAGGGAAAAGTTACAGAGTCTCTCCAGCGTAGAGCGTTACCGGCTTTCCCACTGCTGAGAAGCTGTGAATGTTTTATTAAGAAAGGCTGTGCACTGTTCCTAAGCTGCCTTTTGTGACTGGAACTGGTTTATAATTGTCAAATTACGAGTGTTATATTCACTATGCACACAGACTAAACATCTCTGTAGTTTTCAGGTAAATGTTGAAAGTACCTATTCAATATTTTATCAGCAAAATAAACAACATATTGAGTCCATTTCATGTAGAAATAAAGATTTACTCTGAATACACCAGTTCTAATAGTTAAAAATACTACTACAAGTATAGTTAGCAGTTGGAGAATACATCCCTAAGGCTATGTAACCGTAATCATAGTACTTATGTAACATTAATATTTTTTATATTAGTCACAAAGGCCTTCACAGTCACTTTAAATGGAATCTCTTTACAGATTACTTGGGAAACTGCAGAGAGCAAGCCTTTTTTTAGTCATGTCCTTGCAGTACATTTAAAGTTAATTAGATGCAACACAGAGCATGTCATGGAAATTAATTGATATTGATATGGTTAATAAAAGATATTTAAAAAATATCCTTAAAAGAGATTTACAGTGTAATTATAAAGGACACGCTGATTTAAACTGTGCCCCTTTCTAAGTGATCATTTCAAGCACAGTGACTTTTTCTCATATATTCACTGACATCACTTTCAGAGAAAAATCTTTTTGCCTCTGTTCAAAGATGACACTCCACAATTTTAGAGTCACCACAGAGTTTACTCATCATGCCCTTCTCCCTATAAGTTAGTTACTGTGTCCCATTTCCATCCACGCTCTTGTCACCCACTTTAATGAGGTGTCTCTCCAGAAGCAGCATCTTACCAAAGGCTGAGGTAACTGGGTTAAATGGGACACCCGGGCACCACGTAACCTGAAGAAAATGATGCATGCAGCGGAAATGCAATTCATAAACAATTGTTAAGAATTAAACCATTTACACCTTTTCCATCTGCCACACAAAAAATAAGTCTGACAAATCCCCAATTCATAACAAGACAGGCTGTGAGATATACAGATGATGTGATGTCTTTTCACACCACAGACTCAGAGCTCAGTTAGCCTGTGGGCAGCATGCAACACATACTTTAAGACTGAGATGGGTTGTGAGGAGTCTTGTGTGTCAAGGCTTTGTTAGTTAGTGTCTGGGCAGCATGAAAACAAGTTGTTGCTAACAAGGTTGTACGTTGTCCTTTGACTCTGCAGGCTCCAGACATAACATTGAGGTTATGCTAGCTCTTAAGCAGCATGCTAACAAGTATCAACCCATACGAATTACACAGCTTGCATGCTGTCTTTTGACTCTGCAGGCTCCAACTCTAAGATTGAGGTTATGCTAGTTTATAAGCAGCATGCTATATAAAGGATCGGCACCTTCTGTGTGTTCATTTAAGTCTGGTAATGGGTAAAATATAACCGTGCAGTGGCCAGCAGCATATCCAGCAAATTTCAGTGGTGCTGTCAGATTCCTGTTAAGTGTAAAAACCAAAGCTCTCCCCTGACATTTTCAGGTCAAGGCTCAGGGTCAAGCAGAGACTAACACAAATGTCATGTGTGATATCCTTTTTTACTTATTTCCAATGCGGCAAAAGTTGCATTTATATGCTTCTTTTAAAAAATGTGTGGTCACTTTTCTGAACTGATCTATCAGTCAGCTGGCCTCGCTGCTGCTCTGTCACTGTGAATCACATCATGAGATTAATTTGAGTGTTAAGCCCGAGGTTCATCACGGCCAGACAATAAGGTGCGACAGCCACACGCTTTCACACAGATCTGACGGCTGTCGATGGCTCGTCTCCTCTTTAACTCGCTGGGTTTCCCCCCTGAATATCAAACAAGCGATGCCCCCATCTTCAGCTTCCTGTGTCAATATCTCAAATGTGCATTAGTAAAGTGCTGTGTGACCCAGTAATAAATCGGAAGAAAAGTGGATTTGTATGCCGACCTGCCATGCATTCTTCTTTAACAGCCTTTCTTGACATGCCCACCCCCACGCCCGTACACACTTACACACATGTGCACTCTGTGAGGTAGAACCAGCAGAGTGTGATGAAGGAAATGGAAGAGAAGTGCAGGAAATTGTATCCAGCGGTTCTGCTTCATATTATCTTTGCATGCAGTCCACCCATCAGTTTCACTACACTCATCTTGTTATGGAACAGCAGGAATCTCATGCCATGAATTAATTACATCATTCAGCATTTAATATGTGTTTTCAGTTATATGGCATTTCTTGCTTAATGATATTCACATTGGAAGTAATCTGACTCAACGGATGTCGACTGGCCACGTATCTCGTATCCTCCCATCCCGCTCCTAGGGTGTTACCATTTTCAAAATCCCCTTAGCTACAGGGAACAGCAGCGGCCTCAGATTTGGCAACCCACATGTTGATACTGGCAAGTTTTGATGAAGATTTGGATCGTGCAGTAAAATAGTCTTGCACAGCCAGACCTACAGTATCTCTAAATGACAGTGCTCACCTCCCCATGTGTAAATGTTACATCAAAAAAGTTTCACGCCCACAACAGTTGTTTTTTTTTTGCAGAGGTGCCGTCGCTGCATCCTAAGCTTACAGCCGGCCGAGACGATTGTGATTGATTTAATGAAATAATAAAAAGCCAGAGCGCTTTTTTCCCCCTATAGGAGATTGGTAATATGTTCAGCAGCCAGACCATTCTCCAGCGCTGTGTAGATGAGTCTGGCTTTGCGAGACTGTAATGGAAGTGATAAATTAATTTCGTTTAAACATCAGAGTAATTGAAATGTCCATTTTATCTTGCTTGTATAAATTAAATTTAGTACCTGCACCCGTGAGGAATGTAAATGTTGGAATAAATTTAATTCAACATTGGGTAAACTCCTCTCCTTACTGTCTTTATTTGTCTAATGTGCTGTTAGACCTACTGTAATGATGTGCTGCTTTATAACTCTGCAAATCCAGACAGAAATCTCTGGACGATGCATACATTACGAGATGATTCTCTAAAATGTAAATGAGAAACATACCTCATTTAACGTCTTTCACATTCAAAAAGGCATGAGTAATACTCCATGCCACTGAATGTCATGAGCTCGCTTTTGCTGCAGTAATTCTATTTTTAGCTTCCTCGATTAGCTTTGTTCAGTCAAACCTGAAATGGCTGAGAGGTACAAAGGTGAAATCACTCAAAGGGTTGTGGGATCCCGACCCTGTCAGAAGTGCAGTCAAAGGGAAACAGCTGGAGCCGGTCCGCTTTTCCCAACACCCATGAAGAGCACCGCGGTGTCCACGTCGTGAGCGTGTGTTTCCTCCCGGCGGGAAAAACTGGAGGCGATGCTCGCGGATGTGACGGACAGGTGGGTGCGGCACCGCTCGCTCCTGCTCGGTTTCCCGGGGAGCCTGTCGGATGCCCCGCGAGCAGATACACCGCTGCTGACGGATGGACTTCCAACAAAGTAGTAGTTCAGTGGAAGCGCTCAGTGGGCCCTGTCCGTCAATCTGTACCCCCCACCCCAAACTTACCGCCGCCGCAGTATTTCTCCCAGGTAACAGCCCGTGGTCGTTACTCCCCCACTGCGAAAGACTCCGTTTCCCTGTGACACCATGACTGTGTGCTCGCAGCCAAGAATCCACACAGATGGACCCTGTTATTTCCTCTTCCGCTGCTTGCAGTCAATCTGTGCTGGATGGTAACACGCTGAATAACTGTCACACATTCACTGTCAAAAGCTCCGCAATCATTCATTACATCAATGTCAGGACTTCAGCAGAAGTGATTTTTCCCTGTCTGCACCAGGAAGAACACTTTTTATTGTCGTTGTTTTTGATGTTGCTCAATTTGTCCATCATATTAAAAGACTTGTTGCCCTTTCTTAATGCAATGGAGAAAAAAAACACATTGTGCATATAAAAACATATCCACAGTGCAAAGTACTTTCTCTACCGAGAAGAGAATAGTTAATTTCTCAAAAGGCGCAAACACTACCTTCACACAAAAAAACTAGTAGAGCCTGTCAGAGCACAACCTTCATTTTGACATATTAAAAATTCTGGGTCAAATATTTCTTCTTTATTTGATAAGAGGAACAGGGTGTTCCTCTTATCTGAGGTAGGAGGCAATGATGAGAAGACGTTTTTGAGTTTTTTCGATATTCTTCTTGAAAAAACAGATGGTGACAAAAGGAAAACACTTACAGTGTGTTTGTGAGGCGCCAGTCCGCCACAGGCCTCCCGAACAGCTTCAGCGATCCTTGGCAGAGGTTCTACAGCTCTGCACTGGAGGGATAAACACAGTTCGCTGGTTGCAAGTGTAGTCGCTAGATCTCAATCCTGCTGAACACCGATGGGAGATGTAGGATTGACTTGTCGGACAGCAAAGACAATAATATCTGAGTCACTCAATTCTCCAAACTTCAGTCCATTCACCATCCGTGTTTGTTATCTTTGTATTTATTCTTCTCAGACTGTGTTAATATAGTTACACAACCTGAATGACTCTGTTGTTTGTGTTGTTGTGATGGATGATATAGAGAAAGAACATCTTTGTGAACAATAACACCAACGCGACTGTTTTTATATTGTGTTTACTTTTTCCCCTCATTACCAGTGATGCACATGACAGGTCTAAACTACAACTGAAATACACCTGAGCTTCAGTATGACACTTAAATCTGTTTGAGCTGTTTCTGAAGCACGGACTTCCATTAATTACTTTTTACATCTGACAGTTAAGATATTTCTCAGACGTTAATGGTGACGGTAACATAAAATTGAACTGTCATATTGTAAGGTGTCATCTGTTGGATCAGTGATAATGTGTCATTACCGTGAGATTTACAAGTGTTAAAATGTATTTAACATATTTTGTATTATATTTTACAATCTGTAAAAATAGACTGTATTTATTTATTGCATGCATACACACACAAGTACACAAGCTTGTCTCCTTTGAGAGTTGGATTAAGGGACTGTAGGGGATGGGGGGTGACGGAGGGTCCTCTTGACCGCAGAACCTTATCTGGAGCAGCTTTACAGCAGCCGCGATGAGCCAGAGAGATAACGGTGCAGGGAGAGTGCCAGCATGAACGAGGTCAGAAAAAGACTGACTGACAGTCACATCTCACAGAACAACCACCACTTTCTGTCCTTACAGATAAAATAATCTTATTTTGACTTTACTTTGTGTTTTTTTTTATTCCTTGCAGTATTTGCCACATGATATAACTATGCCTGTGTAACTACAGCAGGTGGGCAATGTGTAATTTAGAAGCAATGTCCTCTCCTAACAGCATGAAATGTGAGAGAGAACGGGTCAGCCGTACAGCAGCGCAGCAGAGGAGGGGCCTCCGCTTGTAGATGCATTAGTGGTGGATAAGCTGCAGCCTGAACACACTACTGTAACACACACATGCAGCAGACACATACAAATACTCCAGCATCCACACACACACTCTCTCTCTCTCTGTCTTTGGTGCTCTGAGCTGCTGAATAACACAGCTTTGATTGTAACCAGCGAACCAAAAACATCACTTGGTCCGCATACCAATATGTTGTGCTGCCGGCTGGCTGAATGGCTGAGCACAAAATGAATCATAAATCACCTCTTATCTGCCGCTGATCAGATACGTCGTTGAGTATTTTTGCTTGAATGAATGGTCACTTGCGTCCTGATATTTTGCCACTTTTGTATTCCCGGCACTTGACGTTCATCAGCATGTGATTTGTTATTCGCACTTCTGATAGCGATGACTTTAGGTGTCAGATGGAGCTTTAAAGGAAAAGGAAAAGTGGGACTTCATGAGGAGGTCCCTCACTGCCGCACACACACACAAACACACACACCAATCCCCGCCCCCTCTGCCTGGCTGTGTAATGCTGTCAAATGGGAATTGGACAGTCAGGGGCTAATGTATTTCTGCCTGTCGGGGAACATCAAACCATGTGCCATGCTGGAAGGTGAAGAGTGTAAAAAAAAAAGAAAAGCCCCATGCTGTCTGAAATGGGGCTGTCCTCTCCAGCCATGAGTACAGATTAGGGAATCTGTTGCTGGGGGGGGGGGGGGGTATTTCGGGTAACTGATAAAGATGAATATTAACGACAGGCACCTCTGAAGTTTTTTCAGTAGCTTTGGACTAAAAAAAACCCCAAACTTTTCATTCCAGACAGAGGACGAAGGGATTTTCCTACACATGGGAACCATGCTTCTATGCAGTATCTCAGTTGATATTTTCAGCTTACTTGGATTTCTGTACAGAAAAATCAATGGGAAATGTAAAAATACTTATTGAGGTGAGAAAAAGGAAAATACTCCGGCAATTAAACCCCTTAAGCGTAGAAGATAGAAGAGAGGATGTGATTCCTCACAGTCTAGAAACTGGTGGTGGTGGGTTGTAAGATAAACATATATATATATATTCAAACTTGTAAAAGCTCAAGGAAAGGTCTCCATTTTATTGGCATGCATGACATGAACATGGCTTTGGGACTGTGAGAGGATGAACTGTTAAAGCTCCACAGCTTTGTGAGAGGAGACGCCTCTGTGATGAACGCACAGAGAATTATCACCCAGCGTTGCTGGGTTACATCGCCATGCTTCAGCTGCAGGGCTGACTCCGCTTCCCTCCCTCCCTCCCTCCAACATAAGAATTTGGGGCACTGCATCCAAAATCAGCAATTTGACGGCTCCACATATGGTTTCACCTGCTTTTTCATCCATTTGAGTCTGAACATTCAAAAGAGCTGAAAACTCTCTTGGCATCTGGCATGGGCACATGACATGTAACACTGTCTACCCTGGCCCCTAACCTGTTTCAGATCATTGTGTCGGTTTTACGGTCAACAATTATGGTTCAGTTTTACTATTCCTACCTCATGTTTTTAAAAAAAAATAATAAGCTCAGCCAATGTATATGCTACCTGCCCAGCCTCAAACAGCTGACCGATAAAGTTAAAGTTGAACATCGAACGGAAATTTCAGATTAGAAGAGAGAAGGCTAGTCCACATGAATGCTAATGTTGTGCTGGATCTTATGAATGCCCAAATAGGCATTTGTTTGCTGACAGCTGTACCATGAATGGATGCTTGGATTTGGTCATTTACAGATGCTAGGTGCGCTTCCCAAAAGAATATTTGCCTTTGCATGTTGCTGTTTGCCACATCAGTATAATCACAGCAGAAACATTCTTTGAACTTTTCATGGGATTACAAAATTGCTTTCTAACAAATGGAGTTCTCACTAGTCAATAATCTTCTTATCTCAAAACACAAGCACCGATCAATTTTGCAAGCAAGCTTGCATACTACTACGCATCAATCAGTATGTCTTTTATTAAAGCCATTTCCACCCACAACAACAAATAATGCTGGTGAACAGAGTTTGACTGATAAGAAGTTTTCAATTTTCTTGTTACACTATCTCTCGCTGCTGCACTAACATGAGGTTGATGTTAATAGGAGCAACTGAAGTCATGTGGATGAAATCGTGTTGATATTCGAGCTCGGAAATCCACAGTGGACCCCAGCAATGTTAACACAGGCCCCTCATCATGCAGTCGAGTCGATTCTCCGTCTGACAAGTCACCTGACAGCCATGGTTATGGAGAGACTGACTGAGCTGGTCATGCCTAAGTGATCTTGATTGATTTTGGTTTTAGCCTACAGTCAATGTTTCAGTTCCGGCGTCGGTGCCCGCATGAGGCAGCGCTGTCAATCACAGCCCCAGACAAGGCCTTCGCTAAGTTTTCTGCCGCAAATCAATATAACATCAGCGACTGTTATCGTCGGGTAAGTGAAGCCTTTGTAAGGCAAGGCAAAGCAAGGCGGGTTTATTTATATAGCACCGTTCAGACAAAAGGCAATTCAAAGAGCTTTACAGAACTTTACAGTGATGTGGAAACGCACAGGAAAAATAAGGCATGTGACAACATTAAAATTGCATTTAAAAGACGGTAAAAACTAGGCAGTTCAAAGTACAGTGAGGGAGTGAATGACAGCGAAGGGAAATCTATGACGTGATGATATTGACAGTAGTGATGTTGACATGTTGCAAGAGAACAATAGGAAATGAAACCCCGACATACAGACGAAGGAAACAAGCACCAGTCATATCTTTCATTCATTTTTCTTTCAGTGACATATTTACCATGTGCAGGAAAATGCTGGTGTAAAATTTAATGAGGTATATGGTGATAAACAGCACATGTGATGTGAAAACTGTGTATGAATCTGCGATGCATACCTGACAGCGATGCATTTGAAATGCGTCCTCCCACACAAATCATGCAGGCATCAGAGCGGAAAGATGCATCGTCATTTCTCCTGAGCTCATTTCAAGAGCTCAACAACTCTTTTACAAGGAGACGGAGACATCATGTAGCATGCCTAAAGAGGAGCTAACAGGAGACTCATGAGAAGTAGAAGAGAAAAGAAACATCAAGAGGAAGATAAACACACAGAGGGATTTAACTAAAAGAAAGTATGTGAGTCTGTAATGAGTCGTTTTAAAGCCACAGTTTTCTATAAATGCACCAAATACAATACAAAGCATGGAATTAGAACCTGTTTTTAAGGTTTTATGATTCTGGATTACAAACAAAATTGTTACAAACACAGACAGTAAACTGTAGGTCTACTTTTAAAATGATGATTATTTGACAAATTCAAAAATGTAAATTTGGGAACTACTGGATTTAATTTCCCTCACAAATAACACTTTTTCCCATTTTATTTGTATTGCACAGATAAACCTGTCCAAAAAGTTACCCAACTGAACCTAAAAAGTGATTTAGAAAGAAATCCTCAAGTAAATAATTCCACTTTAGAGTCAGCTTTAATTTTTATGGGCATTACCTTATGCTGGTCAGACCATAATGCTGTGTTTTGTATTTAGGCTTTCCTTAGTTTTGACTAATGAGTTCTGAACACCTGAATTTTAGGTGTTGATCACAAGCTTTATTATGGTGACAAAAAGTGATGGATCACCTATTGGTCTACAAGGCTCCGCCAGTGTTTTCTGTGCCATTTAAAGGGAGTGAGTGCAAAGAGCCATCATTATTATCTTTAAATGTAGCGCACTTGTAAAGACTGACACCGCAGTGAGGATGGACTCACACTTTAAATATGTGAAAAAGCTTGCTCTTTGTTTTGTAATAGGTGAGATGGTTCTGAAGCAGGGAGACAGATTTTGATGTATGTGAGAACTACAGAAGTCTGATGATCTTCTTCAGATGTGCGAAGGTTATCAAATGAGATTACCTCTGATGGACAGTCGAGGCATCGCCAACCCACCAGACCAACATCTGTCAAAGAGACGCAACCCTGTGGGAAACAAATGTTCCCCCTGTCACAAACAATCTCTGGCATCAGAGTGATGCTTTCAAACTGCTGCTTCAATATGAAATCGTGTTTTTTCTCAGTATCATCCGGTCAGGCTTCAATAACTCCACCCAATGTGGTGAGCAACCCTTTACTACATTAATACAACTCTTTATTTTCAGTGGCGTGTTCGCCAGCTGGATCGCATCCACTTTCAGTCAGGCAAACGAGAAAGACACCACTTCCAAACTCATTATGGTCAGACAGCTGTTCCGATGGGGACTTTCCAAAATCAACAATCACTTCCTGGGCAGCCGTTGACAGCCATGCCGGGTCCCGTGATGGTGCTGAAGATACCCCGGCGTTGCCATTCCTTAACACATCTCAGTTTGGAGTGCTGCTGTGATACCTGACTGCCACAACTCAGTGTCGAGAGCTGGCAGTTTGTACTAATGTTTTGTGGCACATTTGAGCTGATGAGGTTCTCAGTTTGCGGTCCTGGAGACGAGAGTGCAGTTCGAGTTGGTTTCCCTGGGGCCACCTGTGCTGAAATGAATGCACATGACCGCCTATCCACCAAATGGTGCCTGTTATATTCTACTGAGAGTTAGCAGCCTCATGTTTATTCTATCCCGTTGCCATGGCATGTCATGAATCAACTACCATTCCTTGACAAGTAAATCTCATTAGGCATGTATTTGTTTGTGTGTGTGTGTGTGTGTGCAGTCTGGGGGGATGGAGAGTGGTGAGAAAGTGAGAGGAGGAGGAAGAAGTTTCTTTCCGGCAGATGTTCGCCTTCTCAGTTGTCCAGGCTGCCTGCAGCACGGCCTTATGGGTAATGCCCAAGTGGGTGACCGGGTCAGCGGAAACACACGCACACACACACACACACACGGGAAAGAGCATGCACAGATGTCCAGCTCCAGTTTGTGTTGATTTCCGGCCGGTTGACGCAGAGGAAGAGTAGTGGATGTTTGATCAGACACCTTTAATTCGTGCAACGTAGTGATGAAGCAGTGTGTTAATGAGCTGACGTTGGCACACTTGTGTATGTGTGTGTATGTTTTGTGCATATCTGTGCAGTGTACACGCAGAACATGAGCAGCACAATTCAACAATATCAACACATGGAAGTCCATTCATTTTCAACGGAGCTTCACAATTGGAGAGCGAGGTCGTAGCTGAAACGCAGCGTGGCTGTGCCAATCAGAATCACTGTTTACCCACCAACTTGATTTAATGATATTACGGGCAGTCCCAACCGATGCTTCCCGTGTAAGTTCAATATTAAGCTTAGAGAGAACAGAGAAACTAGAGACAAAAGCACAGACACAACGTTAACATCTACCACAGAGGTGGCTAGTAAGCTCAAAGGGAACTTTATTCATTTTTGTGTTCGTTTTCAATTACTGCCCTAATCAGCGCTCGCTGGATAGTGGCGTAAACTCATCAAAACAACGAGGTGTGAGCCAAAGCAATGGGAAACACTGTCTGTTCACATTTTGCTGCTGCACACAATTGAAATGGCATCAGTGGCAGCAGAACTAATGATTATGGGAGAAAAAAATGTTTTGTTTTATTGTATCGTAAAGGTGATGGAACATTTTTAATTATATCTATTGTCCATTTGAAAGCAATGTGACGGGCGGTGAATAGTTAGCAAGAGTGGCAGACCTTCACCAAAGCAAACAACAGTAAATTATAAGGATTCTTTCAGGAGGCCAAAGCACCTCTGATGAGATATATAAAACTTCAGTTCTGGCTCGTGTGGAGCGCCGTACCTGAGAAACCTGCCTTTTGTCTGTGAAATCGTCTCAACAGGTGTCCCTCTCGCCTTTCTTCCCCGCGGCCCCTTCGCTAATTGTCGCTTCCCTTTTGGATGTAAACAACATAATATGTCATTATGCAAATGTGCACCTACGAATGCATTTGCCCTGCAACGCTGTCAGACGGGGGCTCCCGAATTCCAGCAGTCGAAAAGAAAATGCCAGCGAATTCATCAGCATGCAGAAGTGTGGTGTTCAAACTTCAGAGGGAGAGAAGTGGCGCTCTCTTTACTACAGTCACAGCTCGGCCTTATTTACAGGAAGCCAAATCCTCTGGTTTTCTGCACTTTTAATGAGGTCACAGGAGGGCAATTTCGCAACTATTGATAGAAAATTTTATTCCGTATTTCTGTATGCATTTATTGATTGCTCAGTGCTCCAAAACAAACTGCTCTTTGTTCAGTTTGATATATTTAAATTACAGAATTTGCTGCCTGGGATGACAAAATGCTCCCTGTAACTAATCTCTGTAGGTTATGGGCATATATTAAATGAATGCCTTTCAAAATAAATACAAACAACCTCCATTAACCTCTGCTAATTACCACAAACAGAATTAAAAACAGACTGTGCTATGCAGCACTGTGAGTACCATAAACGGACAGAGATCAATTTCAAATTCTGACTGATTTGAATTAATTGGGTAAATTAATTAAGCTCTAAGGTGGAAGTAAAGAATAGAAACACCTAATACCAAATACCTAATAAGACCCAGGATAAAATGTTGTTCCCTTTATTTAGTGAATTTAGCATCGAGGAGACAGGCATATGTCAAGACAACTCCCTGAATTATATATGCAGCCTTCCATCTGATTCCCTGCCTTGGTAGACCACTTTAGTCCCAGCATTTGTTTTTACTTGCTATTGAAAGCCTTCTTTTGCTGTCTGCACTAATGTGTGATACACACCTCTACTTTAAGGGTGCAAGTGCAAATGTGTAAGAGGTCGATGCAGCCGAACAAACTATTCTTGTTCATTCTGTGAGTGGAGATGCTACAGTATTCAAGTATTCCTTTTTTCCACATTTTGTCATGTTGCAGTCTTGTGACAAAGCAAGGTAACAAAACTGCAACAACTTTTAATTTTTACTTTTGGTCATCACTGCCTCGTCCACCCTCCCTTTCACATAATTACAGCCTTTATCGAGGAAGAAAGGTTTTTATGACGCATTTGCTCCCAATTAGTTGCGAAACAAGTGAACCTGACGACACAGTGGTCACTCCAAACTGAAAATGAAAAATAGACAGAAACAAGTGAGTCATCTGTTAATTAGTTGCAGAAAGTCTCCCTTTGGTTTTTTTGAGTGCTTTTTCTGACCAATGTGTCACAGTCCCAGAGAGACATTTTTGGTTTTCTGTTTATAAACCCTTTGGACTCTCATTTCCTGTTTTATTTTGAAACTGATTTCCTAGCGTGTCTTGTGTGGCTCTACTTCCTGTGAGTGATTCTCTACCCGTATGTTTTCCACCTGTGTGTCTTCCATCCCGGCCCAGCTGGTGTGTATATATGTCTTGTCTCCGTGTGTGTTTGTGTAGGTTTCTGTGTGAACACCCCCGAGTTAAGTTCTCAAATTTGGTTTTCTGCCCCTGTTTGCATTTGGATTCAACTCCTTGCGCCTTTGTCGCATAATGTGTGTCATGAACAAGAAAACAAAACTGTAAACCTAACACGTTTATGCAGCTAAATCACACTTATTTACATTCTGTCTCTCTCTGCATCCCCGCTGTGATTTTAGCAGAGAAGGCACCGACACCAGCTGTGATGAACATTTAGAATAGCGACAGTGTTGGTGTCAAACAGAGAGCGTATTTCCCTGCTGTACCACCTTTGGCTCCCTGCAAATATTAGAAAAGTGCCTCAGAAATTCGAGCTGAATCTGACTGCATGCGCTTACTATTCCCACACGCGTGCATGTTTGTGTACGTAAACAACTTCAAGTAGAATTCATTTTCGCTGCTGACTGATAAGTGTGACAATAACCCGCCTATCTAACCGGCCACACAGCCAACCTAATGGACTATCAGTAGTAGATAATAGGATATTGATTGATAAAATGGCTATCATCAAGTTTTTCTTTTCATTTTTTTCTCTACACATAAATACACACCTTGTGCTACGCTGCTTCATCTGCTTCAAAGTACTTTTCCTCCCTGACTAACTCATTAGTGTGTAAGCGCAAGTGTGTGTGTCCCTTATGTCTGGGGATTTGGATGGAAAATCCCCATATCTGACAGTAGAGTCCATTAAGATTCTGCACAACACGCCGGTTGAGGTTTCACTCGAGGGTGGAGGGGGGCATTCTCTCGCTTTACCTCTGCTCTCCACCTTGCCGCTCTACCTCGTATGAGACACACACTCAGTGCCGTGCACGCACACACACACTCACCAGTCATCACTTCGTCTCTCTGCTACACCTTCCCCACCCAAAGGCTACAATGCAACACCCCTGCCTTCTTTCTCTCTCCCTGCAACGCACTTGCTTGCAGACTGTCAGTTGAGCTGCAATGGTACTGCGGCACAGTCACTTGGAACATGTCTCTCCACCTGGAGAAGGGCGTATTAGTGCGCAAAGAAAGAAAGGAAGAGCAGTGACGAGTCACGACAGAAAGAATGGAGGGGACTCGATGAGGCTGGAATAGACTGCAGTACAATAGAAGAGAGTAGTGAGGATGTAGGGAATGTAATTCTTTGCCCTGTTGTGTTGAAAAGCTGGTGTCGCTGCATTCCATCCACACTATGAACAGTATCGAGGTGTTTGCTTCTGATCACTTTGCGCTGCATTGATGTCACACCTCGCCAGCTCGCTACCGGACTTAAATCAGTTACAAATTTTACCTTGTTTGCAGTGACCTTTAAAATGTGTGACCAACGAGACGACAGCTGCCCGTGACATTAGCTCATGTGTCAGAGGCCCCAGATCTGTACGACATCATCTTTAAAAAAAAAAACAACAAAAACATACTGTGACCTCGATAGTAAGGCTGGAGCTTTGGTGAATGACGAAGAAGCAGTGTGGTGAAGGTTAAAAAAGGCAATTTACTTGGTTGTTGTCCGGACATGTGTTTGAGAACAGGAGGGCACTCAGGCTACACTCATGTATTTGTCTCAGATAATTTGTATTGTCCATGAAAGAGCTGCTATCAGACAGAATAGAGTCACCAAATGAAGTTCTTAACTCAGTTGAAAAGGGCACGAGTGTGATTCCAGATGGTTGTTTGCTACACAGTATCCTGCACAAGACACACACAGTGGCCATAGGTTCTGAAAATAAAACAACATGACAGCTTAATGTCTGCAGCATGTGTGGATAAACATACTGTAGCTGACATTTAACCCCTCACGTTATGGACAAGTTATCCTCCGATATCCTTTTGAATGACAGGATAAAAATACACAGAACAATCAATTTATATAAAATTTAAAATTATTTTACAAAGCAAAACAGCTCCAGGGGAACACCATTAATCCCCAAAACAGCTTCAGTGAAGAGGAGAGAACTTGCATCGTTTCTGACATCTGCACAGGTAACCACCAGCATAATGAATCAGTGAAGAGATGAAAGAGAATGCCGACACAGCACTGGAGACAGAGCTTACGTAATTACCTCGTGCAACTGGCGTAACCAGAGACTATATAGATCCTGCACAGTCTCTGTGATGGGAAAAGTATGCGACACTCTGGATGAGTTTTAAGATCCTTTTAATTTAAATTCAGCCACATACTCTTCTTACTGTACTGTGCTCTGGACAGTAAATGCAATCATAAAGCACTGCATTTATTGCACAGAAGGGTTATGGTCCAGTGGTCGTGCAAAGTTGGACAGGTAGGACAAGGGATGACAGGATGTGGAATGAGAGAAGATGCACGAGCAGGCAGGTATGGATAATGGACAGGACAGTGTCACAGGTTTGGCAGAATGTCTGCAGTCACGCAGGGTTTCTGAATAAAAAAAAAAGAACCTGCGACTTGCCGCACTGCTGATTTCCAGAGTAGCAGAGATTAGCACAGTTTATGGAGGAGTCCCCTTTAGAAAAAAAAAAACACCACAGATTAATTAGAGAGTAAATAACGTGAATGGGGTGTAAAACTTATTTGAAAGTTTTAAAGATATTTTTGCATTGCGTTGGTCAACAAGTAATCTTTCATGTGGACGACTGCAGGGTCAAAGTGATGCAATATGCCTGTAAGTCTCTGTCAGAGGAGGGAAACATCTTCGTTACTCTGTGAGTATGCTCGCTGAGCATTCACACAGAACTTATTCCCAGACAACAAAGGGTTTATGTTCTTCAAAAAAACGCCTCTTTCTATTTAGTTTTTCACTGGCCATCACACACTCTCTTCATCCTCCTGATCAACAACTCTGAATTTCACACAGATCATGCCGGTTAGACAATTGTGCTGATACAACATTCAGGACTGATTTATAGATCTGCTATTGATCAAGACGCCAAAACATGTGAGCTGTTTTAACATTGGCAATAATTATCTTTCATTAGTGAAATTAAGATTTTAGCAATTGTGAGCTGACTTTTGTTATTTCAAATTTATCACCTGATCACAAGAAAACATATTCCCCTCTTGGTTTACAGTGCTGTATGTTAGTCAAATCTGAAATCTTTGCCTTTCTGTCAAAACCACTGTCTCTCTCTCTCTCTCTGTCACACACACACACACACACACACACACACACGCAAATCTCACATAGACGTGTGTGAGAAGCAAATTCAGGATCAGAGGACCTCGCAGGGTAGCGGCACCTCATCGTTCTCGGGGGCACATTCCTTTGATATGCATTTTTCAAGTGAGGCCTACCCCCTTGTTGCCGTAAGTTTCATGAAGGGAAATATTTATGGCATTAAAGAAGCAGATCGAGCACTCTGGGGTTCCCATAATTGCCACCAGTGGGTAAGTATTTAGGATTATTCTGTCCCTGCATGCTGAGGTGCTGTTATTGGTTCTGGGAGTCCAGTGTCCAGTGTTTCCATGGGGATATATAAATAAGGTCTAGTAGTTTGGATAAATAAACAACACACAGCCAATGGGGTTACTTTGTGGAGAGGATAGTCATTTTATTTTAAAAAAATGCTTGGCTTCTGTGGCCACTTCTTTTTCTCCAACCTTAACAACCAACTCATTTTCATTGTCTTCTAAAATAAATAAATGTTTTCTGATCTGACAAGGGAATAATAATAGAAAACTCTTCTGTCATTTCCTCCCACAACAGTAACAGAAATGATTCATAGTTGGCTGAGGTTTGGTTGGTCACGTACCTAAAGGCAACATTTTTTTTAAATGAATGGGCATATCTATTCAAGGCAGCAGATTCACCCCAAGGTGGTGGGTTGGCACCCAACCGTCCCACCAGAGACCAGGGTGTGCATCCCATCTGTGGTTAATGCAAATCATTTAAAGTCTGTCTGAGCTTTCTTTGGATTAAATTGTCCAGTGAGTGTTTAAACATAATGTAAGAATTTTGCTTGATTCGCTACAAGTGGATATTATACTGCAAGATCATATATTTTGGCGTAAAATAAATACCTTGGCCTTTTACATTCAGTTAATGTTCAGTGTTAACGTGTTTGTGTCCTGCCTGATACATGAAAACAAATAGCATATCCTCATTATAACTGTAGAAAATGGAATCAGGACACATTTATCTTTCCTTTCTGTTTCAAATTAGTTGAAACTGTCACTTCTAAGAGACCGTGTTGCAAAGTCATTGTCTTACTGATCCACAGACATCAGCCAGGAAAAAAATAAACATCGTTCATCATTTTAAAGCTGGAGTAATTAATATGTCTATAGTAGCAGTGGGTCAAATGATGCAATGTGCAATGTGACAGGGGTCATTTGTAGTGATGAAGCCTCAGTGTTGTTTAGGGAGCTTTTAAGCTAATAGTTTAGCGACTCACTGTATTGCTGCCTGAACATCATCATCATTGGCAGACAGACAAATTTAGAGATTAGCCGCTGCACATAGTGAAGTGTTTTAGCTACTCTTAGATATTTCACTGCGGCATGAGTCCCTCAGCACTGATCCATCTGTCACTGGTGCACTGAGCAGGTAATCAGGATCCAAAGCTTTTTAGAGAACCATGCTTTCAAGGACACCCACTGTTTACTGGGTGACCTTCAACGTAAAACCAATTACACATGCAATTAATCCTGCTCGAGAGCACTACAGAGAACAAATGACGACTGACCAAATGGCAGCAGATGTGAATTGCTTGAACTGGACACAATACAGCGCCGTGCAAAAACGAGACCGAGCTCGTCCGCCCTCGTCCTGCCTCCCGTTCACAGTCAATGAAAAGCTAAAGGCGCCACAAGGTGGTCGATGTCTATGCGTCGTCGTTTTCCAATGGCATCGTTACGCTCTCTGCACACATCTTCCGGTGCACAAATGGTCTCAACATGTTTGCTTTTTAATGACCTGAGCTCTTTCTGACAGTCTGCACCACCTTTTATTAAGGGCCTCAAGAAAGCCACTCACATTATGGAAATATTAATGCAACAGATGGTTACAGAAATAACTGCTGAGAGCTTTATAAATGTTTTGCCAGTTTAGAGAGTATCTCCAAATTGCAGTGTTTCTAGGAGACTAATTGGCTATTCTGAAATTACCCATATCGCCTAATTAGGTTTTGAAAATCAGGCAAACATTTCTACATTTAGCCAAATATTGTCAGAGTCGTGATTTAAATATGTGCCTTTTGAAATACTACAAAATCCAGATCTTGAAATAGGAGAAAATCAATATGAAGAAGAGTGATATATTCTGCGTTTCACAACAGCAGTCGTCAAGTGATAACTACAACAATAAAACTTCATTATGCCTGTGTTGAATTAATTAGCTTTGCCTCCTCAACATGGGCCAACAGCTGGAGTGTGAAATAGACACGAACGCAGCTTAATTCCCACTTGATTTAATCACATTTTTTGGTTTTCTTTTACATATCTGCATCGTCTCCCAAAAAGACAGACAGCATCTCTTTGTTTCTGAAGCAGGGCATGCGGCATTTCACGTGCAACAGTTGCCTGTTTTGAGAAAAGAAGTGTGGAAGGACATGGAAGGACACTTCGGGCCTGGAGTCCTCCCCAGAAAAGTCTTTGAAGTGAGGCGTGTTCGCGAGCGTGAGGCTGCACGTTCGGTGGAGGCTGCAGAAAGAGGCGGGCTCGGGAGAACTTATGTAAATCTCCCAGATGGTAATGACCGTGTTTGATCGACGAGAGCGTGAGGGAAGATTCTGGAAACAACGTGATAAAGGGGGGAGGGTTCATCACCGGAGAATGTTTTCTTTACTGTCACAGCGAAGAGAACATATACTGCTGACACCGAGATGTTATGTATGTTTTCTCTTCACAAGGTTATCTAGTGGACATCTGCACATTTATGAAGTTACTCTCCCATGCATGGGCATGCACAGCGTCAATGGAGAAGGACACGTCTGACACTTTTACAACTTTGCTGCATTAAAAAAAAGGCAACTTCACACATTTTCCCTAAAACCACCGTTCACTGAAGCGTAAAAGCAGGACGACAGGAACTCCTTATAACACACCAGCAGCTCTTTCTTTTTCACCACACATTCTCATTCATCTCACCTTGTTTACTTTCCCACTAGTTCTGAGGGTAATGGAAACAGGCAGGAGAGCCAATTGTAGACGATCCCAATGAAATTACCCCTGCAGAACGAGGCGCACATCAGCTCCCAAGCCGGCTAACCCCCGGTATTGATAGCCCCCAGATGAAACCGCTTCCCAATTAAACTCACTCATGTGTTCAAAAAACAAAAAAACAACAACAAAAAAATGCAAGCTAATACCGTCCCTTTTGGCAGATGCACACAAGCCAGAAGGAGGCAAACGGCAAGTTCACCCAATGCACTTTTTCTTCTTTTTGTGTCTGGTTTTACTGAAAGGCTTGGTGAAATAATTGGCTTTTTGGCAGCTGTGGCAAACAGGAAGCATGACGGCAAGAAGTAATTTCCAGAGGACAGGCGCCTCAAACAAAATGTGTAATGTGTATTAATGATGCAATTAAAGTAGCAATGATTGTAAGAAATTTGCCTTTTTGTAAATGCTTTTCTATTAAATGATCAAGTGATGCCCTTGCACCTCCCTTTCATGCATTTTATTGTGTTGCTACAGGAACTTCTCACATTGTGCTCGCGTGTCGATAGGTTCTGAGAGGATGGCTACCAGATCTTTATCTCATGCGTTTGGAAATTATGTATATTGGTTTGTTCTTCAGCGCTACATCAGCATTTCTCATAAGGACAAAAGATCGAAACAAACAAAACACGCTTCATTTTTGCAGCGATATTGCAATCCTGCCACAACCGATGTGTGTTTCAGAACACAAGTTACTGCAATGAGCCGTGCCCTCTAATGTGTGCTTCTGCAATGCTGGCGGGGAAATTAGTCAAATTAGTTGTATTTTGTTTATACAGTCATAAATCTTGGCTGCAATGTAACACCACTGATAAAAAAAAAAACAAAGCTAGAAAAACATCAAATGAAAAAAGTCTCATCTAAATTTATGGAAGTAAGGAATAATTAAAGTGATGCTCTTTCTAGATGCATTAAACGTCTCGTAGCTGTTATGCATCTAAACATCTCGACATACAGGATGGGTCTAATGAAAGGCTATCTAGATTAACAAAAGAAAACACTGATAAGTATTATAATTTGTTTTATTTATTTATATAACCAATGTGTAATCTCAGCCATGTAGAAGAAGCATCTGGAAGCATAAGTTTGAGATAAAGTTTTCTAAAATTAACAGGCCATCTGCACAATTAGCCTGTAGCACATCTGCTGGAAACATACATGCAACAAAAAGAAAAAGGGGGGGGGGTGTTCAGAGCTGACAGTATATCAGGAGACAGCTCTTCGCCCTGGGGTGTGTTTGTGTGTGTGTGTGTGTGTGTCAACCGGGGGTGACTGAGGTCTCCAACAGGGTTGCAAGACACTCACAGACAAGCCAAGAGGTAGACGGACTCCTGGAGAGTTGCCCATGGCATCAAATACACGGGTGGACTTGCGAGCACCTGCTTCAGTGCTCGGTGGGCATGAAATTGAACAGAGTGATGGTGACATGGGGTATCATCGTGCATCAGTGTGCGGACGGTTTTGTTTTTTTGGGGGGGGGGGGGTTTCCAAAGCATCATTTGCCATCGCTTCCACAATCTTGAAACTGCGAATGAGCTCCGCTCTGACAGCGTGCCAGTGCAGCCGGGTGTTTTGCATAAAACTCACTTTAAAAAGAAGAAGGTAAGAATTGTCCCACAGTGCTAATTATCCACAAATCAGAGGCTTTGATAGGGTTGTTGATAAATACAAATGAGTCAGCGCTTACTTCACCAGGTGCCCAGGCGTCTGGCTTTCAGAACTCATTTTTTGGCCTCCACTTCTGCTTCACACTCCCCGTCTCCTCCACCTGCTCGCAGTCTCAGCCACTCAGGAAAAGAGTAAACACAGCGGTAAAACTCAGCAGCAGGTGTCAGAGCACGATTCAACTATGAAGGCTAACAAGCCTCATTCTTAAGTCAGAAATGAGCTAAAGCAGTCTCTCCATTCTATTTTGTGCCACGATGCTACAATTTCATTTGACCTTTTCCAGGAAATGTGGTTTTCGCAAATGGCAGGTCAGACACGTCAAGGTGTCGAGAAAAGAAATGGGATATGTTGGACTGAAAAAGAAAACTTGTTCTACCCTAAATTTTTCTTGTAAGCATCAGTTAATTCCCTGAAATGTGAAGGTGATGTAAAAGTTGTAAAAGAAACAGAAGAAGAAGAAAAAAAAATTAGACCTCACTGAGAGATCTAATTTCAGTCAATCGCCAACTTCAGTTTTCATTTTGCATTTCAAATATTGGTGGCTTATCCCATTTCTTTCCGTCTTTCATGTCTATCCAATATTAATAGCCTGAGGACCCCCCCCCATAAATGAACGATCTCCTTATTAATAAAACAACAGTGTGGCTCAAGTGTTGAACTGAAATGAGTCTCTTCTCTCTCTCTCTCTCTCTTTGGCTTCCTTGAAGGAATGTAAATATGAGCCAGGGGGGTTAATGGTTTTCTGAAGATATAATTTCATTGCTATCGCTTTTATTACCACTGTCATCATTATGGTGCTTGTGACACGCCACTGGAGCTTGTGGTGGATTATTGCAATGGCCACGTCAATAATTGCTGTATCCCCAGGCATGAAAACATAAAAGAGGCATCAACTGACCATTTGTTTAAAAAAAAAAGACCTTAGCCACCGTAACTGGCACAGCAGTTTTATTGAACTGAAAAGGAAATGAGCTTGGCATAACAAACAGTGACAGTTGTAGGGGAAAAAATATAAGGTATGGTATACATATCAGCATCAGACTATATATTCTCTATAACAGATCAAACATGTTCATGAAGTCCCAGCAGCAGCAGTGCAGACCAGTCCTATAGAAACCACACTGACTGAATAATAATGTGTCTTTTATACTGAGTCAGTGGTGGCAGCAAATAGACATCCATGCAAGTCGATGACGTCTGTGAGAAGTAAAGAGGTGACAAGCCAGGAAATGTTATACTTCCCCCGAATGCCAACAAATAGGTCACCAAACCCCCACAACAAGGAGGAGGAGAGGGGGCGAGGTGGTGTGATTCACGGGGCAGACAAAGAGGAAAAATAAGGCAGAAAATACGGGACAGACTGACAAGCGAGCTAAGAAACATATGACGGGATTCCAATTATACTTGTCTAGACAGATTCGTGACATTTCACAGTGTGGCAAGTTAACATTGTGTGTTTGGTTGTGGCGAAGTGAGTCAGTTATAGTGAGTCTTTCCTTTCCTTTGAGGTTTTGCCTAATTTTCTGTTTTTGGTGGCTGCTGATGAGGAGGCGGGGAAAAAAGAAATAGAGCAGCAGAGAAGCAGGAAATCAGAGTGAGACAAAGATGACAAGCTTGAAGGAGATGTAAAAAAAAAATTCCTTGCACACGTATAGGTTTTAGGCGGGAGAGAAAATGCACAAAGCAGAACTGAAATGTACCGTTTCGCTGCCAGACTAAAAATAGGGACTAGGCAGGAGCACTTCAAGACCTGACAGTGTTTTGAGTTCTGTTTCTTTAGCTGTTAAGAAGCAGGGAGAGAGTAGACGTCTCTGCCAAGTGTGTGCACGAATCCCTTACGCTCAACCGGGGATATTGGGACGTCTGCCACCAGGATGTTAGAAGGATAGCAGCTTTGGAGAGAAAGAGAGGCACATGAATGAACAATGCTGCAGACGGCACTCCACGGCGAGGCCGCCTTCTGTGCCGCATTCTGCCCCAATCTCTGCCGCTTATGTAACGCCATGTTATATCCAAACTCCCCTGAGTACAAATAAACCAAAGCTGGCATACTTGGCTTCAGTAACACTTCCTTATTTCATTTATTCATCTGTTTTCAGTTTTGATTTTACACAGAAAGACGAGGCCGGTGGTCTTAAAACCCCACGGAAACAAACAACAATGATGTTTGTTTGTTTCTCACTTTTTCCTGATTTCCTCACCCTGTCTGTGTGGCTCTCAGCCCCAAGCCTGTTCATTCCTTCTGAAGATGTGGTATTTTTTGAGGAAGTGTTAAAAATTACACTTTTTTGAGGGCTTATCTCCTAAAACAGCTGGGTGTTGTAGTCTTAAGAAAACCTCCACTCAAGTAGGAGGAAATACATTTATGTTGAGCATTATTTTTTCTTTCTTATATTTTTTGGCAAGTTTATGACGATGAAGGACCTTATAATAATGTAGTTAACGGATGTGTAGTTTTTGGATAACAATGGGGGTGCTGTATGTGGCACACTATCGATCGCTCGTCCTCAAACATTGTTCCCAATTCTTATGCATCGTGTGAGCACCAACGATGTAAAGACAGAAAGACAACAGGAAAGTCTGGTCTGTAGGATCTCTGGCAGTAATTTGTCGAAGCCTGTCTTCAAAGTCTTGGTGTGCCATTACTTCAAATACAGTCTTATCTCAAGAGATTTAATCAATGCAGAGGTATCAAGTGGAGAGGAGAGATATGTGCACCACCATCCCCCAGGCACTTGTATGTTGCTGCTGGTGGTGCTGCCACTCATGTAGAAATCCCACATTGAGCAGCCAATTACAGAACCACCACTGGGCTACCGCTTCACCACCTCCTCGACGTTCGCCCATTCATCGATCGGCACCCTCATTTTTAACCTGGTGATGCTCGAATCATATACAGTTAGTAAAAAAAATAAAGGGCAAAGGTGTAAAGGCCTTCAACCAGTCCACAGGGTGCCCACAGTAAACTGTATTTGCGATGTCTGCACGTGCCGTGTTGGTCCAGTGATTTTTGTGACCTCTTCCTCCTCGGGGCTGGAAATAATGTGCAAACAAGGGAGACTCAAAGTGAGCTGTTGTTCCCCAAAGCAGGTCTCTGGTGGACATTAAGTGCAAGGTGAGGCGAGACGCTTTAAACAACCTAGTACACACAAAGAGGTCACCCAAGACAGCGAAAGGCCGCCAGCAGGAAAACAAAACAAAATCCCTCATGTAAATCTCTCCTCCCTGAGCGTCTCGATCTACAACGACCCAGCAGGCAAGCAGGTAGGTAGCCGAGGAAGTGGGTCAGTTAAACGGGTCAAGATTGATGAGCGGGGGGGAAACACGCATTCTTCTTACAATATAATTAATACCTCCAAGACTTTTCCTGAGCTATTTTTGCCCTCTCTGTGAGTATTTGGGTTTAAAACCAGACTGACGCCCCCCCCAAACAAGCCACCAGTGGCTCGGCGGTCAGGCCATTAGTGTGACAAGAGAATAGGGCTGAGCCCCATCTGTCACGCCACCAGATGAGGAGATTAGAATGGAGGATATGTAAAGAGAAACTAATTTGGAAATAACAAGAGAGAAATTGCAAGGTAAAGGTGCGCTGAGCAGCCCCCTCGGGGTATGTGCATGCACAACGAGCTTTTGCAATCATGGTGGGGCGAAAAAAAAAAGCGGCTTAATTCATGGTCTCATCAGCCTTAAATATTCACAAATAGTGTTTGGCTCATTAATAATTCACAACTGACTTCTGGTCATGTCAACCAATGTCAAAGTCTCATTAATAGTTTCACTGCATTGAGAGTCTATACAATCTGTGCTCTTTGGTGGACACACTTTTGCAATATATCCTCTGCTGCAGGAGAAAGCGTGAAGAGGGACTGACCGTTGACTCCCACAGACGCACTGGCCCCTGAAGCCACAGAGAGAGAGAGCCGGCATGGAAGCAGATAAAAGAGGACATAAGTCATGCAGACAAACAAAGACAGAGCGGATATTACTGAAGATTGATTCACATCATGATGAGAGAGACAAGCAGACATTCATATTGTAATTTATAATGGACTCAGACAATTAAAACAGAGCTCATCGTTATCTCGGGGTCATGAGAAAATTTATTCATAGCCCCTCATCAAGCTGTGCCGAGACGTACCAAAACAGGGAGGCAGCGCTTCCCTCAGTCTAACAAGCTGATATTTTGAAACGGGAGGTTTATTTTTTAATATATATTTCAGCCTAAAATACCAAACTCATTTCCATCCGTGCTAACTGCAGGAAACATAATGAACCCAATCATGGCGATTTTCCACAGGTATTTCACTCAGAGACATCTGCTGCCTGGAATGAAAGGAGATACTAATTTGGCTGGAAGGACCAAGAAGGATTTTGTGATTGTGTGTGTGTGTGTGTGTGTGTGTCTGTCAAGAGTGTGGGTGCGTGAATTTGAGAGAAATGCACACGCACGCCGGCAACCTGATGCAGCACAGCAAAGCTTCCAAATCCTACACCCCCCCCCACCATGCCACCGCACAGAGTCTCCGGGGACCGGGTAAAATTTAATCACACTAAACATATGTGTGAGATGAGGTGACGCACTATCGAATGAATACCAGCATGAAGAGAAGCAAAAAGCCGTAATGTCAAGAGGATTCACAGTGAATATCTGGTGAATAAAGTGCACTCCCACAGCAGCGGGCAGGCAGCTGCACCTCACCCCCACACATCGAGGCAAGTGTGTGTGTGTGTCGGGGGGGGAATTCACTGTTTTGACGAAGTGTTTCATAATGAAAGAGTCTATGGATCCATGTGTTTATTAATTGCAGATGAGCAGGCTGGTACATTGCATGCGTGCACATTTAGGTGATTTGTCGTCTTTCTGTTCATGAGCCACCATGGCTACAAAACAAAAAAACACTTTTTTATGAATCTTTATACAGATTCTTGCACAGGCAACCTGAAAAAATCTGTACATGCTGCATAGATTACACTCATTTGTTTCTTGTAATATGAGTAAAAAAAACAACGATACCGTTGAGAGAGTCCCGTTACTCTGAGCGAGTTAATTGACACACCAGAGCAATAACTTGGCATATCAGGTGGTTTTCAGCTGCTCAAGCACGAGCATGACTTGGCAGCCGAGTTGGTCGGCCAAGCCGGAGAAGTGAGATCTGCATGTGGTATTTTTAGACCTTACTAATGCCTTTGGCTGTGTACCACATCAACTTCTGTGGAAGGACTTTGGTTCACAAAGAAAAAAATATGGTCAGGGCTTTCAGCATTTTGTCTGCGCTCGGCGATGGCTCACAAAAGTGGAGTTTACTAGTTCATGTGCCGCATGCGGCGATAAGCATGACTGCAGACCCCAGTTTGACCTCTATCTTTTAGTACAACATTAGAGGTTATCTCTCAGTCGCTGCTGTGAGTGGGAGTTGCAGAGAAGCAACAAAAAGGGGCGTACATACACGTCCACATTAAAACTTAAAGATGTAAACAGGGGATGGCGACCGCTGAGGGTGAGACGTGAGCAGCATTTCACACTCAACTCGTTGACCATTATGAGCGCCCTGCATGTTGCCGTAATCATCCATGTCAACGCAATCATGCGCTCAAAATAGCAAGTGAAAGTATGGAAGTACGCAAATTGAAGGCAGCACATCAAAGGGAAGTTGCAGAGGATTTTGGACGCTATCTACGTATCTATCCTTAAAGAGGTTCCTAATCCATTCAGGTGAGCTCAAAGATTAGGTTCAAAGTAGTAGGAAAGACATAGCAGAAGTGCAAAGCCTTCTTTAACCATTAATTTGTAGGGCAGGTGCAGCGAGAGAGAGAGAGAGAGAGAGAGAGAAGGAACAGGGTTACACAAAGGGCAGCCCCCCCCCCAGGGAAAAGAAGGCTGGTCATGGAGGAAATACATCAGCGGTAGGAGGCAGTAAGGTGGGTAAGAGTTGTGCCTCAGGCAAAACAGTCGGTGGATAAATCATGAATTCAGAATGAAAAAGTAACTGGACCTGAGGGACACTCGTGGCATGTGGCAGATCACATTATGTCCATTTACAGTCGGTCGTCCAATCCAACCGAAATGTCAGTCCAAGGCTCGGTGGTGTCTCTTCCTGTCCTTTATGTTCAGCTCTACAGTTTGTCCAAGCAAGATAAACCAGGTGACACAAATAATCTAGCAGGAGAAACTGAGAGGAAATGGTGACAAATTAATTTGTCATCTGACGTGAATGTGTTGTTGCATTTATCTGGAGTGTTGTACAGGAAAGTGACGAAAGGATTTTCGGAGCCTACATATTTTAGGGACAGGTGCGGGTGGGAAGAGATTAGCACGCGTGAGTTTATTTGAGGGAGCAGTTGATAAGCCCACAGGAAACAGTGAGCTCTACCGTAGCTGGTTGCAGATAAAACACACAATGGATGGTTTAGTCTGCGGCGCTCACAATGTCATGGGAGGACACAGCGGATGAGCATGTGAAAGGAAAAGCTTTGGTGCGACACGGTGGGGACAGAGATGGAGCAACGGGGTGGAGGTTGGAAAGTCGGGGTTTGATAAATAGAAGTTGGTCACCGAGAGCTTGTGGCAAACTTTATGCTTCATAAACACATGAAGTAGGTGGAGTAGTAGTGCCTGTCTGAGCTCCCATCAGCATACCTGATGTCCTGTGGTAGTATCATGCTAAATTTGCCACAGTACAATTTGAATTCATTTGGGCCCGTTTGCAGAGAAGCCAGGGCAATATGGATAAAACCTTCTATGATAGTATCTTTTATTTTATTATGTATAATATCAAAATCAATTGTGATTTTTTTGTTGATAAAATAATAAAAAAAGTAATTTAATGCTTCGATTTCAATTTCACAAATTATATAACATTTTCTCTGTCCATTTATTAGGTGCACACTTACAATGAGGACAGAACCTCCTTACTTTTGTGCAGCTGTAAAAAGGTAATGAGTTTTTATTGACTACTGTAAGCTGTTGAAGCTACTATTACATCATTCTTTCATTGTCTGAATGGAGCCCCCGGATTATAACACAAGGGTTTTATCTTCCTGTTGTGTTTGCTTGTTGTGTATTCAAACCCTTGGCAGGTGCCGTGCTGTGCCCGTCAACTCCCCTTCGCCCTGATGTAAACCAAAAACCTTTTTCCAATCTGCTGCCAGACGTGTGCGTCTACACCAGTGTGTGTTCATGCGTGTGTGTGTAGGTGTGACGTCAACTGTGAGCCCTTGAGAATGGATAAATGACAAAAGATGCGATTCTTCCAATCTCATCCCCTCTTGGGAGGGGGTGGCAGCAATGAAGGAGAGATGCGCGTCTGTCTGGTTTGGCCCCGCAGACCCAGCACCCCTGCTCCTCTGAACCCCGGACCCCCAGAGAGAGAGAGAGAGAGAGAGAGAGAGCAGACGTCTGTCACGATACCGACAAGCCAAGGGTGGCCGTTCTCCAACTGAGCCCAGAGGTGACAGAGCTGTGAAGACCCCCCCCCGAGATCGGCGTCACTCACTAAGTCAGAGAGCTGTCTCTTTCAGGGACCCGAGGGGTGCAGACTCACATCAAAGGGTTAAATGCGGCGACACACCCCGCTCGCCCACGCGCCCGTGAGCACACGAGCAGAAACACAAAGACCCCGTCAGTCAAGCGAACCGGCGTACGCGAAGTGACACACGACAGAGGGTGCTTACGCAACACTTGATTCATTTCAAAGGTGTAATTGGATGTCTGTTTGGGTCGGGGGGAAGAGGCTCGTGGCACCGGCAATATCAAAGCTGACATTCATCAAAGTCTGCCAAAATGACAAACACCACGTTAACGCTCAAATACACATAAAACCCAACCTGATATTCTTTTATTTTTACAGGCAAAACATACATACATATCTGTCACAAAGCATATCGAGAAATGTAGGTACAGTAACTTCAATCCGAGTTGCATTTCAAATACGGCTTCCTATTCATGTTAAATGCAGACAGGAAGAAGAGGAGAAAAAAAAATCTTCCCATTATAATTCCCCAAAATAAATTGGTTTCATAGGGAAAGAGTACATTAATTCAAAAAGACACATTAATTCAAAACACATGTAAATTCATGTTTCCAGAAAAAAGTAAAAATAAAAAAACTGAGATAGATGATAGATGTGACACAAGCTCACATCTTGAAATAAAAAAAAAAAAAAAATCACAGTTCTTTCATCCACTTCAGTTTCTAAGAACCACCCGGTACAAATGATCGTCTCTTCACTTTCAAGAGCAGAGCGCAGTGACACCCTAATCAACTGCTGGAGGCAGCCAGAGAGGAGTTAGCATGACTTCTCTGTGTGTACACGACGTAAACGTTAAGTCCTGAGGCCTCGTGTGCGACACTCGCTCTCCATTCACCACAGAAAAAGGGGATTAAAGGCACCAGCGTGGACACAGCTTCTGAGATCTGAGAAGACAATAAAACCCCACAGCTCGCACAAAACAACGGAGGCAAATTCTTTGACGTAAATCACAGAAGTGGATTTTTTTTTTTTTGCTGAGCTTAATATCCGCCACGGTCCATCAACCCCCGCTACGAGCGATAAATGGCTCTTTAAATGTACACTGGCAAAGGAACGCCCTGTATTTGCCATTTGAACATTCAATTTTTCATGTAGCCGTTCCACTGAAGCGAGGAAACTAAGGTGGCATGAAATTATTAAGCAAAGAAAGAATATATTATTTAGAGGAATTTGGTGGCATTGTGGATACAATGGAACGTAACAAATGGTCAGTGTTCAGGCTGAAGGAAACCTAATGCACATACATATATGGATAAGCTGTAATTTGGTCCAGGCGCGGAGACATATCGGCCATGTGATCGTTCATTTACTTGTTCAGCTTCATCCCTCTGTGTTTTTTTTCTGTTGGAACAGCTAATGTAGGTCAACCCATTTGGACATGATACAATAACCACTCTAAAATCCATGAACACAGTTTAGTTAAGGCCACAGTAGAACAGAAGCAGACAAAGACTACATTATTATTTCTTCTTTTTCGCATTGACTACCTTCATTCTTTGATAATAATAAAACCCACACCCGAGTTCACTTCAAAATATTCAAGGGTGTTGCTGTATTTCACATACTCACTGTAAACACATTCTTTTTTTTATACAAATCCCAGGTTTAGTGCAAGAACGTTTCACATGAGGCTCCTGGAGTTGGTGCACAACAAGGCAGTGGTCATTTTTGTTTTTGTTGTTCATAGTGGTTCACAGTTAGTGTGATTTAAGGCCTTGTAGTGTGGTCAGTCAGTTACAGTGAGCGGGAATGTAGAGAATGAGAGGCTCCTGGCAGCCGTGCATCTCCGCCTTCACCGGCATGTAGTTTAAAGTTCCTCAAAGAAGGCCACCCTGGACTTGGTGCTCTGTAGCGTTAACTGTGGAGGAGATAATGACACCGCTGATAAGGTTTGCTTTTTTTCATCAGTGGTGGAAGTAAACAGGAACAGAATGTGCCGCAGTGGAGAAAGCAAGCAAAATAAGCAAACAGGAAATCCATATTGGAGACGGATGCCGTCGAAACCATCACCTGCATTTTCCCTCAGCCTGATCCAGCCCCAGCACTGCGGCTCCAGGATTTCGACCGAGAGACCATTAAAACCAAAGTGTGGATGATCAACAAGCTTGCCGGGTGAAAGCATATCTTGAGAACTGAACTTTTTAGAATTCCTCGGCTGTCAGCAGCCCTTTGGATTGTACGCGTTTGGTTGCAAGCCTGGGTGCACCCTGCATGAGTTTCTTTTCACGCAGTGGTGGGGAGCCTGGTCTCCTTAAAATCACGGGTTCAGTTGTGAGTGAGTGTGAGTTAGGATTCAGCACTGTTACACAAGTAAGGGACAAATATGTTATATTTTGTTTTAGTCCTTGAATTAATGTCAGTGGTACTCATTGCACAGAATTAGCATTTATTTATTATATTATTGGTTTATTATTACTGACACTTTCACATGTACGAAATACTTTTGCTTTCTCAGTAAACAGTTGTGGCAAATTTATTCTGGGCAGTTTAAACAGTATCATAATTTCTACAGTGACAAGATGTTTTGCATGTAAAAAGCTCTGATGCCATTTTCTTGGATATATGTCTATTTTCCATTCAGTCATTTAGTCCTACCTAAATTTGGCACTTGCTGACTACAAAATGTTGACCTGTACACAAAATGATGACCGTAAAATGACTCAGCAGAATCTTTTGGTCCGCATCATATTCCACCACAACACAAGATGTGACTCGTTTCCCTCAACTAATCAAAAAGACTAAGCGAAGATAATTGCAGAGCCTCGGTGCGATTTGGTGTGTTTACAGAAAACATACCCCCTAAGGTTATTCTGTCTGAAATAAATCTCTGATGGTATGTGAGGGCGTGGAGCGCTGTTGATGCGTCTTACACCGATCTTAATTTACATCAGCAGAGAGAAAACTCAGCCTTGTTCAGGGTTCAAAACCAGCCCTGGCAGACAAAGAAAATCTGTAGGTTTCCCAGACTCTCTGCTGCTGCAGAGACGATCAAACAGACAGCGAGAGCAGAGTGGGCAGGAGATCAATGCCGGTCCGAGAAACCGCTGTTAATTGTTTTTCTCTCCGGGTTTAAATGAGCCGGTGATGGATTCATTCAGGCAACTGTGCTGTGCTTTTCTACGCCCTCAGCATACCTGCCCATTACCTCATCTAATACAGCATGGGAGAGCACCGCTTCAAATCAGGTGGGCAAACTATTTCTCCTCTCCTCAACATATGCACGGTGAGGGGAATTAAAGCGGCTGCCAAGGTAAATATTAGACCACGGATGAAGGAGGACAGTTTGGGAAATCCGGTTTATTTCTGGGAAACATGTCGATGGAAGGACTTAAGCAAATCCAAGCAGATAAAGTGTGGGAGGGGGATGGATTTGCGGGGTAATGTTTACCAATCACCTTCTATTGTCCCTGCTGACACACAACCTATACTACTCTAGTGAGTGTGTAAGCCTGAGCTTGTGTTTATCTAACACTTAAGCATTGTGTTGCACACTGCCCACATGTCTGCATGCTGGAAAGACCAAGAACTCTTTATTCAACGATTCAGGTATTAATGCTGTGAATGGAACAACAGCAAGCTATTTCCAGAAAAGAATCGCTTCTCCGCGTTGTTTAGCACTGTGAGAGTGACCCCGATGGTAGGCCTCCATTCGAGCGCCACTTCACGCAGTCTGGATGGACTGACCTATATTAAAAAAAAAACATTTCCTCTCTGTGAAACTTCACAGAGTCACTGCAGTGCCTGTGTTGTGATTCAGTTGTTGAGAGCGAGCTCTCCAGGCATGCCCGCTGCTAACGGAGCAGAACTTGCGACCCGGCAGAAGTGCAGAGGCGCTGGGCCGTGTTAAGGGGCCGTTCATTAATCATCCAGAGGGGAAACTTTACCACGGGGTTGCAGCCGGTCCTGGCACTTCTGGCTAAGGGATCTGTGCTTCGTTCCACATTCCTTCTGACCTTCTTTTCCCACCGATCCCGGTCCCACTCTGGTCACCAACTTCACGGTACATTTTCTCCGTGACTCGGCTTCAATCAAAGCCCCCGTCCTTTGAACCTTTTTGGTCAGCCTCCCCCAAACTCCTCACCTCTTCTGGCAAAAGCTGACTTAGTTTCCTCACTCTCCAATTCTCTTCCCTCCTCCCTCGATGCCACTCGCTCCCGCCCCCTTCCTCTCCCAGTAACAAGATGAATGCCGGCCGCCTCTGGTTCAATTAAACCAACACTTTTAACTTAGCTCCCTCTTCCCCTGCATGCCAGAGGTGCACCCATCCATCCATATGACTAATCGCCAAGCAGAAATCAATTAGTGCTCCCTTAACAAGTATATTTTACACTAGGCGACAAAACGGAGGAGGGGTAGGCTTCTGTGTTATACAATATGCTGAGAACATAGCTCATTTTTTAAAAATTCGATACTTATATTGAAATAGGAGAGATAGTCGTACGGGAAGATAAGGGAGAATGAGCCTAATCTGCCAGTTCATCAGAGGACAGTGAAATAGAATCCACTTTTTATAACGGTTCCATTGCCTTTGACCAATCGATTTGGGAATACCCCTGAAGCTGAAGGAGTCTGCCACTTCTATTTTTTGTGTCATTTCATATCATCACTACGCCAGGATGTAATTAAAAGGGCGGCATATCCAGTCACGAATAGCAGGGATTAAAAATAGCTGTTCTTACAGATGGAGCTGGCAAGAGGTACATACAAAAACCCACATTTCCCTCTCAGTTGCGCCGCAAGTTTGTTGGATTTATTTTTTCTTTTTTTAATGCACTGATGGCAGGTAATCACTGTGCACTTGTGGAGGTCACAGTAGATAATGAATGATTGCTCCCCCTCCCCCAGCAGGCTCCATCCCAGAAGAATCTCAAGGCTGAAAAATGAACTGGGGCCCAAGTGGAGACTGTTGCTATTAAGTGATGCCCTGAGAATCAATACCCCGCCTTAAAATAATATGCGGCATGGGTGTTGTAGCAGAGAGGACTATCAGTATTCTGACAGACAGTTATCCTTGGAAGAGGATGTACGATCTTCATTAAGTCTCCATTTACACCGATTCGTGTGATTGGAGCTGACTGGGCGGCTGAAAAGCTAAAACGCGTGTAAATGTAATGAAGTAAAAATGATGGCCACAATTAGAGATTTGTATATTTGTGAGATTTTTACATCTTAAAATTCTGAATTTGGTATTTCAATTAGAGGAGTGCGAGCACACGAAAATAAACACCACATGGCTGCAGCCGCAGTTGCAGTAGCTGCATTTCCTCTTTACTTTCATCACATACGTCAGACTCCGTCTTATTTTACAATACTGCTGCAGTGTAGAGATTTCAGGTGGAGTTGTGCACGGACGTCAGTGTAGTTACGTTGTGGACAGCTTGAAGCGGGTTTGTGTTCGGTGGGAATGTAGCTAGCTAACGCGGGAGGGGCAGGTCACACATATACTAGAAGTACAGGAGTGCACACACACACACACACACACACACACACACACACACAGACAGAAGGGTTACTTGTCAAGATTGGTTCTTGACAGCTGCATTGCTTTTATTCCCAAATTTCAGCAGAATCTGGGTTAGATCTCTGGCTGTGTATTGATGCAGTCGAATCTCTGGCTCTTGTCTGCTATCACTTCAAGCAGTAGATGTTATCAGATTTCTTTTCTGCTACCAAAGACCTCGGAGCTGATTTTGTGCATGTATAGTGTGGATAGAGAAGGCATGACAAGAGAATCATGCGTGCACAGTGTATTTTTGGAGCAATACGGGGAGCAGGTATTTTGTGGTCGGTGTTGCAGTGTGTGTTTACGGGTCTGCCCTGCCAGCAGCTGTGCTGATAGCTACCTTCTTAAAGTTGCTCTGCTTGCTGGTCCCCTGCTCGGTGTTCTGGTTGTGAATGATGTCCAGAGGCGTCTCCCTCTCTTTCAGCTTCAGACTTTCAATCTCCGTCTTCAGCTCATTCAGCTGCTCCTGCAAGTGCTTGCTCTTCTCCATGTACTCGACCCTGAACATGGACAAATTGAAGGTTGGGAGACGATTTAATAGATTGCCCTTCAGCCTTTTTTTTTGTAAAAATTCACCTCGCCTTGTCTGTCACACCATAATGAACATATAAGTCTCCATGACCAGTTTAACATATTTAATCACTAATTTTGCCATCACCATATATTGCATTGTTTCTGCTTCCATACCCTCAACTCTCAATGTTGTATGTAGGTCTGAAATTCCTGCTGCATGTAGCACATATACGTATATATCATTATTTGATATCAAAATCATCACGACCCTGCAAAACATAAATTTGTTTGCAAGCTTTCCTCAAAGAATCAGGGGAGTGAGAGGTGCAAATCATAAAAGGGCATGTAAATTACAGATTACATGGATTGATGGGCCTGTTGATGCCTGAGATTGTAATTCCAGACAATTTATGAGATCGGAAAAAGTGCGTTGCTTGCCAACTTTCTGGCAGTGCCACCAGTAATTTTATTTTTCATGAGGCTCCCACTGCCATCACAGTTGCTCTTTGGGTTTTATGAGCAGTTAACAACCAGGTACTGGACCTGCAGTCTCTCTTCTCACTCCTAACCTAATTACCTAATTAGACGACAATGAAGACCCAGGTAATTTATTCATCTCCAAAGCCAGGTTCATACTCATCTAAACGTTGTTTTTCCTGTCTGCAATCACTGACTGGGAAATGAAATGCTTGAATCAGCATCAGAGACTGCCAGTGCCGAAGGTCAATTGCTCACCTGAACTCCTGATTTAAAATGTTCATATTTAAAAGTGATGGTGGTGATCCAAGTACAATACTGCATAAATTTAGATTTTTTTATGTATTTAAAACAATCAACAAGCCACTGGAATCAGTCCTAACCACATAACAGGAAGGAAGGAAGCGTAAATGTAAACAAATCGGGCAGCATCAGCAGAGAAGGGCCGGGCCACTCACTTCTCTTTTTCAATCTCCATGGAGAGGCGCTTCATGTCCGTGTCTTTAAAGTCAAAGCTGAGGTTCTCCCTGCTGAAGCTCAGGTCAGGAGGCATGCTGTCAGGCTGGAGTCCAGGGGACTGGGAGGGGAGATGGATGAAGAGATCAGAGGGGAGGAAGGAGGCAGGCGAAGTGACAAAAATAAGGAGGCAAACTCTGGAAGTGATGAAGGAAGCAAAAAAACCTGAGGGAAAAGGTAGAAAGGTTAAACAATAAACGGAAAAGATTACAGCATATATAGAGGGAAAGGTGGAATTTAAAGATGTGTGAAAGTGAGATTCAAGGACATAATGTTGACACTACAGAGAACGGTTAAAGGGAGGAGGGGAAAAAGATCATGAACAAAATCTATGCCTTCAGATCCTGACCAGCTGCATCAGCCATTTGCCACCTAGATAAGAAATCGAACCTAAAACCAAATACACAATATAAATGTAAATACATTTGTTGGCATGTGAATCCACATACATGGTAGATACATTCCAAAAAATAGGCAGAGCACAGAGGACAATTTGACAAAGGCCTACAGAAACACTGTGTACGTTGTGCGATTTTTCACTAAGGAGCTGAAGTGTTCAGTGGAGTTCCAGTGGCAACATGTCTCTTTCCTCATGTGTACGTGTGTGCAGTGTTTACACTTTTTTATTCAGAAGCTTGTGAGCGAGTAGTTCTCTATCAACATCCAGCATCTCTATGTTTATGTGTGTGTGTGTGTGTGTAAGCAGATGAACATGCATTGTGTTTTTAGCACCTCAGAAGCCTGTTCCTACGCGAGTATCTCCTGATCGGTGTGGCTTTGTGTGTGCGCATGTGCGTGTGTGTGAGTGTGTACTGTATGTGTGTGTTCGGAGGAACCAAGATTGAACTGTCAAACCTGCGCGACCATCGCACATTTCCACACCAGCAGCAGCAGCTCAGCTGAGGAAGTGTGCAGTATTTTCTCTGTGAAACAACACTGCAAGTACAGTTTGTCCCCAATTGGAGTGTATTCATGTACTGCATAATATATGTATTGTGCATATTTATTTCATGCATGTGTACATGTATGCATCTATTATCTGAGGGCTTTACACACATATAATTATGCCTATGTAATTTGTAAGGCCTTTTCATTATTTTTTTCATTATCGAAACATTTTAATTGTCTTTGATCTTTTTTAATGGACTTTAAATTGATCCATTAATCTTTGTCAGAAATTTTGCTTAAAATTCACGTGAATTGCCACACAAAAAAGCAAGAAATTACTTAATGTAAATTAATGGGACATTTAATATGAAAACAAAATAGTACAAAAACTAAATTAGAAATGAAAAATACATTTTTGTGACTAAAATGTAAGAATCTGCCGCTTTTGTGCATGAGAAAATTGGTATCGCTGCAGACAGAAAATATTTGATTTTACTTGATAAATGACTTAAATCAGAAATTTCACTGATTCATTTCCTGCTATAAATGAATCAGTTCCTGGTTTCAGCCTTGAACTTGTTTGTTCTGACTGTCTGCCTGTGTGCTTTAAGAACATGAGAGTAAGATCATGTCTGTTACCGTGTAGACAGCCTTGCTGGTAATCTCCAGCAGCTTGTGCTTCGCCCTGCGCTCCGACTCCCTGGCTTCCTGCAGGTCCTGTTTCAGCTGCTCAGCCTCCTTGGCCCTGTGGGACAAAACAGATACACAGATGTGGTTAATACTTTAATTCACCTCCCAAGACTTTCAAAGGAAACGGAATTATCTAAATTGAATCCTAAATTATCTTCCATAATTGGCACGTCGGCGCCCAACGAACCAGGAATGTCACTTTGTTATTACCCAGGTGATCAATTGTATCGCCCCAGCAGACAGTCATTTCCGAATCCATTATTCCACCATTGAGTTTGCACACAGTGATGTAAGAAATGTTATATTGCAGTGATTACATTTCTTTTGATTGTGTTCCTGAACACTCAGCAGTTCCTGGTTGGTGTGGGGGAGTTGTGTGCTTCAAGGGTTTGAGTGGACACAGTCATTTACATGTTAAGTGCCGCGGGTTTAAATTCCTCCAGAGCAGAAAAGTGCTCATCCAGAAATAGCTGGCAAGTGGTTAATGGTGCCCGTTTGAAATGATTGCCTAATAAACTGCAATGCAGAGGGTGTGAAGTGATATTCTTAATGTCTATGTATACAGTTTTATGATGAAAATGACTCAAGGTCTGGGCGACAGTGATTGACATGTCAGGCTTCACAGAGTGCTGACTGAGGATCACTCATCTAGTTCCAATCTCTTTATCCATCTGAATGCAAATAAAAAAAAGATCAACAGTAGCTATTCCATCTGATTTTCCTGCTCCAGAAACTAAAAAAGAGAAAATGATAAAACTCCTTTAAGTCACAAATTAAAGAAAAAAAAAATCAAAAAAGTCAGTTTCATCACGGTGGAGCTTCAGCGTGTAGTAAAAAGAGGCGTTTGATTGGGACTCCTACCATCAATCGATACTACTGCTAACAATTAACTAGCACAAATTAAGTACTGTGCTCGGGACCTGGTGGAGGGGTGCTGAACAAAAGCTTTCTCCCTTTTACTTCTTTGTGCAACCGCATGATTACCTGCTTTTCAGTCCAGGGTGAAGAACAAAGCCTTTCAAAATGAAATGATTTTAAACAAGTTAGAAGTTCTTACTCTTTGATCGAGCTGCCCGGCTCTGCGCTCGCAGCGCATCGACTGACTGCTGCGCTGCTGAGCAAACTGATGCGCAGCTGCATGTTTGTGCACCTTGACATTAAACAGTTTAGTGACTCTAAAACATCTAGGAGGCTCATGTATTGAAGAAGTCATTTAGCAAGTGCATTTTGATGTGCCTGTAAGACAGATTCCTCTATTTGAGGGATTTACATTTCAAATAAAGGAAGGAAAAGTCTGTTATAAATTATTTCAAGAGCTTAAAACTATATGCATGTTGTATGGGTAAGTGCATATATGCCAGACAGATATATATTCACTGCAGCATGCAAGGCTGTACACTTCAGCCCGTCCCTCCTTCCTCCACCCCTACCACCCCCACCTCCTTTCCGACTCTTCTGCCATCTTGAGAGCCAGCATCTCCGCCTCCAGCATCTTCTGCTCCATGAGCCGCCGCTCCTCCTGACCCCGTATGGCCGTCACTTTGATGCGCTGCATCTCTGTCTCAGCCTCGGCAGCTTTCTGGGCCAGCAGCTTGGCCTCCTCCTCTGCGATCTGGGCCTTTTCAGCCAGCAGGTCCGCCGTCTGCTCCGAACGGAGCTGGAGGGGGGCAGGAAGAGGGGGGAGGGAAAGAAGGACAACGGACAAGAGTTGAAGATGGGAGAGGTGATGGGACGTTAAAGAAAGAGATGGAAGAAAGAGAGGGGAGATGTAAGAAGAAGGTACGGAGCAAGGGAGATTGATAACCAGAAAAGGAGGAGAGACCAGGAAGAGTTTAAGAGAAGAGGCGAGAAGATGATGTGAGAGGAGTTAAATTTCTCAACATAACTGAAACCACACGTATGTGCCATGGCCAACAAAATGTGGATTTTGAGCTAAGTTAACCAACAAAGTCTTACCAGGGCCTCGTTAGCCAGGTGAGCCTCATCCTGCAGCTGAATCAGCCTCCTCTCCAGCTCGTCCCTGGCTCTCTCTGCCTCCTCTCGCAGCTGCTTCTCCCTTTGCAGACGCTGCCTCTCCACCTGAATAACAAAGACAGGTGGAGTGCAGGCAAAGAAAACGACGCGGTGGGAAAAATTTGAGTAAAAATGGGAATTTGGTCAAACCGTGCACTACGTTTGGACGGAAACTTCACCCCCATTCTCCATTATAAGTACCTGTTTTCTTGCCCTCTCCTCTCTGGCCTGGGCCTTCATCTGCTGCACTTCCAGTGAGTCAACACGCCGGCGACGCATAAACAGGTCATGGTTCCCTATACACAGCTGAAGAATCTTCAAAAGAGAAACAAAAGAACAAGAAGACGATTCACCAGCCACTTCCTGTACGTTGGCTCACATTCACTGTGAGAAACAGAATGATGGTTCTTCCAAAAGTATTTGGAAAAAGTATTTACCAGCCACAGTCAAAACAACTGAACTCACCAACTTGTTGACTCTCAGCCGTGAAGAGTTGAACTTGAAAACGTTGGTTTTTTTATCCAGAGGTTTGATGGTGAACTAAGACAAGACGAGAATTCAAAATGTTACAAATACAAAACAAAATCATTGTATGTTACCATATGGCAAAACAGGTTAAGCTATGAAACTGGTTTAAATGAGACAAAAACTCTTAACTTTAATGACTCATTTTGTTTCATGCAGCTCTCTGTTCAATTATCAAAAGTCCTTATTAAAAATACAAGCGCTGTCCCACAAATCTTTGTCACGCAGCATGACAGCAGACTCTCCCACCTCCTTGTCGCTGTAGGAGATGTTGCGGATCTCATTCCAGGGGAAGGAGCACTTGGGTGTCAGCCTGTTGTTCGGCTCGTAGATGTGCAGGCCCAGGGCGTCCACTCCCAGAAGAAGATCTGTTCCCTTTTTATTCTGAACCGCAGCGGCAGAGTAAACAAAGCTTTTCTTACTATCCATCTGCGTAAGGACACTATAGCGAGCAGTAGGGGGAACAACCTTTCAGCCAACCTTTCATCATTTGTGCCTGCACTGACAGAGGCAGCGTTGCTATGACTCTGCTCGCCAAAACTATTTTTTGATCCAGATGGGCTGAACAATGCCACTCGTGGCGTAATGCTACAACAAATTACTTAAGCCGAGGCTTAAGGACTTTTTGGTATCTTTAAAATGTCTCGGCCTTTTAGAAAAATCCTTGATGAAGGCCAGAGTCTCCTCGAGTGAATTTCTGTTTGTTAGTAGTTACTACATGTTTTGCTTTCCTTATGACTCACTTGTGCCCTATGACAGTAATTTGTTTATAAAATTGTCAAGATTAGAAACTAAAGAACAATTTAAAACAGGAGAGACTGACTGTGGTCCCTTCACTTCATTTCATTAAACCACAGTGAAACTGGCACGCCTCCTGATCCTTCATACTGGCTCACTTTGTAAAAACACAGCAAAGCAGCATTGGCTCACCCTGATTAAAAAGTAATTGACGCCATACATGTCCAGGTCCTGAGCTATTTTTAAATACTCCATCTCGGCTTCATCCCTGGTTCAAAGAGAAAGAGAGAGAAAGAGATTGAGAGGGATCCAAGGGAATGGAGAACAGAGGGAAGAAGGGAAGGAGGGAGGGTGGGAGGAGAGGAGAGGAGAGGAGGTGCAGAAGTGAAGAGAAAAAGGAGATCAGACCTTGTTTCCTCTGCTTTTGTGTGCAGCATCTGTCACATCGTGTGATCTATAAAAACAGCCACATTGCTCTTGCGAGGGGTGAAAACATGAGCACATGTACTGACACAGAACACAGTGGTGGAAAAGGAGGCCCGTTCTGATACCTGCAAGCCTCTAAATACTGCGATAGAGAAAACAAATGCATCAAACTCTTCTCTTCTTCCTCTCTCTGCAGCCTGTTTGGTAGATCTGTTGATTTCAGAGTCAACTCAGCAAAAAACACAACATTAGCTAACTTTGATGGCGGAGGAAAAATCAGGGCATCCTGGCGCCTAAACTTTTAGTAACTGGCTGTTTGATATGGGTGGTGGGGAAATTGATGATTTGTGCTTCATCAAAGTTTAAACACGCAGAAGAGCATTATGCCAAGTAAACAAATCTTAACTAGGTTGGACACTGAGTACATTCTGACGTCAGGGCGGCTCAGAGCAAATTTAAATGGTAATGCTTGATTAATGCTGTGAAACAGCAAAGCTGTAGAGCTGCACTCTAGAAAAAGAGAACCACCGTGTGTGTGCTCTGATGTTTTGCTGACATTAGTTTTTTAATGATCAAATCTGAATCGAGCTCTGAAATAATATGGACAAACATACCAATGAAATAAACCCTTACCTGGGGTTTGATATTAAACCTTAATGCGATATTGGTATTGAACAAAACCCAGTGGCAGATTTGCAATTTCGTTTGTCTTTGATCAGATAGTTCCCTATTTCAGTCAAAATTACATTTCTGGGTTCAAACAACATTAAATGCATGAGCCTTTCTTTTGTTCAATAAAAAAGCAATCATGGAAAAATCTATGAATCTAAAACTGTGCTAGCTTCTTCGGGATGGCGTACTAGCTTTGAGCTAAAATGCTAACATGAGCATGCTAACATACTACTGTTTCTTTTAGCTATTGAGTTCAACGTCTTACTTTAGCATGTTAACATTTCATGATTAGCGTTATTTCAATGCACCCTGAAGAAGACACACAATAAATGTCTGTAGCAAATGTCGTGGCCTCCCATTCAATAGATGGTGAGATATTTCAGTCTGGGCCACTTGACTAGCATGTAAAAAAACATGTTTATATTTCTCACAGGGGGGTATCTGGGGAAAAAGGGGGGAAATACTGCTTACTGGAATATCTAGTATCAGTTGTAACTTAAATGAAACAATATTGTCATAAGAAAGCCAGAAAACACAACAAACAATTAAAATGCTAAATGTGCGGGAACCACCAGCTGCGCTCCCTCTGCTGGATTTGAAGAGTTATTGATCAGTACCAGTGACTCAATTATTAATTTTTATACGTGCTGAGGCTTCTGGCTTCTCGAACTCAATTTTCCAGCAGGAAACTTCCCCTATGCATCCCTCACATCTTCACTCTCCGTTATCCATTTTCAACCAAGTTCCGCTTAGTGGCGGAGCAAAGAGCAACAACAGAACTACTGATTTTCCTTCTCGTGTCATTTCAGATTAATGGAAGCAATTATAGCAATATCATTTTGTAGACCTTTTCACTAAGATGTATTCGCTCCAAAACACGGATCCTATTTCCAAAATAGCTGTATAAATTTTGTTTTTCATATGAATACTTGTTATATGTTATTGAAGTTATAGGCTGTGTATGCCATTTCCTGCTGCATTTTCTTGAACAATGCTATTTTTTTTTATTTCATAATTTCATAATGTTTTGGCATGAAACGTTTCTTATGGAACCAACATTTAACTAAATCCAAACTGAAATTGTGCTGATGACTGTGGATTTGCAGTTGCACAGCTCTGTGCAGCAGTTTCTACCTCGTCCTGCCCCTGTGCTCCGCATAACATGCTGTGATCCTCTCCTCCCACATTTCAGCAGTCATCTGGTACAAGTTAATTACCTGAAATGGTGAGAGACAGACATAAATATCCATGAACGCACACTGAAAATACAGTACACGTTGTATCATAAGGAAGGAGCAAAACAAAGAAGTAAACACCTCCGTTTGTGAATGATAACAGGTAAACCTGGCTGTCACTCACCCTCTTTGGCAGCAGTTCCTCCTCGGCCAAGAAGCCAGGTTTGTGAACATTAGGGTCGTAGTCTCCATACTGTAAAATAGAGCAAAAGTGCCATAAGGATTAAAATTCTTCCAAACTAATAGCCACTATCCACCTTCTCTCCAACAACAGCCCAGACTATATCTCTCCTGGGAGCTGTTCATGAAATGAAACCGCAGCGCCAGTGAGAAAAGGGTCTCTGGGAGAATGAATGGTGGCTGGCCTGCCGTCAGGTCATTAACGTGCACCGCACACCCCGTGGCCCAGTTGTTGGGAGACGGTATAAATGACGCTATTAGAAATATCTCTCGGAGAACCGAGACTGATCACTTATCATCACAGGGCCCGGGTACAAATTATATCATGCATGTATGAGGAGAGATATGAATGGATTAGGCATGACTGAGTGGCGGTTGGGAATTTCCTGTGGGCTACTGCAAAGCTGGTGGAAGGATATGAATTATACATGTGGCTGCGGTTTAAAAAGTGGGCTATGGCTGCAGATCTTGATGTAAGTAGGTTAATATTAACACATTTACCTACTGTATACCTGTGAAAATTAGACCCTTCAATAGATACACTACTAGGCACAATACAGTTTCATGTTTTTTAAATAATTCCTCACCTCTGTCCATTATTGGGCAACTACTAACTCCTGTTAATGTAGTAAATATTATTGTGAATGTCAGATCTATACTCCCGATCGAATATTCTCTATCACTTTGATTTTCCCATGCTGTTGTTCCCCTCTGTTCACAACCCTTCATCATAATATCTGACCAATGATCTGCCTGCGTTCCTCGAGCCAACTGATGAATTTATAATTTAAATATCATTGTCCCAGGGGACTCTCATCTGCAGATTTTGATCAACCAGCCACTGGCTCCACCGGCACCAGGAGCGTTCAGACTCCGGGGATCAATCCTATTTCCCATCTTTTCATACGAACCTTTGCTTAATAAGATGCTTCACATCGACGGAGTCTAATTGCCCAAACTATTTCTGTTGCTTCCCTCAGTCAATTTTATTCACTTCCATCTGATCTCTCTTTATTGAACCATAATTGGCTCATGCTGTGAGTATGAAATTCACTGCATCTTCTTTGTTAAATATTTTTTGGAGAAGAGTTTCAGTGCATCCTTGTAAAGCAACGAAACTCAAAAGTCGCCACAGTGATTTTCTTTTAACCTTGTTGAAAAATAATTGTTTTTGTAGAAGAAGGAGCCTTTTGCCTTTGACTCTGATGAGCAGACAACAAAAAGTGGCCTTTCTGTCTCTTGAGACTATACCGAACCTTTTGGTTGTAGGTAGCCTGACACCAAAATCTGACATTGCCACTGCTGCGGCTCAGGTGTCATTTTAATTGCACTCAAAATTTCATTGCTGTGTCAGCTTCAGTTGTCCAGCTACCTGGAGGAAGAGAAAATATCTCTGAAAAAGCAGGGGAAGGGACTGGCACCAGTACCAAGTATTCCAATGCAGCTCGACATTACTTTGACATTACATTTTGGATGAAAATACATCACTAAGTCTTTAAACAATGATTGCAAATTTAGAGCTTTCAATTGTTGTTTTTCCATGGCAGACTTATTTGCACAGAATAAATTAGAAGCTTCTGACCACTTGCGTGGCTCTAATCAGCTGACTAACTCTATATGTCGCATTGTTTTGCTGTGTTTATGCTCTTACTTTTATTGTGTGGTTTAATTGGATTTTGTTTTTGCACGCACAAGTCTGAAAATAGCATTTAACAGAGCCGGATTTAATAAGCTCGACACGCAGACTGAAAAAGCCCGCTAACGCCAATGTGGCGGCTAACAGAGTGGAGAAGCCGAGGGCCGTTTAATTAGATCCTTTCCCTTCAGTTTCCCGTCCTCGCCGCTGCCGCTCCCTCATTTTCTCACCTGTTTGTAACTGCTACATAATTGATGATGCACACTGTCGAGTAAGAACAACTGGGCTTCGGCTCCAGGAGAGACGGCAATGACATTTTGACAGCGACCGTGCTCTCAGATGCTTTCTGTCGGCGAAACCTATTCTGCTAGTTATTTCAAACAACCCCGAAAACTCATAGCGGCGATCGATTCCCAAAGGACGTCCACGTGTCAATATTTCCAGCAAACAATTATCACCAGCAGCACAGCGGGGGACCGCTGCCTAATGGATAAACATATTCTATTCGATCAGCCCCCCCTTCTAAATCTAGGAAATGTATTTCTCGTACACTCCAGGCACTTTGAAGAAAATCCATTTACAGCACAATAATGAGAAATACAGGTTTCTCAGATCTAACAATGAAATACACTCTCACCAATGAAAGGCATTACTTTTATGTAGCCTACACAAGCAAAATGGGACGTTTTCTAAGGAGCATCAGCTCCATTCCTCCATAGATGACTTATCTGTTCATTGACGTCAGAAATGCTGTATGTTTCAGATGTTGTGTGGGGAAAAGTCTCTATTGGATAAATTGGTACAAACATTTATGTCTCCCTAAAAATGAAATGTAATCATCGCATCCATGTGCCTTCTTTAATAACTTTTCTTTAACAAAAAATTTAAATTTCTGAATGAATTCAGCGTGGAAAATGTGTGAAAATGAGTAACAACAACAGATGTATTGACAAAAAGGCAAAAGTTATTATCTGTACTTTTCAGTTACATTACATATGTCTGCCAGCTAGCAGTAAAATTGTTTTTTTTTAAATTGCTTTTCTTTCTCTGTCCATGTCCCTCAGGCTAATGCTGGCTAAACCCAAGCTGAGGTGGCAATCAACAAACTGAAAGTCAAAAATGCAACTTAGCTTTTTAGTGTTTATGCAGATTGTGGATCTCATCTGGGTCACATGACCAATATGCGGCCTCATTCAGTTTTCAGAAGCCTAGCTGAAGTCTCATTGAAGCCTTGTAAAACACATTGACTCCCGGCAGTGTGATTTATGCCTGTTAGTTTGTCATATCCCTGCCCACTCGGGTGGACAGGCATCTCCACGCCCCCAGTGGCTTTGGCGCTGAGGAGGTCCATCTCACTCCTTATTCAACCTCCTGCCAGAGTGACTCCCTCCTCTGTTTTCCAGAGTGGCTGTTTCTTCTCTCCTTGTAGCGCTACACCCGCTCGGAATACCAAGCAGGAGGCCGTGAAACCTCCGGCATACGTACAAATACCCACAGAGACGTCAGCACCGTCCGCAAACGTGATGATGTAAAACATTTCATACATTACTAAACCGGATATTCTGATAGAATTCAAGAAAATAGTTGATAATTTAAAGACTAATATTTTACTGACGAATCAAGGATGTAACCAGATTCATTTTTGATGAAAATATTTTTTTTAGGTGCAATTGTAAAAATATATCACAGTATAGTGACTGAGCATCTTTCATAATGAAAAAAAAAAAATAATAATGAGAAAATTAATCATGAACGATTTTTGCACCTAACTACAGACCAGCTATAACATTTGTACTTTATATATTATCTTGATGAATTTGGTCATTTTCATACATCACAACATACAGTGCATGTCACATCTAACATATAAAGGGCTCTAATATGACATTAAGTTAGTATATTGTATGATGTGTGAGGCAAGGTTTATAAATTATAGACTTTAGATGCTACATAATAACTGTATCCCACTGTATGTGTGCACACACAAATTCCCCCACTATCTAATTTCTACTGTCCCACTCTGTAACTCATACAAGGTAATGGTAGGTTTTATTCCCCCTGCGCCTGTTCTGAATTACAAGCTGTGATTCACCTCTCTTAAACATTAAAATTGGAATACGCCTTTACCCTCTCCATATTGCCGTCTTCAGGCGGGCACGATAATGATTAAAGATGAGCCATAGTAGAGCCCGCCGTGTGACGTACTGTACTTCACCGTATTTCTGCACAATAACAACTCATGATGAGAAAAGTCTGCCAAAATCCTCTCAGCAGCTGCACTGCTAAACAAGTACCTGTCTCCCTTTTACAATGCCAATTCCCTCATACTGGCTCGAATCAAAGTGGACTGCTGATTAAATGAAAACAGATTGTGGCCGCATATTTTTTTTTGCTGTTTCCAAGTCTCGGGCTGATTTGCTGATTTCTCTCGATCCGCGCAGCCTCCTTCATACGAGGCCTGTAAATTGGCATGGGAGACGTGAGTCTCTGAGGGCTCTCGGCCAAATCTTTGAGGTAGAGTCTCGCCTAGACCCTGTCCACCTGTCAAAAGGCTGCACCTCGCTGGCGGTATCTTTTTTTCTCTGGGTTTTCAGAGAGATGGAATCCTTCAACCAAAACGGCTGAGATCGCTTGAGGTTTATTAAGGGGGCTTCCTCCCGTGGAGTGTTTTTTTTTTTATACACACCAGGTAACTTGTTCTTTGATCCTCAACCAATAAATCACTGAAAATTTTTTACCCAGTGCAAACAAGCGCAATTTATAGTGCAAAGATAACAGCCAAAAAACCATATCTGAATAGAGAGAACTAGAAATACCAGTGATATAAGAACGACCTGGAGTAAAAACAGAATAAAACTTTAACAATTAAATAATACCATAAGAGTACAAATGGCGATCATGAGCACAATCTTGCCAAAGCCTGTCTGCAAAGGTCAGTTTTGAGCGGGGCTGCAAGCTACGACGTAAAATCTATATCAGAATAAAGCGTAACATTTAGTTTACCTGTTCGCCATTATCTGCCTCTGCTTTGTTCACATCAGCACAGACACCACCAGGCCTGTACCTGCAAATCTCAACTATAACTTTGAGCATTCGCTCGACCTCATCAGGCACCTGGAATAAATTAACTGACTCCTGTCAGTGCAAAAGAGCAGTGCTTCTATTTCCAGCACCTCCCAGACGTCTGGCGTGGACGACAGATATATTGACATTCAGGGTTTACTTTGCGCCTGCTGGTTTTTCATGGTTGCAAATAGAAGTTTTGGCCCTAATTCCATTTACTCCCTCCATCGGAGCAATCCACAGACAGAAGAGAAACGGCAGGGAAGTGAAGGGACAGTCGACGAGAGAGCGCTGCAAGCTGCTTCTGTGTGCCCCCCCCCGATTTTCAGTCATGACTGTGAATGCTCTAATTATTAAATGTAAATAAATGTTGCTTTGTTTGTGCTGACAGGCTCCGTCCATTGTGCCATCCAGGCACTGAAGTTTGGTTTTTTTTCCGACAGCCCTCTCTCTCTTTCTCTCTCTGTGGTCGAGACCTCCTGATTTACAAAGCAAGCACTGCTGATATTCATAAATTCACAAAAACAGTCTAGTACGACGCACGCACAACTGAGCATGCTGCGGGAATCTGCCCACCAATCTCATGCTCCATCAAAGAAGACTCCACAAATACCCAACCTCCTTAACTTGGGGCAGCGGCTCCATCCAAACCTAAAAAGTGAATTTTGCCAGTTTTCTGTATCCTCCAACTTAAAGGTGCTAACCCTCATCAAAAGCCTGCAGTCTCTCTCTACCATGCGAAGAGAGGAAAAGGGCACACTGCAGCAATGTCACATTTTTCAGATGATGAACAACGAAGTAAACGCTCCTACATTTCCTTATTTTTTTTATTAGAGGATAGGCAGATGGATGGACGCGTGGATCTTGTTCAGACTAAAAACTGAAGTTCCAGAGTGATCACTAACCTTGGCGTGGACGGCGTAGGAGGCCAGCAGCACAGAGGCCTCGGGTGGACAGTGAATCTCCTCCTCCAGGATCTTCTTCTTCACCTGAGGGGTTACCACACATAATCAGCTCTGAGGCAGTTACCGAGCAATGCATCCGCCTGAATAACAAAGACCCCTTATCTTCCATCTAACCTTTCTAACACAAAAATCAATTCAGAATTAACTATGCAGCTAATCTATATTCTGGGCCAGTTAGTTTTTCACTGTTACATGCTGGAGCAGCACTTTAAACATCTGCCTTTGTTCTTTAGTTTTGAGAGGCACGCCTCCTTTAAACTGATTTCCATGAGAGGATGAGAAATTTCACCGGTGACAGGTGACTCAAACACAATGGGAAAAAAAGACTTGATATCTTAGAGAGCAGAGTGACAGCACAGCCTGAAACACAACTTCCTGACAGCCAGAAATTTATTCCCTCACTTCCACCTTGTGAGAGGCACACACAGCTAAAGACCCGGCGTTCGGCGACCAATTTCCAGGAGCCACAAAATCAAGTTATACGCTGCAGTCTGGGTAAACAAAGTTCCAGCTCCGACAGCTACACTACACTGGCGAAGACTGGAAAGAGGACCAACTGTGCCAAATAAATATTGTAAGACTTAAGTATCATAGCCACATGGGGACCTATTAGACACTGAGCCAGGAACTATGTTCCTCAGCCAGCAGTATTTCAGAAGATCATTAAGCCGCTCCAAGAATATCAGCCTGCTAGTCAGCAGAGCATAATGACATGACAGAAAGTCCTAGAAAAGCTCCAAATGATAATTAAAGGAGAACGCCGCCCATTTTTACAATTTGTGTTATTATATCTACTCCCCCAGGAAAGCTGATTCTTTGTTTGTGAACTCACTGTAGTCAGCAAGCATGACAAATTCAGGGTTTAGGCCTCCAATTTATACCTTAAGGAAAACAATGGTCCATGTTTACAAGTGTTGCCTTTACTGTCATGGATCACAGTAATAATATGAATTCTTAAAGTGGGTGGAAATCCCCTTTAACAAGCTCCTTCCAGATTAAAGTGCTACTTTTTGCAAGGTGTCACTTCCTTCATCATCTGTAATTGTATCTCAAACTTGCATATCTACGTGTGGAGCAAAAAGCCGGACGGTAAGGTCAGACAGGATGCTTCAGCTGGAGTTGTGTAAGTGGGCAATTTAATGCTTCAAACCGTATCATTTGCAAAGCCAGTCATGCTGTCTTCCCGCGTTTTGAGCTGACAAAGGTGTGGAGCCAGAGGTGACAGCCCTTAATCGCGGCGAGCGCTAAGAGGCTGAAGCTGCAACCTGGTTTACAAATGAGACAATGTTGTTCAAAGACTGCAGGCCGGGGTGACGAAGGCGTGCATGTTTCTGTTTGTGTAAGTGGTCTAAAGTGTGTGTGTGTGTGTGTTTGTATCCGGCTCGGTGATCATTTCTGATAAACACTAATCCAGCTGTCATGCCTGTGACGCTATCTTAACAGAGGCCTAGTCCCTACATTATGGGAATTAATGACAGCAAAGTTGTGAGGAGACAGGCGATGCGAGGCGCTACACATTTGTATTCTTCATGCCTTGTAGCTGTGTACTGTTTTAACTCTTATTCGTCAGCTGCAGTCATCATTTTTTGTATGATTTCCCCCCTGAAATAAATAAATTGCTTCGAGTGCCTATAATCGGATTAATGACACACATAGACTTTTTTAAATAGATAAGAGCCTCTATCCAAATGTTGAGGAACACAAGCGCACTGACATCTAAAGCCACAAAACTAAACCAGCAGACCGGGCTGGATATGAAGGGAATGCTATGGGCATCCCATGGAGAATATGTCATTAACTGGGCCAATAACCGAGCCCTTAAAGCCTAATTGGTAATTGATAAATGCGGCCGGTGACATCGGACGATGGGAGCACTGTTACAAATCTCATCTCTCGCAAGCAGAGTGGTGTGGCAGGCTCCGCAGGAATTCCCCGGAGAGTATTAAGTGAAGAGAAAAGGGCAGCAGTAATATGTTGCGCATTGATTCCACATGGCTGCACACAATCAGACAGGGGGGAGAAAAAGTGAAAAAGTCTCACGGAGCGTTCTCTCTGCTCGCCAACTCGTCAGAAACTCTGTAGACGCGTGCCCCCTGTTGGCGCCGGATCAGGCCAGCGGGGGGGCACAGAGCATCAGCCAGATGCCTGGTGTGCAAGGGGGAGATGGAAAAGGAAAGGAAAGAAAAGAAGCCTTTTGAAAGCTTGTGCTCTTATGCACTCTTTCTCTCAAAGCGTTCATTTTATCTAATTTTGGTTCCTCAAAAATCAAACACCCACTTCTAAAAATGTTGGACTTTTTAAAGCCTCACCACACCCCTCTGGGAAGATTACAATCAGGGAAACAGAGGTATTTTTTAAGTGACTGCCCACCAGCCAGACAGTAATCCACAGCTTCTTCTGAGTGGCATGTTGGATTTCAGGTTTACCTGTAAGCCTGTGGCAATTTCGACTTTCAAGGCAGCAGAGCAAGAAGAGACTGTGTCAGTCAGTGGATGTGAACCTTCTCATGAGGCCTTTTACGGCATGATAGACACAAGTAAAAGTGATAACAAGTTAAGCATCTCATCTTGAACCTTTTCGCAGTTTGATTAGCCCTGAAATGAAGAAAACAAAACTCTAACTATGAGCACAGTGAGGAAGCAGGAGGTTTGTGTAATGTATAGTTACTTGGAGGAAGAAGAGATGCTGTGTGATATCCTGCACTAACTCCTCCTCAGCATTTTCAGGATAAAACTTGGCCAGGAAGTGAAGGGTGATTGGTTCCTCCTTTGGCACCTCCTGATCCAGAACCTGTAATGGTGACGACGACATCAGCATTTTGTGCAGAGCGGGAGACCCATTTTCTTTTCATGGCTGCTACACTTACTGTATATTTGCAATGTTGGAGTGGCTCGTGTCCATTAATGAGGCCAGTACCACGTCATCAATCACTTACCTTCTTCTCCATCTTCAGCCAAGCAACCGTGTCCTTGATGTTGTACCGGAGACCAAAGAACCACGTCTCCCTCAGCCCCAGAGCTCGGCACACCAAGTCAAAAAGGTCTTTTCCCTTCCACTTGACCTGAAACATGTAAATGCTTTCATCTCATGCAGTTTTCTCAGAAGAGGAAAACAAGACAATGCAGAATTACCAGTTTCTTGAATTGATACTGAAAGAGTTGTTATTACCCTGCAGCAAAACAATCTTTACTAAAAACACCATAATTCATTGTGTTAGAGCCACATTTTGACAGTAAAATCCATATCATTCACTGACTGCCCCTAATGTATATGAATTAAGGAGAGAATGGATTTTTTTTTACAGTGATATATTGAAAGAATTCATGGGAGGCTCCTAAGTCTGCTGTATCTCGACACACCATCATTTCCATCATAACCTGCAAAGCTGGAGGAACCACACGTGTTCTCCTCGTGCAGCAGAGAGCTACTAGGGGAGGCATATCATGCACACACATCCAATTTAGATAGCTTTCATCTCTAACCTCTCAGCTAACTTGGGGCGCAAGCGACTGTCAAGAGTACTCAAGGTAGGTGTGAAAACGGATGTCTGCTCCGCCGTGCAGCGGGGACGACAGAACGGGCCACATTCCTGTGCAAGGCTGAACGACCTGTCCCTTTTAAATGCTATTTACCAACCCATAGCTGATCAAATTATCATCCCAGTGCGGAAAATAGAAACCCGCAACTAACATAACGCCGCTCTTTGTAATTACTGCAACAACTGCAAACTTTGGCGGGGTTCCTCCCCTGTAAGTACAGAGATGGTGTCTGCAAGTCGTTTTGATGGCTTTCAGCCGCAGCATATCATCAAAGACTGTTCCAAAAAACACCGAGAGGGCTAAATATACCGAGCAAAACACAGAGTGTGACACCGACACGCCACCATTGTTGTGTTGGCACTGCATGGGTGGTGCACACTTTCCTTTTCAGCATTTCAGTTAAGTCGTATGCTGCATCGGGTTTGGCCACTGACTAGTTCTCCTAATTCCGCTGCTGCAGACGACGGAGATAAGTTATAAAATATGGGGTCTGCTGCAGAACAGAACAGTTCATAGATACTTGCTGCCATCTAGTGCTGAAAAGTAAAACTCTCACACATCTTTGTGATGAACGATAGTCGTTTTTAAACTCTGTACATACACCTTTATTCGGACGTCATCACAGATTATAGATCAATCATTGAATGCGGCGCTAGTTTCATTTCGGTGAACGTTATTTGCTGGTTCAGTGAGAGGGAGAACGCATGTGGCCGGTGATATGGACCGCTGCAAATGTAATGTGCGGAGTATAACCGCGCAAAGAGTTTTATCACAGATACTCACCTCGCAGCTGAACTCCATGTCTGACTCCATGGTGCAGATCCTGACGCTGAAGTGCCTGGCCTGTTTTCTCATCAGCGAGTTAAATCCCATCTTCGCCGCCAAGGCACTTGCCATGATGAACAGTTAATGAACTAACTCCAAAGTTTACCCGAAGTCGTTAATTCATCCAAAGTGAGCGCAGGACGGACGTGTCACATCTTCTGCGCTCGTTGCTGGAGACTAAAGATGAGTCGTTTAGCGTGGATATCGCCACACAAGCACGACTCTGCATGTGTCAGTCCAGCTTGACGATACCGTAGCTCGTTCAGCAATGGATGGATAGATGCTTAAGAGCAGGTTCCCCCACCGTTTACGTGTGAATACTTTGTTGACACTTCATCGGTTTGTGACTGTCTCATACACAACGCGTACTTTGAGTGGTAGTTGTAGTGTAATTTCACGTTAGCTACCAATGATTACAAAAACATTTCGCAGGAGCTGATGAGTTCAGTGCACTGTCCTGGACTAATGTTAACGTTAAGTTAAATAGAAACAAGTTAGCTAACTAACATTATAAATATTTATATCCATTTTAAGCCCTTGTGTTGCTCTTAAACTATACGTCTGTATACCGTGAAATCCGGTAGCGTTTACAGCAACGCGTCCAAGAAATAATTAATCCAACAGATCATCTCTGGAGAGTTAAAACGCCTCGGTTGTTGAATACAAACTGTTCTGGAGGTTGGAAACAAACGAAGCTTGAGCTAACTGCTGCTAGTCATTTGTTAGCTATCTTATCCAAAAAGCAATGCTGCATTCAGGTGCCGTCCAGAATTTTGTAATAACAATGTAGTGCACGTAGAGACCTTTTTTAAAAAAACAGACAGAAAGTTTATGCGCGGTACATAGCATGACATTTTTGCATGATCGTAAAATATTGCATTCAGACAAATTGCTGATGATGAATGGCATTTCGTTTTTCGTAGCATACGGTGCTTTATAGCCTTAATAACACATTAGCAGAAATGATAAGTCGTGTAATCAATAAATTAGTATATTGATATTTCAGCACCTATTTTGAAAATCAATGAATGAGTCATTGCTGAAGGAAAAAAGACTCCCAAAAATTCTTGCCTTCTCGGATGAAATGAAGTAATGATTGTCTGTGTCCTGTGATCAAAAACTGCACACCTTTTATGAATTGGGCTGTTTGACGGTTGACGAATTTGACGATGTCGCCTTGTCTCCCTAACGATAAGCGCATTGATTTATTATCATGTTCTAATATCGTAAAGTAAGTCGAAAGTAATTCACAGTTGCAACCCTAAGAAAATTCTTGATAGCGCATATTATGTTCTTCTTATTCACTACGATGTCCATTGCGTAAGGCAGCTCTTACTTGCAGTATTCTGTAAAACAAACAAAACAAAAAAACAAATTTTAAAAAATGTGAAGTTTCAGAGGAGCCTGAATGCAGCATAGCTTCCCATTTCCTTTTGACCGAATAGCCAATCACACTGGATGTCATCTCATATGCCCCGCCTTCAGTTCTGCCCCCTGCGCCATAAAGGGGCGGTGCCTAAGCAATGAGGTAATCGGGGTAAACAGTAAAGATGGCGACGACTGTAGCCGGAGAGGGGCAAGCAAGTCTAAATGGGATTATTTCCGACCCCCAGAGCAAAAAACTGACGGACCTGCCGACCGAGTTACTCGAACACATCCTGTGCTTCCCTGTTCTCAAACATGTCGACATTTGCAACGTTTCCTGCTGCTGCAAGCGGCTACACGACGTCTGCCATGGAAGGGGGAAGGTCTGGGGAAACCAGTACAAACTCAGGTGCTGTGACTTGTTTTGTGGTATTTCTTCCGAGTTTTTCCTGTTGTTTCTTTTTTTAACGCTATCTGTCGAAACAAGTCGCTGTGTCCTTTCCTGTTTGTTTTGTTTGGAGCCCCATGTCACTCACTGCCCATTTAAAGGTGGGTTCGCAGGCAGTTGCTAGCCGTTGACATTCTGCTGATGCACCAAATCCATCATTACCACAGACGAGTGGCAAGCTACTCTGCAGACAACTGTGAAGATTGTAAATATTAACTTCGGACCAATTTACAGATTCCACTTTAAACTCAGTTTTACCCAGAACGGCTGCAAAGTAAATTGTATGACCTTGACTGTTGCATATAGTCTGTGATGTACAGGAGGAGAGTGCAGCTCTTGCTAAAAGCTAAGCCCTCCTCTGGACTGACTTGGCTATGAGGTCCATGTTACTCTCTTGGTTGCTTTCGTTTTTGCAAAGAGAAAACGAGGTATGCGTCATTTGTTTCATAGACATACCATATGCTGCTGGAGGCAATAGGCTGCCAGACTAATTCTGAGCATGCCCAGAAGTGTTGCTGAAACAACCGTTTTACTGCCTTCATCAACAGATGGCCAAGACTGCAGAGGTTTTATCGTCAGAATGAGTGCTGTGACTGGCTCAGAGAATACAAAACACGCCACATCGGGTCGGTATACAAATAAGAAGGACAGTGGAATCAATCTCAAAGAGGTTCTTCACAGAAGTCGTAAGTAATTTAGCTGTAATCAAGAATACATTTACATCAGATGTGCAATTTAAAATTTGTTATTTGTTTCTGTGAACTGACTGGTGAGTGTGGGGGCATGTTTGTGGCAGAAAATGTGAGCTTTCTATGTTCCAAACTAACCCAGAGATCTGTAACTCAGCCTTGCGTTGGCCAGGTGCTGGGAGACAGCTTTGCAGAGATCGAGTCACTCGGGATGCCGGAGCACTTTTGTGAAGACGAGCTCCTCTTCATCCTCAACTCTGACAAGAGGTGAGAGCAATGCTGTGCCCGCAGTAAATCCTCCATATTTGCCACACATTGCGTTTTGCAATCATTAATGTGTTTGTGTGTTGGTCCTGTTAATCCACCCCGAGACCTCCTGTGATTATGAAAGCTGCTGTGTTGCTCACTCTTGTCCATGGACCACTAATGTGTCTTTGTTGTTCTGCACCCTTCATTAGGAAAAGCTTGACTTTGAAATACTATGCAAAGAAAATCCTTTACTTCCTGAGACAGCAGAACATCCTGAGAAGCCTGAAGACATTCTTGGAGCAGCCTGTGGAGCGGCAGTCAGCCGTAGAAGGTGAAGTCAACCAAACTCATTAACTATGCCCTGTTATTATGCAGTTGACTTAGCTTGGCCATCTCCACTCTTACAGTTTTTACATTTAAGCTACTTGGTGTCCATTATTATAGTATTTGTTGTGATAAGAATATCATATTTTTCCATCTCATTTGGAACTTTTCCTACGTGCAGCCCTACCTCATGTTTTGACCTTCTCTTTCCCTCTAGGTGCTGTGTTAGTGGATCAGTATTGTAATCCACTGGCCGATGTAACACTGGATGGCATATCAGCACAGGTGGATGATATGGCAGAAAAAGTGAAGAAGATGCTGAGAATCAAGAACCCCTCACACCCCAGTCTGCGTGTCGCTCAAGGTGAGCTTTTCAGAAGTTCTTCTCATGTACTTTCCCCCACAAACTGTATCAGTACTAGCTTAAAGCCCTAAAGCTTGAGCTTCCACTTCCAGTGTATTTTTGAAAAACCTTTCTCTCTTGTGAAGTTTCATTTGTTGTGTTTCATGCAGGTGACTGTTTTGTCATAGAGGACTTTGACCTCCAGAGGCAGGTGGTGTGTGCCCTAAACTCTGTCTTGTATGAGCAACTTCAATACAAAGGCAATGAGTTTGACTACTACAATCCCCTCAACTCTTACATCCACCAGGTAGGTCTTCTGTGAAACTTGTCTGTTTTTAAGTCTCAGGCTTTTAAATTGTTGCTTAAAAATTTCATTTTGAATATTACACTTAACTGACTGCACCGTCTCCGTTTTTAATTTAGGTGCTGCTACGCCGTACGGGCATTCCCATAAGCCTCTCTGTTCTCTACATGACCTTGGCGCAGAAGCTGGGCGTTCAGCTGGAACCTGTCAACTTTCCTAATCACTTCCTGCTGCGCTGGTGCCAAAAACCAAGAGGGTAAAGTTCAAAGTTCACTCAATCCATTTGACTGTTTTCCTTCAATTACATCCATTTGATGAACTCCGTCCACTGTCAAAAATTCATCTTGTTATCTAGATTTTAGCTGCAAATGAGAGCTGGGAAATTAAAGGATGCATGTTTTATAAAATTGAGAATATTTTTATTTTGCTTACTTGCCACACACAAGTTGATGATTAACTATTTGACTTTTATTTTAACTGAATGAACTTTGCATTTTCTAATCCAGGAGCATTGTAACCACAACAAGGGGCAGTGCATTACTCTACTACACTGCAGTACCGCCACACTGCAAATCATTATATCCCTACGCCACCACTATTCTGAGAATTGTTATAGTCCACCATACAGAAAATACTGCATATGTACATTGATGCATGCTCACTGGCAAAGCAAATGAAAAGACTCATGAATAAAAAATCTTGGTTTGAATGAATTTCTTATCACCAAACCTATTCATCCTGGATTTGTTCAGTTTTCTGAAAGTACTCATTTGTCTCATTACTTGCAGCTCAACCCGGTGACAGTTTGTGATGATTGCCTGGTAAATGCACTTTTAATACTTTATTACTTGATTTATTCAACCTTATTCCTGCAGGAGCGAGGACATCTATGACTTTGTCTACATTGATGCCTTTGGCAAAGGCAAGCAGTTGACAGCCAAGGAGTGCGAGTACCTCATTGGCCACCAGGTGACGGCAGATTACTACAGTGCCATCAGCACCACAGAGGTGCTCCTCAGGATGGTGGGCAACTTGCTCAACATTGGCAAGAGAGGGTGAGAGAAACTGAAAAGCTGACTGACTGACTTCAGTACTGTCTGGAGCAGTGATGGATGGTCAGAATTAATAAATAATTGCAATCTTCTGGTTGAATAACATTACCTGAACTGCATTGTTTTTCAGGGAAGGAAACGAGAAATCCTACCAGCTGCTGAGAGACTCTCTGGACCTCTACCTCACTATCAACCCAGATAATGTGCAGTACCTGCTGCTGCAGGCACGCCTCTACTTCCACCTGGGCATCTGGCCTGAAAAGGTCAGGACACACAACCTGTTGTTCAGAAGAAATCTGATTTTGACCCCGTCATTGTAACAGCATTTTCAAACTGAAACTCAACTTTGTAGATTTTCTAGATGGACTCAGTTAAAGTACAAAGCATAAATGATTCTGCTCTTGCAAAGTGGTTTAATCTCTAAGGCATTGTGTTGCTGCATACGTTAACAGGTGAGGTCACATATTTCACCTTACCGCTTTGTCCATTGGTGTTTGTTCTCTGTCCAGGTGCTTGACATCCTGCAGCACATTCAGGCACTGGATCCTTCCCAGCACGGGGCAGTGGGTTACCTGGTGCAGCACACGCTGGAGCACATCCAGCACAAGAAACATCCCGTGACACCCGAGGTGAAGAGGCGTAGCGCTCCAGAACACCTGGAGGTCCAGTATTCAGTAGGTCTCATCATGAAACACAAGAGGTGGGTCACACAAAGATGTGGTGCAGTAGTGGTCCTCAAAAAAAAAGCTCGGGTCTGTGTCTTTCTTGTCTTCTAACATATTAGATCACTCAAGCATGTCTGCTCTTTTCCACCTCCTCCACTAGGTCAGGTTATAACTGTGTAATCTACGGCTGGGACCCCAAATGCACCATGAGCCAGGAATGGATCACCACCATGAGGGTCCACCAGTTGTCCAATGGGGCCAACCAGCCTTTCTACAACGTCCTCGTACAGGATGGAACATGCCGCTACGCAGCACAGGGTATGTATTGTATGTACACCAGCATGGTGACACAAATTATCCTCATGGTGATTTAATGTTTGCATTTTCTGTGGTGACTTAACACATTTTCACCCTCTGAGCAGGATACATGCTGAGAACTGCCACTTTTACTGCTGTTTTTTTTGGGAGAAAATTCCAAATGTAAACTATCAATGCAGCAGCTCAATTTCTTATCAAACAAAATATTTGCCATCTCTTAAATAATATTTGTAGAAATTGTACAAAGTAATAAATAAATTACAACAAACAGACCTGCTATTTCAAACACAAATTTAAAAGAATCTCATACAATCATAGACAAAATTTAACATGGGTAAAACACTGTCTTATGTACTTGTATATTGATGGCTGCCATGTTGGACATAACAGAACCTTCATGCTAAATGATGACATGTTACAGGTTTTATGTGAAGTTCATGCTGTATATGTTCATTCAGAAGTATTTACTATAACTGCACTTGTAAGCCTGATGTTCCTTATTTCTGTAAATGAAACAAACCTGCATGCTCTGCACTGGTGCTGCATCAGTCATTTTTGTGACCTCTGCTGTAGATTTTCCCCACTGAAGGCAGCTCCTCCCTGATAGGCTGACTCGCACTATACATTCCCCTGTGCTTACCTGTTAACTCAGCTGCTGATTCTGCTGTAGCACAGCTTTCATTGTTTGTACAATGTCGTTTGCTCTCTACAAACTCTGAGGTGGAATTGCATCGATCCATCCCTGCTGCTCAGTCTGCCTTGCAGAAAAGTGAAATAAATTACATTTTAACATTTTATTGATAAGCTAAATGGTTTTGTATGTAAATTAATAATGAAATTCCTTTCTTAAATAGTTTAGATTATCTTATATACATTATATCTAATCCGCGTGTCACACATTACCATTCTTCAGAAAACCTGGAGCCCCACTCGGCGCCTCTGGAGATCGGCCACCCGGAGGTGGGTCGCTACTTCTCCGAGTTCGCCGACACCCACTACATTGCCAACGAAGAACTGCAGACGCGATACCCAGAGGACATGAGTGAAACCCTGGGCACGGTGCAGGAGCTCTATTACAGACTGACACCTGGCTCTGCGAACCCAGAGCAGGCTCCTGTTTTAGACCAAAACAACCACCAAGCCATGCCCATGTAGCAGAGTAGTTGTGTCTGACATGCTGCTTACCCAGGCTAACCAATCACTGGTCACCCATTCTCAATTTACAATCCACTTAGATGTTGCTTTGTTGCACATACTCATGACTAGGACATGAGTAACAGAGTCTTTACAAAAACAACAACAACAAGCAGTAACCAGTATTTTCAGTAATAAGAAACAGTTAACAAGTGTGGTTTTGTACCACATTCCACATGTGGAAAACTTGAGGAAAAGATCAGGGAGTCTGGAAAAATGCAGCGAAGATTGTTGCTGCTGTTTCAATACCCATCTCCAAATACCACGGTGCATTTGTTGTGAAAACAAAGCAAAAATTATGGAGCCATATGGCCGAGATGACGGTCATTATTGGGTTGCCTTTCTCACTACCCAAGAGATGGCATAATCTTCAGATTCTAATCACAAATTCAAGTTTGGAAACTCAAAATAGTATTCAGAAAAATGAACATGCAGTGGACTTGAAGTGAACAGTTAAGTGGACTAATGAATTCAGGATGGGTATCAAGGTGTTGTAAATCTCCCTTTACCTAGAACCAAGGAATGCTCCTTTACCCAGAGTTTCTCAATCCCCTCTCCCCACATCCCTGCACCCAGCACCAGTCAAATAAGCCTCCTACCCCCCAGCATACAGGCTAAACCCCCCAGTTACAGTGCCACAGAAGAATATAAAGAGAACACTTTGTAAATTGACTTTTACTTTTAATTCCATGTCTTTTAAACAAGTTTCATGCACTTATGTAAGTTATAACGTTCGCGTTTCTAGAGTATCTTGATTTTTTTTTCTGTAAATTTACAAGTAAAACGTAGGATTGTCATGGCTCATCAGTGTTGTTGAGCTGTTCATGGAAATAAACAAAAGAGGAACCAATAAGGACACCGCTGACTTGAAACATAGCTTTGAGGAAATTGCCAAAATAACAATAATAAAGCGTTTCAAGTTTTACTGGCTTCTTTCGGATTTATTTTATTGAATACAATTAACAGTATTCTTAAGTTTATTATTGTATTGCACAGTACTAACCAGGATTCACTGCAGAACACTGACGAGCAACGGGAAGCAGCGCATTTATCCACAGGCCGTTTGGATTTAGGACCTTGAGGATGCCAGATATTTCCAGGGCGCAAGCAGCAGAGACTACACTTACGTCGACCGGCCGATAGCAGCGCGATAAAAGCGGCTCCGGCGCAGGAAAGTTGCAGCCAGTCGGACCAGACTATGCGCCCTGGCGCACCGGCGGACCAGCAGCGATGGGAGCTTCACAGACGCGCTCCGAGCACGAGTACCAGGACCTGATGGAAAAAACCGGGTGTAAGTAAGCTCGGATCCACCAGAAACATTCTCTTATCAAGTGTGGATCTGCTGATTGCGTGTGCGACGCTGTTTGCGTTCAGTTGCTCCTGCTTCAAGATGCGAAAGTCTGGCGACCGGGAAGGAAAGGAAAAGTGACACGGAAGAATCCTAATCATCGTCTCTGATCCGATTTATTTATGTATTAATTAACATTTGCAAAGTTGAACGTGTTTCCGAGGTGTGGTGAAAATTAAATAATTATTAAAACCTCACTAGCTGAACAGAATTATGCAATGATTTTAGCTTTCAATTCAACCATTTGGGATGCGGCGCATTATTTTTAATAAAGCTCACAAACGATCCAACCTATGAGTTAAATAATTTTGCTCTTTTTCTGTTCCTGTGGTTTACAGACAGCAAAGTGAGCTGGATTTACTGTAGGTCATGTGGATTTGGCCCGATCGCTGTAAAATACCTTATCGGACTCCTTAAATTCAGATCTGTGGACGTAAAAGTTCAACAGAGAAGTGAAACTAAACACAAACAACCGAAATGTGTGGAGGATCCCGATGTCAAACCTCTGCATGCAGTGACTTGCAGTGTTATTAGCTGGGACAAAGTTGGCATCCCAGACTGAGCCCAACTTTATTGGCACTGTATGGGTGAGACTTTGAACTTTATTGCCATCATGTCCTGAAGGTGGGTCTTTGACCCTATTTCTCTCTACACTGTGTGGAAAACATTTATGGATTTATATGTTCTGGCCACTGATAATGCGTTTATTAGTATTGACAGGCCTATACTTGCTGGTAGAACACAGGTCACAGATTCAGTTGTTTTGCTCTTTTGTATTTGACTAATCAGCCATGTAATTGTGTGTTGGTTCATCCTGCACTTGCTTTGCCCAACAAACTGGTTTCTGCAGTCACCTTCAGTCTGTCTCAGTGCATACTCTTCACCCTGCGTTCAGCAGCTACAGTTGCTACTGCAAACATCCACTAAGCAGCACTTGCCAAAGGGAAAGAAGGTCAAATAAAAAAAGTGTTTACTGAAACAAGTGAAAATGTCATGCCTGCCACAATATGGGATCAGGCAGCAGCAGGTTACGGTGTTTAAACCTTTTTGTGTGTGGCCACGAGCCCACACAGTGAGTTAATGATTCAAGAAGCCTTTTGAAATGGCATAAAAAGGCAATCCTGCTGCTGCACAGTGTGTTTGTTTTGACATTAGATTGATACAGAGCTGCATCTGATCAGTTTCACTGTAATTATTAAAGAAAATCCAGAAAAAGACTGATTGTACCATTTTAGTGAGAATAATCATTTGTATATTGTGGTTTCATCACATGTTAGACATCCCTGTGCCATGCCAGCATCGTCATGCACTGATGTTGTTGGTTGGGCTTTTTTTCAGTTTCATTGGAGCAGATTAAAAACCTCCGCATACGATTCCAGCAGCTGAGTGGAAATGAAGAGACAATAAGGTAAAATGTAAAGATGAATGTAAAATGTGCTCATGTGACAGTTTTGCTGGTGAGCTGTATGTGGTTTTAATGAGAAGCATTATTGAAATCTGACCTGCGTGGTGGCTGTAGTGATGATTTGTGGGTATTTCTGGCATCTCTGGCACAGATGCAAACAAACAACATATGGTGAAAGACGCAGGTAAACACAGGCACATTAGCCAAATACAGTGTGTCGATGTCGTGGGCACTGAGCTGAAACCGACTGGACACACATATTCATAAATCTATAAACACATGCATAAATCTGTCAAGTGGTAGTGAGATGTCACAGAGTCCTTCCCTTTAAAAAGAAACAGGGAACAAATACTACACATTTCTTCTGACAGTTTAGCTTCAAATGGAGGTGCGGTTCATGTTACTTCCCATAAATAACGTTCAGTCTTATTTTAGGCCATTACAACGCTGGCACTGTACTGTAGTATCTGTTTTATGATAATGGACCTTTCTCTTGTCGCACTGCAGCAGGGAAAATTTGGACACCATACCGGCCCTCGCCAACAATCCAATCAAGAAGCAAATTATTGAAGCATTCTTCGATAAAAGGTAAAGTCAAAATGTACCACAATAGTTTCTGTTCACCATACGGTTAAAGGTCATTTAAGTTAATATTATTAGCACATCATGGTATTAATTTGAATATATTCATAGCACTTTTAAAACTAAACCCCATATTATACAGCTGTATGGAAAATTTTGAGCACTGCTAAGCAAATTCAGTGTTTTGTTGATATGTGATGTGAAAAGAAATAAATCCAAGACTGCAGCTTAAAGATATCAAATATGAAAACATAGTTACTTTTATTTCATCCAAAATGTATAACACAATAATTGTGATGTGTACAAAAGCTTGGCCAGTGAAGCACTCAGAACTTTATTAACTTGTTGTTAATGTTATAATAAAAATTTCACATATTCATGAGTTTTCATCAGGCAAATGTAAAGACAAAAATTATTGAACAAACCTCAAGATGCAGAATAACAGAAATTTTTAAATTTACATCTTGGGAACTTTGTGTAAACCATAAAAAATATACACACACATGCACAATAGTTGAATTTTGATTTATAATGCCTAAACTTGTATTCCCTCTGTCTGGGTCCCAGGAACCAGCATGAGAATGAGGTGGGCTCCTTTGAGGAGATCAGCTTCGACCAGTTCCTCATGGTCATGTCCCACTTCCGTCCTCCAACTCTGAAGACGACGGCGGAGGAGAAGGAAGTTATGAGAAAGGAAAAACTTCGCTGTAAGTGACTTTCCTTGTTTATTTAATCACAGTAGATGTGCAGCAGTCTCTGACATCTCCTGACCTCCCCTCCATGTGTGTTTCACTTTAAAAAATTACTAAGAAAAATTTAGACAACAAATCAGTAATGTGGATATATTGTTTTAATAACGGCTGACATGCCACAGGACGTTTGTGTGCTGATGCAGAGCTGCATGTCAGCTATCACACTGGAGAGGCTCGTAGGTATTGGCGGCTTCGTTAGGAACGTGGCCAGGACAGCAGGTTCACAAGCCCAACTGTCACAGTGGGATCCTTTGTCACCACAAAGTCAGGACCCAGAAAACTGTCACACCCTCTGATTATTTTCAGTGTGTTTGTTAATCCCTTCCAGGAGTTATTTTGGGATGATTTACTGTAGTCTGTTTTATCTTATTCCACTCAACCTGCCTTGTGTGATTTGTGACCTTCTATATTGCAGCGTGAACCTGCAAGGCTCAATTACAAACAAAGCAAATTAACAACTGCCCAAGTGCCTGGTAGTTCAAGGGTAGGGGAAGCCTCAGCCTCAGGGTTTATTTTTGGACAGTCTTGCAACCACACACACTTGTGACTTTGTTATATTGATTTTTTTTAAATTTCTGATCTGATTTCAGATGTTAATGCTTCTTTAACCACTGCTGAACAATGTGTTTACACTATGGGTTTTTTGCCCTGCTTAAGAAAATTAGTGGGGAAGTTTGTGTTTGGAAAGAATCGGAGAAGTCGGCAAACTTTGGCTTCCAACTGCAGAATAAAATATCATTTTTATTTAAGCTAATGAGAATACAACAGTAGTGCCCTCCAGGGAATGTATAAATGATTTCATTATGCACTCCCCTGGTATGAAGCAAGGCACAGTGAAGTTTTCTGGAGAAACACTCCCCGAAGTCACCACAGCTGTGTCCTAAAATATCTGAAGATGGACAGTCCTGTCGGCCTTCCTACAAACCATTTATCTGAATTGTGTGTCTCAGCTTTCCCCTGTTGTGTCACTCTGTTTATTACCCTCATTATTTGATTCAATTATTTATTTGGGGAATCTATAAATCAACACTCTGCTTTCATAGTTACAGTATATATTTCTTCCTCAGAAACTTTATGAAAAGAAAAAAACATGAGCCAAAATGACATTAATGCTGGCATGCTATTTCCTCTTCAGAGATGCATCTCAAGCAAAATGTCATTGGGCGTTGACCCTAAGGAAGCAAACTGATATTTTTCCTTGTTAGTGCCACAAGACCGCTGAACATGAAGTATAGTCACAGGGCTGAATCCTTTAAATGCCACCGTAAATGAGAATACTGCCATTATAAAGGAGTTTCATTGCCTCAGTGCGATTGTTTACATTCAGCAGGGGACATGACTCAACCTTCTTATCACTTTATCTTTCTAACATTCCCCTAATCACAACGTCCTCTGGGCTATTACAAAGATCCTGGAATTTGATGATGGAAATTTCCTCAAAAGTCAGACCAAACACTAAATGCTTTTGTTCTGTTTTTTTTCAGTCCTGTTCAACATGCACGACACAGACAATGATGGCACCATCACTCTGGAGGAGTACAGGAAGGTAAGACAACTTTACCATGTTGACAAAAGATTAAGATGTTGATTTTTTTGAAAGTGAAGTGAAAAGAAGGAAGGTCAAACCCTGTAGCAAACAGGCATTCAAAAAAATCTTCAAACGTTAATACACTAACCTTTTACTTCATGAACTTAGTAATAAATTTGAAACTTTGAGAACAGTAGTTTGACAAAAATAAATCTCAAGGTCCACTTTTTTTTTTACCCTTTTCCAGAGCTTTCAACCACATCTTTTTTCTCAGTAGTTTGCACTGTGGGAATCAGGAATTTCTGTTAAATTCAGCAAATTTGATCCATTCACATCATATTGTCCTGTGATAATTCCCACTTGCCATTTTTATGCATGATGCAGACAGACCTGCCATAAGAGAGCAACATTGTGCCTGAGTATGTTCTGAGCATTGCAGTTTCAAGAACTTGCTCTCCCATGCATTTAGAGTTTTTGACTGATTATATTATTAAGGTTGAAGTATAGTGGAGCTGTTGGAAAATTACATGATGCTGCAAAACTCACTGTATTTTCAAAATGATTAGCTTGAAGTTGTCCCAGCCCAGCAGATGCAACAAATATGTAATGCAGCAGGAGAAGGAATGGAGTAGTCTGTCCACACCCATGCAGTCCTGTGAAGAGGTGTAATAAGTGTCACCACACATGTGGGTGGATCGTAGGGGTGCGGTGTTGCTGCTGCTGTTGTTGTACCAGTTATACCAACTGTCATAAAGGTATTCATAAAGGTGGACTGGCATTGTGGTGGTGAAATTAAGGGCTTTAGATGAGCAATTTGCTTCTAACCTGACTCTTCCCTTTGTGGCACAGCCATGAACATATCACAGGAAATATAACACACGTGATTCACTTTGAATGTGTTTTGGCCTTGGAACTTCAACATCTTTGTTTTGTTTTGTTTTAAAATCACCCTCCTTCTTTAATTTCTATTTTATTTCCAGTTGAAAGGGAATACTGCAGTGAAAAATAGTGTCAGATGGGATGATTTAAAAGTTAACTTCCTAAGTACATTTCAGTTTTCATTAGAGGTGTGATTTTATTAGATGGAAGAGGTGAAGGAGCAATGATAAGGGTGGTTTAAGCATTAGATTGTATTGGTTTTGGAGTTTTCCTTTCAAGCTTGTGAAAAATTCCTGTATGTAAGCATTTGTCATGGTCATCATAAGTTAAACTAAACTGATTTTCAATCCCGCAGTAACCTTTGGCATTAAGTCATCAAAACCAGCTGAGTAATTCTACACGCAGTAGTTCAGATGTTGATGAGTGTTCAAATATTTGTCTTACCTTTTGCTGGCATATTTGGAACTGTCACTGTGAAGTTGCCTCATATGGCTCTACAACTGATGCTGTGGAAATTCCCATGGAGGATTAAAAGACTGTTAATTTTATCATCCAAGGTTGTGGAGGAGCTTCTTTCAAAGAGTGGCGCCATTGGGCAAGAGGCTGCCAAGGCAATAGCAGATGCTGCCATGTTGGAAGTGGCAAGCACAAATGTGCCTCACATGGTAAGGAAAGTTTGCAGAATTGAACTTTCACAGTGGTCACATTCTCTCACAGTTGCATACCATACCACAATTTGTCTCTTCATCATTTCAGGCTCCAGAGGATTTCTACGAAGGAATTACATTCGAACATTTTGAACAGGTTTGCACTTTTCTGACCTTCAACTGATCAAAAAATTGAACAATGTGCCATTTACTCATTAAAGCTTTTGTCATGTCCACAGATTTTAAAAGGCCTTGAAATGGAGTCAAGGATGCACATTCGCTTTTTGGATGTAGACACCACAACAATGCGTTGTGGGAGATCAAAACCTTGAAGGGAGTTGATCCTGTAAAGAAATGTTTATGTTGCTGTTGTTTGTACCAGTCCTTGAGTTGAATGAAGACAAGTACTTTTTTATAAGGTTGTATATATTTCAACAGTGAGAATAATCAGACTTTTATAGGAACTATAAAGACAAACTGCTGCTGATGCAGTTTATGGTTTTACGTATTCTGAGTCAACACAATTTTGTTTCCACAGTTCACATTTAAGGCTAAAGTTAATGTTGGCTAGTTTAATGTTGCTTTTGAAATGTCAATCATTGTGATCCAACAGTAACAAGTAAAAGAGTTTTCTATCTATTGTCACACTCAATTAATTAATTTCTGTCAAATTTCAAACTAACACACTACCTCTCTGAACTCCCCTGCTGTACTGTAGCTTGCATTAATGTGAGGGATTTTTTGTACATTAATCAAAAGGCTTTTATGTTAGAAAAGTCATCCATTCAGTCATCGCTTATGGTCATTATCAAAGGCATGAGCCTGCAGGCACATAGCATTCCTCTTCAGCGCCAAAACAGTGATAGGTTTACTTGAGCTGTTCCTCTGAGACCATCCACTACTTTTTCTATTACTTACAACAGACTTTGCACAGAATAAGGTGTGTCTTGAAAGTTCAAGCTTTAACTTAATCATTCATACAATCAGAATTGGTTGACAATGTATAATGATACAGAATAATATTTAATAAAATTATTTGCTTAACAAAGTTGTCTCATAAATGTTTTTTTCTGCCAAACTGTTTTACATTTTCAGGATTTTTATAACACACTGTCGATATAACATACTGCATTTGAGACATGTACGACATACCATACTATATTGTTATTATGACAAATGTCATATTATGATGTAATTTTTTCTTACCATACTATACAAATATTATTTTAAACATTTCTACATTTCTTTTTTTATGATGTACAGTGTTTGCGTTGATTATGATAAGACAATAACATAATATAATTTGTCATTAAAGCCCACAATGCTAAAAAATGTGATATGACTTAAAAATGCATTTTTCCCCCCTAAGAATGCATCAAAACATCAAGAAAGTGTTGGAGTGCGTTTCATCAACACTCCATAGCATAACATAATTTAATTGTATTGAAAACGAGAAAAAAAACACCATACTATACTATGTCGTAAAAATGCAAAAAATGACAATTTTTTTTTTTCAAAAATCGTGTCAAAACATCAAGTAATAGTGTTCTATAAATGCTCCATTGCATAAAAGGTGTTAAAACTACAAAAACATGAAAACATTTCATTGTGTAGTATGACATGAAAACGAGAAAAATCCATACACTATGTCATAAAAATGCAAAAAATGACAAAAAAAATTTTTTCAAAAAACACATCAAAACATCAAGTAATATTTTTTTATAAATGCTCCATTGCATAAAAGGTGTTACAACTGCAAAAAACCCTGAAAAAATTTCATTGTGTAGTATGTCATGAAGACAAGAAAAAAAGCCATACACTATGTCATAAAAATGAAAAAAATGAAAAAAAATGTTTCCCTAAAAATGCATGGAAACATCAAGAAATAGTGTTTTTATAAATGCTCCATAGCATAACACGTGTTAAAACTGCAAAAAACATAAAAAAAATTTTCATTGTGTAGTATGACATGAAAACGAGAAAAAAAAAACATACATACTATACTATGTCGTAAAAATGCAAAAAATGACAAAAAAAAAAAATTTCAAAAAATGCATCAAAACATCAAGTAATAGTGTTTTATAAATGCTCCATTGCATAAAAGGGGTTTAAACTGCAAAAAACATGAAAAATGTCATTGTGTAGTATGACATGAAAACGAGAAAAAAAACCGCCATACTATACTATGTCATAAAAATGCAAAAATGACAAAAAAAAAAAAGTCAGAAAAGGCATCAAAACATCAAGTAATAGTGTTTCATCCATTACTCCATAGCATAACACTTGTTAAAACTGCAAAACCATGAAAAATTTCATTGTGTAGTATGACATGAAAACGAGAAAAAACGCGCCATACTATACTATGTCGTAAAAATGCAAAAATGACAAAAAAAAAGTGCTTTTCAAAAAACGCATCAAAACATCAAGTAATAGTGTTTTATAAATGCTCCATTGCATAAAAAGTGTTAAAACTGCAAAAAACATGAAAAAAATTTCATTGTGTAGTATGACATGAAAACGAGAAAAAAACCATACACTATGTCATAAAAATGCAAAAATGACAAAAATTTTTTTCCTAAACGCACATGAAAAACATCAAGTAATAGTGTTTCATCCATTACTCCATAGCATAACACTTGTTAAAACTGCAAAAACATGAAAAAATTTCATTGTGTAGTATGACATGAAAATGAGAAAAAGCCATACATACTATGTCATAAAAAAATGCAAAAATGACCAAAAATGATATTTTTCAAAAAACGCATCAAAACATCAAGTAATAGTGTTTTATAAATGCTCCATTGCATAAAAAGTGTTAAAACTGCAAAAACATGAAAAATGTCATTGTGTAGTATGACATGAAAACGAGAAAAAACCATACACTGTCATAAAAATGCAAAAAATGACAAAAATTTTTTTTCCTAAACACACATGAAAACATCAAGAAATAGTGTTTCATCAACACTCCATAGCATAACACGTGTTAAAACTGCAAAAACCATGAAAAAATTTCATTGTGTAGTATGACATGAAAACGAGAAAAAAAAACGCCATACTATACTATGTCGTAAAAATGCAAAAAATGACAAAAAATTTTTTTTTCAAAAAACGCATCAAAACATCAAGTAATAGTGTTTTATAAATGCTCCATTGCATAAAAAGTGTTAAAACTGCAAAAAACATGAAAAAATGCCATTGTGTAGTATGACATGAAAACGAGAAAAAAACCATACACTATGTCATAAAAATGCAAAAAATGACAAAAAATTTTTTTCCTAAACACACATGAAAACATCAAGTAATAGTGTTTCATCCATTACTCCATAGCATAACACTTGTTAAAACTGCAAAAAACATGAAAAAATTTCATTGTGTAGTATGACATGAAAATGAGAAAAAGCCATACACTATGTCATAAAAATGCAAAAATGACCAAAAAAAAAAAGTTTCAAAAAACGCATCAAAACATCAAGTAATAGTGTTTTATAAATGCTCCATTGCATAAAAAGTGTTAAAACTGCAAAAAACATGAAAAAATGTCATTGTGTAGTATGACATGAAAACGAGAAAAAAAACGCCATACTATACTATGTCGTAAAAATGCAAAAAATGACAAAAAAAAAAATTTCAGAAAATGCATCAAAACATCAAGTAATAGTGTTTTATAAATGCTCCATTGCATAAAAAGTGTTAAAACTGCAAAAAACATGAAAAAATTTCATTGTGTAGTATGTCATGAAAACGAGAAAAAAATGCCATACAATTCTATGTCGTAAAAATGCAAAAAATGACAAAAAAATTTTTTTTCAAAAAACGCATCAAAACATCAAGTAATAGTGTTTCATCCATTACTCCATAGCATAACACTTGTTAAAACTGCAAAAAACATGAAAAAATTTCATTGTGTAGTATGACATGAAAACGAGAAAAAAACGCCATACTATACTATGTCGTAAAAATGCAAAAAATGACAAAAAATTTTTTTTCAAAAAACGCATCAAAACATCAAGTAATAGTGTTTTATAAATGCTCCATTGCATAAAAAGTGTTAAAACTGCAAAAAACATGAAAAAATGTCATTGTGTAGTATGACATGAAAACGAGAAAAAAACCATACACTATGTCATAAAAATGCAAAAAATGACAAAAAATTTTTTTTCCTAAACACACATGAAAACATCAAGTAATAGTGTTTCATCCATTACTCCATAGCATAACACTTGTTAAAACTGCAAAAAACATGAAAAAATTTCATTGTGTAGTATGACATGAAAATGAGAAAAAGCCATACACTATGTCATAAAAATGCAAAAAATGACCAAAAATATTTTTTCAAAAAACGCATCAAAACATCAAGTAATAGTGTTTTATAAATGCTCCATTGCATAAAAAGTGTTAAAACTGCAAAAAACATGAAAAAATTTCATTGTGTAGTATGTCATGAAAACGAGAAAAAAAATGCCATACAATTCTATGTCGTAAAATTGCAAAAAATGACAAAAAATTTTGTTTTTCAAAAAACGCATCAAAACATCAAGTAATAGTGTTTCATCCATTACTCCATAGCATAACACTTGTTAAAACTGCAAAAAACATGAAAAAATTTCATTGTGTAGTATGACATGAAAACGAGAAAAAAACGCCATACTATACTATGTTGTAAAAATGCAAAAAATGACAAAAAATTTTTTTTTCAAAAAATGCATCAAAACATCAAGTAATAGTGTTTTATAAATGCTCCATTTCATAAAAAGTGTTAAAACTGCAAAAAACATGAAAAAATGTCATTGTGTAGTATGACATGAAAACGAGAAAAAACCATACACTGTCATAAAAATGCAAAAAATGACAAAATTTTTTTTTTCCTAAACACACATGAAAACATCAAGAAATAGTGTTTCATCAACACTCCATAGCATAACACGTGTTAAAACTGCAAAAACCATGAAAAAATTTCATTGTGTAGTATGACATGAAAACGAGAAGAAAAACGCCATACCATACTATGTTGTAAAAATGCAAAAAATGACAAAATTTTTTTTTTTCAAAAAATGCATCAAAACATCAAGTAATACTGTTTTATAAATGCTCCATTGCATAAAAAGTGTTAAAACTGCAAAAAACGTGAAAAAATGTCATTGTGTAGTATGACATGAAAACGAGAAAAAAACCGCCATACTATACTATGTCGTAAAAATGCAAAAAATGACAAAAAAAAAAAAATTCAAAAAACGCATCAAAACATCAAGTAATAGTGTTTCATCCATTACTCCATAGCATAACACTTGTTAAAACTGCAAAAAACATGAAAAAATTTCATTGTGTAGTATGACATGAAAACGAGAAAAAAACCGCCATACTATACTATGTCGTAAAAATGCAAAAAATGACAAAAAATTTTTTTTTTTTTCAAAAAATGCATCAAAACATCAAGTAATAGTGTTTTATAAATGCTCCATTGCATAAAAAGTGTTAAAACTGCAAAAAACATGAAAAAATGTCATTGTGTAGTATGACATGAAAACGAGAAAAAACCATACACTATGTCATAAAAATGCAAAAAATGACAAAATTTTTTTTTCCTAAACACACATGAAAACATCAAGAAATAGTGTTTCATCAACACTCCATAGCATAACACGTGTTAAAACTGCAAAAACCATGAAAAAATTTCATTGTGTAGTATGACATGAAAACGAGAAAAAAAACGCCATACTATACTATGTCGTAAAAATGCAAAAAAAAAACATTTCAGAAAATGCATCTAAACATCAAGTAATAGTGTTTTATAAATGCTCCATTGCATAAAAAGTGTTAAAACTGGAAAAAAAAACATGAAAAAATTTCATTGTGTGGTATGTCAGGAAGACAAGAAAAAAAGCCATACACTATGTCATAAAAATGAAAAAAATGACCAAAAAATTTTTTTTTTCAAGAAACGCATCAAAACATCAAGTTATAGTGTTTTATAAATACTCCATTGCATAAAAGGTGTTAAAACTGCAAAAAACATGAAAAAATTTCATTGTGTAGTATGTCATGAAGACAAGAAAAAAAGCCATACACTATGTCATAAAAATGAAAAAAATGACAATTTTTTTTTCCTAAAAACGCATCGAAATATTAAGAAATAGTGTTATAAAAATGTCCATTGCATAAAAGGTGTTAAAACTGCAAAAAACATGAAAAAATTTCATTGTGTAGTATGTCATGAAAATGAGAAAAAGCCAAAAAAGCAAAAAATTACTAAGTTTTTTTTTTTTTTTTTAAAAACGCATCGAAACATCAAGAAATAGTGTTTCAACAACAATTGTAAAAGAAAAAAGGTCATAGTATAATATGTCGTGAAAGCAAGTGAAAAAACCTAGGGAGCCAAACATCTTTTTAAAATTCTTTAATTCTACAGTAAAGGTTTACAAGGTTCTGATTCTGTCCAATATGTTAAATCTGCATTGTAAAGTTCAACAGCTAATAGACAGATAAGATACATAGAAATGTATTTCCCAAAAGTTCAATTTGAAATGAATGATAAAATGAAACTAATAAAATAAATGGATACAGTTTGGAGAATCAAACTGATACAGGGAGAAATCTTTTTAATGTTTGTTCAGTAACTCACTGAGGTTAAGTTACCAAGTTGCATTCTGATAAACTGTACATCAGTAGGATGGATGGGAGCCAGACAGCCGGTCATAAGGCACAGCCAGGCTGATGTTGTAGTTGTAACCGTAGGACTCCGTGTAGTCGGACCTGCAGATGGGCAGGATGTGATCCTGTGACAGTGCGTCCTCAGAGAAGTCGTAATGGCAGATGACTCCTCGGTGTCTGTTGGATACATTTTTTTAATTTTAAAAGGTGCACTTTCTGGAACAGGGTCACTAATAGGCGGACCACGGTACGGATCACAGGCGCAGACGCCATCCTATCTGGACCCAGACCTATAACGTAAATAAATGATCAAGAATTCTTTAATTTTGAGCCACAGCTTTCTAGAAATTATAGGAGAGTTTTACAGGAATGACAATTCTTCAGTTTTGAGCCGCATTGTTTTTAGTATTTATGGTACTGGTTTAGCATTTCAAGTGATGCTACTCAGCCAATCAACTCATGATGACACACACACATAAAGTGGCTTGTATCATAGAAAACCATGTATTTGTTTTTGTAAATTTGTTATTAATTATTAACCATTGTTGGAATATTTTTGAATTAACACAGTTTTTTGGGTTTTGATGTTAAAACAACTTATAGGCTACTACAATATATGGTGCATGTGAATCGTAACATAAGATGAACAATGTTCCAGACCTTTGCTTGAGGAAATTTTAAAATTCAGGAAAATACATATTTGATACCACTGTAATGTCTGTATGGTAAACTTGAAACTACAGCTTGTAGTCCATTACCTTAGCTTAGCACAAAGGCTGAAAATGGAGACTGCTGCTACGGTAATAAAATTTGCTTGCCAGCTCACTAATTAGCACACTAATTACATTTGCACATTTCACATTATATTGCAAGATAAAACATATTAATTAGTGAGCTTTAGAGGTGCTGGTGGACTGCTTTGGAGAGTGCCAGGCAAGCTGTTTCCCTCATTTCTTTGGTCTTTATGCTAAAATAAGCTGACGGGTTGCAAATTGTAGTTACATATTTACAATACAGAAGAGAGTGATATCAGTCTTCTCTTGGTAAGAAAAAAAATAAGTGCATTTCCCAAAATACCGCACAATTCCTTTAGAAATGCTGCAAGATTGAATTTGCTTTTATGAAAACTAACTTCACTTTGAGTCTTACTGACACAAAGAGTTTTTAATCTGGTGGGAGATGGTTAGACAAGAGGTCAAGTTACAAAAAGAAGAGTGTGGGAATGAGATGAGTGACCTGCGGTGAGCTGTAAGGTCATCATCTGTGATGCAGGCCCCTCGTGGCGACTTGTCATCTGGGATGTTGGCTGTTACCAGGGTGCTGGTTTTGAAGCATACCAACCTTACAGGATGCCTGCAAGACAGACAACACCACCTTCAGTACAAATCATACCAATCAGATTGTTATTGCTTGTCAGTTTTTTTTCACCTATGCAACTTTTTTTTCCACAAATGGTTGTTGAAGCAGTATAAACATGACTGTCTACTCAGTTTCTACAAATGTTTAAAATCAGACACAGAATTAATAAAAAAAATGCTGCATAAATTCACATCTGTAATTTTGAATAGGATTCTGTGGTTCAAATCAGGAACAATGTGTGTTTGACATTTTGAAAACTGTTTAAACAGCACACGCACAGTCCCACCTGTTGTGCATCTCCCACAGCTTAGCTCCCATCCTCATCTCCCAAACACACACCAATCCTTCGCCTCCGCCGCTAACAATCTTCCAATCATCTGCCTGCACCGATGTCACGCCAAGGTGGTGAGCATACAGGGACGCCACAGAGAAGCCGGCTCGTAGGTCAAAGACCCTCACCCTGAAAGACAGCAGAGAGCAGCATATGCTTGGATTAAATGACTGAGGACCGGTTTGCTTATTTTGTCATATAATTGCTATAAAGTTGTTCAACTGAGCATTATGTGACTATAGCCCAGAGATTAATACTCATAGCCTTTGCTTGATGTAGCACTAAGTGGTTTTTAGAGTGATTTAAAGTAAGTGCAGTAGATAAATAATAGGTCAAGTGAGTACAATAGCATCAGTCATTTACAGTGAAGCATGGTAATTTTGGATTTGGCTTCCTGGTAACAGAGGCGGAGATCTCGTACAAAGACCACACAAGAGAGGGTACTGTTTGTCAAAGACTGCTTTCATTTACAGACAAAAGGACACTATTCTCACTTTTCCAAGGAAGCGCTGCGAGAGCAGCAAGAGAACTTTGTAACATCCAGCCAAGAGACCAAAGACAGATGAAGGCTCAAGCAGATGTGCTGGTGCAGATTGTAGCTTCAGCCTCATTTACTCTAGCCTTTACCCATTATCACATGATTTCTCCAAGCTAAGTTTACAAAACCTATTGCTGGACATGGAGCCAAAAAAACAATACATCTGTAAGAACATGAAAAAGATAGAGCAAGTGTGCAGAAGTAAGTGTAAACCCAAAACTAAGCATGAAAGTGGCATTGCTTTAGCTGAGGTTTGAAAAATCAGTTAGAGTAAAAATGAAGAATAGATGAAGCATTTCAGAAGATAGGAGAGAAAAAGAGCCACAGACAAAACCTGTCGCTAAGACAACATTGTAAGTTCTGCAGAAAGACAGGAAATCAAATAATAAAAAGTAATACTTAATTACCTTATTAGACCTTATTAGATTACTCTGATCATTTTAATTATTTAAATACTGTTAATTGTGTTTGTATTTCTTACTTGAAAAAAAAAAGGCAAGAAGGGCAGAATTTTTTTTCTTGGTTTCATGGGCAACAGAGGCCCAGGGGAGCTTCAGCTCCATCTGTTGTCATTGTGGCTTTATTGCAGCTGAAAGCATCCAGGATATGACTCCATCCAGGCTCAACCTTCTTGCAAAACTTCATTACCATAATCCAATTCACTTTGGGGACTCAGGCAGATTTCATTTCCGCTTCCAAAAAACAAAACAAAAAAAAAGAATCAGATTTAAGCTGCTAAATGGGCACCGTGGACCTGTTGTCTGCAGTTAGTTTTGCCTGTTTATTGGCATTGCGTGACGGAAGCACACGTTTCAGCAATGAGGACTAAACATTAGTGGCAGACTGCAGGGAACCATGAATCTAATGCTGGAGGTGGCTTCAGTGAGCTGTCAGGGGCCAGACTCCTCTTCATTAATCAGGAGGAGCTTTGTCTAAGAAGAGAAGAGTGAAAGAGGCTCGGCTAACTCCTGAACTTTGTCTCAGGTTTTCTGCTCTGCAGACACGGCAGATGAACAAAGTGTACACCCAAAGGTTAAAAAATAAAGCATTCATTAAGTTTTACTTGATTTGTTCTGCAAGAAAGTGATAATGCCAGCAAAAGAGAAATATTTCACACTGTATATCCGTGCCACCAGCAAAGTTTTTGACATTGGTATAAAAAAAGTTGAGAAAAGTCTGAGTCAATCCAATTTTGCACTTTGCCCACATCAGACCTGGCTTTCTTCCAGAGAGCCCTTACAAGGACCCTCGTTTGCTCCCAAAATCTCACAGAAAACAGAGGAACAAAACTCATTTGGACAAAAAAAGGGATACATTAAGCCTTGGCCTCCAGCCACCCTGTCAGGGGGCCAAGATCGCCGACTGTCCCTCAGTCTCCCCCGTCTCCATTAGCCCTCGACTGCGCGCTGCATCAGCTGGGGCCAAAGTGGAAGAGCCAAGCTAGTGTGTGTGTGTGTGTGTCTTTCAGAACAACTACACACCTATCAGAAAGAAAAGACCAAAAGTGAAGCATAAAAGAATTGGATGAAGACTCCGCCAGCGCTCTGGCAAGAAAACAACCATTTGAATTCTTCATTCAAATGCTGTTCATGAATTATTTCTACTAGAATCAAGACAACAGTGAATATTTTCTTTGACATGTGACAGAGCATCTTTAACTGATCATTATTTTTGTCTTTGTACAGTTGCTGGGAGTCATAACTAGTAAAAAAAAAAAAAGAAAGAAAAAAAACATAACCTGAACAAAAAAGAAAAGACAAAAAGAACCACAACAAAATGATGTGGTCTGTCGTTTGGTTGCAGCCAACTACTTAACAGCCAGATGGATTTGGTGCTGAATAGAAACAGCGGGGGCAGCTTTGGACGAAGACACGCCAGGGATTTTTTTCCTCTCCTGCCAGCTCATGCACTGCAGCACCCGCTAACAAGCGCAGAATAAATGAGAATGGCTCTTTTATGTGTCTTTTCCTCATCTGGAGAGCCAGGTTAGCCATGTGGCAAGTCGCTGGATGAAGCTCAAGATGGACAGTTTTCTTTTTCTTCGATAACAGTCCAGGTGATGAAGGTGACAAGACAGGCAAATGTTTTTTATCTGAGAACAAAACGCCTGGTTTTGGAGTATTTCAATGCCTCCGTCTTCCACCTCACTAAGCTTTTGAAAGCTTTGTTTTTCAAGGCAACAGAGAGACTGTGAAGTGTGAACAATGTAAAAACTGAGTAGAGCATTTACTTCCTGCGCATTTTCTCAACACCTGTTCTCCCACTGCAAGTAACCTCAGCTCGCGACCCCGGCCGCCTCCATCAGGTGCCGCTGTGAGAAAACAAGCGCTCCTCTCGGCTGAAAGCTCTTGGCTGACTTTCCACCATTCGTCACGTTTCTTTATCATTACCGGGAGACTCTGCCCTCGCGCACAATCTCTGTGCATTCTCCATCTGTGCGAACGTGTGTCTGGACGCGTCCTACCTGCGGTCTTTGTTTCCACACACCAGCAGGTGAGGAGGGCTGTCCCTCAGGTTGATGCACGTGAAATCACCGGGCGAGCTGCCGACGCAGACTGTGGGGCGACCCGTCTCCAGGTTGTAGACGTGGATCTGAAAACACCCATAGGAATCAGTTATTGAAAAGAAAAACAGCTGATATGTTTAGTGCATGACATACTGTGTATAAAGTTCGAGAGCTGAATAATAGTAATAACAATAATAATGATAATTTTGCTAAGCTCAGTCAACAATCCTTTAAAACAGGGAGATTTGTGCACATGCCTCGGTGTCACATTTAATTTCCTGACTTGCTCAAAATCCCTTCAATGACAGCTTCCCAATTAGGGCACATCATTTACTAAATGCTTCACCACAATCAGAAGATGTGAGCGACCGCAGCAGGAATGTAGAATATTACCTCGGATTAAATCAGACAGATGGACACTCACAGAAACTCTGGTCCATTGCCAATGTGCTTAAAGCAAGTATTTACCTGCTTAAGTTTCCCTGAACAAGATTCTGAGTTTCTACCTGCGAACTTAAAAGCACTGCAGCACTTAAGCACTTAAGTTTGGGGGGGTCAACCTGAAGGCAAACCTCAGTTACAGTCACAGATGCACATCATTGCCACGGGCTCGATGGCTGCAGCAAACTTCCCTCATACAAGTTGCAATGATGTCATCTGGAGCTGCCTTAATTGGTCAATTAGCGGCTGGTGTTTTCTCATCCAAATGAGACAGAACAAACAGGATGACCGCCAGGCAAAAAATTGTCTTCGAATAATTAAAACGATAAAGAAATTAAAGTGGAGGAGGGAGGGGGCGAGCCAGAAGGAAGAGAGGGAGAGACAGTGATGGAGAGACAGCAACAAAGATAAAGAAATTTGAAGGAAGGGAAAAGAGGAGGCATGATGTAAGGCTTGAGGAGGTGCCAGCAGTTTTTATGTATCCCTTATTTGGGCCAAGCAGAGCTTTAATTGTGCACCACCCTGGGGCAGAGCCCAAATCACACCGGACTTTGAAATGACAGCTTGATAGGATTTGGACAGCGGAAGAGACGGGGGGCGAGTCGAGAAGGGGGGGGTGAAATGAGGTTCAGCCCACTGATGTCAATGCATCATTACAAGAAGACGTTTTTATTTTTATTAAATATCTGCCCACCTCGCCCACTGATACGAAGAAGCTCCGCCGAGGGAGGCGGAGGATCTGTCTTGTGATAATAACGAAGTCAATTTGGACGCTGCAGCAGCATGTTTTGACGAAGAAGAATAATCACGAGAGTGACTATGGAGGAGTTGTTAGGTTAATGCACTCGCTGGAGGCTCGCAGACAAAGGAAACTCTAATGGCGGCTTGTACGAGGATGTTAATGTAATTACTGTTTTTGCTTTTCAAAGATGAAACATTTGGCAATTATTGCAGCACTTTAGAGAAAACCTTTTCATGTTGCCGCTGCCTGTATTGTTGAATGCATTTGGCCAAAGGGTAAAATTTGACTTGTTATTAAATCAATCTTCAATGTTGTATCATAGACCAGGAGTGGGAAACATTACGCCACAGGGGCCGGCTATCTGCAGGTTTTTCACTCAAACCAGATACTCCACCACTGACTAATGTTCCCTCAAGTCGAGGGGAGGAACTCAGTGAAATGACCTGCTGAGATGAAGAATGATTTAATTTTAAAAAACCCTGCAGACTGCTGGCTCTCTGTGATTCACCAAACACATCTGAACAAATATGGCTTCAGACAGCCGGTTGGTTAAGACCATGTGGGCAAACTGAGATTACCACACTGGAAGGGACACGCGGTCGTGGCAGGTTTGTGGCTTTGTGTCATTTGGTATTTCCAGTCACTCGTCTCATGTGCAGATACTTCCCAGGTTTCAGAAAGCACTTTCCGTAAACTGTACTCCCTCATTCCAAGTCTACAACTGTTAATGTTCCTGCACTGCTGTTAAGAGGCCTGTGTGAAGTTCGGTTTCATTCCTCCATGCAACAACAAGAAGCTTGTAGCAAAGGAACCAGAAAACTAGAATCGGAACCACAGAGCTCTTTTGTTGGCTCATTAGCGGTTTGTGTTTAGATACTGTTGGCTGCTGCACAAACTAATTAAACAAAGACAAGATGAATAAATAGAGAAAGTAATCACCAAGTTGCACCAAAAGTGGCTTCGCAGCTGCAGGTCACACCCCAGTCGTTTCACAGTGCTGATCTTCATGTATGTTTGTGTGGAGTGTCAAATAAAACTCTGTTACTGAAATCACACAAAGCCCAAGAGTGATCTCAGGCAAGATGGTGCACTGTGATCACTGCAACGTTCAGAAATGACATTTTACTGGTTTATCTAACGCTGGCTTTGAATCGAGGTGATGTATTAAAGCAGTAATGATTTGGCCGCTCTTTTTGCTCTGATCTGCTGCCACGGTGCAATTCCTCAGAAAACTCTGCTGTAACTGCTGTTCATTGTTGTTAGCCGCCACATGTATCCCAGCATGCACCTGGAGTCAAAGCTCATCAACTGATCTTAATGTTGTCACTGGCCTTGTGCCACTGAGTGAAACCAGCTGCTTTACGCAGTCCCTGACCCTGAACACTGATGTCCTGATGCGTGACAACACTTCCATCCATCCTCTACTAATTTGTCCAAACATATATGGCACACGTGTTAACGCTGCACATCGAAGCCGCTCGTCAAGCCTTCCCCTTCATCCATCCAGCCCTCAGAACTTGAGGCAACGCGTGGATGACAGCTTTTCTGACAGCACTTGTTCTCTGCGCTCTGTGGTGGAGCCACTGCAGTGGTTGGACAGAGCGCCAGCGGAGACGCCAGCTTGTGTCGGATGCCCAGCCACGAGCTTGGGAGGACGCCCGGGTACCTCCAGTCCACTGGCAAGAAGGAGGCAAGTAGACATGAGGATCTGGAGACTGGCTTCGACCACACACACACACACACACACACACACACACACACACACACACACACACACACACACACACACACACACACACACACACACACACACACACACAGCAACAAAACCACCAACGATGAGGAAGGCTAGAAGACAAAGCCACAAGCTACGATAAAGCAGGCCAAGATATGAGAAAGACTCTTCTGTGTTCAGCTGTCAATGACAACTACTGAGCCTGAGTCAAGTTACTGAAAAACAAGACAATGTGGTTGAGTTCACCTGAGCCAAAGTGCTGTGAATTAAAATATTTCACTCCTGTTTGGGGGGAAAAAAAAGGTGCGAGATGACTTTCTTGGATGCCACCCTCGTGCATTTTGACAGATTTTAATGAAGCATATGTTTTCGAACTAAAGGCCACTCAAAAAATGTCTGGCATCACCGACGGCTGCAGTCATTACCTTCCTCTACTTCTTTCGCAGGATGAAATTGCTGTTAGAAGTGCGACGGCGGTGACAGACAGGTTAATTAAATTTGTAAAAATATTTTAATTAGTAAGAGAAGCATGCTAATCATGAAATGTTGAATCTAAATGAGGGTCTGGGCAAACCTCACTATGGAAACAAGACATCATTTAAGTATTTATGTGCTTCTGTCCAACAAGTATAAATATAAAAAAATATGTTCAATATGAAATGAACATCAGCTTTTTACAAACTTTTAAATTTTAATGCCAAAAATTTCAGCTGTGGTGGGAGTCTAAGAGGAGCTATGTTTATAAACTTAAATCAAGTCAAATTTATCTGCTTAATATGAGCAAATACAGTGATTAATTTGGTTTCAAATCAACAATTTCAAAGCCAGCTCAAGTTGTCTGAAGAAAAAACAGCTGCAAAGTTCTGAAGAAAATGTAGGAAAGAGCCAGATCGACTATTTAGAGGAAAGAATCTCTGTGGCCGGGTGACAAACGGAAGCTCCAGGTGAGAAAAACACGACCACACAAATGTACAGAAAGTTGTAACTGCTGCTAGAACCCATCGACGTCTTCTTTTGTCATACCAACAATCTAAAGATATTCAGATCAAAATTTGACAAAACAGAGAAAACCTATCTCACATTAGAAAACCTGGAATCAGAGACATTTCACAAGTTTTGCTTCACTAAATCAGTTAATCGATTCATGTTCTAACCAATGTTACTTCTGAAAAGGAAATATAATAAAGGCAATATAAAAAGTCCAATAAAATAATTTTAAGAATTGCTGTAAGTCCAATGAAATGATTCCACTGATAGAAAACCTGATATCTTTCATATGAAAAAAATGTACTTCTCTCTTCTCACTGTATCCCTTAACCTCAGAACCAGCTTTATCTCGACACTTGTTCCTTCCTGGTTACAGTTAGGTGTTAACCACAGTACGACAGTACAGAAAGTAGAGATTTCCTTCAGATCACCCGGCTTCGATCAGTCACAGGGTCAGACACTGCTGCTCTCCCCTTGCTCCACTAAGTGGTGCTTTGGTGCTACAGTTCACTTTTCAAAGTGACGTCAGTGTTGGAGCTGTGCCAATGACCTGTCAATCAATAAACACACACACACACACACACACACACACACACACACACACACACACACACACAGAGCCTGCGTCGTGTGGTTGTTTTCAAGTGACCATCTGTCTGCAGGGACTAACATCTGCTTTCTGAATTAAAAAAATAAAAATCATTGTACATTATTAACCTTAACAAATAAACACACATCTTGTTGCAGCGAGCTTGAAAATGTATCGACGGCTGAATTTTTACTTTCTGATCCCAACAGAATAGTTTGTCTCATGGCACTTTTGTACCTTCTATGTAAAGGCTTGAGAGTCAATTAGGTGCATGTGGTCCTTAGAAACACAATATTAATAGAAACAAACAGATGCAGCTCAGGGAACAAGACTTCGAGGGTGTAGTAATTAGGAGCAGGGCCCAAGGTGAGCTTATTGCTATTTAGGCGGTCTTTTTCTGCTATAAACAAATCCTCCACAGGTACATGGCATTCATTTGTAAAGGGACCCGAGGGGTGTGAGGGAACAGAGAGTAATGATGTGCACACTGCCAAGAGACCCAGTTTGCATTAACACAGACGAGATGCACTTACAGGACAATCTTTGGTTTGCAATGCATCTCAAGTTCTAATGGGTTGAAAAGTTTGGCCCAGACTTTTTAATGGAACCAAATAATGCTCCATTTTTTCTAATGCAGGAAGCATCTGTTCCTTTCTCCAAAAGAGTTTAATTTATTTATGCTGAATCACAAGCCGATGATTAAATGAATTGGTTTCCCAACAGAGAGCATGTGTCCTTCCATTTATAATTTCTCTTTTTTCCCTTTTTGCACCTGTTGAGAGCACCAGTGACCCTGCTGACTCCACTGGAAAATTTTCCCTTCAATTAGCAAGCTCCATTAATTCCATTAAACACTAGATCCGTATACTGTATAAGCTAGAGTGCTGTTGACAGTGAACTAGACAATCATCATGGCTGTATATGAACTGGCAGCAGCATGTAGTTCCATCAGCACTCAAATAACACCACTTATTTGAATTAGTTGTTATTTCTTTTCCTCTTTTTCAGATTGAGGTGCAGCATAACTCAGTAGATCAGTGAGCAATAATGTCGTGCCTCTCTGTGCCTCATGATAATCTGCTTCTCCATTATTTCATTGAGATTTTTTATAAGCATTCATTTTGAATTGGCAATCTCATGAAGCCACAATCGCCTCCAAATAAAAACAACTGTACAAAATGTCCATTTGCAAGCTTTCCTCGCAAAAAAACAAGGTGGTGGATACAGAGATAACTGCACAATTTGACCCACTGAACCTACCTTGTTGCCTCCATCGTGCATTGCCCAGCCAGCGCGCTTCACCGCGAGTGCAACGTGGGAGTTGGAGGCATCCAGGCAGGTAACGGGATGGCCGTAGACCGAGTGGAGCGTCCGCGGCTCGTCGTCCCGCGGGTCCAGCAGGTGCACGGCGTCTCCTGCCACCAGAGCCGCCAGCGGGCCCAGCTGGCCCCTGCCTGGCACGATGACCAGGCTCTCCACCTGCCACACAGACATGCACAACCACCAGCTAACTGTACTCAGTCAGCAGTACGTACAGTACTCGCTCCAAGAATTTAACTCCACTTCACGTTTATGCATTTTTGCGATGCAGCCTGATTTCCAAAAACATTTTATGTCAAATTTCTTTTTTTTTTAATGACATAGGGATTGTTTTCATTCCCTTAAGAATTTCAATAAACATATTTTCTGTTTCTGATGAAGCGACGTTCAGGACAATTTATGGTCGCAACTGAAGACTATCGCCAATGTATTTTTAAAAAATACCACAATTTTCCCCATTACAAGGTTACATCTTTAAAGTTTTGGTTTTGTGTGAACATCAGTTCAAAACCCCGAAATTCATTTCCAATTACAGAATCTTCTGCATGCTGAATTTGTTTAGATGAATTTATAGCACTGGTCAACTAAATAATTCATTCATTAATTCTTTAAGCATTCCCACAGTTTCCAGTTATCCAGTCGAGTGTCAATTGCTTCCATTACTAATCACTCATAAAAAAGGAGACATTCTTAGAAGAAGGTCACGAAAGAAGAATGTGTGAATCACAACCTATTAATGACAACAGTATCATTTTGGAGCATTTCATTCACATGAGGAATTCATCTGCCTGACTTACAGTCTTGGGCAGCTGAGCCTTGCAGATCGTCCTCCAGTAGCCACGATTGTCGGCACTGTCGAGCCGAACGTCAGGCCCGGTGGCGGAGCCGAGGACGGGGCTGTCGGAGCTCAGGGCCAGGGCCTGGATCCTGCCTGGGCTCTGGTAGTGGTGGATGGGCTCCCCACCGGTCTCTGTGCTCCACAGGTCCACGCAGCCTGGACACAGGACAGTGAAATCAAGTCCATGAATTACACAGGGGATTTGAAGAGTACAGATTGCCCACTTTTTTTTTTTTTTTTTTTTTTTTTTTAAAACATCATGATGTCCTTGATTGTGATGCCTGTCCACATTTTACCACCACACAGACACTAACCATCTTCATAAGCAGCAGCAGCCACAGTGCTGTTGACCTGGACACGACCAACCTGTGGTCTGGGGTCCGTGTTGACTGACAGGCTGTTGGGCTTTAGGTACGAAGCTTTTGCGTCCCAGTGTAGTGTGTCCCACAGCCTGACATCACCCGACGTGTACCTGAGAAACACACAGGAAACATCAAGTCACACTAAACCATCACACCTTCCTCCTTCAGTCACGCAGACTTCTCCTTATTTTATTTCCTAAAATCTTTGTCACACGATATTTCGTCAACTAGAGGGGTGTTAACATTTCATCTTACACTTTCAGACCAAACTGCTTGTAAGGATGCCAATCTATTCACTCAATTACAAAGATATTTTTATCTGAAATACTCCATCTAATGTTGGTCACTTTTTCAATTATTTTTATTGTAGAATCTTTACACAGGAACATCTTAATCTGCTCTCGCTTTAACTATGATACTTTGGCAAAATTTCTGTGAACAAATAAGACCATGTTTGAGATGAGGTTGATTACAATTAGATATCACAATTATGGGTTTAAGCGTAAAAGAAGAGATGAAATATGCAAAATTTGTGTGAAATAATTTAAAAGAAAATGCAATTTATAAGAATATATAAAATACTTGTCAAATTTTACACAAGGTTTCCTATTACATTTAAAACCGAAATCAAATCATCAACCAATTAATTGACCAGTCAATTAACAGATTAGGTGACAATTATTTTGATCACTGATAAAATGTTTGAGTCTGTTTTTAAGCAAACAAGCCTTTCTCTTGTTCCAGGTTCTCCACTGTGATCTCTACGAGGATCTGCTGCAAAACAAGACACTTGACGACATCATCCTCGGCCTTTCACTTTTCTTCCGCTTTGTACAACAAGAAGCGTAAAGCTTTTGCTCTGTTCGTATGTGCATCACCGTCTCCCTACTGTAACTGTGACATATAACAAGCCCTTTCTGTGCCTGAAGGCAAACCAACAGACTTCCAACCAGAGTCACAAAGTATGCGGCGCCAAAGTCAGCAGAGGCTGCCAACCTCCTCGGTTACCATTTAGTTTGCATCAATTATACAAATCCCATAACTTGCTGTGCTGCTGATTTATCAATCAAAACCCAACTGCATGCAGACCGTCCATGCACTAATCTGTGACCTCCTCCGGCTCTTCTTCTAACCTCACCACATCCCGTTCATCCCGTGTCAGCCATGAAACGCTGTCTTCATATCACATAACACAAGTCACGACAAAGTCGCCTCCTCGCCCCCACCCTCCCCACCCTCCCCACCCTGGAGCTCTTGCCGCGGGAGAAGACGAGCTACGAGCGTTACCACCTTCCACAGATCCCGCCGCGTCTCAGCGAGTACCGGCCTCGCAGCCAGAGCGCGTGACACCGCGACAGAGGGTGTGCACGTGCATGCGTGTGATTGGCATCGCGAGGTTTGGCAGGAAGTAAACAATAGGAATACACACTTTCACTTCATTAGTACACTGCCTTAGTGCCAAATATCAACAGGACGACGAGGCCGGATCCAAGTAATCTTTCAAAACTTTAATGCACAGGAAAGTTTGCGCGCGGATCACTGCGGTCTTCATGCTGTGTGACTCTAAGTGTTGTTGGGTTAATGTTGCCTCTTAAGTGCCAAATCTCATTGCAGTGATTTTCTAATAAGATTCTGTAGATGCAATTTAATCATTCTCGATTACTCTTAAATGCCATTGATCCTTTTTTGGTTAAACAAATTTAAGACTTTCACTTAGCTAAATTGCCCTTTAGCTACAAATAATGGGAAAAGTATTGATGTGGTGAATTTGTTAATGGCCATGATGTAAAGAAAAGAATTTAAGAGTATGTTCACATCGTGCAGAGGGGTTTTCTTTCTGTGTTGACTGTTTTGGTTACCGTGTGTGGCACACTTGATAACCTGAAAAGATACAAACAACCTCCGGTGAGACAAAGTAGGCCTGATGGGAATCTAATCACATCACTCCCTGGAGATGCTGTGCAAAGACCGCAGTGGGCAGTCTATCAGGCTCCTGTGGGCACACACAATCTATCACTGTCTCAGCCTGCTGATTTCAGGGCAGGGTTAGTCGAGTTCAGCTGCACTCACCCACTACTGCCATTAGGAGGAGTATAAAAACATGCAAGAATTGGCAACATCTGAATCACAACATCAACTAAATCTCATCAGTAATGGCACCAGCAAGATTTTCATTTTCACTGGAGGTTTCAAGCTGCCGTTTATTTGCACCCTGAGATATCCCAACTGCTGTGTGAAAATGTTGACTTTCCTGCTGCCTAAAAAAAGACCTCGTTCTATTCCAGAAATCTGAAATCAGCTCATATGAAGACGTTTAAACTGGAGTTTGCAGCTAAGTGAAGAGCTACTCTGACCACATTAAAAACTGCATCCTTACCTGGCATTCTTTGTTATTCTGAGTACATTTACATCAATAAAGATCAGCTTGTAGTTTCTTTTCACTTTTTCTTGAATTATAACATGGTATACAAAGCCATCGCTTCTCTGACTTAGTTGACTTGGCAAAAGACAGAAGACAGTTTTCTCTAAATAAATGCCCCCACATTTCGAACTAAGTGTTATTTTATAAAGAAAGATTTAAATGACGAACACGAAGAGTGAAACAAGGCACATGAGTTCAGTGTAAACGTGCAGTCAGACGGATGTCAGAAGTGAACTGCACGTCTTAGTCCTTGAAACTCACCCGGCCAACACAAAGTTGTCACAGCAGCTGACGTCACATAGCACCTTCCCCAGCTCGAACTGCAGCTGGCTTATGGATCCCACTCGATTCTAGACAAGAAATATTACACGGCTTTGTCCAATGTATCACAATGACTTTAATCATTTATTTCTTCCATTTAACCCTCATGCCTTCTGTCGTGTTAAAATGGCAATACGAATATTGTTTATTGTGTTGTACCATATCACATTGACAACCACAGATACATACAGTGAGGCAGTAGTACTGTAAATTCTGATGTAAAGTAAACTTATTTTAGCAGACAAACTTCTGACCCGGGATTGTATTTGGTTAACGAAGCAATGGTTTCACCGGAGTGGAAGACCTGGAGCTCACCTTCCAGTTGGATCGCACAGTCCTGGCCGAGTTCCTGCAGTCTCGCAGCGTGCTCTTCCAGCAGGGGGAGTCGGACACGCTGGCATCCTCATGGTAGCCCTCCCTCGTGCACAACTTATACCAGAGGACGCCGTCCTCTGCGAGGACTCTCCATGCCCTGCTCACCTGGGAGGAGATTGGGCAGCGTGACCGCGGATTGAGTCAGCATACATTACCAGCTTGCATCACTTCACTTGGTGGCGCTTAACGAGCCCGGCCGGCTGCCAAATTTACTCCTCACACCATGCGCTGTAGATCTGCCACACAAAATCTAATTTGCTAATCTATACCAAATTAAGTCATATGGGATATCAAAGCTGACACAGGCCATTCTGCATGTTTGGGAAAGTGCAAGGTTACTGAAATTTAAGTACTTCTCGTTACTGAGATATGAGCAGGCTGCACACATTGTGATCATTTTACAGAAAGGCTCTTCTGTGTGTCTCTCTCTATTGTCTTAATTGTGCCATGAGCCGTGAAGGATCTGGCATCTAGTCTTAAACAGCTGTTTTGTACCTGTGGTGGCAGTGACTACTTTTTGTCCAAACCTTATAATAAGTTAAATACAGGCTGTTCACACAGTGTGAGGCTCATATCTTCCTGATATATGAGCACAGTTTTAGCACAGAGGCTTACCTGTGCACACCGGCCCAGCTCCACACAGTTGAGATACTGGAAGATCTTCAAGGCCAACTCGTACGGCAAGTCGATATCAAAGAAGGGAATGTCATCGACTTCATTCTACAAAAGAACAAATAACAAGAGACATATTATATGCTAAGCTGATTCTGGTCATCCACACTATCATCCACGTTATCATCCTCTGCCTCATACCAGATCCTGAATGAGCTGATCCACCAGCTCCTCGTCTTTCTTGACCTTTCTCTGAGGCTGTTGCAGGGATGAGCTGCAGACACTGGGTCTGGTGTGAAACCGTCTCTTCCTCCTTGTCCTCTCCTCCCGAATCCTGTCCAGCAGGGGACTGGTCCTCCCATCCAGCAGACTACGCGCGATGGACACATACTCGGGCTGATCCTCGGTCTCCGCTGCAGCTTTTCCGCCTCCTTCGTCCTCACCGCAGCCGTCCTCCTCTTGTTTTGAAGGGCCACGGGCCTTGTTGAGATTTTCCAAGTCCTCAAAATAGCTGTTTTTTAAATCTCTGTGGACTGACTGATCCGGAACGCTACAGGAAGGGGAAGGGGCACAAACAAGTCCCTGTTGTCCTTCTTTTTTAGTGGTCAATTCATGTTTCCAACGCTCCCTAAACGCAGCAAGTTCTTCTTCGGCCATATTTCCTCAGTCATCGTTGACAAAAAACAACTTTACAGCGTTATTTGGGGTGTAAGAGGAATTTATTTGTTACACGGACCGGGTGAAGAAGCTGCAGCTCGGCCCCATTTCAAAACAAAACTCTGTGCTTCTCTGTTAACAGTCCGAAGAGGGACAGAGCGCTGCGGTTCATGAGTTCCGCTTGTTTTTTTATTCCGCAGTTTAATTATAGATGAGGCATTAGCAAACTGTCCTCAGAGATGATTTATGTTTTGGGCCGCAATTGGCCATCATAAATTCATATCGTTCATACTTCATGTCGGCGGGGTGATCATATTTGATTATAATACACATCGTATTTTTACAGCTGAAAAATAAGAAAACAGAACACAATGTCCCAGGCCACCATACAACAAAAGATCAATCCAGACAGGAGAGATTTAAGAGTTAACCATTGCATCTCTCTTTTGGGAAAAGATGATGTAAACCCCACATCATGTGACACAGTAATGAATAATACAGTAGGGGGAGAGAGATAGAGAGAGGGAGAGAAAGGGGGATACAAACACAGTTAAGGTTTCAGGGAGAGAGTAGAAGGAGGGTCATATATTTCCAACACTTAAAGGGAAAAGACCGGTTGTTGCGACAGAGAAGATGTGCTGGCTGCCGACGGACCAGTCGTTACTCCTGCCCGGTGACTCGACGCGCGGCGCCTGCAGACCGTCGCCGTGCTCGGTGACTCAGCTGCTCGCGTCTCGCCTGCGGAGGATCGGGGACCAGCTGGAGAAGGGCTGGACGGCCGGGGAGACGGGCGGCGGCCACAGCTGCGGGTGCAGGGGCCCGGCGGCGGTGGCCGACCGGGGCCACCTGAAGCGCTTCCTGTGCACGGCGGTACACTTCACCGCGCTCGTGCTGTTTGTCGCCAGGCGACACCTGTAGGGCGCGAGGGCGGCATCACCAGCAACAGGTGCGTTCAGGATCACGTGAATTTGAGTCTGTCTCTCCAGGAAGAAGAGTTCAGGTTTAAACAAAAAACTGTTATATTTACTTAGCCTAATATCAGTACTAGACACTTAAAACAAAATTCCCAGAGCAGAATATTTTTTAATACCTGGCTGCATGAAGTTAAACTGATAGAAAAGTAAACTGTAGGCTAATTTGTTTGCCATACACAAACATGGCACAAAGCACAGAGGTTTTCTTTTCAGTACATGTCTATATGAGTTGCAGAGACTTCATTTTTAGGTTATAAACTGAAAACATTGTAAAGGTGTCAGAAAGAGAAGAAACAATTCCATCAGACAAAAACATAATTATCAGTGGAAAAACTCCAGAGTAGAGTGATACTACATGGAAACTATTAGGGGAATAAGCAACCGATGTATTTGTTTACAAAGATGAACTGTCCTTCTTAGTTTTGTAAAGATTTTTTTGTAGATACCTTATGTCAATTAAGTGAATGTGTTATATCTCGTATAGATGGTGCCTTTAGGACCACGCAGGAGGAATGGGCTCACATCATTTGCACTAAAAGCAAGGGATGCAGGATGAAGGATGCAGTCCAGGAGAAAAGGTTGGCAGTGAGTGAAACAGGAGGAAGAAGAGGAGGAGGAAGCATGGTTGAATGTGTGTTTCACAGATGCAACTTTGTGTCTGACTGAACTCCATATGTCCCGTGAACCTGCTCAGGCCCAGCGTGGCTGCAGTGGGACTTTTTCTAACAAGCTGAACTCCAGCAGCCCTGCAGACAGACCAGCTGCATGTCCTGCCCCTGTGTGACTCTACGATTCTGTCATCCCAGTTACAAAACAGTGATGTAATCCTCCCCTGGTAGAGTGGAGGGAAAAGCTTACTAATAGGACTGCTTTGACTCATATGGACTGCTTTGTATTCTGTGTGTGTATGTGTATGTATGTGTGTGTGTGTGTGTGTGTGTGTGTGTGTGTGAATGCATTCATGGCAAATGGGGTAGACTGATTTCAAATGTATCCAGGCTGAACTTAGTGCAGCAATCCTGAAAGATGCACTGAAGTAGCCCTGTTTTTGATCTCCATACCGCACTGTACCTTTTTCACATAAGCTATACTGTAAGTGCAAATGTGAATAATAAGATGAATGTTTTTATAGATGTTTTCTACAGTGTTTAGATGATGTTTACACATTCTCCTATGCTTTAGCATTATCCGTTGGGGCAGTGTTAAGTGGCTTTTTATCATAAACAAGATACAGGACCTGTGCATAGGGAAGCTATGCTGTTATTGCTGTCTGTGATTTCTGGAAATAAGCTTTCTCTCATATAATGTGTAATGTGAGCAGAACTACTGAAAACTGTCTTTTATAAAGTGTGTGCTATTTATAATTCTTAAATATTTCATATGGAGGTTTTACTAGTTAAAATAAAAATCTTTCAGAAATAAACTCTCTGCAGGTGTCATTGCAATTAGATGAGAAATAAACGTGACGTGGTGAGCTAAAGTGCTTTAATTCAAAATGGAAATCCTCTTTACATAATGTGACCCACAAGGAATTCTTCAAAAGGAAAAAAGGTTCAGATTGGCAATATTGACAGAGATTAACAATGAAATGATGTTTGCTGCTCGGCTCCCCGTTTAAATGAAAGTATGGATGTATGGAAAGTCATGTCCTACTGACGTCAACATCGCCATCACACAAGTTATACATTACCTTGCATTCATTATGCAATATTTTAATGACCTTATCACTTGCAAACCAAGAGCTTCTTTTTCCTACTTACAACCCACTCTGAGACTTTTAACCTTTGTTCAAAGGAAGATTTAAAAAAAATAAATACTAAACAAAAGTTATGTTAAATATTAATTGTAGAATTTTAAAAAATAATCATAGTGACACTATACAGACATGACAAAATCATAAAAAAAAGTGTGAAATGCGACACTAAATCGGAGTAGCATTCATTTAGCACGTGTCTAGTGTTGAGTAAATGTGGTTCACAGTTTACCGCAGTGGCTAAGTCAACATGTCATAACTATATGACTATAGCCTTAATTTAAAACTAACAACAGCAGTAGCTTCGTATGATGCGCAACATGTCCACATCAAAAATAATGTGATGTTCTGTGTTTTTTAACCAAATACCTCTAAAATCTAACACCCCTGTGCGATGTGTGTTACTCTGTAATGCTCCAGCCTGTTTCAAAGAATTAACATGGCAAGAAGAACAGAGAAATGTGACACACCATTTCCAGACGCTGACGACGCGGAGTCGCAGATTAATAGATCTGGAAGTGAGCTGATGTGGTGCCGTCCTTCCAGCATCGCAGGGTCTCGATGACGGTGGAGCGACACAGCGGACACGTTCTCTCCCGATCGAACCACAAACAGAGGCACTCCTCACAGAACACGTGCTGCAGAACAGTGTAATGTTAACAATTCTTGCATGCAGCCTTGACTGTCATTTACAGATCTTTGCTGCATATGAATATCATGGACAACTAAAGATCCACCCTGCAAGAACTGATCCTGACCTTTGACCTCCCTTCAAGAACCATTCCCACGATCAAGTGATGATCAACACAAGAATGCAAAGGAAACTGTTGCTTAACTTCACACGAGCTGAAAATACTTGTTTTCACCAATTTCCAGTGGATTAACTTGTGAGTGTACTTCAGGGTGTGTCAATCAAAAAGGCTGACATCACTGTAAGGTGCAACATGTCACACCTCTGACCACACCTCAGCCAGCGGTGATGCTGGATGTGGTCAGAGAGAAAATTTTCATCCAGAGAGGTCAGTGAAACACAACTTTCAGCCTAGTGCCTCTTGAAATTTGTTCATCTGTTACCTTTAATTCATTACTACTTTTATTGACTTTTATTGACGTGTTTACCGAGTCCTTACCTGACAGAGAAGGGCAATGGGATCTCTGAAATCCGCCTGACAAATAGCACAGACATCTCCCGCCTCGCTGCACTGCTGACTGCCGGCCCTCACTCCGTAACTCTGGATACAACAAGAAATGAAGGATTTAAACTTGCGGTGCAAAAATGCAACTTGCCCATATCGTTGTTTGGGTCTTAACCGCAAAATAGTAAAATGAGTCTGAACCTGACCTGGGAGCTGCAAAGCACGGTCAAGGCCTTGCATATGGCCGACACACGTCCACAGATGTCAAATGACTAGAAAAACAATCAGAACAAAGCACGGGTTTGTTTTAATGATAAAAGTAAAGACTGCCTACAAACAGTTCCCATGTGAGCTTTTCTGACTTTCTCATACTCCTTATTAATCATTTGTTGAAGGATTACAGATTATCCCGAGAAACACATGAAGAACAACTGTACATAATGTCACAGAAATCCACCCAGTAGTTGCTGAGACACCTTTTGTCAAAACTGCAAATGTCAACCTCCAGGAGGGGCTCCATGAAAAGTCAGTGACCTCTGGTGACCCTGAATGTCTGTATTTTATGGCGATCCACTCACAACAGCATGACAACCACTGAAGCACATCAGGCACATCAGCAGCGTCTAACACTGTCACACTGCTATGAATGTGGCCTGATCTCGGAAAACACCGAAGCGCTGCTCCTCGGCACAAACACGCACACACGCGCACACACACCCATGAAACTGCCCACCCAGTTCAGATGAAGCCGCGGCTGACAGCTACATCCCATGACGCACTCTCACTGGTTGTATTAAAGAAATGTTTGCCAACACAGATTACGTATGACATTGTCAAGTAACTGGCCATTGCATCAGGTGGAGATTCATTCAGCGAAGTTCCACTTAGTTTCACTATTTCAACTTCCCATTTGATATTGTGACTGACTCACTCAACTCTGCTGTGAACCAAATGTGGGTTTTCTGTGTCTTTTTACTATTGTCCCTCAGCTTGGGTGATTTCCGATTTCAAAATCCATTCTTGTTGTACGATTAGTAAGAGTCACTGATCATTGACACCCCCACCTCTTGCTGTGCTTAAACGAGTTTAAACCAGGGCCAAATTTCTTTCCAATCCAGGAGAAGAAGAATAATTCTTTTTTTTTTCCTCAGCTGTCTTCACCCTAAGTTTCAGAGGCGGTGCCCTTCCCTGACCAAAAAAGGAAATGAAATTAAAACAAATTTCCTCCACAAGGAGGTTATGTTTTTGGTTTGCTTTGTTTTTGTGTCTGTCTGTTTCTTTCCAAACACAATCAAACTGCAGGTGACACAGTGTAGATTCAGTAGATTGTTAACAGATTTTATTTCATTTCCAACAGTTACTGACACTCAAGGATTTAGTCAGGCGACTACTAACAGTTTGCTCAGTAACTATTACTGTATATACTGGCTTGGGAAAGTCACTCAGTTGATCCGTCTCTTCTTCAGTTAGTCCACAACAAGATCTATGCACAACTAAATTAAATATATTTATAGATCCTGATCCCCAGAGGATTAATCCTAATGATTCTGGTAAAACATATAAAATATTACACTGCCATACTGTGATTACCTTGCAGAGACTGTAGATGATGATGAGCGTGGCTCCCAAGAAGTAACTGTTGGAGGGGTCCTCTCCCATGATGTACTTGTACCACAGCTGGATGGGCACCAGGGCTCGAAACAGCTGGCTCAGGTCCTCGATCAGCAGGTAGAACTTACCCTGGACACACGCTCAAAATTAGAAACTGCAAACACTGCTGAGGTCTCTTCAGAGGCTTTAATCAAACTTTTTGCTCACATGCAGATGGCAGTGGTGAATGTGCCAACTTAATATTTTGCTATGTAGAACGGCAGTGTTTTTGCAAAACAAAAGGAGCATTACTCATCTTTAACCCAAGTTTGACCCAAATGAAAATATGCTAAATGGAGACAATATGTATTGTGCTTTGATCCACTCACTAACTTGTCCAAAAAGCAGAAAGAGCTGAACAGCTTCAGGGTACTCTTCTATCTAGTCAAGAGCAGTGTGGTATTAAAAGCTTAAAACAGCATGCCTCCAGCCCAAACATGGCCGCTGTCCAGAGCTCCACAGTTTCACAGCAGTGTAGGCAATTTCCCCACTCTGTGAGGGAAACTGGCAGCGGCTCTCTCCACCTGCTACCCAGGGCCCACATTAAACCCAGCCCTGCGGGGTCTCGCTAGCCCCCCAGAAAAAGGACCTCCCCTCCCATCCATAATCATGGAGAAGAAATGAACTCCTGACTAAGTCCCCACTGCCACAAAGTGCATTAAGTGATTTGGAGTGGTAAAAAAAACCCCAGAGGCAAACAGAAAGAAGGCAAACTTGATTCCCCCGATGGTCCCGTGGAATCCCAGTTTGCATAATGACTTCCTGGATGGCAGCTGACAAAGATTGATGACTGTGGGTAAAGAGCCACGAGCAGCCAGGTTTTTAGCCAAGGAAGACCTCTGCTAGCGGCTAATTCATCTTCCTTATTGTCCCCTCAGCCTCGTATCCCACAGTGCCCATCACGCCCACGCAGAAACTGTCAAATCTGAGGTTTGGACGCAGGCCAAGGAGTTTGAGTAAGCTCCACCGCAGGCCTCGTTTGAGTAGTTTCCTGCCTGTTTGGTTTCATTACTTTGTCTGATTGCTTTATCCACTCCACCACTGTACAACGGAACAGACGCATAAATAACACAGCTATGCATTTTTATCTCTAAGACTGCCATAATTTATTTACTTTGGGTTTGGTTGGGGGATATAATTCAGTTTGAAATTGTTTGCTGCGATTTCTGTGTGCTGCCCTACCCAGAAATGATGAGTTTCAGGTGGCACCAATCCTTTTTCTCTTTTTAGACATGTTGTACCTCTTCATTTAATTCCAAATAATCAATTTACATGAGAAGCAACTTTGACTGGGTGTTTGTCTGTTTAGGAAATTGTTTCATCAGTAAGAGTCAGCGCATGGCATCTAGACTAAGCTGATTAAATTTAAGTTAGTGGACAAGGTGTTGCACATTCACTAGTTCCAACTTCTTAACTTTGAGGGTTTTCCTGCTTTTGCCAATTTAGATCATTAAATGCTTTAAGATTTCAACCAGACAAAATAAGCAGAGTGAGCGGTGAAGATGTCACCTTTGACTCTCTTACGGGCTTTATTTGCACTGCTTTTAATTATATTTCTAAAAATTATTCAGTTAACATTTTACAGATAAAGAATGAGTCAGTGTTGATACATTGCAGAACTAAATAAACCACAAACTGATATTAAGGCAATACTGCATGATTGAAGCACAAACAGTAAACATGAGCGGAGCCTTTAAAACGAAGCCATCGTGGAACTTCTGTATGTCTGCCTGCTATTGCTTGTGCAGACTCGTGCTGACTGCAGTGATTATGTGTGATCATTAGTGTGTCTGCGGTTGGGTGCGGTGATGAAGTAAGCTGGTTATGACTGATTGTGGCATCACGGAGGTCAGAATAGACTGCGAATGTTGGGCCTCTATGAACTAGGAGAAGGCAGTGATGATACGGTCTGGGATTCCCTAAAACTGAACATGTGTCCAACGAAAGCTGTGAAATCCTCTGTGTGTATATTATATTTGTGTGTGTGTGTGTGTGTGTGTGAGTGGAGGGTACAGGTAATGGCCCAGCTCCAGGGAGGGATGACCTCACCCCTGCAACCCCCCTGAGGGCAAATGAGCTCAGTTGCTGGCTGCCGTGGTTCTGATCGACCTGCAGGTCTGTTTATCAGTGGAAAATTTAATCCTAATACTTTGTAACCCTCCTCCTCCTCCTCCTCCTCCTCCTCCCATCCAACACACAAACACACACTGGGAATATGAGCTGCACCTGTATGGAAATCCAAGTCTGGCTCTGTGTGTAGGTGTGTGTTTGTGTGTGTGTGTGTGTTGCAGACATATTGTGTTGCCTCAGGCCAGAACAATGCATGCAGACACCCACGTGCACAGACTCACCTAAGGAGCACCATTTAAAACCTTATGAATACAAAACAGTTTCACACTGTGACCCTTTAGCACTTTCTTCACTCAGAGGAGAATTTCATCATCGCTTAGCCATTTTTTAAAGATTATGAATAAAGTTTCACAACTTCGACAGTGAACTTTCTGTGACTCAGTTATTGCCTATCCTCTATAGACAAGATTTTAAAGGGTCGCTTCACAATTTTTACTCACTAAGACCAGTTTATTGGTCTTGAGCCCCACTCAGCTTGTAAAAACAGTTTTATAATATCTACTGTAAAACACAAGTTTGAAAGGTTTGGGTATTTATCGGACACAGATACTGCTAAATTCCATAATGGGAGATGAAGGATCAAGCAAGGCCAAAGGTTCTGATATGCTTCTGTCTTGTGGATGCCCTAACTTCATTAAAGTCCATTTAAAACCAAAACCTTTTTCTTGGTCTACTCTTTCTGTAATGAGCCTGTTAATTTGTAAAGACATTTTTTATTGTGAAGCAACTCAATGTTGAGTTACAGTCACCTTGGATATCTTAGCTTAGGTTTGTTTTTTCTAGGTTTTAAACTCTATTTAATGAAATTTTGAATAACTTTATGCAAACTTGTGAATGTGAATTTCTTACCCTGGATTTGAAGGCCAGGAGAATCTTGGGCAAAAAGAGAACAAAGCATTTCAGGCCGATGGTGAAGTACTTGAGGATGAAGTCAGTGATGCCCACCGCCCAGATCAGATCAAAAAAGTCAAAGCTGTTGAGGTTGGGTTTGGCAAACATGAGGCTGGAAGAAAAAACAAAACAACATCCAGTCGTCTTGTTAAAGAGAGGTCTGGTGTTGACACTCAGGATGGTAGAATGACAGGGCAAATGTTTAACATAATGTAAGGAACTCACTGGAAACAAAAAAATTATGAAATAAACACAAAATACTCACAGGACAACACCAGACAAGAACAGGAACACTCCCTAAAGGGAAATGGAGGTAAAATAAATAAATAAATAAATAAAAATGACTTACACAACAGAAAATGAATGGAAAACTAAAGATATGAATAAATCTAAACCATAAGATGGCAAAGAAAAGCAAAACTATTGTAAAAAAAAAACCCATCTTGTATACTACCTGTTGTGCAGCTCCTCGTGACTAAATGTGTAGTAGATATACACAATATTCCCTGTTAGGAACATTAGGATCCAGAGAGCAACAAGTACAGAACGCTCCTCCTGGCAAAACAAAGAGAAACACTTTAAAATGAAGTCATTTCAGTCTAGAACTGCAAGTCCATGATATTTTTTTGCAATTATTAATTATGGTGCATTATTGCAAAAATAATGTTGACTTCTTTTCAAGAGCTATTTCAAGACTTATTATTTGACTTATTTCACTAACAGAGAATACCATTTTTTGTTGCATATCCATTGCTTTCACCATCTAGTTACGTCACACTTGTGGTGACTTGAACACCACAGCAGGCGTTCTCATTTATAACAGCTCATTGGGATGAATGAAAGTTATGTTAACGTAAGACTGACCAAATAAGGGTGAGGGTAGTGAGGCTCGAAAACATTTAAAGCTCACTGGAACTTTTAATCAGCGATTAATCAGAGTGAAACAACAGTTTTATTTGGTGGTCATGACTAACGCAGAATCATCAGACTAACAAAACACATACAAACAAAATATTACAACTGTGAGATTAACCATTTAAATAAGTTTAATATGGGCAGGTGTGGAAAAACTTGTGTGTCAGCATCAGTGCTGATTTGAGCCAACATTAGTCTCTTTAAAAGCCTGCATCAGCGCATCAGTTACTACACTCTAGTTTCTTTTCTTTTTTTTTTTTTTACCCGTAATGACACTTGGTGCCTAAATGTGGAATTAGCGTAGGCGAAGGTGCTGGCCATCCCCACACACACGGCAATCCCTGCAGAAAAGAGGTGCAACATTGTCACTAAACCAGACATTATGCTGCTACTTAGAGTAGCGTACTTCTAGACAGCTTCTAGCAGCAAAATTACTCCTGACGATTTACCTAATTTATGCTGAAAGCAGACTTTAGCCAGCAGAATGAGGATGAAGGGGAAACCCCTCTGCAGCCAGGTGACTACTGCCTTCAGCTCGGACAGGGCTGGGGCTGGGGTGGAAGGGTCTTCCTGGGCCTCCTCCCTGGAGCCGTGCCTGTCCGAGCCGGCCGCCGTGGTGGCCTGCTGGAGCAGAGAGGAGGTCCTGTGCTGCAGGGGCTGGTGATGGAAATGGTGGTGGTGGTGATGGTGGTGTGGGGGTGGCCGAGGGAGAAAAGGCCCACCCTCTGAGCGGTGGGGGCCCCCTTCTTCTCTGGAGGATGCCGTCATCTGGATAAAAACCTCAGGGGGGGAGCCTAGGACTAAGCCGGCTGCCTGGAACTGGGCAGAGGAGACAGACCCGGAGGGGACACCCACCAGGCCGGAGAAAATTTGCTGGGGGGAAGCGGTTGACTCTGGCTTCAGGCAGTCAAACACACCACCCTCATCCAGGCTGCTCTCTGATCCCAGAGTTTGGCTTCGGCTTCTGAGTGGAAAAAGCAGCGATTTGCTCTCATTCAGTTACAAGACCAGGCACTATACAGCAACAGGTTGCATCTTTAGATGTAGGTATTTAGGTATTATTTTTTGATCTCACAGGTGTCTCATGTTTGTCCAGAAAGCTAACCAATATTTCATTTTATAAATCCAGCATTTCCACAGACTGTCATTCAGCTTTGCCTGGAATCCAATCCTGATCCAATAGGCAACTTATATCGGTGTAATAATCTAAAGCGTGCATTGCACTTGCATTAAAGATGGGCTTTCAGTGATGTAAGACATCTTCCATGTTCATAGTTCTAGATTTGTCATTCAGGGCTGAGGCTTAAATGTCATTTCTCACCAGGGAACTGAATTTTTCAATTAGAAAGCCTATCAGAATATTCAAAGATGATACTGTGGGACAACAAAAATACCTTTTGAGATAGAACCAGATGCTTTAAACTACTTTGTTATTGTAACGGCAGAACTATAGTTTGCTATTGGTGGAGCTAAGAGGCCTTGGTAAAAACCAATAAGGCCCGTGTAGGAGGACAGGAAGGTCCACCTACATTTGGCTAAAAAGTGAAGGCAATACACAAACAACGGGCTTGCAACAAACGGTTAGTGAGTTTCCCCCACCTTTCAGAGGGCATGCCATCCGTGTTGCTGCTGTGTCTCCTCTGCATGGCACACGGCTCATCACCACAGGATCCAGCCCTGCGAAGGTAAATCAGCGTCAGCTGCTCGTTCTGCGTCTGGGGCGGTTTTCTCGCGTTTGACAGAAATGCTGCGTAACGACGAAAGCGTCTTTACCTGAATCACTTCGGCGAATAATGGCCCTCCAGTTCCTGCCATGGTTAGAATTTAAGACGCGTTAGCAAAGCTTGGTGTTGCTACCTCGGTGGAGGCTCCGACGGTCCGGCTCCAGACGCTTCCTGTATGACGTCGCCCGGTGCGCTTATCCAGCCAATCAGCGTCTTCCGCCCTACCAAACCATATCCGTGTTGGAAGTGTGTTTTGCTGATGGTGGATGTCAGGTCTCGTTGGATAAATACCAAAGTTGGCGTTTGTTAAACGAATTGTTGGACAACACCGAATAGTTTTCTTCAAAGGAGACGAAACAACGTCACTAGACTGTGTCATAGGAAATCATTTTTACATTAGGTTATCAGAGCCAGAACGCTAATGCTTACGCCAGCGAGCTAGCAGGCTAACAAAGCAGGCTCTTGTGATGTTAGCTTGCGTGCCAGTTACTTAACGATTTTTGGAAAATAAGTAATATTTACAGCTTCTGCTTGTTTTGTGAGTAACCTAACCTGCAACATGGGTTAGCTAATTTGCCTGAAAGTCTATCTGAAAATTAAACGCCTTGTTTTTCTTATTTGTCGTCCGGTGAAGCCAGCTAACGTCACTTTTACGGAACCAGTTTTGCTCGGTGTTAACATTTCTGCCTCGGGCGGACATCGTTACATACGCCTGACGTTTACCGCGAGTCAGACAGTTGATTACCCGACGGCGGAGGGTTTCATGTTTTGGATCGTCACCGGCATCTCCACAGGAAAGCCATGCTATGATGGTGCTACGACGGTTACTGAGAAAGCGCTGGGTGCTGGGAGTAGTCTTCGGACTGTCTCTCATCTACTTTCTCACCAGCACGCTGAAACAGGTACAGAAACTGACACATTGCCGAGTACATTGTTGTGTGAAACTTAACACTATTGTGTATTTGTGTTTAGATTCTTATCCATCAGCCATAGGCGCCTGATCGGTCGATTCATTCTGCTGTATCACGAGCTCCACAATAAACAACCCCACATATAAAGCTAGAGTCATGAAGAACTTTGTTTAGCAGAACAATGAGTCCTACAACATGCTTTGGCCTCCACAGAGCCCTGAAGTCAACATTATTAAGCCTGTCTGATCACATTAAGAGGCCGATGATGAGAGACAATAAGAGACTGATTCTGATTCTCCAAGCATTGTGGAGAATTTGTCACAGTTGATATGTGGATTAAGGTCATTTCAGTGTCTTCTCAGTGTCTCCCCCACCCTGTGTTCAACCTCCTGAGCCACAACTCCACGTTGTCATAAAAAGTAAAAATTACCATCACGATTTCCCAAAAGAACATATCTGAGTTACTTAATTTGTCCAAATCGCAATCAGTAACTCAGATATATTCAGTTTTGAAATGGTTGCATCGTTTTCATTGACTCTCTCTGATTAAAAACATACTTGTTTGAACTTTGTCAGATTCTGTTCTTAACTTCAGGTTGATGACTACTCTTGACCTCTCTTGTGAACTGTGCAGGAGGAAAGGACCATAAGGGACCGCACACTCTTGGAGGTTAGAGACTCAGACCATCGCATTCCCTGGAAAGTCCGTTTCAACTTGGGCAACAGCAGCCGACAGATTACTCAGTGCAGAAACTCCATCCAGGGCAAGACGCTGCTCACAGACGAACTTGGTGCGGAACGCAGCCGTCTATCACTACCATACAGTGATGATAACACAACCGACCCATGAGACTGTTTGGTGCCTTTGATCAACATATGTGCTCATGAGTGTGCTCATCAATGTTTTACAGGTTATGTCTGCGACAGGAAAGACTTGCTGGTCAATGGCTGTTGTAACGTCAATGCACCCAGCACCAGACAGTACATTTGTAAAAGCTGCCTGGCCAATGGCTGCTGCAGCATCTACGAGTACTGCGTGTCTTGCTGCCTCCAGCCTGATAAGGTATCTGTCACATCAAGGATGTTCAGGGGCTCAGGTTACTACTGTGATCAGAAATAGCACTGCATACATTCTAAACATACGATAAGGGCCCAAGGTAAATCTGATATCGCTTAGCTTCGTGACTAGGGACAAAGATAAAACTGAACAGACTCAAACGTTGAACGTGTTTTACACATTTTCTCTCTCTTGTCATATTAAGCAACTTCTCCTCGAACACTTCCTGAATCGTGCAGCTGAAGGTTTCCAGAATCTCTTCACTGCTGTGGAGGATCATTTTGAGCTGTGCCTGGCCAAGTGTAGAACCTCTTCACAGGTACGTTATGAGACGAGGAGAACTGAGAATGACAGACCAGCTAACCCGTCTATGATGTAGCCACTGCATTATTATAGTGCATCAATAGTGAAAACTGTTTCCCAACAGATAAGCAACTACGCCTACAACCTAGGGATATAACGATTCTCCAGATTCACAGTTTGCAGGTTGCGGTTCTGACGTCCAGGGTTGTGAAACAAGATTATGGTGGTTTAGGTATCTGTCTCTAATTGTGTTAACCATTACCCCGTCATTTCTCACTGTTTTGCCCATACAGTAGCCTCCTGTGTATTTGTTAGTCGACTATCTTCTCTTAATTGAAGCTTGGTAAAAGATAAAACAAACATTGATTCACGCTTCACTATGACTCACATGAATTTCCTAAGTGTTAAAAACTGACAAAGACAGATAGTGGTTGTTCTCATTATGACTGTATTTTATCTTTACATCACACAAATTCTCTAGTAATTGAATCCTATGTTCACATTCATTCTGCACTGGCTTTGATCATTGCTGTCCTCAGCATTTATCGCTCACAGAATTTGAACTTTTTTAAATACTTGCTTGCTTTCAGTAAGAGCATCAGAAAGATCCCTCTTATCAATGAACTTGTTGTCCTCCCTCTCACACAGAGCGTTCAACATGAGAACACTTACCGAAACCCTCAAGCCAAGTACTGCTACGGAGAGAGTCCTCCAGAGCTTCTTCCTGTATAAGCCTCTCCGGTATAGGACATGCAGGACGGGCAGTGGGCCAATAAAACGTCCTGGTTGGACACCTAAGGGTGCTCGGAGAAGAGACTCTACTAATGAACTTGTCGTCTTGGATTATTTTGCATTATACTGGCACAGGAGAAGAAGACGATCCGAGAACAGCCTCAAAAATGGACAAATGCTGTATGTGATTTGATTATTTACACTTCATAAGTGCATAGAATGCTTCATACATTCATCCGTGATGATCATCAGGTCTACGTAGCAGGCAGCTCATCCACCAAGGATTCACTTCAGACTGGTTCATGTCATCAAATAGGCTTCATAGGCGGTACAGAGGAGATAACTGTTTTGTTGAACATTTTCAAACAAAGAATGTGTCATTACTTCTGTGTATAGTGCATGCATATGAAACAGCTATTTAATAAAAGTGACTGTGAAACAAAATGGGTTGTGACATACAGATTTTCCTTAATAGTGCCTTTGATGTTTTCATAAACTGCTGTGTTACTGGTGCAAAGGGCAGCTCCACACTGGGGTGTGTGAGTAGTTTATCCAAAATGAGCTTGACGTGTTGAATGCTAGAAATTTCAAAGCTTGCAGAGGCCTAAAGAAAATCACATATTTTTAAAGTTTGCGCAAGTAGGAGCTTATGAGTTTAATTTAAATGTGAAAATGATCAAAACAAGTAATAATTAGCTGCCATTTCACTTTATTAGCCAAAATGAGCAAATATTCACTATGTTAATGGCAATGGTTAAAAAAAGGGCTTTTTTAAAGCATTAAAAAACAAAATGAGTTTCACAGAACAATCAGTTGGTCACAATGTCCGTGTTCTTCCAAGTGTATAAAATAAAAAAAAAAGATTTTCAGCATCACGATTCATTTGACGCTCATGCAGAACAACTAAACGCTGGAACTTGTAATTGCATATTAATTGATCACTTAATTTGAGGAGGACGAGGCCCACATTAATCTTTGTTACAGTGTTGTTGTTCTTTCCTGTAGCTTTGATGGGAGTCTGACAGACTTATCTGCCTTACTGGGCACTGTCCATCTGTCCTCAGATCTCACCATGGAATACAGTGATTGGAGTTCAGACTGGCCGCTCCATGAAGGCGATTCTTATCAGTTTGCCTTTCTACCTCAGGCAGCGTGGCCTGCTCACCAGGGAAAGCTGGCCACAGCAAATCAATTAATCATTGTGAAGGCTGAGAAAACAAACTGTCGCAATTAGGAAATGCAGTAGAAGAGCCCTTTCTCATTTTGCCTCATTGGCAAGTTGATTAATTGCCACCACATGGGAACCACGTCAATTGTTGCACTGTTTGACTGAACAAAGCCAATTCTGATGTACCTTTTACAGGTGTGTGTGTGTGTGTATATATATATATATAATAAGAATATTCAGCTTCTTGCCAAAAAATTATGAAAAGACTGACATCACTGCCTGTAAAGAAGGGAGCTACAGTTAGCAGGCAATTAGCGTAGCCTTCCATACAGGGAAACGGCAAACCCAGCTCTGTCTCAAAGTGGAAAAAATGTATCTCCCCAGTATAGAAACCTAATCCTTTACACAAAAATAGCTACAGGAAGGTGATTTGATCAGCTATATTTGTCAATTGCATTTGCAAATAATTCATGTATGTTATAAATGCTGCAAATGCATTATAACATGCAGGACAAATACGTTTTTACAAATCTTTAAAATTTATCAAAAGCTGCAATGAGCTGACACCATATCTGCATCACAAACTCAGATTAATTTAAAATTACAGGAGGTATCTGCTCCCCTCCAAGTATTTGGCAACATAACGTTTCATGTTACTCATCCCATTGACCTCAAACTTATGCTCCAGCCAGTTCAGATACTCCCTGGCTGTCTTAAGCAGAGTGTGACTCCACTGCTTCCTCTCAAACACGTACGTGGGCATTTTGGGCGGGGCCGGCCTAGGGGAACACTCCCCTCCAAGAATATGCTTCACACACTTCGCCAGCATGTTGAGGTGGGAGACGGTGTCCTCAAGCTCCTTATGAAGCGAGACATCTGTGGGGTTCAGGTTGCTCTTCTGGTCTTCTAGGACTGCCCCCAGGCCTTCAGATGCAAAGAGGAGGCTGCACTGAACATTTGAGGGCACGAGAGGTGTCTTCTTCTGGACCTGGAGCTCGGGGAAGCCTGGGGACCAAGTGCCAAGGTGCTGCCCATTGGCTTCATCCTGAAGGAGAAGACCAACAGTGAATTTAGTTGGAGGAATTACCAGTCTGCACTCACCAGGATGTATTCATGTACAATTTTGAGTACTGTTCATTTTATGCTACTGCTGCACCACATAGAGAAATGTGGAAATATTGTATTTTTTGTTTTTACACATTTATTTATCTTAATAGCTATAGCTACAAGTTTTTCTTTTCAGATTGTAAATTTCATATCATCCCATTGTTTTAGATTTTATAACATTTTTATAGATTTAACTTCTTGTATAGTATAATCTGCTACAATACATTTCTATAACCTCTATAGTCTGTGATAGTGGTGGCTACAATTCACTTCAGCTCCAACAGTAAAATGTTTCTTACACTGCACTTTTTCAGTTATATTAATAGTTTACATGCAAAGTTAGTTGCATTCTGTATATTTTAACACTGAAATTGGCCATTCTAAACCACATACAAATACTTGTATCTTTTCTGTACTTCTAAATTTTTTGAATGCAGGTCTTTTACTTTTAATATTTTATACTGTGAGACTGTTTCTTAAGATAAAGATCTGAATACTCCTCTCACTGCTGCCTGCGTGTCTACATAGTGACTGAGAGCTGCTTCACACCTTTGAAAGAAGACTTTCTCTGTGCTCATCATTATGTCACTGAAACTGAAAATTTCAATGTAATGAGGACTATGACCATGAGACCTACATCACCAAACATACTACTGAGACACCATATGTGATATGTTACTTACAAAACCTGTCAAGCTGGTTTCAATGAGACTTTTAGTGAGGGCTGACAGCTCCCTTGGTTTGCACGATCTGCTGAAAGCATGTTCCTTTGTTGCATTTCCTGCATCCAGGCTTGGCAACAGAATCACCATCCAGGCACACAGCACCTTCAGAGTACCTGTACATGCAAGTGCACAATCATATCCTTTTTTAAAAAAAACAAAAACTTTTCATTAAATTTGCACAAAATTTTCAGTAAAAAGCACAGCATACTGTACCTGCTCTGTATTTCATTTCTGACTCCACTCAAGTTCTCAAATATGACAAGGTAATGTACAGTAATGTAACCCTAACCCTCACCCATACAAGATGATGAAGAAATGCTGAAGATAAACTGCAACATATATCTAACCCTGCTGTATCCTTTGATGAAAGAGTTAAGTGTCAAACCAATCTAGATTGGGTTCCTTTACAAGGTCAGCACTCTGAGCATTACTCTTTGTCACGTCCACTAAAGAAGAGGAAATCCTGCAAATTACTGATGATTTGTAGTTAACAACACATTTATGTGTGTGTGTGTGTGGGGGGGGGCTGAATCATTTTCACATGCAAAAACATTCTTAAAAATCTGTATATAAATGAAAAAGAATAAGAATATACCAGTTTCTTTGGGCATATTTCAGCAATGGATTGTACAGAAGTTTAGTTGGGGAAATGATTTTAAAATGAGTTTGCATATTTTTATTTTTATCCTGGATCCAACATCAAAACAATCAAGTGCCTCATCTTCTCACAATTCTAGGTTAAATAGTTATTTTTCATCACATAGTTTTGTAATGACATTTTTCTACGTTATTATTGACACACTCCTTTGATCCCCGCAATACTTCCTGTGCGTAAATGCAACTCTTACCACAGGCGTTACAGTATTTGTAATCACGTCAACCTGCTTCAATCCAGTTTCATCCACCCAGATACATTTTCGAACTCGCCTTGATTGCCACGGTTTGCTTGATCCTACATTCGGTGTAGGACTGATAACAAATTCTCAAATATTTGATAGGTACAGATAACTTTCAGTATGAGCAATACATACTGGTAATTTTCTTCATTATGCTTTTTCTTCACCCTTTGCGGTGTTAAATATTGTCTCACTGAGCATAGTTCAACAACATATTTATCGTCTTGATCATAAAATGCAAGTGCAAACCGCTTGTACAGTGTAAAGTGCTGTGTATGTGCTGCTATCCAAAAGGGAAGCAAGCAGCTGAAAACGTAAAGGAGAGGCTGCTTAAGCAGATCTGGAGTCAGAAATCTGTGCACAAAAAAGGGGGTGGCCTTCAGTGACAAAACACAAGCGGCACACGAACACTGTTCAATTCCCAGATACAAACAGAAAGGTTGAGCTGAAGAAATGAGAAAAAGAACAAGAAACAACACTCGCTACCTCAAAAGGACTCTTCCCCACAAAGCAGCAAGTCTTTCACCTTCTCCTCTCTTCTTGAACAGATCCAAGGCAACAAATCATACAAAATAAGACACAAAGCATTTATATAAGATTTTTTTGGTAACTGTTGACCTCACAAATTAACCATGGGGAGAATATGCACACCCGAGAGTGTGGCAACTTTTACTGAACGTCATTCACTGGAGAATACTCCCCCCCGAAAACAGGTCCTAACGATGCACACCTGCTTTTACTCTCGCTGATCGACCCCACACATTCACATGACAATAAACTTACAATTTTGTTCTTATATCAAAATTATTATTAAATAACAAAATATTAACAAATTATTAAATAACATATTTACTCAAACATTGGACTGCAATAAAAAATAAATAAGTAAAAAAAGTATGAAGTATCAGCAGTATAAGCAGTATCTTCAGAAGCTTGCAAATACTTGTGGATAAGTGCTACATTGTCTGACTAAAGTGTGGTCACTGAAATTATAATAATAATAATAACAATAATACCAGCCTTTATAGATAGATTATAAATACAAATTAAATAAATATATGAAGCAAACCTATGATACATCAGTCTGCTGTGTCACAGAATTTAAGCTTTTACAATAAATAAATATCCATCAATAAAAACACATATCTACATAAATTCAGCAGAGCTTGTACGACGAAATATGGACCCAAACAGGCTGATCTCCAAAACACACACCCAATGGAATTCTGAGGTTATGGTGGCTTTAAGGCAAACCTTCATTTTGTCCATTCCAGTGTTAGTCATTGTGCCTTTCTCTGATCATACCAGGGCTCATGTAAACTGGTGCAGTGCCCCATTAAAAGCACTAGTTTCTTGCTGCCTCTCCTTCACACATCTGCTTTGTCTCCTTAAGCACCTGCAGCACTTGCTTATGCCAGGCCACCAGTCTGACAATGACACCCCAGCCGTATACTTTTTTTGCATAGAAGTCATGGGAGAACTGCAGTGGTGCTGGTGTCGGTGGCAAAGTGGTTTCAGGGTAGATGTTCGTGAGAATAGCCCTTATTTTAGCTAAATGGATGGACAGTCTGCCCTTGACAAGCAACAAGGGATCGACAACAGTTTTTGGGTTTCCCCAGTCATCCACCTGATATTGTTCTACTTTCAAAATGTGCAAATAAAAAAGCACATTCTTGGTGTAGACATCCAGCAGCTTTTGGGAGGTGGTGACTCCAGATATTGTGGCATCAGGAACGTCATCTGGAATAGATTCAGTCCTGGCTCCATGAGTTTCTATCTGTAAAAAGGAAAAGGACATGATGTGATTCACCTGAAATATTTATGCGGAGTGAAAGTGAGCATTGTAAAATACGCATCTTTCATCTTTCATTGACAAAAATAGCAGGCACTTGAGTGTCAGGGATAAAGAAAATATTCAACCACCATCATTTTTTGTTTTTTAAATTAATACAGCATATTAATAACTTTCTTTTTGTAAACACAGGATGCAGCATGAAACTGAATTATGGATCAGTTGCAGAGTTTTTCATTAAAACAACACACATTTGTTTGGCTACACTGTAAACAGATACATCAGGTGCCTGTTTGTTGTATTTCTAATAAAGTAGCCACTCAGTAAGTATTTACTGTAGTATCAACATTACAGACCTGTAGTATTATTGTCACCAAATGAAGGATTAGAACTTTAAAGTTTAGCACAGCTTTCAGTTGATTTAGCAGATAGATGTGACATTAAAGCTCTGCATTACAAAAGCCCATGAGGTAATTTATAGTAAACTAACATGAATCAGGGAATAATACAAACTAAAATTACTATTATAACACAAACATCAAATTTTGAACCAGCTACAAAAAGTGTACTTGGTAGTTATGCATTGTTAAAGCAAAAATATGCAAAATGTAAAGCACGAAATATATCATGCATAGAAAAATGAGACAGGTGTTACTTACATATTTATCTTGTAGGTTAGCTGCTTCGTGTCCCAGCAGATCTGTAAGACTCACAGCACTGTCTAAGTCACCACAGCCTGCACGGAGTGGGGCAGAAACCACGGGCCTCCACAGGAAATCAAGGAGCATGAAGACAAGTACTAAGAAAAGAAAATGTGGATGCAGGTGACTCAAATGTAACAGAGAATATTAAGTAAAACGTTGCTTCTTCTTCTGTTGTGATGACTTCTCTCTGAATTTGTGTGCATGTTTCCACTATCATCTATCCACGATCACAAAGTCAACATATTTTACATAACACATTTTTTTTCTGTGAATGACTCAATAGTTTTTACCTCTGAAACTCATTCTAATAAGATGAATAAGTTGGTGAGAGCTTCGAGTGCCAATCCAGTGTAAGCAAATTATATTGTCAAGATGTCAGTCAAACATAAAAGAGGAATGATGGTTTCCTTTGACAAGGCCTCTTTAGGGCAAAGTCACGTAGGCTGCTTAAAGAGTATGTTGGCCAAATTGGGAAATTATGCAGGATTATTCATCTTCCCTGGTATCCAAATATATAAACCCGCACATTCACATCACTAATAAAACAAATGAAAGTTCACTTTGGCAATTATAACCTGCATCTGTACAAAGTCTTGCCTGTGCCATTATTCATAAAGAAAATAACAGCTGATCATCATCATATAAAGTACAAATGAATGAAGTACACTAAACTGCATAACTACATACATCGAAAAATAATGTTGTCATTATATTTTCAAATATATTCTTAAATATCATACATATATTTACCATAGTGGTGTAGAGGTCCATTGAGTTTATAATCCATAGTGACAGTAACTCACTTAGTGGCCACTGATAAACAAACCCAATTAAGAGAGCAGAGCACAACTTTGTGAAATAATTTTTGCTGGTAAACCGGTCTATATATACTATTTTCTGAAGCGCACGGTCATCTAAACCCACCCACTTTCACACATACACAACACAAGGAATGACATATTCCCTGATGTATTTTCTTCATTCAACATCACTCATGCAATGACAGCATGCTGTTGTCTCATCCTCAGAGGTGTGACTAAAGAGCCTTATGTTTTTCAGATAACATATATCTAAAAATGAAAAAAATAATAATAAAAAACTGAATGGGGAGTGGGAAGAAAAACATTCCTCTGTGGAGATTTCTTCTCATGACAAGGGGTCACGAGACATTGCTTTGGTTTAAGGAGCACATGTCAAAAATGGTTGGGAAGCACAGAATAGTGTATCATAGAAAAAAGTTTTTTTTAACATCACTTAATAAATCTTTCTTCATAATTTCTTAATACTAAATCTTGTTCAAGTAGTTTAATGCAGTCTCAAACGCAAATGTTTTATTTTGAAACAGTTTCTCAAACAAAATCTGAAGACAGGTAAATGATGTTCTTTGACACTGCTCAAACTCCTCAACAGCGGTGAGTGGTTTTCTCTTACCTGTCTGATGGGAGCTTTGCAGATCTGGAGCCTGGTCCTCCAGCGTTCCCCAGGGTCCCATTCTGGGTCCCGTTTCGTTTACCTTGTATATGAACATTTGAAAATAAATCCCATCAAAGATTGAACATCCATCATTCCTGCAGGTAAACATACTGGTTGTGGTTCAGACGTTTACCTATGGCAGCCACTTTCCAAAGCTTAAAGCATCTTCAGTTTGGTCCAATTTCAGAATTTAAGATATTATATTGAGAAATTTCACTGGTCTGATCTTCACTGTGTCTCGAGTGGGGATGTAAAGAACATTTTAGGCTTTTATATGGTTCTCATCACAGACTCAGAAACAAAGGGAGGACACCTTTAAGGCAGTGGCTCCAAAGCCTCCTTTTAAAGCGGTGACATGCCAAGCACTGGAAAGTCATTACTACACCTCATTCCTTGATTCATGAGTGATAGATGACTGATTTGAAGGCAATATCTTCCTGTCATGAGATCATTACTTTTCTTTGAACAAGGAGTTGTGCCATTGCCCTAATTATGCCTTAAGAATTTAAAAATAACCGCATGCCAAGAAGTCAGCAAACTGTCAATACTCTTTATTGAACGAAGCAGCACAAAAATTACAAATGTTTACAGAATACTTCAAATTGTACAAAATGTAGTTGTACCAAAGAAAACATCTATTGTAAGTGATATTAGCTAAACTAAATGTTTATTGTGCAAATAACAAAAAATAAGACATAGTGTTATTGACCTTGGTTAATGATAAGGTTAAGAAATGCTGACCTTTTAAAAAAACACTGACCAAGTCTACTGCCTTTTTGCAGCATTTGTAGTAGTTCTAACGTTCTGTACGGGAACAACCTGCACATTCCTCTCAAACCAAAATGAGTGAGCTCTGTTGTCAAAGAAAAATTTAATTCTCTGTTTTCCTTTCTCGCTTCTTTAAGTTTCATTTCAAGCATCACACTCTTAGCTTCCCAACAAGAGAAATTGCAATTCTTGTGAATGGCCTTCACTTAAAGAAGGAAAAAATTGTCTGGAAGCGTGGCATTACAATATAAACATTACTGGGATACAAAGTGGTGTGTTAGCACTGGTTAAATGTACGTGAGTGCGTTCTGCTGGATGCAGCAAAATAATGTTATGAACAATTCAAATTTAATCTGCACACCATGAATTCTAAAGTTCTGTATTAGAGCCTATCTTAAATGTTCATATACTGGACTTTGTGCTTGTGAATCTGAATGTGCAAATGTGTGTCATTGTGTAGGCTTTTAGGAGTGATTGTGGATTTTAGATGTGCATGTGTCACGTGTAAGCTTGAGGGCCCCCGCGACTCAGTGCATCCTGCCCCAGAAAGGCAGGACAGGCGGCCTCACGCACCAACTGTACGTGCACGCCACAAACAAGTGCCTCTGGCGGTCATTGGCAAGTTGCGTAGAAAATGAATACTGCTGTCGATGCAGTGCTAGTCTAGGCACAGACTTAGCCTCTTTTCCTGCTAGCCCGTCAGCCCTGGTCAGTGGAGCTGACCCAAGGGGATGGGGGGGTGGGTAGGAGTTCAAAAATCAGCTGGTGGCTGGTTCTTTCCTCTGATGCTGCAGCATGTCTGTCACACTCACTATGTCCTCTTCAGGGACCTAAAAAGAAAAGTTAAATCAGCTTTAGTTGGTTTGTCTTAGCAGAACAAGCTTCTGCTGTCCATCCAAATAATTGGAATCCTACATTCACTCTTCTTCTTGCTCCCATTTTGATCTCAAACCTCCTCCGCTACGTTATCCAGCAAGTTGCTAACTTTGCACGCGTGCTGTTTAGTGGGAACTTTACTGTGATTAGGGACCAGAAAAGGGTAAAAGGTGACGCTGCACACGTTTTGAAAGAAACAGGAATTTCCCTTAGATTTTTTTAGAGACGGAATGATTCAGACTAATTTACTGAACTATGAGGCAGACAGTGACCTCCCATCAGCCCATATGAACATGTTCTTTAGCTTTCTGAATCATTTCCATGTTCCTCTTTACGAAACTTGAGCTCTGATTTCCCCAAACAGCAACTACAGATTACACCAAAAGACCAAAACAATTATATGCTTCCACTGGCAAGAATTAAACCCTAATTATTGCTACTCAAGATTTATTGTGTACTTCAATCAATCATTCAATCATTCCCTTAAGTAATGGCACTGCAGACCACATTTAGCAGGCAGCTTTGATGCAAAGAATTCCTATGTACAAGCAGTAGTCACATAAGAGTCGCAGCAAGTTAAATTTGTATCACTGGATTTTACTATTATTAAACTGGATTTAACTAAGTTTATAAAGTCATTTTAGAATTCCACTACACTGATAAGGTGGAGTGACTAAGACATTTTGAGGGTATGTCAAGCTCTGTGGCATCTCACTGTTTTAAAGTGATAGTTTGCGTTAATTGATTGACACATTTTTCGTTGACCCCGTGCACGGCTCGGTGTCTGTGTCACTACTTCCATCTGGTTCTCCAAAGTGGGACTGCTTAGACGAACTTTATGGCTGCAAAGAAATTGATGATATCAGTACCTCAGACCAACCCCAGAACAAATAACCTAAACTATTACTTTAACAATCAAAGTGTATCTTCTGAAGCCCAAAGAGAAAGTGCATTTAGGTCCTGTTCAAATCCAACTTTCCCCAAAAAAAGGTTTTTATAGTTAACCCTACTTAACCCCATTTGTTTTGGGAGAACCTTGTTCAAGGCTCTGAATCCAGTCTAGAGAACCCAGATACAATATACCAAGAGAAGGATGCTTTCACATCAGTCTGATGTAAAGGGGAAACTTCTGATTCACCCGGTGACATTTTGTGATAAGTTTCTGGGTAATGGCAAACAAATGGCCCAGATAAACGTTTCTTGGTAACTTTCAAGATAATATAGGTCGTTGCTGATGAAAATGCTGACAAAATGAAAGGATAGACCCGGATGTGTTCATAGCAACCACTGTGTGGGGAAATGGGAAAACAAAATCTCCACCAGATCGAGTGGTGACTGTAGAGGAGTTGGTAAATTTACAAACACCATAAATACATACATACACATACACATACAGACTCCTTTCTACATTCCGCATTAACATTGAAATGACCAAAACAATACTACATGATAACAAATGAAGATACGCTGAAATCCAACACAGAGCTTAAATCTTAAATAAAACATCACAGTCAACACGTACTTTATGACTTTTAAATCTCCAAAGATGCATCTGTTAGACAAAAAGTCAAAATGAGATAAATTTATTTTGTAAACAGGAAGGGATATCAGTAATTTGATTTTCTACAAGTGCATATCTGCATTTTAAATATTCTGAAGGTTTGGTTCAGGTTCAAAACTTATATGTATATATATAAAAGTCATATAACATGTATTTTTGTTTTGTTTTTTAAAATGGCAGAAAGGCTCACATCATTCAAAATGATTTGTAATCAGCTGTTTTAAAAACAGTTGCTGATTGAACCGCAATGGAATCCTGTTTGTGGTGACATACGCTTGGAATTTATCTGTCTCCATCTCCCACGGCAAGAAAGGGAGCCCAACCTCAGGCTTTTAAATATCTCTGCAATGCGTAATGCATTGCTGATTCACAAATGTATTTGGTAGCAAGTTTTGACGTCCTTGGAAATGGCAGTGGCCTGGATAATGATGTGAAGATGTTGGACTCACCAGAGCGTGGTCGAAGCTGAAGGTGCTTATGTAATAGGCCGAGATGTCGCTGTCGGCGAGAGGCTGAGATATCTGCGCGACTATACCGCATTCATCTACAAAAGATGGAGATAGCAGAGATGAAATATGTGACATTATGATCACAATCACTACTTTTTTACATTTATCTCTTTCCTGTTGCTCATCTGTGTCTGTGTTTTACCATAAAAGACATCAGGTTGTGAATTAACCTGACAACAACAAATGTAATAGGAAAAATGCAAGACAAAAGACACTGACACTGTTGGTGGTCAAGTTCACATATTTTGGCCCCTTTACTCTGCTTCTACCTCAAATTATGAAATAAATAATTCATTACACCATAAATAACTCGCAAATATATAAATCTGACAAATCTGATCCCAGAGAAATGTATAGTTGTTATTTGTATCAAAGGTTTTAACGTTATCTGCAGCCATTATCTGCTGCGTCAGCAGAGGAGAACAGCAGCACAAACCACAGATGATCTTCTGATCTCATTTATAGTCCCAGTTAAGACTCCAGAAATCCCCTGATAATTCCCAGAAGCAGGTGGGAGTGTCCTTTAAGACCAACATGTTCTTAACTGTATACTGAGGTACTTAAAAAGGGAAGTGGCCTTACCAAAGCCCAGCGGGTGGCCGCCTATACGCACCATCCTCCACAGCTCCCCGGAGGAGCTGGTAAAGAGAAGGTCAGCAGGAAACCTGGAGCGCAAAGATCAAGCACTGATGTGTACGGAGATGAACAGGCACCTTTTCTTATAGCAGTCTGCAGACAGAGCTTGCAAATACACACACCTCAACACTTGCAAAGCAGTGACTCAACAAAAAAAGGACAACACACAAGTAAACTGAACTGATTTGGTGGAGAAAACCGTGTTGTGTTGCTGGAGTGATCTGCTCCACGTTAAAGGGACCAGAGAGATTATGTGAACACAATTTCCACTTAAGGGCCAGATCGCCTCTGTGGTTTAACACATGTCTCACTTAATACAGCTGCACATTTGGCTGGACAGAGTGGGTATCAAAATGGGTCAGGACTGAAATAAATGTACCTGTAAAGTATCAGTTAAGTAGTCAAAAAACATTTTACTGCATTTATTAACCCAAAGCAGCTCTCGCTTCTCCTGCTGTCAGTGTGGAACCTGTTTGTGCCACTGCAGCGTTTCCATGACGCCCAAGTCCTCACCGTCTCTGAGCCTCCGTGTCCATCACCAGTGAGATGTAGCCATCGATGAGGGAGAAGGAGAAGAACTTGATGCAGTCCAAGTCCTGGCTGGGAGACGACTGTGCGTCCTCTTTAGGACTGGAAGACGGGGGGAGCTCATTTAGCATTCATCAAATAAAGACTGAAGCCTTTTATATTATATCAACGTATGAAGTCACTCACACATTAAAATCAAAAGCGAGTCATAAGGAGAACTAGCAGTATTTTGGAGTATATATATTGAACATATGTGTTAAAGAAGTGTGGCCCACTTAAATACTGACTTTTTTTTTACACTTATTGTAATCTACTGCAGGTGAACTTCTTGTGTTTCTAAAGCTAAAAACAACAATCTATGATTTTTTTTTCATTTAACAAGACAAATGACCTGTGTGTCTTACATCCAGGCTCTAAGTTCATGTTGGAGCAGACTGAATGGACCTGTGAGGGTATCTGCCTTAAGTCTGTCAGCTGATGTCTGCGTTGGGTCGTGTGCTGCCACCTTGTGTTTCAAACGGGCACGGCAGCGGACAGAGCCGTGCGATCTCACCTGCTGGAGTAGAAAAGCACGTCGATGAGCGTGGTGGCAATAGACGGCAGCGTGTCCGGGTCCAGAGACATGACGCAGAAGTGGTTCTGGGGGATCAGCACCGGGTGAACTGTGGGATGGATGGCTGGAAGAACCGGAAAAAACAGTTTCTCATATAATGTATGGTCTTAGTGAGAGCCCCCTATTCTATAACATTTTCTGCATTTGTGTTCAAAACTCATGTACATGCTGTAATTCATATTGGAATAGATTTATGTCTGTTCCAAGCTTTCAGATCTGGTAATGATGGTTTTAAAGTAAAACCATGACTTTTACATTCTTTTTTTGGAATAACTCCACTCTTTTAAATGAGTTTTAACTCCCCAAACAGCTTTTAATGACGCACATGCGTGTATGAGACTAAACACAGGTTCTTCTTCCTCTTCTTCTTCTCGTGGATGCTGACGTTTCTCTTCAACGCCTTCAACTACAATCAATTTCCAGTTTTTTTTAATGAAAATCTCCTCCTTTAGCCTGGCACATGAACGTAATGAAATGGGAGCAGCATTCAGGTCACGACTGTGCCTGAAGTTTGTCAGTGCAATTTGCACTCTGAAAGAAAATGGCATCACTGGTGAAAAGGTTTCGAGGCTCGTCCGATGTAAAGCATGAGGTGGTGAAGGGGTGGACACGTTGTACAGCATGTTCTGTACTTTGTGATGATGAAGACAAGTTCCTGTAGGGGATCCTGAAGTTCAAAGGTTCCTTTATGTCTGAAATCCAGCCAGGGCCTAGCCCATTGGCATTGTTTCTTTATATACTGTACTGATTGTTTAAGTCAGACCTGGCTTTGTTGAGCACAGCGGGCGTCCTTTAACAACTTGTTCTTCTTGTTCTTGCTATAAACACATATTTCATTTATGTCTACTGCTCTGCACAGTTTTGATGGTGGATTTGTTTCAGGAACATGACTGTACTTACAGACACAGTTGTTACTGTAACTTTGTAGTACTTTATGTACTTGACATTATTTGTAAACATTCAAGGTAATACCAAAAAGCAAATTAAATTTTCATGAAAGCAGATTTTGGAGACTATTAAATGCTCCCTGTGAAGTTTAGACTTCGTAGCACAACTGAGCTGTTTTTGCTGAGCCCCCCAGTTTTGTTTTGCATCGGTACGAGGGTGCACGTGCACGTGAGGAACAGTAATGATGGTAGTCTGTCTGATTAGTGACACGTGTTTTAAAGATGAGCCACCCCCTTTATTGACACTTGGCTCAAACACTCTGAGGGTGGTGCTGAAGGATCTTTGACATCTGAGCCGAGCAGAAGGTGAGTTTGTACCGACAGCGAGCTCTACCTTCTTTGCCGTTCTTCTGGAGACCACCGCAGACGTCCTGGCAGTGCACGGGGACCGACTCTCCTCCCAGCTCCTTGTAAATATTGAACTCCTCCTCCAGGGTGCTGACGACAATGGACAGGTCTTTCTCTTTCACCTGTATGGTACAGATGTGAAATTTAAATATCGGTGGGATGATAGGAAAGTAAAATATCTTGAAACACCTTAATCAACCATCCAAGCAAGCTTAGTATGTTTGACTTTATTTCAGTGTCAGACACTGTCGCACTTTACTTGAGTTTAACCAGCATGTCGACCATTAATACACTTGCTGACACAAACATCTGTCTCGGTGTTATCTATTTTTGCCAACTTAACACTTCCACATGAAATACATCAACCGACCTTTTGGCATCCTCAGCTCTGTCGGGCATTAATTCCCTCACTACAAAATGTGCGTGCACACAATGCGGACAGCGTGGCTTCTTTTGTCTGACGTCTGTGCATGATGACTTCAGCTTTTATACATTTAGAGAGGTTGGAAAATTGCTCAAGATGTCTCCAGCTTACACAGCAGTGGAGCTTTAGAGTGCCTCTTTCATTTTAACAAGAATCACGTGAGACTCGGCTGAAGCGATAAAACAAAAGCAGACGGGACTCACCAGGATAAAGTCGGTCTGATAAGTGGAGAGCATGAAGACCGAGACGTGCTGCTGAGCCAGGGGGGCTATGACCGACTTGGCGATCTTAGTCACGCCGACGGCCTGCGAGCTGCTGCTGGCGTTGCCGTTGGAGACCACGTTGAGTGGCAGCCAGATGGAGCCTTCTACCTGGAGGTGCTCTGAGGGCTGGAGCTCTGAGTGGGACGATGGAGAGGGAAGAGAGAAAGACGGTCAGTAGTATGCACGGATTAATGCTGATGTACAATGGTGAACATGTCCAGCTAGGAGTGATTTGGTTGTGTAACTGTTATGAGTAATGATACTCAGAGGCAATGACCTGCAGTAGGGGCTCAAAAAAGGTTGATAGATCTCTATCCAGGCCTTTCCAATTTGTTTTTTAATCTGTTTGTTAATCTTGCAAGCCTCTGTCTTTATGCAACTGCAGTGCTGAAACCCTTTAATCTAGAGACCTAGATGTCCTTTGACCTTTAAATCACTATATCTGTGGTTACTGGGCAGTTTTAGACCATCTCCATTACGTCAGAAAAAGAGAAGATATTTTAACACGCTTAAAAAAAAAAAAAAAAAAGAAACCACTTGTGTGAAATGATGGTGCAACTGCACTAATAAAATAAATAAAGATATTCCAAAAAGGAGGATCTCATTCTGCAGGTGCAAAACCTTACGTGTGAGTATTCAAAGCCAAACGAGACGGCAGAGCTCCGCGATGGTCTGACAGCATATGATAAACACAGTGAGTAGGAACAGCAGACAGGCTAAAACAGATGTGCTGTATATGTCATAACATCTGAAACCTCATCGCATCTTTACATTATGTGTGATGTAGCTCCACAGTACTGACGGCATAAACTGTGAGTTAGCTTCCTGTTGTTAACCGACGCACACCGCCCCCCCCCATCCTTCACTGCAGAGGCCTAAAACGCCCGTGCTATTTATACAGCCCCGGCTGTACGGGTAGGAGTTACACCTGGGGGGGAGGCCCACAGCACCGACACCGCCACAAGCTGCTCGGGCCATAAAGCGTGACCCGATACCGCCGCTGCAATGCACAGCTCTGAGCGGGTGGCGAGGGAAGGCCACAGTTCAAACGGGGTGATCCCTCAGATGTAACATCTCCGGTCCCTGAGCCAGAATGGAAGAGCAGGATCCGTCGCTCGTCGTCCTAAAATAAGACTGAGAGCTGAAGCTGGCCGCTACTGTACCTGGGAAACAGGTGCATTAATACCAAGCTCTTCAAAAGCCATTACACTTGAAAAAAGAGCAAACATCTGAATCCCAAGAAGGAGGGAAATCCTTCATGGCCTGTTTACGAGATGCATTTCATTTGAAGTTCCAGAAACCTTCAGAGGAGGCACACACGTTTTATTCACCGTTTCATTACCATTCCGCTAACTAGGAACATTAACCAAATGGCGTCCCCCTCCTGCTGTGAATGCTCTTATTTTCTTGCTCTTCGCTCCTCTTCAAAAGGGCCACTGTTGCGGCTCGGCATAATTTGTCACAGACGGCCCCTTGTGGCTTCTCTACACCGGCTTTCACCTCTTAAAATAGGCACTCGGTCAGGAGGAGAGCGACGGGACGGAGGGAGAATACGGAGCACCCGGAGGCGATGTGTGCCTTCAACAACAACATCTGTGCGAAAGGACGAGGACGGGGGAAAAATGGCCGGTTGACGAGTGGATGGGACTGTAACACAACAGACAGAAGGCTCCATTCTAAAGGCAAAACACTGCTAGAGGGCTAAATAAATGTTTTAATGACTGGTGCATCTCTCCATAAGCTGTTTGACTGGTATAACAACCATCCAGTGTGTTAAACTATTTAAAATAATGGCAGATATCCATCATAGCAAACCCAAAGTGACTTCAACAGTAACCAACTGCTCACATGAGAATTTCTTATCAAAGAATATTTTAGAAATAAAATATTGTTTGTAATAACTATATATAAAATAAGCACTTCTCCAACACACTCAAAAAGTTGCTTTTGTTTTTTTATTAACTGGTGTTTTCTGCTTGTGTGCCTGTCGACACATGAACTCCCTACAAATTGTTTATTCGGGGTTTTTAACCTTAAGTGCAGCTTGAATTTTAGTCCCCAAAGAAAACAGTTGGGTTTTTTTGGCGTAAAGCTGCACTTGACCTTTCGTTTGTCGGGTGCACCAGATAGCAGCAGCTGCACACTGACACCACTCCTATTATCCACCCACCTCCTGTGTGTGAGTGTGTGTGTGTGTGTGTGTGTGTGTGTGTGTGTGTGTGTGTGTGTGTGTGTGTGTGTGTGTGTGTGCATGAGATGAGAGCAGATCTGATGACAGCGAGCCCAGCCACGGATTCTCATTCACTGATATTACAGCGTTACCCACCAGTGAAAATACTCACTACCAGGAAGTTGAACATAAGGCAAATCTTCATTCTGTACTCACAAGACTTACCCCCCCCGCCCTCACATTTTACCATCGTGTACACCCATCCTACTGCGTGAGGTCTGCGAGGGGAACGAGGAAGGAAGGAAGTAACAGAGTGGTAAAACAACAGAATGTTGTGGCCCAATTCAAAACGACATACAAGTTCTGACCATTTTTTCAGTGCACAAAAAGAAAAAATTGTGTTGTTGGGCCTCTGGAGGAGATCACCACAACTAATAAGTGTAAGAACACACTGTGTGCAGTGTGGTGTATAGGTAGCAGACGTGTTGAGATACAGTTCTCATAATAAAAAACCCACAGCATCGTTTCTAGATCTTCTCTGTCTGGTAAGGTGCATGTTTTCCATCCCCACACCTGAGTTTGTAATGGAAACTCTACAAATAAAACTAACTATTACAAAATATTATAGTACATTCAGTTCTTCTTTTCCAGCTGTGCTGTGTAAGTGCTGTGTACTTTTATTGGATTGTAATGTTAAAAAGGGAGGAGAGTGGTCAGTATATGGGAGGACGAAACATGTGCGTGCATAAGGGCGTTTTACCTTTAAATCCTTCCTCGTCCAGGACCACCGTGTAGTTCTCCGGTGTCTCCGTCAGACTGAAGAACTTGCATCTGAAACAGATGGAGGGAGGCATGCGGGTGGATGATGAGAAAACACGAAGGCAGGAGACAAGGAGGGGAGAGGGAGAGGAAGAATGGCGTTATTCATTAGCAGTCAACAAAAGGAAGTTTAGGTCTTCGTGATGATGGTTTCCAGGAGCGTAAAAGGGGGTTCACACAGCACAAAGTGGGTCACTGCTGCTCTGAATGTGTGGATACATCCCCGAATTCATGGGATGGAGTGCCTGCACCAGGACCACTGAGCAGTAAAACAGCTACACCCCCAATCTCTGCAACTTACTCCTGTGATCGTCTTCTACCTTGTTCTAAAAAAAGAGCCTCTTGGGTTAAATATTTCAAAAGATGGTGCAGTTTTGCCACCTGATACAAGACACTGGGGTTAAACATTTACTAAGAAAATACAGAAAAACAAGATCAGCTGGTAAAGCTGCTGTTATTTGGGATGCCAGAAAACAGAAGAAAATTCCTTGATTACAATTTACTATACTTTTCCTCTCCGGTTCGGTATTTGTGTCTTCGTCAGGCTTGGGGCCAAAGCATTTGCTTTCAAAGGCTGTTTGCTCGCTCTGGCCGCAGTGCTCGGTTCTTTTGAATGTTGCCTTTGTGAAATGTTGAAAAAGGGTAGCAGGGGTGGGAAGGGGGGAAAATAGGCCCGTTGGATTTGGTACAGGTTGAGGAAAGAACCGGGCAGTGAAACACACATTTCCTTGGATCAAATCAGGTTTTATGGCCAGTACACGTCAAGTTTTTGGATGAGAGAAATGTCTCTTGTTCCACATTCAAAGAAATATTTCCGGTGTAGCGGCAAAAGCGGGACAGAACCGAGATGTTTGGTGAGCTGTGGGCAGAGAGGACTGACTACTGTGTAACTCAGGAGATGGACCGGCCCTGCAGCCTACTGTTTGATTTGGACATTGATGTTGAACTTTGTCAAGACAAACTTATGTCCAATCTTCTCTGGCCACTCCAGACCTACAGCATTTTACTTCAGGACTTTCAATATACTGAAGCTCAATCTTCTGGGGGATCAACCTTCAGGCTGTTGTGGTTTTTGTAACCGTTTTTTTTTTTAGAAGACTTCCCACCAGTGTCAAGACTCCTTCCCAGAACATAATAGAGATAGGAGTTCAAAGTGGGAGGTGTTATTTCAGGCCTCCAGTGTTTTTGAAGTGCAGGTCCTGCTTATTTTCTTCTCAGACAACGTGAGGTGATTGGAGCGCTTCCAAGCCACAGATGGTTTAATCACGACCGTGAAAGACGAGCTATGGCTTTAGAAAAATATCAGGTCCTTTGATAAAGTCTGTAAAACCAGTGTTCCTCCGTACGTTGCTGCTGCAAAGCTGAAGCTAAAAGATTTACAGAAAACTCAAAGAAATTTTAGCTGTTAAAACGAGCTCACTGCCTGATTCCAGATTGACTTTGTATTAATTCTGCAACATCGATGCCAACAGGAATCTGAATGAGAGCTCCTCTGTGGCATGGCAATGGTTGCTTTGGTTCATCATGGGCACTGCAGCTTTTAGAGCCATTCGCTTTAAATAGGTTCATGAATAGCAAATAACTGATGGCCATAATTTAAACCTAAAGTGTCTTTAAATTATACACAAAGCTATGTAATATTTCCGAGGTCATGAACATCGAGGATGTCACTGAAGGGAAAACTTTCTAAACACTTTGACAACCAATGGTTCGTCCCACTTTGCAAGAGTAATGATGACAAACAAGATAAACTGCAGAGGAATCGGTTCTTGGATTAAAATGCTCTTTTCTATTTCGTGCTCACATTGTACATTAGGCAGATGAGGTGACTGTTACATAAATATCAAGCCAAACACAAATGTCTGACTTTTAATTTTTGTAAGAAAGAAGCAGTTTGTAAACCGGTGACCTGTCTTTGTTTTCTCTGAATCCCTAAAAGGGAAGTGCTGCATATTCCTGTTTTCTTAAAAGGCCTCACTGGAGCGAGCGACACCTTCCTCCACCTCCGCTTATCAGTCAGCTGAGGCTGAGAGAGGCTGCTAAAACTCCTGACTCAGCAAAAAGTAATCCCTCCCGCGCCATGAGACGGGACAATCACGCCACACAGAGACAAAGAGAGAGCGAGCACTGTAATGCTAACTACCAGCTGTCCCGGCAAGCTCAGCCAACCCATTGTGTTATAACCCCCCCTCCCCAATTTCCTGATGACCCTTCACCTTCCTTTCCTGCAGGTACTGCACGCCAAGCATCTTTCCTCTAAGTGAGGAGGATAGCGTGGAGTGTTTTAGGAGGAGAAGTACCTGCAAGGCGAGGAGACCACAGCGGCGCATCGGCCGCAACCGGAGGGGAATCCATCCGTGAGACGACTACGTTTGTCTGGTTTACTGCCTGTGAAGCGCCATCACGGCTTCGTTACAGCACGCTGGCACATTGTTTTTAAAATGACCACTGAGTGCTCTTCATCACTCTCACAGTCTCATTTACCTACAATCAGTAGGGCTTCATATGAAACTGAGAGGAGGAGAAAACTTCATATCTCTTATTGCAGTAGTGCAAAACTTGGCATCTCATGATATCTGCCCTTATCTTTCCATCTACCCTGGTCTCTACAACCAGACAAGACTGTATTTGTCCAGACAAGAACTGGACATCACAGCAAATATTTGTCGACTTAAATCATTGATTTATCCTGTCATTTAACAGATGCTGAACATGTAGCAGGTTTCAATTTTTCTAGTGTGAGAAATCGTTGCTTTGCATCTTTTTAGACGCTTAATTGAACATGTGACCATGTTTGCACGGCACTTTGTGAGAGTGACACATAGCCTGCGTGTGCATGATTGCTGATAGTAATGGGTTCGCAAAACAAGCTCCCTGCTATTGAAGCATGAAAGAACATGAGGAGGAAGAGGCGACAAAAAAAAAACAAACAGCCGAGAGAGACGAGGAAGCAACAGGTAGCCAGGGAGCGACCGAGTGGGGAAGATGGAAACCGAGCACGCAAGAGTCTGGACTTTGATCCAACTGCACAAGATGACGGGTGGTAGCGGTGGTGCAGGAGCGGGGCCTGGCGGCGGTGGGGTGGGGTGTCTGCGCCTGATGCTCCAGCTGAGGAAACGTGATAAGAGGGAGCAAACTGACGTTGTTGAAGTGTGCGGAGTGAGCCTGGAGCTATCTCAGCCCCATCATCAACCTCCACAGAACCATCTACAGCGTCCGGGGTGAGCTCCACTATTCTTTAGAGAATGTCCCTGTTTGTTATCACAGGGTGAGGGGAAGGGGGGGGGCAGCCTCGTGTATATGAGGGGACAGCGAGAGCCCAAACCTTCACAGATCACCGAAGCAGACAAGTGGAAAACTCCCCACTGGGTTTCTGGCTCAGCTGAGGCATTGTTCCAGCCCATGCTCTCGTTAGAGAGCCGGCGAAGAGAAGAAAGGACGACTGTGTGGAGCCTGCAGGGCTGCAGCCACAGTACAGCCACACCGATATACTGGGCTGGTACCGGGCTTTGATTATTACCACACCCGTAGCAACTCCAAACAACAACAACTGAGGACAATACAAGTATACACAAACTGCTCGCAAGTCCAGGGTCCATATTTTTTTTCGCCTGTTGTGGGAGGATTCATTCACATCCTCGGGTATTTTATAGAATCTAAAAATACACGGCTGGTGTACAAGTGCATGCACTTTTTACGAGTGCATGAAGGTGCACACAAATTCCCATACAGCTACACGTATTCTGAGTCTTATGCATGATCTAAATTTAGTACTAACCTAAAAAAAAAAAAAAAAAATCACCTCACTTTTGAGGACGTTTGACTTTTCTCATATCTTAACACTGCTGATGACACGTACTCTGGATAAATAGCTGATAGTAGGATTGCTACGCCTCATCAAATAAAAGGTTCTTATATCTAGACAAGGCAAAGATGTTTATCTGACTACTTTTCTGCACCACAGATTTCACTTGTGTCGGATGATGCTGCAGGGAAACCTTCCCTGGCTCCTTGAGCCGTCTGCCTCCTTAAAACTCAGCTCAGGACTGCTTCCACATCACTTCGTTGTTCTCTAATGAATGGCAGGGGCCGGAAAGAGGGAGATGGCAAAAACCAACTGAGGCAATCGGGCTTTTTAGTTTTGCTTGACAATTATTTTGAGTCGCTATGAACTCAATCTTCTGCATCGCCCATAGTTTGACCAAAAAGAAAAAAAGTTCCTTCTTCCGAAAAAAAATTACAGGAAAAACTAGGAAAAACACATCCACGCCACAGTGTGATGACATAACTCCAAAGCATGCACAACAACACACTGTAACGCAGGCAAGCCTGCTAGTCCAAGGAAGTGCGGCCTGCATACTTTTTCTGGTTCATTATGGGCTCAGCCTACTTTCTTTTTTATTGCTGACACTGAATGCTTCACAGGGCCTGTTCCAGTGAAAACATAGGCTCACACTTTTGAAATAAAATAGTTCTTGATTATTTAGAATGACTCACTGCGTAGCCACTGGCCCGTGTCTTGCACAGTACAGCTGTGTATCATTCACAGTGACTTGTTATTTACTTAGCACGTAAGTTTGTGAGATGGCGCATGTCACCGTGACACAGTGTGTCTCATAAAGACATGTCGAAACCTACTGTATTGGTCAATACTCTGACAACAGCGATGAGGCATGAGGACAAGATATGGACAAGAAGTGCTAGTCCTGGCACCTATAAAAAACTGACTATTAAAGGGCTGTTCTGTGCACACAGGATGCTTAGGTTAAGCAAGTCCCAGAGGACGGCATGATATCCCCAGACATCACAGGGAACAAACAGGAGGGAAATGTTCCCTGACGCTTGCAAGTACACCTTCTTTGTATCTTGACATGAGAAGCTGTAGCTGAGTCGCTGCCTGGCCGAAATATCACGCGCGGCCCGGGGACAGATGTCGAGCTCTTCTTCTTTGCCACGCATATGTGGGGCAGCCAGAGCAATAAACAATTGCATAACAATGGGAGGATATCCAGGGATTAACTGAAAACTGGCACTAATGCCAGCGTGAGATCCGCACATTTTGCAAAAACTGGATGTTAGGGGTTTTCTTTGGATGGAGGAGGTCAGGGTTCAAGTTTGTTCGGGATCCCCAGCAAAATGCAGTGGGGGGGGGGGCACTGCATGCTTTTCAGGAGGTTTGGTCAATGTTAGTCCTATGTTGCGTAGAAGAGGCGTGCTTTAAAATGCAAAATTCATGCATGCTTTTTATGGAATTACAAAAGAAATTCATATAAATAATCAATGAACAGCTGCACGTTTTGTGCAAACATCACCCAGTTCATCAAGAAACGTTAATGGCTCATATATTCACCTTAAGAATATTATGCTGAAGGAATGTTAGATTTCATCTGACATGCAGTTTTCAAACCGTTAAATATCTGTCGATGCTACATTAATTGCAGTGTAGCATCGGTGGAGGCAGAGCAGGGGCATGCACGGGCAAACAGCCCAGTAATGGCTCGGCCACCCCAATGAATGAAGAGGGGCTGTGGGTTATCTCAGATATCCGTTACCGGATCACCTGGTTGATTCACACACCGCACACAAACATTCAAAAACAACGACAAAAACACACAGCAAGTCTTCATACCGTGTCCGGTTCCGGAGAAATATCAGCTTTATCAGGGGGTGTGTGAAATTCACCAGCCCGTTCTTGGATATGCTGGTTACCCGTAGCCTGTGGTCCAGTATGTGCAAGTCCATACTGACGGTCGGAAGCTGCGCACGCGGTTGGTTGAACGTCTCGCTTCGCCGAGCGATATCGCACAAATGTTACGCACGGGCCCGGACGAGGAGCATTACCGACGAACGAAGACGCCACCACCACCGCCGTCTCCTCCCCGCTGCGATCGTCTCACAGCGCGAAAAAAAACAAGTCGAAGCAACCCGACTCCGACCCCGCCGCACTACTGTATATTCAAATACAAGGGACACGCCCCCTCCTCTTAAAGCGACAGGCTCCGGGTGGTTAAATGGCCTCGGCGCGCGAAGGAGGTGGTGGACAAGCCCCGAGGTACAAGCAGACATTTGACTTCCGTTTTTATCTTTCAAAATAAAAGAGGAAGTTGTTTTATAACCAGGTGTATCCTAACTGGTGCGGTTTGGAATAAATGTGACTTTATGTCACACAATTCTGATTTGCATATTTTCACAACCTACAAAACCAGAAAACCTACATAACTCTGACAATTGTCTTATAATAATTTAATCAGAAGGATGCCAGCCTGTAGCAACTGAGAATGTTATTTTACATGTATAGTTATGTTTTTACCCATCAAAACAATTTAGAGTAGTTTAGCTTTAATGATAGATTATATATAGTTAATAGCCCTGAAAACTTGACTGACTACAACCACCAAGACCCAATTTCCCTTTTCAAAAATTTTAGTCTCTGTAACTCTGCCTTCAACAACACACAGATACTGCTACGTATCGGTCAAATTTTATTTTGAAAAACCTGACCACTTCATACCAGAAAGTAGAAGCTCCCAGGAGGCTCTTTATGCATCTTATTGTACATTTTAAATCAGAGATATGGTCAGATAATTTAATTACTGAGGTAGTCTGAAATTTTTTAATTGATCAAACATGATCACAGTTGAGAATCTCAGAGTAATTTCATTCAACGTGATTACTATAGAGTCAAAAAAATACAATCATACAGGGCTAGGTGGAGACTACTCTACTGTGATGAACAAATAGATGGCCAATACCAGAGTTCATGACAAAAACAAAAAGCAGCGTCTCGCTTTACATTGTCATAATGGGAATTATACACGATTGTGCAATGCTACAAATGCAGAATAATTTCATATTTTATTGATCTAGTTTGTTATTCTTCATTCCACATATTTGACCTAAACCTGCTGAAAATGTACATATTTCAGGATTCTCAAATTAAATGCACATCAACTTTTTTTTTTTAATGACTGACTGGCTGTAGTGCAAATATAGAATCAGAATATGTCTTCATTGACATACTTGGTAGTAACACTGATCACCCAGTAGCTAAACAGAAACATCAGTACGGCCAGGATTAATCCACGTAGCTCTGGCAGAAGGTGAATGAGTTGTCGTCACTCAGTTGTCTGAAGTTTCAGTTATCTTCTCACTGTAATGGTGAACTCTTGGTGGGAATCATTATTCGAGACTCCATGTTTCTGATCAAAGGCACTGAAGACAGACAGAATCGTGTAAAGGAGTTAGACTCTTCTTTCTTAGTACAACATGGACATGGTGGAAATTTCCTTAAAAATAAAATCAACAGTTATAAGTGTATCCCATTATGATGTGATTTGTAAGGCCCTCCCCCACATTTATTGTAAAGTAGATCCATTTATATCACATTCATCTTTTCATGAATCACGTATTCCAGTCCCCGACAGAAACCTTAATGCTGCTGAAACAGCTCACTAAATTTGTCACTGTGTGCAAAACAAATGTGAAAACTGCAGTGTCGGTAATAAAGCAAAGCCCAGAAGATAACTAAATGGAGCTGCAGCACCTTTTTTCAAATTTTACTGTATATTCCATTTAGTCAGGAAAGCTTCTTCTTGATAAACAGACTTACTTAATGTACTGTATATATATATGCCTATGTTTAACTGCTCTTTGCTGAACACATTTTCATTCAGCCTGTGGGTTCTGTTCTTGGCTGAAGGAAATATGCAGCTATCTGTCCCTGCGCTCTCATCTCATCAGGAGGGACAGGACAGTTAACCTTACATTTAAACGAACGAGCTGGCAGTGGTTGTGGCTTATTTTGTCGCTCAAGCCTTTTGCCACAATTCAGAATGGAATCTTAGCTGTATCATTTTGTGGCAGCCACTTTATAGGAACTGTCTGAGGTTGAATAAAATGTCTAAAATCTAGCTGTGTAAACACTTAAGTGTTGTCCTCCACAGAACAAACAAAAGTTTACTTTTTTCTGACAAGTGGAAATGGAGATTTTATAGCCATCGCAGAGACTGTATTATAATTATGTGATAAAATGTCAAAGTAAGATGGCTTTAATTTATATTTAAAACATTTTGTTCAAGATATTAAATTCCAAAAGGGTTGGAAGAAACAATGGTATGATGAAATGAAAGTTGGAACAGTGTCACCTGAACAAACGTGACCTGAAAAGCAACAGATTTGTGACAAATATTTCATACCATTGTGCTGTGTTTTGGATGGCTGCATAGAAAAGTAATTTAATGAGACAGATAGTAGCTTTGACTGAGTGGGTGATTTTTACTCAGAAGTGTTTATGTGGGTAGATTGCATCCTACCTGTATAATACACATTTGCGTCCCATCCCTCCTTCAGCCAGGCGGAGTTTCTTGTCTCCTCCCGGGCTTGGAGGCTTTCATAAGCTGCCAACAAGAAGAAAGAAACATCAAACCCCATACATCACATTACGTGTGGATGAATTGAGCTAAACTCACCCCACAAGTGATGAACAACATACAGGTCACCGATCTGTGAGAAGAACCCGCCCACTGCCTCGTTGTTCTCCTGTCTGTATTTGATCGCCCTCGCCCTGGTGTGAGACGTATTATTTTAGGAGTGTACCAACAATCCTCCAATACTTCATGCTTACATTGGAAAAAGGTCAGACTACTGATTCAACTTATATTTTGACTATGAATTATGCTTGTTAGACCTCACCAGTGGTTGCCCCATTCCAGCATGGTGCCTGGCTGAAACACGAGGAGAGAAAAAAAAAAAAAAAACATTAACGCAATTTCAACTACAACACGATGAGACACAGCTCGTCATCTCTTTCAACAGCAAAGTTGAACGCCATGTTTCCAGCTTGCCTATTTTAAACAGAACAGCTAATTATGTGCGCCACATGAGCCCGCATGCAGGAAAAACTGGAGCGCACAGCTATGTTTTGTACCGCTTCATCAGGTACTCTCCTTTTTGTGTACAGCTTACTCCCCATTACAATGAGTCAGCTATGAATGAGCATGTGTAAAGACACAGGCAGAGAGTGGAACGGACCAGATGTGAAAACAGTATGATTGCACCAAACACAAAAGCTAACCTCTTGACATTAATGTGCAGTGCAGTGTCCTGAAAACGCATCCGGCCAGTAGCTATTCTAAGATAGATAACAATTACATCACTCATTATAATAACAAATATTTTGAGAATAATTGAAGTAGCACTGACATGTGCATCATCATATCACTAAAACAGTTGAGCTGGCAAGGTGGCAAAGGTGTGGCCCTAACTTTCTTTTGGGAATATTAATAACACTGGCTCCTGAATGTACAGTATGTGTAGTATAGGTGGATACCTTGAGGTAATAAGTGCGCATTTCATAGACGTTTGGTCCTTGTCTGGGCAGGGGCTCGTTCCAAAAACTGAACTCCAGAAGAAGCTGGTTTCGCCTTGAGACCAACATTTTCGCCCTCTCTTTTCGAAACTCTATATACTCCTGAAGAGAGATAAAAAAAAAATGTTGTCATTGAAAGAAAAAAATATGCAAAGATATGCTATACAGTAGTGTTCTTCTGTGAACAATAATTCTGTTGAGTCAAGATATATCGTGAATCAATTCAAATATCAGCTTTTTTTTGGCATCGCTCAGTGACTTTGCTGTTGTGTAAGAAAGGGAACAGGGTGTCGACAAACCTTGTTATCGTTCAACTTCTTCAGGCAGTCGGTCAAGGCTGGGTAGCCTCCTCTGTATCGCCATAGATGCACTGCAGGAGCAGAACAGCAGATGTCACTGAAGCGCTGTGTGGGGACCGATGCCACCCATGTGACCAAGACATACGTTACCTCCATCACTGTGCCATCACTTGTTACTGATACTGAATGCACCTAAATGCAGATTAAACACTGTAGACTATCAGATGTTGAAAGGTGATGGTGGTGAGTTGTCTGGTAGTGTCTGTACATTGTTCTCTGACAACCACACTTACAGCCAAATGGCAGCCACTTAAATACAGTGTGTATGAAGCCTTGAGGCAGATGAATACAGATTTAAAAAATGACAAACAGGTCAAACTTTTTGTCTGCTGCTCACCAGCTTGATCCTGTTCTCCGTACCAGGTGTTCCAGCTTCCCACCACCTCACAGGGGTAGTCCTGGTCCTGGTGGAGCCGCTTTTGCACCTCGGCCCTGGAGTCAGCAACAAAACGATTAAATGCAAATTCTTTACAGACACTGATTCTCTGAATGTGGGTACAGTTATTGAGATACTGTCACTTCACCATGATGACCAACTAGAGGGCACTCAGAGAACATAAAAGTCTACAATTATCCAAACTGCTATTACACCCAAATACACTACTCCCATTACCTCAATTTTACGCTAAATTAATCTTATGATTCTGCAGGAAAATCCCATTATGATGGAATAAAGAACTTCTCTTTAATGGGGGAAACCCTAAATGAGAGTCATCAACAAAATCCAATTAGTTGGTCTTTGACTTCAAAATATCTAAGCTTATCTGTCCGGCCGATAACCTTTTTTTTCCAAGTGTATAAAGACAGAAACCCAGTAATTCAAGATAAAGACTGAAAACTTGATAACTGATAATGTGATTGGTGAAGGTAATGCAGATCTTCTTTTAAAGCAGTGAACACACTCACTCTAGACTGTTGTATGCTTCCAGGCACTCTGGTTTGACATTGTGAACTAAAAGAAAAAAGAAAAAGAGAACCAGATTTATCAGAAATGGGTGTTTTTTTAAAGCAACAATCAAATTCTTCAACAAAGTAATTTCACACTCCAACTCAGCAAAGACTCCGATATACAAAACTGATTCAATTTCAATAGGTTATAGGCTACGGCTGATAGAGTGTTCAAATTGAAATCCCTACATGGCGTGATGTACGCCAAAGAAAAGGATCAAAGCCCATGGAGAGTGATAGATTTCTCCACAAGAGACAGACACAGTTACCACCACAGACTTAAAAGAAATCCTGACCAGTTGTTCTGATGTTGCTTATGGTACTTTACAGACTTGATGCATCATACTACTACAGTACAACTTGTTGCTGCCTCTATGAGATGCTTGTATAACTAATAACTTGTTAAGTTCGCTCCTGCGCTCATCTCCGCTGTTGCTTTCAGTTTTTCCTCTGAGGTCACCAAGGCCAGCGTGGACGGAATTTAATTAACATGATTTATTTAGCCGTTTTTTGCAGGGACAAAATGGATCATAGATTATTCAGACCTGCAACAGAAAACCATTTCATTCCAATATGATGTAACCAAATCAGATTCACTTGGGCGACCCCATAGTTAGGAAAACAAACCCTCACTTGAAAGTAAGTAAAAGGTCTTATGCCTACATTGAATTTTATACAGGTTGCTGGTCTCTTTCTTTGACAGCAGGTTGGAGTGGGCATCTTTCCTGGCATCGACTTTGTGCACAAATAAGGAACGCAACCAGCCTTTGTCGTTGCTCTCTGAAAACCTCCTACACAGAAACAAGATGAAAGAAAGTTTCACAAAAGGCTCAAAGCAACAGTATAGAACAGAGAAGTTGTCGATATGAAACAGGAAAACTTGAAAGGAACACGAAAATGTGCATGACATATGGGCTAAAAGATAGTCATGCTAATATCCTTTGAAATTAAAAACGTGCACACTGTACGAGTGAGTGGGCTGAGTGCTGTAGCTTGGCATACAGCTTCTTTTCACCCACTCTGGAGCGATTAGGAGGGGAATATCATCAACTTTGTGAACTATTGTTACAATCTGAGAGGCTGCAATCAGTATTTAAACATGAGTAACTTTCTCTCAAAGTCACAAGGCAGTGAAATGAATCTGAAAACCAACTGAAGGATGGTGGCATTAAAAAAAACAGGCACCATTCAGACCAGTAAAACTGAATTATTTGCACTTAATTATTTATTACAAAATATTTTTGGCATTTAAATAAGTCACATACAGCTTGTCTGTACAGAATTTCAGGGTGAAACTTGGGAAAACTAAATACTGACGCTCTTTGGAAAAACACTTAAAAGCAAATACAGACAAATAAAATCTGGTTTAGGAGGAAAATGAAAAAAATTAATTTTAATAATTTGTTTATTTTGTTGTTTATATTCTGTTTTTATTTCACACAATCGGAAGCTTTGAACAAAGAACAGCCCAAGAGAAGAGCTCGAATAAAGCCCACTTCTGAATTAGGCCGTGGCACTGTGCATATGTTTACTTATATGTAGGACTGTTGAGTTATTATGAGTTATTTTATTATTGTGAAATCCACAAACTTTCAAGGTCAGCGGGACGTCTCTTTTTAATAACCTCATGGGCCAGTGGCTTTAATTGGGAGCTATAATGAGAAATGAATTTCCCATGGCACCCTCTGGAAAAAATTAACAATGTTATAGTGTTAAAGCAACAAAAAAACAACTTGTTTTTTTAATGCAGTCAGCCACAGTGGAGACGCACACAGCGTGGAGGCGCAGATAAGCTAACAACGGGCAGCTGCATTTCGTTTACCTTTACAGGACGAAGTTCAGAGATTCCTGCAAATGATTAATGCGTTAATAACGACTGTCCCCTGACATGAAAGTACAGCACAGTGTAACACACGTACCCACCGATTCACTTTTACCTTCAACCATTTTTAAAAGTAAAAACATCTGAAGCTACACAAAATGCAGAAAGAAATAGACGGTTAGAAAGCGGTTGAAGATTGGTTTAACGTTAGCTTAGCTGGCTAACGTGTAGCAAATAGAAAAGTCCGTTACTTTATGTTTCATGGGGGTTACATTTCCACCTAACGCTGTGTGAACAGTACCTCAGGAATTAGTTGGACTGCTGACAGCATATTCAACAACGTCTCCGTTTGAATAAACTCTTAGCTACTGCGTCATTAAAGAAAGCTTAAATTAAAATTACCTGGTCGCCTGCTGCAGACGCAAAGAATACCTGTACAACATCTGTCCTTTAGTCGTCGCCATGTTTCTCTGTCAACTAAAAGTGCAAAACGCTGCTCTGGTCTGGTTAATGTTTACCTGCGTGTCCGCGACGTGTTTTCAGGTGCTTACTGCCGTTACCGTGAGTTGACGTTCGCCCGCTGGAGATTTAAAAGAACAACACGCGTGACCTACGCGCGTGACCGGATGACGCAGTACGCAGGGATCAATACGCGGCGCACAATCGATCAGGCCTGATTAGTAGAGCGCGCATTTCCCCGAAAATGAGAAACCGTTGAAAGCGTCAGACACTGTTTAAAGACACACTTAGATATTGAGTAGCGCTAGTATTAGTGGTAACAGAAGAAGAAGACAGTTAAACAGCTAAAAGAAATCCATTACGTACAGTAAAAACTAAGTCATGATGTCAATAACTAAGTTATTCATATACATAAAAGTATTCAAAATACAAAAAATGTACATTATGTAGCAAAACAATCAGAAGTAGAAGTCATGAGTAATGACTCATGCCAGACAAATTACTGAATGTATTAACCAAATTACTGTAATAACAATATGTAATGTAACTATAGTGTTGCAGCTGGTCCAGTTGCTTGACCCTTGTTTGTTTTTGTTTTTCCTTGCAGCCATGTTGGTAAATCAAATATAATACTCAAGTTTGGTAGCTCAACAACAGTATTAAAAATAACAGTTTAGCTACTTTCCATCCCTGCATTTAAAAATGATAAATAGGTTGAGCTAAGTCATGAAAAGGATTTAGGCATTTTATACATATAGGTAATATTATGAGATATATTTTAGTGTTTTATACATAATATAAAATGAAATGACTGGGTTGGAAATGATCTGTGGGAATGTGTGGGAGGCATACATCTCTAAAATGACTGGTTACTGCACAGCGTCTAACACTGTTTGAGTCGTTCTGCTGCAGTAAACAGCTCTCTTATCTAATAGTGGCCCGTTCGCTCAAAGCTGGTTTCTCTATTAGACTAGTCATGCAGTACTTAAATCCTTTTTGTGCAACCCACTTTCAGTTCTTTTCATACACAATGCGCTGCTCCCTGATCCTCTCCATCATTCTACCCACTGATATTATATAACATTAAATCAGATCATACCTAAAAAGAATCAAACTCAATACCCGCATTGTATGCCCATGTTCAATGACCTTAATAACACTATATTTCAAGTGCCGGCAGAACACAAGCTGTGTATGCATTGTTTCTTACACTCTGCATATCTTTATCATCTTTTGATTGGGTATTTAACAAGTTTTATTTATTTGAAATGCATTTTGTTAAGAAGGTTATGTTCTCATGGGTCTTTTTAATTACATGACAGTCTTTTAAAAATGCGATCCTCACAGGCATCCATCCTTTGGTTCATCTGTTGACAAAGACGTCCGCAGGGCTTTGACAGGATTCTTTCCATCTTTTTCTGGCACAAGAGTATAGCAATTACAGTATCACTTTCAAGCTTTTGCCTTTCTGATTGTGCCAACTCTACCCCCGTGATTTACTGTAAGCGTAGGGAATATTTCTTTCACTGTTGCATATAAGTCTTCAAAATCCTGGTTCACTGTGATGCCCTAGATAGAGTGATACACAGAGAAGCGGGTAGATAGGTTTGACTCCCTGCAAAAGGGAGAAAGGTTTGCAGAAATTATCACAGAGGTAAAGACTTACATCAAAGTCCAATGTCTCCATGGCCGAATCTGGGTTTTCCTGTATTGACTTGAGGATGCCATAGCACCCAGCATTCTGGATGGGATTCCTACCCATCTGACCAAAGATAAACATTAGAAAATGTAAGAACAATGCCACAGTGAAAAAAGGGTTATTCAGGTGATGGTGGAAGAGTTCAACATTTTCCCTTTCTATTGTAGAGCTAGACAAAGAAGATCAATTACACTCTCACATCTGTGCAATAACTATGGAGCTGGAGCCGGGTGCTTATTAGCTTTACTTAGCTTAGTATAAAGACTAGAAACACGTAGCCTGTCTGTGTCCAAGGAAACAAAATCCACCAAAAAGAACCCTAAAACACCCTAATCAACACATTATGTCGACTTTGCTGTAAAAATTACAATTTTCCCTTTAACATGGGGTTATGTGCAGGACTAGCAGTAATTTCTTGGCCTGGGATGATCATATAATTTTTTGGAATCTCATATGCAACCATGGACCCAAACTCTGTTTGCACCTCCAAGTTGAGCACACGTAATCTATTTTAAAAACTTAGGCTGTAACTTAATTTAAATGGCTTTCTCATAACTTTTTTCAGCCAGCTGAGATGAGACCCTGAGAGGCTTGGGTGTTGACATTAAAACAAAGTACAGCGATCCATTTATTTTTTTCCCATTTTATCCACCGGTGCCCCGTTTTGCTTTTGAAGCTTGAACCAATCTCTTTTCAACAGCTTACATTCAGGGACTTGATTGTCTTGTTTACTTTGAGGCCCATGGTGAGGCGGATGGCTCCTTCAGGGGGTATTCGGTTGTTGCTGTGGTGAGAAAGAAATACAGAAAACAAAAAGGACAGAAAAAAAGTGTTTTGGAGTATGAGGGAAGCAATCATAAAGTGTTATTTTTTAATGGCATTACTCATCCAAGGAGCACATATTTGTAAGCTTTACTTTGCTTGCATTAAGTTAAACGAGAGGAAGAAGAACATTTTTATATGTAACAGTCACTCAGGTATCAAGATAATCTGACCAGGCTCATACCTCACATTCAGCTCCTCCAAAATGTTGTTCTCTCTCAGGGCCTGTCCTAAAGCAATGGCTCCTTCATTACCAAGGCCATTAAATGAGAGATCCACCGTTCTAAGGGAAATGTTCCCCTAAAAAACAGAAAAGGAAAATATAGACAAACATGGCAGGCCACTTTAAAATGCAACAAAACTTGAACAAGTTTGAACTGACTACAGATCAACACCTTCATTTCAAGTGAGAGCAGAGCGGTATGGTTCCCGAAGTAATGAGCCTCTCAGGACCCGAATCAATTAAACCTGTCACTGTATCTTAGTCATCAGGGCCCCCTTGGCCATCTTGGTCATTATGAACAGAATGGGAAAAAAACAGCTGCTGCACTTTCCTGCCTTTCCTGCTGTGAGAAGCTTGGTGAACAGGGGTAAGCAGGGTAAGCAAGTTAGCCAGGTTGTGATATCTTAGCAACCATCAAGCTGTATTACTGAATCATACCAATAAAGTTATTGCACAAGTTCTGAGCTAAAAAACCCCAAGAAAACAACAAAGTGACGTGGTCTAATCCTTCACTGTCTTACCTGCAGATTTTCTTTTGTCTTGCATGAGTACAAAAACTAATATAATGTTCAAACACTGATTTCAAGGTGCATTACCCCGAGGCCGTTTGCCAACATCACAGCTCCTCTCCCTCGAATGCTGTTCCAGGCCAGGCTTAGTGATCTCAACCCTGTGTTCTCTGACAGAGAGTCTCCAAGGATTTGCCCTTAGGAATCAAGGGGGGAAAAATGAGAGCACTTAATGGCAATATAATAAAATAACTAAGATTTAATTTGATAATTTGTTTAAAAAACAAACAAACAAAAAACCCAAGAGCATCTAATTGTTATTTTTATATTTAGTGTTAATCATTGTCATTTGGTGTACATATTAAAGTAGCAACATTATAAACATCTGAAGTAATTTTTCAAATCAATTACAGGTTTTCACTTCAGTGCACTTTGGGAGCCATTAATCGTATCTACAGTAGATTCACACTGAACTGGTGTGATTGCGTGTTTCCTGATCCCAAAGAGAAAGATCCCCATCGCCATCAAGAAAGTGCACAGTGCTCACTGGTTCATAATCAAAAAAAAAAAAGAAAAAGTTGCTCTTACTGTGCCTGGTTGAAAAAGCAATAACACCACACTGCAGTTTGAATGTCAGGGTGTTTGAGTAGCATGCTTTCTCTCAGGGACCTACTATATGGAAGAGTGCTCTCAAAATGCAAAAGGATGTCCTTTGATATTTCAGCAGGGGAGAAAACAGAGTTGAATATGTGGGGATGAATCATAGCACACACGGCAAAGAGATGTGGTGGTGTCCCCTTTCCTGCAGACAGATTTATTTTCAATTATCGATATCAGATGCTCAGTGCATCCTGATTTGTCATTCTTTTACAAGGTGCCTGTCGCAAAGCTCACCCACATGGTAATTGAAAGAGGCTTTAATGAAGGCGAAACGTTCTTGACCTTTGAATGCCACAGTCTGCTGCTGCCTGCTGTCCTATGACTGCTCAGAGATAAGGCTACATAATTACAACAAACCCTTGTTTTATGAGAACGGTTTCTAAAAAAAAATAAATCTAATAATAGTCATTACCAGTAATTGAATACAGTCATAATGTGAAATGAGTCAGCACTTGTCAGTAATTATTTGGTTTTAAGGGATTTTTTTTAATATTCAATTATCATTTAATGAAGGAATTTGCCAACAGATGCTCTCAGCAACTACTTTTAGTTTTGATGGGTGGGTGTTCATTCATGTGCAAACAATATGTACTCATATGTACTTATGAGTGAAATAATTTTGGTTTTAAGTGATAGTTATGATTCTGCTTATCTCTTATCCATTTTTTGACAACAGTAGATGGAAAGTCTAAGAATTATGTTAGAGAAATATTGGAATTTAATTGCATAATGCTGATATAAAAACAAAATAATCCATGGAAATGATTTACAAGCCTAATTTACACCATATGGCCAAGATATGTGAACCTCTTATTACTGGATATATATAACATATTTTTGTGGACTTTGTTCCTAGTACTGTGTACAGGGAGATCTTAATGCTGTAGCATATAATATTTCAGACATTAGTATGCTTCCACATTTGTCTAACATTTTGAAGACTGAAGAACTGCAGACCTGGAGCATTGCCTTATTACCAGCATCAGTGCTGGACCTCACTAATCTGGACCTAATACAAATCCCTGTAGCTGGAGGCTGGTGGAAATCCTGAAACTAGAAGTGTGCAGGTTGATTAAAGTCATCTTAATCCTAGTGGTTTTGGAATGAGCTGTTCGACAAATTACTTGAGTATTGATGTTTCACCAAGCTTTTTTCAGCTGTCCTCATAGTTTAAATATCAGAATTCTCTGCCCAGAGAAACTGGCCTTAATGACACCTCTTCTAATGCCATTTGCTCCTTATTGGCGGCTCATACTAATTTTTCTGTCCTGAAATTCAGTTATCTGGCACTTTCAATGAAAAATATATGAAATTATGTATCTACATTGTAAATCTTTAATATCAGCCTAATAAAACTGAGAGCCATGGGAACTGTTTCATTCTTTGAAAGGTTAAGGCCTCACAGAAAAGGTAAGACCTTTACTATGTACAACTAATTGCTGTGCTACCTGCCTGCTCTCTCAGAGCGTTGTGGCTGATGTCGAGGTGCTGTAGCTTGGTGTTGGTGATGAGAGCCGCTCCGAGGTGCTCGGCGGACCGGTCCGTGAGACGGTTTCCTGACAGATTTAGGCTCACCAGGGTGCTGTTCTCCTTGAGCATACCAGCGATGGCTGCGGCCCCGTGATCCCCAAGATTGTTGTTGGCTAGGTCCACCTCTGGGATTGCAGACACAGGACACAGGTCAAAGGTCATGTTTGGTGGAAAAGAAAAAAATCCCAACATAATACGTGTCTGGAAAAGCTAATGTATTTTCCCCTCACATGAAAATAGTACTGAATAGGGCCCATAGAGAAGTAGTTGATTTATCAAAATATTCAAACAATGCTTTAGAGTGTTGCACAGTAAAACAATTGTGGAAAGTGTTGATTTTCTGTATTACACGTACATCTGTAAGCCAGACCACTGCATCTAAAATGATTCCTATCACCTTAGTCAATGTAAAGCTTAGCCTTAAACATATAATTACTAACATATTCAAAACAATGTCCCCCCAAAGAGTCTGCATGACTCACTGGAGTCATTCTCCACAGATCATCCTCCCATAGGCTCCTCATCAGCACATATGACTAACATTTAACAAATATTAAACAGGGACCCCAGATGTTGAATCATGTGCTGTGGCATGTAATTGAGGTGAGAGTGGCTTACGGGCAAGAGCTCAGGCAGTGAGATAGAGTAAGGGAATAGGAAGAGAGAACGTGTGCATGCTCGAGTGCCCAGTAAAAAAACAAAAAAAAAAAAACAAACCCACCTGTAATGTAGCAATTTTCCTTTAACATCTTGGCTATAGCAGCTCCGCCCATTCCCTCCATCCAATTATCTCGCAGGTTCAGCCTCAGTATTGAAGTGTTGGTTACCAGGGGAACCGCCAGTGCTTTGGTGCCCTGCAAACACACAAGCACAAACCCACCCCGCCTCCTCCTCAAAGTGAAATTCTTCTGTTCACTGCAGTGCATTTTCTTCTTATCTGTTTTCTTGTTAAAAAGAGTAGATGTGCTGATGCAGGTGGGCAGAGAGAGAGAGAGAGAGAGAGAGATGAATATTAAACCTGTGCGAGACAAATGAAACAGAAGGGAGCTGCGTGGAGGCGTGGGTCAGAAATGAAACTCGCAGAGCATGAAAATTATAGTTTCCAACACAGCTAATGAGAAAGTTGAGTGCATGAAGCCTTATGTTCGCTTGATCTTTTTTTTTTAAAAAAAGGAAAAAAGGGACAGCAGAAACAACCCCATCAGAAAATAATGTCTTTAAATGCATGCAGAGTATCTCTATCAATCTGCAAGACATTAAATGAATAACATTCTCCAGCTGTACTTGATTACTCAACTTCTGCTCTCTGTGATTGACAGGTAAAGACTTATTTAAAATCCAATTTAATCTGTCCAAATGACGTTACTCAGGTCAGAACCTTGGGAAAGGGCTTGTTAGGGAATGGATTTACTTTTACAACTTCAATTCACAGCCGTATGGGCCGGTAGAAGCCTGTTAAAAACATCACACTGTGTTACTAAGAGCTCTGGGCAAAGAGATTTTCACATTTGCAGAGAATGTACTCTTTTCTCAGTAAGTGATGTACAACTACTGAACAATCTAACATTGGTTGACAGTTAAATATGTGTCTAATTCCAATTGACTTGTGGTCTAAATGTAAAAAAGTGACGACATAATACATCTTCAGTTTTGTGGAATTTGTTTTTTTTCTGGAGAATATAACAATCAATGAAGCATTGTGCTGTAATATATGTATTTTTCTAAACCTGCCAAAAGCATCTTTGATTATGTCTTATATCTGTATGAATTTTGGGTTGTAAGAGAACTAAAATGTACAGACACAATATTATATCTCAACAGGACCAAATGATAAAAACTACCTTTACATGGGTTAAAAGGTGAAAAGGATTTGCTGTTTGAGGATCAAACACAAGCTGTTGCTCTCTATGGAGGTGAAGGACTCTCCACCTGAATGTGCACTGCTAAGATCTATATAAAGGAGTTGGACATATGCCATTGCATAGGTTAAATATACTGCAAAGATATGTACGTGCATGATCTATTTCCGAGAAAAGGACTAAAAACTCCTTGAAGCTCATCTGTGCTGCACTTAACACAGGGCTACTTCAGGCTTTTTCATGATCGGTGCAGTCCCCGTGGAGGAGAATGTGACTTTGAATTAATGAGTCATTGGCTGAACAAAGGTCTGGGCTGATCTGAATCAGTGTTAGAGTCTAATCTTATTGAGCATGTCCAGCTTTTTCTCAACCTCGCTTGGACCTTTTAATTGCACGTGGTATATATATATATATGCATATTTCCATGCAGATGTTCAAACAACTTGTGACAAGAGGGAGGGTTGCATTTCGAACGCTTTCCTTCGGGTGAAAGTGGTCGGACACAGGTGATGAAGAAAGAGGAAAAGTTGGCAGACCTATGTATGAAAGTTATTTGGCTAAGGGGTGAGGGCGACCTCATGTTTCACTTTTCAATAAAGAATGTCACTTTGCAGTGTTGTTTTGTCCCACCACTTAAGAAACACCCTCTCCTCCAATACCTTATTGTTTTTTTTGGCCACTTGGGAGCAGCAAAAACAAACTGCAAACACATCATTAATAAACTGTGGCCATCATAACATTAATTTGGAATCACGTATATTCATATTCACTCTCTTACAGCTTTACTGTCATTCAATTTTTTAATGAACTAATGTTTCTTCTAAACAAACAGTACCAAACTGAACAGGTCAGTGGCAGCTGATGAGCACCTTGTACCTGCAGTCCAAACTCTAAAGATAATAAAATAGAAACATGTCAGAATATAAAGTTTGGGTGAGACTAAATGAATAAAAGCACATCCTCCCTCCCTCCCCACAAACATCAAAATCCTCTCCAGCAAACCCCCACCTTTCCTTTTCTGATCATTTTCACTTATGATTAAAGTACCTGTGGTCCAAGCCCACGATGCATCATGGACAACTCGCTGTCTTTCATGTGCCGCAGGAAGTAAGAGGCAGGTACCACCTGTAGCCTTTCACACGCCTCCATGTAGCACTTGTGGCCTGTGGGGTCGTACGCCTCCTCCTTACCTGCATCAGAAATAAAGACACTCATCACAGTGTCCGTCTGAACTGCTCATTATCAAGGCCTCTCTGAAAAGGGAGAGATGTGGCAGGTTTTTTTTTTGGTTTTTTTTACCTTTGGAGGAGGACCTTTTGAGTGTGATATTAAAAATCTCCCTTGTGGCTGATTTCGCCATGTCAGGGGAACTTATTCATACCAGATTGGTTTTTACTTCGGTTGAAAAGGAGGCCTGACACAAAGACTCAGATGAAATTATTAAGATGCAGAACAAGGCTCCACATGTGTGGGCGGCCGTATGTAGGAGTTTCTGTTTTGTTTCGTTTTTTTTTCTGAATAGAAATCGAGAAGATGGAAAGGCGGTAGGGAGAAAGATTAACAGATGGGGTGACAGGAGGGCTTCGCCTTATCAGTGCATGTGCTCAAGATCAAATTAAAAACTCAGTATCAAAATACTTTTTGAGCCGGGTGTAACATATCAGTTCAAACAGAACACAAGGGGATGCAATTATTAATTTCAAACATGACTCACAACACCGAGCCATTTCAACACTTTTTTATTCTAAAAGAGGGAACATCACACCCTTTATCATAAAATGTAATGGCTTTCCCACCCAATTTATCTTCCTTTTTCAATCTAAATCCATCAATCCACATTTTTCTGTACCTCCGAGCTCCAAGTCTGTGTCGTATTCCTCATCAGAGATCAAACACTCCTCCTCCTCATCCTCCTCCTCCTCTTCACCCTCTCTTTCACCTCTGTCTAGCACATTCCAATCAGGGCTGCAGCGCCGGTGCTTTGGCCCACGCATGTTGACCTCTGTCCTGCCTGCTCTCTGCTGGATGGAAAGCGAGAAAGTAAGACATTGGGACTCGTTGAAGCCGGCTGCTGTTGGCAGCCTGAGTGATAGAGATTTGATGGATTTGCTTGACCTGCCAGGAGAATGAAACCACAACTGAGTGATGGACATCTGAGTCCATCACTGTGGATGAACCATTTTAACTTCAGCCCTTTGTTAATACTTCCTTTCACCCCCTTGCCCTTATTCCCACCTCACTTTGACCTCGTGAAACAGATGTTGCATCTGACTCCTTTTATTGTAGCTATTATGGCATATTCACTATATGTCTGAGTCAGCCATGTCATATATTGTTATTTCCAGGACTTAATAGTCTACCCAGAAATACAATTTTTTGCCATGTGAGTGATACATGGAAAGGTTCTCGGGCCTTTGTTAAATAGTGTCTCTTATCAGTCCGTTAATTAAATTCATGTGAGAACACAGGTCAAAGGAGAAGTCCTGAAAAAAAGCAAATCAGGTCTGAAGTCTGTATTTTTCAGCCTCTATTTTCAAAGTATATACATGCAAAGAGAGGGTGAATATGCTGGTCTTCACTTTGAATCCTTACCAAAAGTCCCACTTCTGCATCTTATTTACTCTCAGTATCCATGACACTTTTGCTTCTGTACATCTCCACCTGCCTACCTGATTGTTCACACCTGCCTTTGTGTTTGCAGACTTGGCTGGTTGTTCAGGTTCTTACCTCCCACAGCTGCAGCTTCTCACCTCCTGTTTCTTCCGGTTCATCCACCAGCACAGAAGGAGACAGCGTCTCCTTGGCCAGCTTCTTCCCATGAAGCATAATTCGGATGATTCAGAGTAATGGTGATGAAAACATATATTTCTTCGGTTGTTAAATTTCCAACTTGCTGTGAGAGAAATCACTGCACTGCACTTAGTGCATTGTGTGCTCACGCAACCTACCGTGCCCAAGAGGCGGGTCAAACTGTTTGGGCTAATTAGAAGGGCCTCTGCCTCACTACTGAAAAGCCAGTCACCAATCAGAGTCCTCGTATAAAGTTTGGATGGCTTGCTTTGTTGACAGGTTGCCATGGCACTGGGAGGCATCTCGGCGCTCTGAGTGCCAACAGCACTTGCAGAGACGGAAAGAGTACAGCTTGTTGGTTGCAACTCAGTTTTAGGCAGCATTTAACTCTGACTAAAAGACTCAAACGAAAACGCTTTGACCTTAAACAAATCCCATGACAGGAATAAATCTCTCCAGTCCGACTTGTTTATTTAAAAAAAAAAAGAAATAACAAACCAAGAAACCCTGTTGGCGTATTCTGTAAATGTCTTTATTTGCAAGTAAATGCAAAGTCCTTGCAGTCGATGCATTAAAATGGAATACCCTCAATCAATTACACAACAAAGGTCATTATAGCAGAGGCTGATTGGATCAGAGTTGTTCATAGCAGCAGCAATATGCAAACACAGAAAAAAAACAAACCCCCTCCAGAAAGTTGGTAGCATCCAAAGCTCCGTGAGAAAGGCCGGTCCTCACAATACAGTCTCACTGACTGACACAGTGCTGGTTAATAGACAGAGCTTTTTAAATAGGAACAGGAGACAGAAGATCACCATGCATTAATGCTGCTGTTTTATCCCCATACCTAAAGGATATGAGAGACACCATTTAGAATAACCTTTTTTTTTGTTCCTTTTAAATCAAGCAGAATCATAGTGCTCATTTACATAATCAAAATACATTCTTAGAAAAGGTCAAAGTGGTACTCTTTATATTTTATACTTTTTCTTTGAATATATATATGTATATATAGAAGCTATATATAGAAGCTATATCTTGTATCAATTGTTTTCCAGTTGCACATTTTACATCACAGACATTTTCTTGACAGCTCTCGTCCCATGAAACTAAATCTGTTTAAACAAAGTATACAGAGGAGACATTCATCCAGAATGAACAACAGTACAGGGGCAATGGCAATCCCCCATTTTCCCTCTGCAATAAAAGTAGTTGACTTTGGGGGAATAAAAGAAAAAGAAACATATTCTCAGCAGATTTTAGGGACTTTTGAAAATCATGCTGACGACTATGTTGAATTTAAATCAAGAGACAAAGAAAGGAAACAAACAAGGACTCAGGAGGTGACAGGAAAAGCCAAAGGTTGCTGCAGAGTGGGCGATCAATAAACAGCCCCCTGAACAAATATATATTCAAATTACAACCCTGACTCATGACAATGAGCTTCACTGAAACTTAGAACAGTGGGACTAAACTGCTGAGACCAGAACTTAAAGCCAGGTGGGCAGTTTCCTGTTCCAAAAAAAAGCGACAAAAAAAACTCCAAACCACCTGCAAGATGTAATTTGTGAACTGTGGGGCCAGTTTGACAAGGCAACAGACAACAAGCAAAATAATACACCTGAGCACATGCATGTTTACACGCACTCATACAAGGCTGCGCACACTTAAAATGACTGAACGTTTGCACGCACACACGTGCACGCTGATGCTACTGAGCAGGTGTCAGGTCACAGTGAGAGAGTTGTGTGTGAGCTGCAGGGTTGCACTGAATCATGCAGAGACACAAAAGAGAGAATGAATGCAGTGTGTGTAGGCAGAAGCAGAGAGTGAATGTAAGGCAAGAGGCGGAGGAGTAGTGATGCTGAATAGGTGTCACGCTGGATAGGTGACCACCGGGTGAAGCTGACAGGCGCCAGATGTGCTCCAGCTTTTTTTTTTTTGCTTCCCCTTACAATGTTTTGTTACAGATAAACTTGATTTTTTAAAAGCAATAGAAATTTCTCACCTATCTTGCTGAGAGTAAGAAGTAAAGTTGAATAACCACTATCGTGCTTGTATGGTAAATACGTCACCACAGCGTGGAGCAGGTTAGCTTCGCTGGGCAAGAAGACTAGAAACAGCTGAAAAAGCCGACTCCTTCCAAACGTAACAAAAGCTTCCTGCCAACACATTAGCGCTTGATTAACCCCTTATCTGCAAAAAAAACCCCAAAACAAAAAAACATGGGACATGTGCATAAAGACTGGAAACTGGACTGTTGAATCAAATTTCCTGTTCAGGAGCAGACACTTCCTTCTTCAACCTAACAAAAAGTCTGGCACATAACTTCCCATAAAACCAAAACATCTTGTTTTACAGCAAATTTTGGTCTGATCGCCTGCTGACGGACTGCTGGGTATAGCTCTTTCTCAGAAAGTAAGTCAAAAAGGTCAGTATAATATATTAAATTGCCATCTTTAATTTAACAAAAAGAACCAAAACAAAAATTTTGAGCCCCGAGAGTTTTTATTTGCTAATAATGGGGCGTTTATTATTAACATGTAGTGACATGGGTTCAGATTTCTTCTTTTGGTGTGTGCGTGGGCAAGTATCAGCTGGAACAGATGTGATTATGACGTTATGAGACAATGGTCAGGCCACTGAGGAGAGCGCCAGCACAGAGGCTGATGCATTTTGATGGACTGCCAGTGAAGAGCTAGATAAAATGTTTGTTGATGCCGTGACAGAATCGCTGTTTTCGTAACTCAGGGTGACCTGTCAACACGCCAAATCCATCTGCATGCCTGTACATCTTTCACATTTCTCACTTTGTCTGAAACTGCAGGTTTGATGTAAAACAAAAAAAAAAACAAGCACAACAGCCCAAACAGATTTGATCAGCCCTGATTCTTGAAGTCGACTTAATTCATTACCTCAGAAATGTCTGCTTGTTAGCAATGCCATACGTTTCCTTGCAAATATAAAACCTCGATAAAAGCCTTTTTTTCTGTAACAATAACACAGAGTATATTATATTTGTTGAGTATATTCTTGTCTTGGTCATGCATTCACAATGAGGCAGGTCATTACACTAGGTTTACACGTCATGAATCAAAAATGATCAATTTATAATTTTTGGAAGTATCATCAACAAGCAAAACAGATTCTCAGAGAACAGAACATTTCCAACTTGCTACAGACAAAATTGCAGAGCCCAACAGAAACATTAAAGTGGTATAAAAAAAGAGAGAAAGAAACCTTTTTCCTTTTTTTACAATACAAAAATTGGCACAGTATTCTTCAACCAGCATTGCCGTGTCCTCCAGACTGGTTATTGTCGGAAAGCCCACGATTAACAGACCTACGAGCAGAAAACCCTGAGAGAGGAAAGACAGAAGGAAAGACAGAAAGACAGAGACATAGAAACAGAGATGTTTCAGTCATTACTCATCCAGCATGCAGGAGCTATGATGGCTAAATGTGAAATTCAAGTGACAATCCACACAGGAACTATCTTCTGTGATGCATTATGTTGGTACTTAATGAGCCATAGTGGCTATGTAGGGCCCTTGTTTTGCTCTCACGGCGAGGGGTGTATGAAGTGTTTAATCTTGAATGTGCACAAATAACGACGGAAACAAAAACAGAAATGGAACAGAGCCACTCGCTCTCACTCTAATCCTGTTAGTTTAAAGGCCCCTCGCCACAGGTTGCCATGGTTACGCGCTCTGTTTGCAATCTGAAAGTAGGGGTGATAACACATCGGTGAAGACTACAGGTTGCAGACTGGAGCTGGGCTCTGGTGATCACGCTGGTTGAGACACAACGATAACTGATAGCACTCAAACCACTGACCGGTGGAGCGGGTGAAATTGACCATCTTGTTAAAAGCCAATGTTCTGGCTGGGAAACCCTGGATTCATCTGGACGTTACGTTGACACGTACCACCCATCCAGACCAAGCACACAACCGACCCTACACCTGCTAATGGCATCAACCCCACCATCCTGCAAAAACTGCTCAGAAATGGAGTGAGGAACAACAGAAAGAGACCGAGGTGCTGACCCAGTCTCTGAACTCCCCAGACTCTAAGTCCAGTTGCGCATCTGTGGGAACAAGATGCTCAATCGGACAAGGATCAGGAACAGGAATAACGGGACAATCTAGATCACGGAGACCCAACCCCACAGCAAAAAGGATCTGAAACCAATGTCCCACTGTCCTCTGACACCCCGGGGCTCGTTCCCATGTCCCAACGGGTCAGTGCTGTTTAAGGAGGACCTACACAACCAGGCAGGTGGTTTTAATGTTGTGGCTGCTCAGTGTAAATCTCAATGGGCCGTGCTAAAAGACCTTTTTTTCTAAAATATGAGCTAACCAGCTGGAAAATTGAAGAGTCTTTGAGTAAAAAAAATATAAAAGATGAATAAATAAGAAAACAGATTATGGAATCCCACACAGTTCAGCGGTGGTGCAGACAAAGAAGGTGAATTATCTGGGTTTCATGGTTTTATGCCTTGTGTGTTTGTGAAGACACAAGACATGCTTCCTAAAATCTACGCCAGGACAGACAGATTAACAATGAACCAGACGAATTATGTAGGAATGAAGGAAGGAATAACTGGCTATTATTTTGTAGTTACATTCGATGCATCAGGTGCTCTGACTGCGCAGGCTTCCCGGGATGAATCCTAATGAACCCCTGACCTGTCCATTGACACCGTCAAAATGATCCACTTGTAGGCAATAAATGTCAAAATCTACCGAGCAGGTTAGTACAAAATTTACCGTGGTGATGATTTGTGCCAAACAAATGCCACAATTTTAACATTGCTTGCAAGATATCTCACACCCAAGAATATTTTCATGAATCTCACCAAGCATACCAAATATGAGCAATGATTAAAAGTTAAAAAGTTCACAAAACCTACAGAGTACAGCTCTATCTTGGAATAAGAATTTAATGTTTTCATACCCTCCAGTCTTCCATAAGGGAAAAAAAACCCTTCAAGGGATAGCACTCCCCATGGGGGATTCTGGAAGACACACTTACTCATCCGAGTCCTTTTTGCTCTCCTCAATGTAGGCAATGGACTCCGAGCGAAGCCGGTTGGTGACCTCGTAGGTGCGTAGGGTGACACCGAAGATGTCCTCGTGGTAGCGATTCTCATCCTAGTAACATCAAGATGACAAAAGGTGAGAGGGAAAGAGAGAAGGCCAGAATGTGTGAGATGAATATTGCTTAAAACATCATTTAACAAATCAGTGAGGCCTGATTTCAAAGAAAACTATTCACAGAATATGTACACAAATATTAGTAGCAGCAGTGTAAGGTATTTTATTTTGCACTTTCTTCTTGATGCAATGTTGCACTATAGTGTGGTGAGATTTTTCTTCATTCCTTTTCTTAAAAATTAGTATACTGACAAATGTATACAGATTGTCTCCAGGTGCCTGCAGTCACTTCACATTGGTTTTTTTCTTCATAACCTTAAGTTCACAAATGAAAAGGGGTCAGTTGTAAGTGGCATATACTCAGGTGAAGATGTTGTGTGTCTGTTCAGCCGTGGGTGACTGTGTTGCTCCGTAGCACCACTGCAGTGCTGGAGGTCATCTTTCTTTCACTATTTTCACAGCTCATCTTGTATTCAGACAAGTGAGCCTCTCCTTCCTAACGCTGTCATCACTCGAAGCTGCTTAGTGCGGGTTTCTAACAGTGAGCGTCATCGTGACGATGCTGCAGTTTCGCTCGCCCTTACCCGAAGCTTGCTGATGAAGAAGCCGGCGTCCTCCAGGCTCATGCTGCCCTCCTGCTTGATGATTTGCTGGACGGTCTTGAGAACGTCTCCGGCCATCGTGACATCCCCGCACACATAGATGTGTCCCCCCTCCTCCCTCAGGCACTGGTACACCGTCTCTGACAGCTTCTCGCGCAGTACGTCCTGTACGTATTTCTGACACGGAGACAGAGCAGGAACAATGAGTGTGCGTGATGAAGTCAAGTGCCAGAAAAACAGGACGCCACAGACAAGCAGCGAATTAAGTAAAAATGAAGTTGAGTGCAAGGGTGGACATAAGCAAACAAAACAGGAATCATTCAGAACGGTAAAGAAAACTGCAGGGGAGCGTAGAAAACCGAATAATAGAACATAGTCACAGCTGAAAGTCATAAAATGGAAACACGTGATGTGAAAGAGGAATGAGTGTATTCCACAATATAACCACCGCTGCTTGTTTTTTTCAACCCTTTTCTCCAAAGAGGGTTTTGACAAGCTGACTCACCATCCACAGTTATAGACAGTTTAATGCTTGTACCTTTGGTTTGCCAGGTTCTCTGGAATAGGCCGTGTAGAGCTCCTTGAACACCTCTTTGTTCTTGCCCTGGATGGTCTCCTCCTTGTAGATGTGGTCCATCTCAGACTGCCGACAACCGAACACCAGGACCATGGGGCACGACTTCATCCCTTGAAAGATGACAGGCAGCGTTACTTTGCTGCTCCGAATGGAGATGCCGAAATTATAGTCTGCTCTTTTGTGTATTATCTAAATCTCTGACAGGGATTTGATCTAATTTTTTTTTCATTAACTCAGAGGACTAAATGAATCAGCTTGTCCTGGATATTCACATAATCAGCCATCAGACTGAAGACTGTGCCGACAGGTTCATGTGCAGCAGTGGAAATCCATTGCAGAGCCTCTCTGTAGAGATAGTAATAACTCTCTCTAAGTGATGAGGAAAAGAAACCAACCTTTGTGTTCAAGGTCGTAGAGTCTCTGTTGCCAGAAGCTTCTGAATGGGGCGATTCCTGTTCCTGGACCCACCAGGATACAAGGTATTTGGTTGTCTTTGGGGAGCTGGAACGATGGTGCACTAAAACACAGACAAAAGAAGAAATAGGCAAAAAAAGAAAGGGACAATGAAGAAGTAAATGTATCCTAAAATAGACCATAGAGTTTGTGAAATTTACTTTTGGTTTGACATTTTGGGAAACACACTTATTCCTGCAAAGAGTCAGATGAGAAGATTGAGACCAGTCTTCTTGCTAAATATGAATCCATCTCACAAAGATGGGAAAAGGCGGGAAAACCGGTAGCCTGGCAGTGTTGGTAGTCAGAGTTTTGTATCCCACAGCGGATACCAATCTCATCTTCTCATCCAACTCTCAGTAAGCAAAGCAAATTAGATTGTTTCAAAACAAGTCCGACTTTTCCTTTAACAAGCCACACATTTGTCTGGTCTGATATTTCTACAGAATTCCTTGAGGAAAACAATGTGATATTTACCCACGGACGAAACACGGCACCATCTCCCCCTTCTCTATCCTGTTGAGCCACGATGAACACACTCCATGATGGATAGGTCCCTCTCCATCTGAAAGGGATGATTATCAAACAAACACTTCACCTTTTTCTCTCCCCGCTGCCTCCCACTCTCTTTAAGTGCACAAGCTAACACAAGAAGTGTGTGTCCCTAACATGATTTCAGCGGCTGGGGGCCATTTCTCTCTCTCTCAAGGTAAATTATAGTAATCCAACCGCTGCTTATACAACCATAGTAACATGTTTGCACAAGTGCACATTACATGCATGAGAGAAAATAATAGTGAGCAGCATCTGGCAGTGTTTGTTGGCTGAGAGATTACTTGCAAAGGTGGAGATATAAAAATCTTATAGTATACTGTTGTGTTACCATTAACACCTAAAATGAACCTTGAATAAGTAATGCCGCTCCTCATGCACCCCGGTAGACCTGCGCAGTTTTCTCTCATTTTATGTTCACGTCCATTTCCCTTAACAGAATCTGTTTACAGACCTTGAATTTTCCTGAGGTGTTTCTAAATCTGCACTCCTTGCAATTACAGTCGTGGTCCAGCTGCTCTATTGAGCAGACTGGCATTCCAAGATAACCTCCAACCCGTTTTCTATGAGCCATCGCAGGGTTCTCAGGGAGGCTGAGTCATTTGACTTTTTGAGCTTTTGCCGCAGCCTTGAAAGAACCACAGCAAGGTGTCTTTTTATCCACATAAACTCAGCCAAAGCAAAAGATGTATACAGGATGTGGACTTTCTGAGTAATAACTTACTGCTAAATACTCTTCAGAAGAGGTTTTTTTAAGCAATTTTACCCAAATGTCAAGACGTAAACGGACCAATTTCAGGCCATCAAAAGCCAAATGGGACAATTTAAGTCCATCGTCCCAGCCAGCAGAAAAGACCTTCACACCTGCAGCTACACCTACACAGCGTTAAAATCCTCTGAGACATGTCCCCTATCGCTCAGCTTAGTTGTAGAAACTGAATAAAGAGCCCCAGGCGAGCTTTAAGGTCCTTACTTCTGGCACGGTAGGAGACCACAGCGACGGTGAGGTGAATCTCTCCTGGGTGCAGATCTGGAGAGGAGCTGATGGAGTAGTAGCGAGGCTGCAGCAGGGGCAGCTGGGTGAGCAGCAGAGTGGAGGGCATTTGGATGGAGGGGAACTCCTCCAGCACCTCCACCAGCGTTGAATTGTTGTACCACTTCCACTCCTCATACTCCTGCAAGCCCTGGGACGTCAAGGAAAGAGACAATGGATTTTTTGTCTTGGGAAATTCTTATTTCTTCTTATTAAGGAGCCGGAGTAACTGCCACAGCAACAGGAGTAAAAAAAGAAGCTTGTCTCCTGTTTTAGATCTGCAAACATTTCGGACTCGAGAGCAGGAGGCAGCCACAAGCACAGCCATTCACCATTCACTGCCCAACTGTTGCCACTGTTTGTCATCACTGACATTTGGATGTGATTAATTTACAGAACAGCCACCATGCTAAAAAAACACACATGAATAAACCAAAACTCTGATGTACTCCCAAATTTTGCTTTGTTCTCAGGCTGCTAATGAGTGAAACAGTGCTGATTAAGAAGCCTGGTGTGGTCTCCATTATGATCTTATGGTACAGTTTGAAGCACCTTACAATAAAAAAAATAAATAATTGAATAGCAAAAGTGTTTTTGGCCTGGCTTTTTCCACCTCAATGAACAAATGTGAGACCCTGTAAAGACTGATATGTCATTTGTTTAGATACTGCCAATACATTTTAAATCTTATTTTTGATTAACAAATTCCTTTTTCCATGTTTTTGAAAACAGACCATATTAATAAACTGACATGACAGCATGAAGAAAGAAAAATCAGAAAAAAACTTGCTTTAGCCCTGAAACAAGCTTGAGATTTAGCACATACAAAAATAAAAATGATCTTCAGTGCTGATTCTACCGTTTCTTTTTAGGAAATCAGAAGTCTTCCGTTTTTTCCGCTCGCTTTGGTGACAATGATTCGATGCATGGGCATATGAGTCACTGCTTGGCCTCAGCCAGCCTTTTCCACACATTGACAAAAATGGAGAGTGAATTGTGGGAGGCACTGCAAGGGGGAATGGCTCTGGGTTAGAGCGATCAGCCGCTTTAATTTGGCGCCAGCTCACTCCTACTGTATGTATTTCCATCGGTGCAAAGTGCATCAAATCCGCTTTCAGATGGAAAACTCCCATGTTTTGATAGCAAATATGATTCACATGTTGGTTTATTGTTGTGCCTTGAATGCATGGTGACTTTTTATAGGACTGGGCAATGAAAAGTGAAAGAAAACTGTCTACAAACATTTGGCTTGGAGAGAGTATATTTTGGGATGAAGCCTACATACATAGATCGCAAATCCCTCTTGCATCTGGTCAGGAACCGAGCGGAGCGCTCTGTTCAGCAGCAGCTCAATAATTCCAAAGGTCAGTGTTAACGATAATGCCGAAGACTAAGTGAATTTACCTTACTGAGGATCTCGAGTTTCTTTTTCTGCTTTTCATTGGTTGCCAGAGCAGCAAACTGCTGCAGCAGCACAGGGCTCGGTGGGGTGGTGATGTCCAGGAAGTACTGGAAGGCGTGGAAAATGGTGCAGGGGGGGATACGAGTCTCATTTGTCCAGTTGCTGATTACACCTGCAGAAGAAGGTTAAAGTAGCATTCATTCATAGTATTCAATTACATCTCACGAAAGGGAGCTCTTATAATCAGATAATTATTCCTCAGCCCTGCGGTTCCCCACAGGTCAAAGGAGCATTTTAGCATCTCTTTGCTCTTTTTTTCTGGCCTGCAGGTGTACAGTGAAAACGTACTGATAAATCCAGTGTTTGCACCTGCCCAGCCCCAGCTGCAGAAACAGGCGAACATTGAGAGGGACTAGAACAGGGTAAGGAGGAGCTACATTCGTGGCCATTATTGTATCATGTTAACAGTCTGGCCTGCTGGCCCCAAGTGGCCAAAAATATATAAATGAACATGCAACGTGAAAATTGCACCTATTTTATTAAAAACCTGTTTTGCCAGATTTGCAACATGCAAGCTGTGGAACAGGAGGTTGTTTCTGTGCCAGTTTGAATTACACAAACCAAACAAACTCCACTTTGTACTCTGTCGCCCATCCAAGAGACACAAAAAGTTTGTGACTCGTCTGGTGTGGCAGCCGTCAAAGCGTTTCACAGGAAGGCAGGAAGTGTAATGAGTTATTCATCAGGAATGGCTTCATCTGTCACAGTAAACTGTGATTAAGCACACATCCTTTGTTTTAGAAACACCTTGCTTCAACAGTCACAGTGACAATCACACTCAAGTCACCAAGTGTCACCACAACTGTTTGACAGCGCGCAGTTGAAACTGAAAAACTTCTGGGCATAGATACTTTGCTGAGGTGTGACTACATGGTATCTGGCGAGGCGAGAGAGACTGTTTCCTTATTCCTGCCAAGATTTAAACCCGCAGCCCTCCTGATTTGCACGCCTTGTGCACATTGGAAAGTGGCGTGATGACAGCGTCGCTCACCTAGGGCGGTGTTCCTCTCCTCCAGGAACTCCACTTTGACAATTTGATTGACAGGCGGAGCGTCCTCCAGTTTGTCTATGAGAGCCGTAACCAGGTCCTCGTGGTTGCCAGGGAAGATGCCCAGATGGTCGCCGGGCTGGTAGCTCAGGCTGTCGTGGTTGTTTGTGTGGAGCCGCACAAATATGGTGGAGCGGCTGCAAAAGAGATCAGAGATTTAGGGAACAACGCTGCAGCGTTTTCAGTCTGTTCCATTTAGTTCACACACCACAGTAAACACCAGACGCCAGAGAGAGGGGGTGCAGTAGATTGATTCAACATTCTTTCACACATTTCACCAAGTTTCACCAAAATAGAAAAATATGTGACTAATTTTTTTACTGTGAAAGTGTTTCACGTGTAAACATGTACTTACTTGGATTTGGGACTTTGTAAGTTTTGAGACTCCAGCATCTTCGCTCCATAAACCTTCTTCTTGTGGATACTGTATAATGCTGTTGGCAGACAGATTCAAAATTACATTACATTCATGAAATTTCTATTATTTAGGAACTATTTTGAAATAAATATGTTTATCTACAGACCTGAACTCTGTTTTTGTTAAAGGAACAGTTCCATATCTTGGCAAATACCCTCTATGCAAGAGCCAGGATGGTAGCTACCTTATCTTAGAATAAAAAGTGTTGTGCTTTTCGAGGGTGTACATTTACATTAGACTTAGTCTTATTATCGCCAGAAGACATGAGACACTTGGTTTATTAGGTACTGTTAGCTGAAACTGATGCAGTGTTTTTTTTATGTAACTGTCCTGCAATAAATCCACAAAGCCATCATGTTCAGGATTATAACAGGTTTTTCTATTACTTTGTCCATCCCACGTATATCGATAATTGTAGGTTAAATAACAGAATCCCAACTCTCCTTCAAGCATATTTCATAATCTATACCTCATTTCAAGTGCTAGAATTACCTAATTATTTTACACCAATTAGGTCAAACTGAGCCGTCGTTCCATTTCAGATCTGGTCCAACATTTTGGACTCAAGACCTCCAGAGTGGCGTCTTGTTCTTGAAATCCCATTATAATTTTTCATTCCACAACAGAACCACAAATCTCAGCTCCCGGTGATGTAATGACTGAGTCATCGGTCCTGATCAATAACCCAACCGCCCCTCCGCAGATATATTACAGTCATTTTGCTCCGCAGCACTTATTAGCACTTATTGGCCATTTAATATGAAGACACCATCAATAGTTCATCACTCAGGTCCCCACAGGACCGTTAGCTACCTTCTGTGAGGGCCGGGGCCTCGGCCGTGTACGTCAAGCGGAACTTGCTCTTCTTCCAGCTGCGGTCGTTGCTGATCAAGGAGTCGTTGGCCTTCTCTATGTTCACGTCATCGCCGACACAGAACACATCACAGGCGGCCTTCACAAGCAACAACACAGCAGAGGAGAGAGAATGCAGCCATTATTTAAAGCGTCCTCTCACGCCCACAGCGGCAGACGGTCGGGGCACATGAATGACAAAGGGTTTGCAGAATCATCTCCTGCAATCTAAGCAGGACGGCCTCCACAAACTGCATGGTCATACGTGGCCAAAGTTGCACAGAAAGGAGGAGGACTGTATCCATGTCAACACCCACCCACAAGAAGTCACCAACATGCCAATAAAAATCTAAATGGTACGCCCCTTCAACATCGCAAAAAGCCCAAAGGGTCTCATCCCAATAAACCGACCTTAAAAACCTTCTTGGCCCAGGTTCTAAACGACTCCTCCTGGCCACACAGCTCATCTCCTTCTCCCATGCGTAGGATGCGCTCCCCTCCCAGCTCTTCAAACAGCGTGTCCACAGCGTGGGCAAAGGCGCAGAAGTGTGGGTAGGCCCTGGAGCCAAGGCCAAACACTGAGAACCTAAACAGAGAGACACACACACACACACACAAACACAGACACACACAGCAGGAAGAGACAGGGATAGAGAGGCAGGTTGTGTTTAAAAAGGAAAAAAAACCCCACAAACATTCACAAACTGCCACCACTGAGCCCAAGTTAGCAAGTTGTCCTTTCTTCCCTCTCCCTCAGTTGAAAACAGTTGACAAGTTAAGACAACTTAGGGCCTGCCTGGTTTTAGAGTACGGCCCTTTTTCAAGAAGCGACAAGTTGTCCTTCTGCTTCTCTGCCGTGATGCAGTCAGCCCACATCAGATTCAAGTCTGTTACCCTCTCCTTTTTTTTACAGATCGGAAAAACGTCCACTGTAATAAGATTTGTCATCCCAAAAAGCTTTTTTTTAAAACTCCTCCAGCACTACTTCCAAAACACCCGTTCAAACATCACCTTGTGAGCCCACAGCCATCACCCATCTCCAGTCCATCTCATCAACCTTTTCTCCACTAAAACCTCCTTTTACCTGAGTCTTCCGTTTCTCCTTTTGGGTCCAGAAACAACACTAAATATAAGATGCATGTTAGAAGACTACAAACATATCACTGTGTTTGCAGGGGGGAAAAAACAAGATTTTTACAAAACAAGAAAGTGTTATTTTATTACACTTTGAGCTTATTGTACTAGTTACAAAGCCAGACAAACCTACACACATCCTTGCTTTCGGTGATGCATTGAATTGCATTTTTTTCTTCTTCAGACAGGTGAAAGCACAGAAACTCCTTGTGACAGTTTGATTTGATTTGATCTGGTTTGGCTTTGTTTACCTGACATTAGCGAGTGGTCCGGTGCTCTCAAAGTTGATCCTGGTTTCTGGCTCGTCGCTGGAGGACTTGCGTGTGTCAGAGTAGGAGGACACGCTGTTGAAACGGACCTTGTAGCTCCTGGAGAGAGAGAGAGAGAGGGGACACATGACAGTGTGACTCAAGGGAGAAAAAAAGATGGAGGCTGACAAGCAGGGATGCAAAAAATGCAGGCGGTCGGAGGGACCGGACTCACTTTCTGTCTTCTGTGTTGGATGTTGGGTGGCGCATCTCCATTAAGGCAGCTCCAAATTTCTAGAGCGAGAGAAGACCGTGGGTGATCTGTGCATTGGTCTTGCGCTCGATGGACTAAGCGGCTGTTAAACATAAGATACGCACCTCTCCATTTTCAGGTGGGTCACCGTTCCCGAATGTGCTGGTCACCACTAACACCAGCGTCTCATGCTCCAGGTCCACCACGTCATACTCATCCATTGACATGACCTGCAGGAAAAAAAGGGCATTATGCTGAGTGAATCTTAGCCCCCCACCAACCCCCCCACGCTTACATTGTGTAGTGTTTATCTCGCTCTCCTCTCTTGGACACACACTCCACACGACAGATGACTTGAGCATGTAAATTAGGGCTGAACGCGCAGCCGTTGGCAGAGGAGGAGGTCGTAATGACCACTCTGTCCTCGCCTCTAACGAGATGATAATATGCTGCTGCCACACAACGAGCATCCGTGATGCATACCACTCATCGTGATGGTGTTTGTCCGCCACGAGCCGCGCTCGTGTCTCACACACACACACACGAGCCAAAACGCACACAACCTAAGACGTGAAAGCAAAAGCAGGCTTTAGCCCCACGACAACAAAGACTTGCCCCAGGCGTTCTCATCTGCCCTGTGATCCAGCTACACACACCCACTCTCAGCGACACACACTTGCACGCATGAATCTCATCTCTGAAGGGAAAATAAGACGTGACCTGGAGGAAAAGCACACAGTGTATGATTGAGAGCAGCATGTTTTGCTATTTCCTGTCTCTATTTTTTTTTCTAAACAGATTTGCACAGCCAGGGGTGCTGTAGGATCTTGTCTTAAACTACTGCACTGCTCAAAACGCTTCGGTGGTTAAATCTTGCCTCTGACCCGCGGCACTTTACCGCATGAGAGAAGAAGAAAATGTGACAAAAGACACACTTGGTTCTTCTACTCTCTCATCGCCTGTATTCAGCTGACATCTGCTTGGCTTAGTCAGCCAGAGAGCGAGGGGTGGCGTGGGTGTGGGGGAATAGGTAGGATATAGGAATGTCTTTGAATCCTTCCTTTTTCAATTAGTGGAAGGTAAAATGTGACATCAGGTCATGTTCAACTTTTGGATGAGCTGATGCAAGGTGGGAGCAAGTGTACCTTTGCATCAAACGCGTGCTTGAAGATCTCACAGAGAGTTTTGGCGTAATCTTGCGACTTGCCCGTCTCCGTGGCAAACAGTATGGTGGCTTTCACCCTCTTGGCCATGGCCTGGCCCATGAGCTTGGCTGAGAACTTCACAGCCCTGCAGAGGTGGAAAGATGAGACGGCGGGAGAGTGAGAGGCACAGAAAACAAAGGACAAGTCAATTCAGGGACTCCTGGTTTTCGAGGGCACAGTTTGCAGCCTCGGCTCCTCTGCCAAGACCGGAAGACTCCCGCATGCTGATGCGTCTGGTAAAACATTTGTTACTGAAACCGGCGATGGGGGAGGAGCGCTTCTTTTCAGCACACGGCTGACACTACATCAAGGTAGCGGATGGGAGACAATTGTGATTACCTAGCTTGTCATATCCTCGAGGCAATTATATTAATAGCAAAAGACACCCGTGCGAGGTGCACGCATACACAGACAAAACACTGACAACGCTCTGATTGCTCCTCAAGGGGTTGATTGGAAGGATCTTACCGCTGAGCACGCCACCTTCCCTCCCTCGTGTCTAACTTTTGTCAGGAAAGTGATACTCATTATCTTACACACATGCTACACCGTATTGACATTTAAGGCTGAAATTCATCCTGATCTCTATAAATGCAAGAAGAAAAAGTGTGCACACTCACTTGGCAAGCTTCTTGAATCCAATGGCTCTTTTCTTTGTGGGTGTCCCGTTGACTCCTTTCCACACATGGGTATTCCAGGGGTCAGGCTTTTGCATAGAGGAAAAGGAACTAGGATTAAGGGGTTGCCTTTGCTATGAGCTATGACAAGTGACATCTCGTGTTTCACTTGGTACAGTGTTAATCCACTGTCTGCTGTAAACATTCTACTTCAACGTGCCTCTTCTACTTCTACCGCAGGTAATGATTTCCAACTTTAATTTCCCTTAATGACTTCCCTTAATACAGCTTGGCAGCCAACCAATTTGTAAACATGAGTGCATGTCTGTAATTGTGTTGATGCCCTTGACCAAAAACACCAACATCCCATGAATTGCATTAGGGCGGAGTGGAGCGCAGATGGAGGAGAAGGTGAGAAGTGTTCTAGATTTCCAGATGATCTTTTTTCTTAGAAAGAGGTGAAAGTCTTCAAGATAAAAGTCGCCTCTCGTACAGCACTCAGAAATATCTGGATGACATGATTCCTGATCACGTGACCACTCTGCTCACCTGGTACTCAAAGGATGGGGTGAGGCGGTAATTGAGCATTTCTTGGTGGAAAACAGGCGTGATACTTCCTGACATGGGGGGCACAATCCACACCCAGTCCCCGGGACAGCCACCTCGCACCCGGTACTCGTTCTCCATGTGCTTCATGAAAGACTCGGTGGCTGAGTGATGGTCGACTATGGTCACTTTGCATGACTAAAAATAAGGAGGGAAAAAGTGTCATTCGTGCATTTCCTCCAGTAAAAGCATTTCATGAATATTCACGAGGCAACTGAAGGAAATCCGAATGTGGTGGTGAATTACCTCACAAGTCAAGTTAATCTCTAAATCTAAATGGTTACCAGTTAATCCTGTTGGGCTATGCTTAAACACTGCCATAAAACCCACATTTTTTCATTAATTAGTCAGTTGAAAGTCTAATTAAACAGACAGCACGAAGTAGAACAAACTAATGATTTGCACTGGGAATGCACTAAACCTTGTGCACCTCTGTGTGAGATTCGTGTGTGCACAAAATAAAAAAATGTGACAAATTAAACATTGTGCTAATACCAAATCGCCATCAAAAGGGCTCCAAAGTGGCCTCGTTTTTTTGTACATTGTTGTACAACAAAAGCGTTTGTGCTTCTAAAGTTGCAGTTTGTTTTTCAGATGCATAATGCTCATTACTTGATTTATTGATGCAAAAATGTTTGTTTTGCTTGCGCAAACGAAGGGACAACGAATGGACAATAATGAGGTGCCTCGCTCCATAATTACAACGTGTAATTCTTAATATCTCAAAATGAAAATGGCTTCATCAGTATCCTGATCATGTGGGGTGCCACTTTCAAAGAAACACAGAGACTAAATTTGTGCCACTTTGTCCTATACACTGGTCTTATCAGTCTGAAAGAGTGGCTCATTAGTTCTATATTATGTATTTCTATTACTTTTCAATTAAAACAGTGTGAGTAATTTCCTGTGTTGAGGTCTTTCATTCTTCTGCATTTATTACTGCAGCTATCTTTGCCTGCAGAGCCCTCCATGTTTAAAAAGTGGGTGAATAACCCCATCTGCAATGATTCTGAGGTCATTTATGCTGTTCCTCCACCACCATGTAAATACAGGTGCAGTGTCAGCATGCCCATACAGACATATAAAAATGAAAGCTGCGCCTACCTGGAAGCTGTAGAGAACAGCAATGTTAATCTCCACCAGCGCCTGGTCTTTCCAAAGGGAGGAAGTCTTCCTGGTGTCTAAGGCCATCTTGTTAGCGACCTCCTACATGTGGGGAAAAGAAAATTTAATGGGACTGTTGTGATGTGAAACCCAAAGAGCAGTGCACAAGAAAACAGCCCTCTTCATCACGACATCTGTTCTTCAGATGTGAGACCAACCCACCAAAGCCGGTGCCCGTGTGCACTCATGAGCTCTTTATAATTGGACCACTTTGGTCTCCGGGACTGAGATTTTAGGCTGGGAAACACTCTTGTGCACTTGTATGAAAATAAACACAAAGGATTTTAAATGCAGATTTACCTACTGTTACAGAACAGCTGACAAAATAGCAGACACACTAACACATTCAAGTGGATAGCTAAACACATATTTTCATAAAATCAAAATGAACACCTTGTAATTTATGTCAAGACAGTTTGCAACAAAGCACACAAATTTCTTGACAAGTGCTGTTAATCAGCTTCCTCCTCAGCATGCACAATTAGAGGCAGAATTGCATTCTGATCGGGTTACTTGTTAACACAACACATGCTCCTCTCTGCACAAAGGCTTTAGTCAATCTGTGCCTCTGGTCCCCACCCCCCCACCTCCCCTCGCTCCTTCCAACGGAGCGTGGCTCTCTATTTTGGCGCAACACACTACCTCCAGAATGTTGTAGCGTGAGCTGTCACAGAAATCCCTCACGCCGATCTCTGTGCCCATGTACCACCCACTGAAGGGGCAGCCAGTGAACTCCAGGCCGCCGATCTCCAGCAGCATGTTGGAAACCGCCGGGAGGCCGTACCACTTCAGCTCCAAGTCACTGAACCACTCATACCTAAGCAGGGGGGGGAAAAAAACAAAACAGGGAATGACAGCTAAGGACTGTAATGAATTCAGATGACCCATTATGTTCCCTGCTGAAGTCAGGTAAATGTCCAACATTTGCAATATGCACAGTCGCTAACATCTTTAGGAGCAGAGCTAATTACCCCGGAGACACATATCATTAAAAGGAGAGCAGCCAAAACAAATATTAACCACTTTTAACAGTGTTCCAAGGATGGACACGGCGGGCAGAACCTCAATCTACCTCCCACCACTCGCTCATTGCACCCTCCAGGGGCACTGATGACATTGCTTTCAGTGTATTATTTGCAGAGCTGGATCTAATCTCATGTGCTGATGAGATGCTATCGGTGGTCACGGCCTGCGCCAAGCTGCTGCCAGAGTCAAGGGCCAGCCAACGCAGGGCGCGGAGCGAGAGATGGCAATTTTGGTTCGAGTCTGGCAGGGAGATCAGTGTGTCAAGGGATTGTGAAATGCACTCCGTGGTGTGTAGTGATGTAGCGATAGCCCCGTGCTCTTCTCCAACCGCAAATGTGAACACTACTGTGGCAGTAATACCCAATTCTTTACTGTGATTATGGGTATTACAGTAGATGCAGCAGCTTAATGCTTGAGCTCTCCAGGGCATTGTGGATTTCATACAGTAGCAATTCTTGCTAGAAAAGTTTTCTACAAACAAAAAATTAAATGCATGAGAATTAGAAAAAAAAAAACAGGAGAAAGCTTGAAACCACACTAACAAGGCCCATGGTTACCGCAGAAGCTGGCATAGCAACAGATAAAGCAGGGGTAGCTGTGCTTTCTAGTAATAATAAGCACAGTTGGAAAGTGACGGCAACCCAAATCAGACTTTTGGCTTTAAAGTACACCACTGTCTAAGAAGTGATGTTAAGGGACGTGCGAGTGGGCGGATGTCTTCCGGCAGCAGCCCCCTCTGCTCTTTGTTTTGCTTTTATGAATGCTAGAGAGAGGGGAGGCATAACTCACTTCGGGTGTGTGATCGGCACCTCCAGGATGAGGTCTTCAGGGATCTCAAACAGCTCAGGGTCGTTTCCGTTCGCTTGCAGCAGGAGAGGCAGGACATCAAAACGACCCTTCGGAGCCTTCCATCCCAGCTGCATGCAGATCTGGAAACCGAAAGCCACATGTGAGCTTAGTGCAAAGCGGATACGTCCTCCAAAGTAAAATGCTGCAGCTTCACCCCGTGGACTTAAAAAATACAGCTCCTCCTGTTTTGTACCTCAGTAAATTCAACATTAGCGGGGTCCCCCAAGATCAGCCCGTCAGGTTGTTTGTAGCCTGCGTAGCGAATCAGCTGGCTGTTCCACACTCGAAAGTCATGTTTGCCATCTGTCCTCGGAGGAAATATGGTGATGGCCGACCTGCGAAAAAATAAATAAAGCAAAAAGCATTTACATTATGTCTCGATATTCAAAACATTTGCATTTATGGGATTATTCATGTTTTAGTAATAATGTCAACACTCAAAATAGACACCTAAACAGTGCCACAGTACTATATTAAATCAACACATACTGTAAGAGGCTGTGCAACAAAGCATAACATGGTATATGTGAATATTTAAGCACATTAATCAACAAGATTGTTAACAGATGGCTGGCACGGTGCACGTAGTCTGCCCAAAGGCATTTTTAATTATTTTATGTCAATGAACTCATAGCGGCATCAGAGCTAAGCTACCTTTGGTCGATTCTGCATCTCAGTGGTGTTTTAATGCCATGACCGGGTAAAAGTGTTAATGCTGCTAAGCTGGTTGTAAGTTGCTGAGGGAGGGGGGGGTGGGAGGGGTTTGGGGAGGGGGGGGGGGCAGCTGGTGTGAATCTGGGCCAGTTGTGCTTTGCAGTCTACATCTGCAGCTTGTTAGCTTGGTTTTGAAACAGCAATAATGGTGAAAACCAAGAGTTATAGTTGTGGTAAGTAAATGACAAATTTCATTTGAATTTGTCCTTTTCTAAGCAACATATAATGTGATGGTGGGTGGGTGGGACGTCCATTTCAAAAACAAACAGCTGAAGCCACTAATAATAATAATTACTACGGTCAAATATTTTCAATCACCATCGAATGACATGCAATATGTGATCACTTAAATATGAGAAAATTCACTTTGACCGGTTGTGCACTTTTGCGCTGCAAACTTAATGACTTCATACAATATATATTTGCTGAATAAATGTCTAATTAAAAATAAGAAAACCGTGACGACTAAATGATCACAATCATTTCGAACTTCATTATAACTAGAGAAATGATAAAAACCCCTGCCTGTAGGATTTTTCACAACCTGGCAGCCCAGCATACGTCCTGATTAATGACTTAATCATCAGTAAATAATTGATTACAACATTCAAACTCTTTCTAAATATGTGTATAATATTAATATTTGTATATATAATCCAGCAACTTAAAACATTGTCTTTTATTTCACTTGCAACCCATTAAATCCTTTCATGTTACAAAAACTGTTACTGAACTGCAGTTATATCATCATGAAATGCACCGCATGGAAACAGAAACCTGTCTTGCATCATATCAGGAGTCATCTGTATAATCCCGACAGGTGATTCAGAATAAGCAAAAAAAAAAAAAAGAAAATCAGGCCAACGCTATTGCAACATGTTGCGTTAGCGCTGTATGTTTACTTATGTGTCTGTGTTTATTTATGTTTAAGCCAGCCAGACTGAGAGAGCCGCAGCCAGGATGCCGCGCTGGCTCTCATCAACATGTGTATCTGAGCCGTCCTTCCCGAGGCTGGGCAGCGCGTAGTAATGAGTCAGAAGCTATCCATCAGCCGAGAAGTAAATATGAGGTGTCACATGTGATTAGGACTTGGCAGAAAGTTAAGCGAGATCTGCACGGGTCTGACAAATGACGGCTTGTTAGCAAGGTCCGCCGCCGACGGGGGGGGGCAATGATTGACGGCGAAGCACTGACGGATAGACGGGCAGCAGATAGTGTGAGATACAGCGTTAAAAGAGACAGAGTGCTCGCTGACAGATGGGACAGCGGGTCAAGTCAGGGTAGTCAGAGACGGAGAGCGGTGATGAGATACGTGCAGCGACAGACGGGTAGCGGGAGGAACACGAGCAGAGCCCGAACAAAAGGAAAGAACAGAACACAAAAAAGGAATCAAGGGGTGCAGAGAGGAGCGGTGTGTTTATTGTTTACCTCAAGTTGCCTTTGTTGGTGGCGTACTTGATGTGGTTACAGATGTAGTTGTACATTCCATGAGCTGTTGTGCAGTCTCTAGCATCAAAAACCTGCACATAAAAACACAGAAATCAGAATATGCACAGTAAGTGGGATTTTTTGTGTAAGCAGACATACAACTGGAACCCCAAAATACGACCCTGAAACGGTTTCATTGTTTCTGACTCCCTTGGATATTATGCAAAAGAGGAAATGCGGAATCCATTTTCATAACTAACCATATTCTATGTCAGAGAAAACAGCATGAAAACAAAGCCCCAAGTTATGATTTCAGGGCATGTCGTACAGTACCTGTAGTTTGGACCACTGGATCCTCCCAACACAGCGGGCGGCGTTCCTCCAGGCATGCTTGGCTCCATAAATCAGCTCGGTGTCCTTCAGCTGGTACGTTCCCGAAGCTTCAATTTCCTTAGTGACCTCCTCCAGCCTGTCCACATGGGCCTTAGAGCCATACCTGTGTGCAGGACAGGTGCACATATCCAGGTGGACATGGCATTAAAGACTTGTTATTACGGTGAGGGCAGGTACTCGCTACCAAAATGTGTGTCAAGGACAAAAATAGATAGCAGTATAACCATCAATGTGTAAATAACTTCTAAATAAAACAAACATTATCAGGTGACTTCTGGGCGACCAGTCAAAACATGTCTTAAAAGAAAAACATTACTTGAGACAGAGAATTTGAAAGTCAGCACAAAAGTTAGCTAAAGTTTAGCTAAATCTGGGAACAGCCACAATTTGAACTGGACTTCAATAAGCTTAAGTTAAAGTTTAACAAAAATGTACATTAAGTACATTTTGCATTACTCAAGAAGACATGACACAGCATGGTGCACCAGGAGAACGAGTTGACCTCATGCTTGCCTTTTGATGGAGGTGTAGTACTGGTCTATGAAGTCTGTGGCCAGGGGAAGGAGCTCGTCTTTGGGCCTGACCTCGTCCGGCTTGCGAACGTGCTGGTTGGGAATCATCACGGAGCCGATGCACACGTTTTCAGTGCAGAGGGGCATCTGAGAAGACAGAAGGGGATGACGGATGAGGGAGGATTCTGCTTGTTTGGTTTTTCTTCAGCTCCAAGGACACCACTGAGAAGACGGCACATTGTACGCTGCTCTGATAAAGCACTGGATCTGCAAATACCACAAGGATTTTGTGCTTGCTCACAAGAGACAGACACTGTCTGTCTGTGTTGTGACTGAGTGTGAAATGGCAAGGAGCAGAGCATCCTTTTAATTCACAAAAGCCGGAGCTGTATCACATTACTTTCTTTCTCCATTCATTTTAAAATAAACGGCGAAATCTCGGTTCTGCCTGATACAAAACAGACACAGGAAATTTTGTGCAAACTGACAAATCCAGATTAAACATCAAATTAAGAGATGCTCGTCAGCAAGATTTTCCTATTTCTTTCATGACACAAAATAGTCCAACTTGATTCAAATAAAAGGTCAGTTTGAAAAAAGAGAAACAATTCTGGAGTCCGTAATACGCACAAAGGATCATAACCGTTTTACAATTTCTTTCATTTCATGCCACACATGGCTGGCCTGAATATTAATGAATGAGTAAGTCAGTGAGTCACGGATTGGTATCCTTCCATTAAGCAGAGAAATGAAGAGAGAAAAGAGCGAGGAAGGAAGAAAGACAGAAAACAAGAAAACAGACAGATGCAAAGAGGAAAATTGCTCATAGCTGGGAGCAACCTTGTGTGGTCAGTCTAATGAGATTAGAGTTGAAGTCAGCTGTCACTTTGGTTTGCCATAAATGCCTTCACCAGCTCAGAGAGGGATCGAATGAGTGAGCAAGAGCGGACGACAGAAACGATAGCGGAGGCGTGCGGTCGAGAGAGGAAATTTGACAATGACCCCAGCGCTGCTAAAATTGGCTTGTTGCACTGAACCACCCACTTGCACTGTCCAAACACGACGGCGTGAACCGGCAGCCTGGTCCAAAATAAACTTCCCTCCGTGTCTCTCCCAACACAATCCACCCCTCACTTGACAAAAACCGAACGAGAGAGAAAACAGCTGGCGAACAAGGCGGTAAATACAACATCATATCCAGTCACAACACAGGGAAAATGGGAGAGGAAACTGGGTGAAAGTCCGTGGAAAGTCCTCAAGCAAGCAAAGATAAGAAAATAAAGAGATAATTACAAAGAAAAGATAAATGACAACAAGAGAGGACAAAATAGATGAGACGGAGAGACAAGAAGAGGTGACAGAGTAGAAGGGGGGTGGGGGTGGGATGGATGAGTAGAGCAGGGAGCGTTAAAAATAAAACAAAGGAATCACTCGTGCTCCAGCACGTCCGCTCATCGTACCGCTCCGGGCATTCATGCCATCCAGCTGTCCTTTTCGAAAAAAGACGGATCATCCTCGAAATACAGCCGCGTCTGTGATATATAATAAATCTGAAGATGCTGTTATGGCCCATTCATTGGGATGCACACAGCAGCCTGGCCGATAAGTCACCAAAGTAATTAGGCTGCTGTTTGCTGTCTACCAATGACTGCAGTGTTTTTGGTGTGGGGGGGGTGAATGCTTAAACAGCAGGGCTCACTGGCTTACTAACCACAATTGTTATTCAATACACCGGTGTGGTAATAAATGCTCTCTTTATGAGGCTTTCACCGATGTGTGTCATGAAGTGACTGGTTCAGTTTTGAAGTCACTTCTGAGCATCTAGTTTGTTTTTTTGTATTTTTATTGTTTTCGCCCCTCTGATGTGAGGATGTACTGATCTTCTCTGTCTAATGTGACCGTAAACTGAATATCTTTGGATATTGGCCCACGGGTCAAACAAAAAAAAAGCTCTTTGAAGAGCGTGATGTGGGGAACTGAAGAACTGTCTGACCGAGTGAGGAAATACTGAGCAGATTAAATGATGAGGAAAATAACTGGCAAAATTGCTTCTTTATTCAACCACATTATTTCCAGGACGGCTTACCTTGCTGGAGCTGTGGTGGAGCGTGTCGCTGTAGACGGTGCCAGTCTCCCAGTTCTTGATCTTCATGAAGCGGGGGCACTTGGAGGGGCTGCCATTCTGCAGTGTCTTGCCTTGTTCCGGGGGCTGGAGAGAGCACATGGACACGTGAATGAGCACTTCATGCCTTTATACTATATCTGGCTAATATATTCTGACCTCTGAGGCACCTTCATTGCTTTGTTTGTAACTGGGGGGTGTAGTGAGGTAAGTTGAAAAGTGCTACAGCCCTCCCACTGGTAGGTAGTAGATTTGAGTGCAAAAGTTGAACATGGATTGGCAATTGACAGAGAGATGGGAGTGACATAGTGAGAGTGATATCTGGAAGCATCAGGAGTCTTAAAATCACTTTGTCATTGCGCTTCAGACTCCACGCACCGAAATCACTTGCATTCTCTCCCTCTTCCATTTCTGTTTTATTTCCTCGTACAGGATGACGGCAATCAGCATTTGACAGCAGGTTGGTGGCAAGCGAACCCTTGTCTCGCTGGGTTTTGCAATACTGTAGCCATTGACTGAAGAATGCCTGCAATTTAACCCCAAAGCCAACTGTACGCACTCCCGCAGAAAGGCGGCGGGCGAAAGATCAAGGGTAATCAATCCAACACCTCGGAGGCTCTTTCATCATCTTGCGCCGCATTGTTAATCGCACAGCGGCGCGGCCTCCGAACAACACTGACACAATCATCGCACTCGACGGGGAAGATGAATACCAACAGTGTCGCTCCGGCTGAGGAAAGAGCTTAGAGCTGAATTTGATCGAAGCACACAAACTGAGAGCAAAGAGCCCCCCCCCCAAACTGCACGACTCAGATATGACACATTGTTATCGCTGAGGTTGTAGACGGGAAATAAAGATCATTGTACCGTAAAGTGACCCTCAGTCCAAGAGGCGAGAAAGTCAGATGCGGTGGACGAAGGCTTGTTGACGTGAAAACAAAAGCGGAACAGTTATATGTGATATTATTTTAAGGCTCGTTGCTCACTGACCGGAAGCTATACCTTTGGCATTTACATTTAAGGAAAGTCATTTCTATCAATGACACATGCAGGTTTCAGAGGCAGCCCGTTTATATGTGCACAACCTGTAAATGTCAGTTTATGTCTTTATGTGTACTGATGGACATTTTAAATGTCAGCGCTACTACGAGATGATTTTTATCTTGCCCCTTAAAAATGGTTCTTGAGAGAGAGGTCGGCTAATGAATGACTTCTAAATGGAGCCAAATTACATTTTAAGTTATCATTTGGGCAAGAGAGTCATATAGAGAATGAAATGGCCTATACGAAGGTCCACGGATAGTGACCTTTTGCTTAATGTGAACGTGATTGGCGCCTTTATAGTTTGGGGCAGGAGAGTCGTTCCTCATAGATTTTTGCCATATTTGTGAAAGTGGATAAAGATTACTGCTTTTTCACTGGAAGAAGAAGAAGATGAAGCTTTAATTCGCAATGAACACTACAGACCGGGATGAAGTGTTATTCATATCTGTTGACAAAAAGGTCCATGCATGTAATTTAGTGACTCAAACTTTGATTTTGTTAAGTCACTCTTGTTAGGAGTGGATTACACTATGTGTTCGCACAACAGTGTCTCCAGCTGAGCTGCAATCATTTCAGTTTGCGAAACTGAAAGTCACCTGCTGCATACCAGAGCCCACTTTTGTCTACCTCTATCAGAGATTGAGGAATAGATATATTTGTCACCATTAGTGTCTACAGTAGGCTATGTGCAAGGCAGGAACGGGAAGCTTGACAGGCTTAGCTGATGCCACACTGGCTGAAAAAAAAAAAATCCAGGAAGCTGCTGTACCACACATACACGCTCAAATCCTGTAAATCCCATCATGCATCAATCAGCGAGCTGAAATGTCAAGAATAAGGTGTGGATGTAACACAAGGGAGCAGCCATGTAGCTAGAGATGAAGATAATTGAAGCTAATCTGATGAAGATAATGTCATATTGGTGCATCAAGTCTTTCTGGTAAATGTAGTTATGGCAGAAGTTCCTCATTCACCATTAAATTAAAACTTTTGATGGGAAATGGAGATGTGCTCAAGATGGGGTGGGGTTGGGAGGGTAGATGGCAAGAAAATGAGAGTGACAGTCCGAGAAATGAAAAGACATGTTATCCATTGAATATTTATATGTTTTAGTCATGTTAACTTAAGCAAGTTGCATTTATGGTTTGACAGCCTTATTCAGTGATGATTAAGCCTTAGAGTATTTTAAAAAAAGGAGGCACTGGAGCATAATCTTTGCTTTCAATGGATCATCAAAGGTGTCTCCAGGACTCACGCACTGGGCCAATTTGACAGAACGTTCTGCTTTGCAACGGGCTTATTAAACATTAAATTATGCAGGAGCAGAAGCTCGAGCTGGAGGCACATGGACAATCCTTCAGCAAAGTGCGAAAACTAATTTGCAGGCCATCGAGGTGTCACTTTAAATCCATGCATTTAATGGTACCAAAATTTGACTGAATTTTCTGAAGCTACTAGAACTTAGTTTCTGACTTCAGTCCGTAGGATTAAATACTTAGCAATGAGCCATCAAATTCAGCATCAATGGCTGGCAAAATGCCAGCATACACATGTACTGGACACACACACAGACACACTGATTTCACCTCACACACCTTATCACCAGCGCTTAGGCAAACAGGCTTCATCAGGCTGAACACACACTACCAGAGAAGACATGTGGCTTCTTACCACAGTACGCATACACATCCTCTCTAACTTCCCCCCGGCCCCCTCCATCGCAGTGCAACACACACACACATCTTCTCACAATCATGCACAGTCACACTCTCATCTCTGCAGGTCTGAGAGGCTGGATCATTTCAAGACGGGGGCCACATTTGGTGGCGATGAGATGGATCAGCAGCTGCAGGCATTCATTAGGCCTCCTGGAATCATTTCGCCCCATCCGGTCCCATTGATGGGGGCTGGAGCGACGTCACAAGAGGGCGGCTAACGCGGACCATGTGCAGATTACGACACCCTGCCCTGTCACAGACACTCAGACCTGTGACCAGACCCTTCTGCGTACAAGCCATAAGCTGGATTTAATGCCGCTCCAGCTTGCCGCCGGAAGGATGTAATGCCTAGGTGATGGGATCTTAAGCAAAGGCTTGATTACTACGCGCAAAGCAGCGACGGGGACGTGCGTGCTCCGTTTCTAAAAGCATGGAATGGGCCAATAGTGTGGATTATTGTACAAGGCTATATTCAGGCGAAGGCAGACATGGATGCACATGCATTATGCAGCTGCAGAATTTCACATAGGCAAGCCTGCTCATGAACGCTGCTCAAAAACACAACACAACAGACATAAAGGAACGAAGGAGAAGAGACAGAAGAGATGCACAAGCTTATTCTTAAACATGATCTTTTGTCACTTGAAAATTATTTCAAGGGTTTGTTTCACTTTACCTTGTCAGTGTCGGCCTTGTTTAACACCACCGGCATGTTCTCCATCATTCTGTCTGGTGCCAGCTGGGGGGACGTGCCGTTTCCCACGCCAAAGTCCCTAGAAGTGAGGCGCAGGTTTCTCTTAGTGTGTGAGCTCGCATCTGGTGCAACACGCAGCCAAAACATGCAAACACATGCAAAACGGACAGAGATAGTAAATAAGCCTAATTCCTTCCTCTTGCAAATAAAATATAGACTTGTGCACCCTTCAACATGCTGTTAAAGTCAGCCGAATTTCTTCCTCATTTGCAAATAAATAAAAAAATAACTTGAACATCCTCCAAAATGCTGTCAAATCAGAAAATCCTGAAGGTCCTGTACACCCACATAGGTGTTTTTCCTGTGTTGGTGGGCAGACGGAGCCCGGCAGGCATTTATGAAACTTTTCAACCTCTTAAACCTGTTGTTGTGATGCAGAGGGATGACTTTGCTTCTACATCAGCTTCACCAATTTGTCAACACAGCTCTGCTCCAACATTTGAGAAGAAGTGGGAGTAAGTCACAAAAACAGCCCTTGTGAAAGACGGGGATGTAAAAGTTAATTGCAAAAGGTGTATTGACATTGTTTCTATGATTTCAATCATCTGAGTCACGCACTCATTGGAGTGTTTGTGTTCTCTGCAACATGTGGAGAGAAAAGCTACTCCGCCACTTTTCCTGCCATGCAAGGAAATTAAAAGTGCATTTCCTTGTTAGAAGCTCACTTCTTTGGTCTTCATTGTACCTTGAGACTTGTAAGAATGAAGAATTAAACAGAAGAGGATATGAACGATGAAAGATCTCACTCTCAAGCTGTAACTATACCACCCTTAGCTGAGAGACTAAAGGGTGTGTGTGTGTGTGTGTGTGTGTGTGCGTGCGTGGGGGGGGGGCTGAGCCGCCACTGTGACAAACCACATGAGAGATGAATAAATGAGGCAAGCTCATTGGCGTATGATTTCAACTTTGCATTCCTCCAATCGAAAAAAAAACAAAAAAACCCCGCCCACGCACATATCGCCTTCCACTGTCTTTCACACTCACCCCCCACCCCCCTCAATCTTCCTCATGAGCACGTGTCCATGCTAATTGTAAATCCTCTACAGGCATCCCCTTCTCTCCTTCACACTCCCTGTCACACTGAATCTCTTTAGTGCCACAAGTTGTAAAAAGCATATTCATCCCCACAAATCGGAGGTGGAGTTCAAACATGCAGAAACGATGGGAGAAGCTGCACTTGTCGCTTGTCGTTAACTCTGAGAGCAAGCTATGATCAGCTATAATGTGTCATCTATTCCAGGCAAAGAGTCGGTGAGAAATAATGTGTGTGAGATGTTAATGCACGGTTTGACCGAGAAGAAAACCGAGCTTATTGGCTGTTCTCTTCACGATGACCTTTCTCATTAGCTTCTGTTTAAAACTCCTCAGCTTCTTCTGAAGCTAAACCAGCATAATAATCGGAAGTGAGCCGACTTTAGATTATCCGTAATCTTAAAACCCCACTTCTGGGCATGCATGTGGCACTATTAAGAAAAAGCTGTTTCACAAGGCCTCACTGTTCGTGCTTTGAGTTTTCTTTCTCAGCGCACATCCGTCCTGAAAGCAATGACTCACTCAAAGTGTATTTATGAAAGAGAGGAGGATGTGCATGGATTGGTCAAGAATGAGGTATTGATTCAAAGAGACTGTAGCCTGAATCTGATTTCAATCGGTCGTGGGAGTACAATGGCGGATGACTGAGATGCCAATATCAGCACACTGCATTTAGACAGAGCTAGAGATTAAATATTGGCTCAGAACAAGATGCCTTGTCGGAACAAAAGGTGCTGGGTGGAGACTCAAAACAAACTAAAAGCAATCCAAGTTCAAAATTTGTATGTCATACCCATTAAAAGTTAAAAAGACACATTAAATACAGAAATATTCCCCCCTTCTTGACTACCTGCTGCACTTGACCTTCATAACCAAAAGGGAAGTTGAACTATCTTGTGAGCTGATGAAGTTGGGCTTAATGAGTTGGCGATGAGCTTTGTGTAGCAGTAAGCTAATTGGGGTCTACTATGTTGCATTGCTATTTGAACTGACAACAACAACTAATAACGCAAATGCATGTGTCTGTCCTGAAACATTTATATCTGAACTGGAGCAAAAAACTCTTAAATTAACAAAGATTACAATACATCTGATAAATTTTAATCCTTTTCTAATCTTTTTCAGAAACTTCCTGCGGTTGTAAAAGAAAAAAAGATAAATGAAACAGAAGTTAACATGAACCTACATAAAAGCTGTTATTCAGCAAATGAAGTGGTAATGACGAGTGTTGTGGGCAATGTCATTCTAATTGAAGTTTATAAGAGGCAAAGGTGCAGACAGTAATAACTTGGTACAAGTACGCTGAGTCATATTAGGTAAATGAGACCCTGAATGACAGCGTCTGGCACAGCTGGCTCAGGCAGTTCAGGGGCTGCAGCGTTACAAAGCCAGTGGGGCGAGTTGCTTTCCACCAGAGAACCAGGTGCAGACAATAACTGCCTTGTTGAAGGGTCCTTGATCTAAATCCTGATTGTAATTCTACCTAGGTGCTAACTCCACCCTGCAGTGTGGAAGGGAACAAGCACAAAGACACTTGAGCTGTGGGATCAATAAAGTAGTATGGCATCACAAATTACCAGGCCACTTGAATCTCGGCGTCCCGTCTCCCCACATTCCTCTGGCCTTCTCCATTGATCTCCTTTCTGCTGTTTTTGATAAGGCGCAGCACCGGTTCGATCTCCTTCAGCAGCTCGTTGTTCTCCTCCAGCCCGTTGCACAAGAGAGCTCCGCGGCCCCCATCCCTCATCAGCAAGGTGTCCTGGGTCTGCACGCCTCCCCTCTGCAGGAGGGACTGGGTGATGGATGGAGAGGACAGGTTCTCTATGGCCCGAAGCTGGGGCTCCTTGTTGACCTGCTGCTGCTGCCCAGGGCTGAATGGACTGAGAGGGGAACAGTGCTCATAGGACTTGGAGGGGGGGAAGGTGGGGCGCGTGACCCTCACCGTGCGCTGGCGGCCGTCTCCACACAGGGTTGTCTCCAGGTGGGTGGTGAAGCCCTCGGGCCCACGGAGGATGAGCACTGCGTGGCTCTCGGGTGACACGTTCTTCAGCGTCTCCAGCGCCCGTTCGTAGGACAGGTCCACCAGGGGCTTGTTGTTGACGGCCAACACGATGTCGCCCACCTGCACCAGGCCGCACTCCTCTGCCGCGCCCCCACGGATCAGGTCGGACACGATGACGGGTGGCTTGGACACCCGCTGCTTCACCAGAAAGCCCAGGCCGCCGACCTTCCTCTTGAAAAGACGGACGGAGATGATGTTTGGCTGCAGCTGGCACACGGTAGGCTCCGACTCCTGCATGTTGCCTGTGTGCGATTGTGTATGTGTCCGAGTATATATGTGTGTCCCCAGGGAGGTTTCTGAAAGGCAACAGAAGGAGAAGGAGGAGGGGAAACTGAATTTTTATTCCATTACCTTGACTGCATGATTTGTTCACAGTGTGTTGATTTAACATCAGTCAAAGAGGGTCGTTACAGCAGACTGTTGTCAGAAGGTGATATTACACACATCATTAAGTCCTGCTGAGCTACAGATGTAAACTATTGTCATGAAAAATCTATAATCCAACTGATCAGACATCCTCAGTATCACTGTGTAACATTTATCATAGCAAATATTGGCTGACCTACAATACACAAACCTAGAAGACTTATAATGATGACAGGTACACAGTGTTTAGAAAAAGCTTTCTTTACTCTACTGGGCTCTGCTGTTTATTTTCTTCAAGGGTGAAAAGTACCCACTTACCCAAGTACTGAGAACAACCTTGTGGTTTTCTGTTCCACCACATTTAAAAGGAAAAACTTTAAGCACAGTTACATTTATTTAACAGTTGTACTTACATCAGATTAAGGTTTTAAAGTATGATGCATTATCATATGCAATCTACAAATAAATGGTGGAATCAGCCAATCAGCCAATCTGTCAGCATTTCCATTTTTCTCTCCAACTGCCTGTTCAATCGAGCAGACTTTAGACAGGTGTGTTGCTGAGGACCAAAGCAAGTGCAGGGTCGACGGTCAAGTTTTTCTTTCGGGTGATCAGTTGACGAGAAAATCGAAATGCATAAATAAATAAATCTTTATAAACCCTATGAAACCATTCAAATGACTGTTACCGTGGCAACCACATCCTTCTTTGGAACTGAGCAGCATCCCTCTGACGACATCATGAATGACGACCTTGGGAGGTCACGTTCCAGGTTGAAGGGCATTTAAGTACTTGGACTTTTGACACTTTAAGTACTGTATATTCTGCTGGTTTGAGTGCAGCACCTTCAAACATAGTGGGGTATTTTGACATGGTATATACTCTTACTGAAATGAAGGATTTTCCAGCCACTGATACTCTCCACCCCAAAAAGAGAAAGATAGTTGAAATGTTTAGAATTTGCTTTCGATAATGAACTATCCTGCTGAGCGACATATCAACATTTCCAATAAACACTCCCATATGTGTTGTGTAGAAAGACAGGCTTGCCCACAGAAGAACAATCACCAATTATTTCTGGTAATGTTTTCTTTGCCAGTCAGAGCCAGCGCAGTCAGAGGAAATGCCATCACCCTCTCGTCTTAAAAATGCAAGATACCAACCTGTCGAGGCAGAGGGCCGGTTCTGCTGGAGGTTTCTTCGTGCGCAAAGGGGAGCGGTTGCTCATTACGGTACTGATGGGTTTTTCTCTCTAATGTTGCAGGATCTTGACCCTGCTCTGTAAGAGCCTTATAATGTACGTGCTGAATTGAATATTTGCACATGTTTTTGCATCGTCACAACTACTTTTGAGAAAGAAAAAAAAAAAAACAAGCCACAAGCCCATCCGCTCCTCGAGCCCCATTATTTCACCCTGTGCGCCATTGCCACCAGACTTGAAGTGAACTTTATGAACGGAAGATGCGCTACACTGATGCTATTTTACTTCCTTTGACGCAAAAACACAACAAGCGTCTTTGAAATCGCCGCATCTGGTCGCGTGGGTGGCGTCGCCAGCAAAGTACAGTCGGCTTATGTGAAAAAAAAAAAAAAAAACAAAGATAACACAAATACAAGGGAAACAGCGCCTTGTCTGCACAATGGGGGGGTGTGAAACGGGGACGAACAATATTTTTTAACTACCAGGTTCGATCGTGCATCAGGCAAACAAACCGGAGGATTGAGTTCTGCCTGGATTCTTCGTCATCACCATCACTCAGGGTGCAACAGCATCAAAGCAAACACATTTGGATGCTGTACATACCATCCAGATGGAGACATGTAATCTGAATACCACAGAAGAAAAATTCCGTTCTTCCTGGTTACTCTCGTCCAAACAAGTCTCAAATAATAATACGTTATTATTGTAAGAGAAGAGCAGTTCACCGTCGTTAAAAAAATTACATCAAAATGCAAAGTAAACAGAATAACACTACTTAAAATTTACAAAACAATGTCTAAACAAAATTATTGATTAAGCAAAACATGTAAAGACAAGTGCTCAAACGTATAGTTTTGTTTGCATTTTGCAATGCTCAGATAAGATCAATAAAATGGAAGGCATCGATATAATCGACAAAGATGCACGAGATGTTCCCAGCGAAACTGATATGAACGGCTGTTTCCCAGCGCAACAAGTTCTGGAGACACTTGTTTTTACCCTGGCAAAAAATAACAATAAAAATACAGCCTAGTGTGAGGTGAAACTGGGTTTGAAAAAGAATAAGTTGAGGAACGCCCCGTTCGTTCTCAGTGATGGCTGTTCTACATCCTCATCCACCAGCGGAATGCGCAGCGCCTCATTTTCCACAGAAAAAGAAGCTAAAAACAACTAGGAACGGATCACATAGGGATGGAAATGTGGGATGAAAGATAACAACTCACCCCTGAGAACGTGTTCGCTGTCTCAACGACCCGCAGTGAACTTGGGGTAAAACTCCTGCGCTCCCGCGTCTCTTCCCTCAGCACACGGCCGCGCGGCTCTTTTCATCCAAAAACGTCTCCAAGTCGCAGCGACGCGCTCTGCCCCTCCAGAGACGAGGCACGCTTGTGCCTCTCCGCGCGCCGGGGCGCCTTATAAATACGGAGACACCGTGACGAGCTGGGGGGGCGTGCGCGGGCATTTAAATGAATTGTAGGTGGGTTTAGTTATGTCGGCTATCGTCATCACTCAGCATGCAACAGACGACTCTCCTCTCATCCACACTCCTACTGGAGTCCTACAGCAGGCCTTCAGATATGTGTGCAAGTGCGTGTGTGTGTGTGTGTGTGTGTGTGTGTGTGTGTGTGGGGGGGGGGGGGGGGGCTAAAACGTGTTGGCTTTTGATTGTTATTTTCTTGAACTTGAAGCAGCGGATTAATTGAGGACATATCCAAAAAAAAGGGGGAAAACTGAAAAGCAGAACTTTTGACTGACAACGCAAACGCGGCTGTTTAAAACACACAAACTACCTTTGGCATCATTTCATGAGATGAATCCATTAACTGTGCTAAATTCCTGTTGCTCAGCACACATCCAGATAAATGAGCGAAAGAAGACCCTGTGCAGAGAGGCACAACACAAAACCAAGCTGAAATCAAACTGGCAGCGTTTTAAAATTATTTTGTTTTATTTAAACTTAATATCACCCAAGAATCCCACTGAGATTAAATTTGCAATTATCAACAGTTAATAAGTGAAACAAATAGCCTGTGGTAAAAAAAGAAGACCTGCTTTATGAAGGGTCTTTGCAGAGTTTTTAAATTGTGACCTCGGCTGATCCCATTTACATAATGATGCATGAAATATAGAAGGAGGAATGCTAAAGGGAATGCTAAATCTAACTTCTTAATAATAATGACCTGGTATCTCAAAATAACAACACAGTGTTTCAAAATAAAGAGATTTTCTCCAAAAATTTCAATTCAGCCTATTTGCTGTGGTTTTGGGGACTTCTGGACCTAACAGCAGACAATCCCACGGCAGGACGACTGGCAGGCAAACAACAACAACAACAAAAAAAATCGGAAACTCAGGGATCAGGGGTGGATCAGAAAGGCGAGGAAACACCAAGGAGCTGAACAGGTGAAACTGTCAGAGACTGAGGGGAACACAGAGACTTAAATACACGAGGCAGGCAGGGTCACAGGTGAACCACATCAGAGCAGGACAGACAATCAAAAGATTGGCAGCAGGACGAAGACCAGCTTGGAACTACAAAAGGTCACTGAGGGGCAGACCATGATGCTGCCATCATGAAGTGGCACACACAAGCCAGCTTTCTGTCACTTTCTGTCAAAAAGGGGCAGGCAGGCATAGAAAATGAAACTTGTACACATTATTGTGCTCTCAACACTGAGCTAATCTAAAATGTGAGCTTCAAGAAGATGTTGTATTCTGCACTTTTGCTAATGTGATGTTTTTCTCATCTCACTTGTTGCTTGTTTGGACGAGGCGCTGAGCAGTGTCAATGAAAGAGAAATGCTGCTATGTGAGTATAGGAACCTGATTAGCAGCAGCAGTGTTCAGTCTGTTTCAAGCCACTAAAATAGTTGAAAAGAATGAATAACATAGGTCCATAAAGATCTTGTTTAATATATTATAGTATATTATTTTTTTACTCCCATTCATCCCTATATTCAGTGCTTTCTTTATATCAACATGTCATCCTAATTATATTCTTTATCTTATTTTTCTCCTTGTCATAACAGCACCGTAGCAGTTCATGGTATCTGAAATAATTGTGTTTATAAGAGAATGCAAGAGCTCAGGTATATAGGTATATCTTATCTGTCAGTTAAAAAAAATATTTTAGAAATACACTTTACTGAGATGTGCTTCCTGTGTACCCACCTCCTCTATTAGAGAGGTGATCAAGTGAGAGTTGAGTAAAACTAAGAAAAAACAGTAAAACTGTCTGGAGAATGTAAAAATGTACGGTTACAATTCACAATCATCTTTCCACTCAACTTTGCCTCCTTTAACAGGTAAGTATGCTGTGTAGTATTTCTATTTTAACTTTTTCCCCTTCTATTAGTCACACTCCTTATTTCTTATCTTAATTAACTGTGTGTGTTTTGAAATGAAGTAACAATTAGTAGAACTCACGTACATGCTAGCAACATCCTGCTTTAAGCATCTGTCGCTGTTAAACATATCAAACGACGTGCTGTAGAATTCAGGCGCATGCGCAGTGTCGCCCAATAACAGGACGACGTGAAGCTAGCCACTCCAGCATTCCATCAAGCAAACAGTCAAATCATGCGAGGAAAAAACCTCCAAATGTAATTAACGCGTAGTGAAACACACATTGACGAGTTCACGAGCAACAGCACTAACATACCTGAAAAGATGTCGTACCCCATCTTCCCCCCCGAGCTTTCCCCCCTTCAGGCCTCTGCAGGCTAAACTAATCAATCACGATCATCTTTCATCAAGGGCTCAACAGGTAGATTACAGATCAATTCATCTGACAGGTACATTTATAGCCTTCTTAACCTTGTTTTTTTAAACCATTTTAACATTTTACGACTAACTGGAAATTAAGGATTACGCAAAGACGTCATACTAACAGCTAACATCTATTTATAACTGATTTCTCTTCTCACTTTTTACGACTGATTTAATTGTTTAACTGGCGTTAGTGACTCTTTTTGCAGCCTTTTAAATTTATTTCACTTAACAGATAACATAATCACACTGAAAACTGTCTCAAGTCTCCACCACTGTGTCATCCCTAATTTGGTACCCAGGTGATAACAAATGATGTCACTCCAGACATTACAGCCGAGTTTCTCTGCATGTGAGCGCTAAGTGAGCCCTTTTTTTTATTTTTCTCCCCAGCAGTTCTTAAGGTGCTCCCCAGAATAGAAGAAAATAATTACCTCCATTCATCATAACAGGCTGAAAGAGGTGCTGGTGGAGTCTTCCTCCTCTCGTGTGTTTCCTTTGTTAGGTTTCAGAGGACGCACATACATTGAGGTGGTTCGATATGGAGCTACACGTCAGATTATTTAGCTGTATGGTGAGATAAAACCTGGAAGAGTTCAAAGTATGTGTGGTTATTAATACATTAGCGGTGGGCATTTTCTCGCATCGCCTTGTAATCGCTCGATATGTCGACATGCAGACACAGGAGTGTAATTCCTGGATATCACAACACACAGAGGAGTAACATATTCTTTTCGTCCACTGGGGAGGCTATTATAGTTTATATAGGTTTATTTGGCAGCAGGGATTACACAAAAACCCCTGACCTGGCTGGCACCAAACTTGGTGGAGGGATGAGGTGAGGACCAGGGAAGAACTCACTCAATTTTGAAGTGAATCTGATGAAAGGGGATGATCCAAGATTTATTTTTCCCACTTTCTTTAACAATGAGAAATGAGCTATTTTGCAACATTTATTTTTCCAAATTCTCAGGAGATAATGTATGAATTAAAAAATATATATAAAAAATGAAATCTATGAGTTTGTCCAGTTCGGTAAAGATTATCAGACCACTTCCCTTTTCCTTTTCATTTTTCTATTATGAGAGCTACATGCACATGTGTGTGTTGTTTGGCCTTGGCAGATGTATTCGCTCCACTGAGTGCCATTCTAGTTGAAAAAACAAAACAAAACAGATTTCTCTGAATCCACTTCAAGGATGTATCTTTGGACACACGCACACACACAGGCACGAATACACTTGTTCAGCACACACACACCCACATTCCATGGTCGGCCATGTCATTATGTCAATCACTTCCTGCTTGAGTGGGACCATCTGCCCTCTCATAAAGCCACACACCATGTGGATCACTGTGCAAAGCCCCTGTTTAGCCCCGTTACATCGCACATTGCTCAGAGTTAAAACTCCCTGGTTAAAATGACATTGGTTTCTTTTTATACATCTCCCCCTCTTCTTATTTGTCCCTAGACCCTGAGACTTTTTTCACATTAGAGGAAAGAAATAGAGTTGTATTGCATGCATGCGTGTGTGTGTGTGTGTGTGTGTGTGTGTGTGTGTGTGTGTGTGTGTGTGTGTGTGTGTGTGTGTGTGTGGGTGTAGCTAAAGGAGACGTTTTGTTTGCATGACTATATTTTTATGCCTGCACGAATACATGTGCCAGTGATTTCCTCATCCACACGTAATCCAGAACATCCGTAATTCCCCATATTTCTTAGATGTCAATTCAAGTCGTTTCCATGTGATTCTTCCTCTGTTCTTTATCGGCCTTTTGAACCAACGACCAGCCTTTTCCCAGATTGAGAAATTATACAGGGGCGCATTCATCCCCAGAGCCGAGGATCTGAGCGTGTTTACCATACGTTTGTAGAGGAAGTACTGGTATTATCACAGCAGGAGTGCAGGCATATCCGTGAACGAACAGTGAATATTGAGTGAGGTGACTCAGTTTTGCAGATGCATGCACATCAGTGACGTGCTGTAGCTACAGGTATGTCCTGTCTTGTCTTACATCTTACCTTTTTCCAGCCTTTCTAAGACATCTAATTAGTGCTCTGGCTTTTGTTTCTATGGCAACTTTTAATTAAATATTTCTTCTGCTTCGTGGTGGATCAACTGAGACTGAAACCTCTCTGCTCAATGAATGTGTCATAAATCAAAACTAATTGTTTACAGCCAATGTTTCTGCACAGTCTGATCATATAGAATCACTTTGTATTGTCAGCTGAAGGGCTGATGGATGATTAAAAACATGACGCCCAGCTGAAATACTTGTGTGAAGTGATTGCATGCAGGTCTGAGTGAATTATTGCTGATTATAATATTTGTGCACTTCTATCAGCTAATAAGTGATAAGAACAATAAAGAAATAACAATGATCAATTATTATATAATTATGTTTCCATGCTTTCAAAATATTACATTTAATATGATTGCATTTCGATCCTCTGTAACCGGTGAATATGCTATGATGCTTAACTAAACTTGGTGATCTTAGTTAAATTACACCTGCTCAGCAACAGCATGTTAGTGCAATCGTGAGCATGTTAGCGTGGTGACATGCACTTCACTCAGCCTCAGTGGCAGGGCTGCAGACTCCTAGTAATTCTGGCCTCAACATGAAGCCATTAGGTTCCTGTTGGTATGCAAACTGTATGTGGTTCCAGACAAGACATCGTATATTTCTATTTCACCTTTTGATCTTAGCCCAGTAAACTGTGCTGTTAAGTTAGAAGCAAGAAAGTAATCCCTTAATCTTACTGTTCATCCATCTGCAGCTGAGAATGTGAGGGTTTGGTTTTTGCATCCTTTCGTTTTCATTGCCTTAATGTATTTACTTGTTCATTCTCATCATGCCAATGCTTTTTCTCACACCTGTGCGTTTCCTCATTTCTTCTCCTGTGCCTTTCTCTCTCTCGCCTCATTATTTTATTGTCTCGGCGGTTTGGTTTTACCTCTCTATGTCGCTTTCTTTTTTTTCTCGAGTGCTTCCAAAAGAAGTAAGTGGGACTTTAGATGACAACAGTTTGAAGACTTTAGATTTAAACAGGAAATGTCTGGCACTGTAGAGAGTTTTGTATCTGTCATTTTGAGATTTATGACTAACCATCAGTTCGTAAATGCAATCACAATTATAAGTTGATTAAATTATTCCCAGACTTGCCAGGTTTATTGCCAGAGGCTGATGAACCTCACTCGCTGTATACTTTAGTTCTGTATGCTTATCAGTGATAAATTGCGTTACAAACCAAAGATACTGAGCGGACAGATGGCCTCTGTAATGTACAGTAGATCTGTTTTTTAACCAATCCCAGGACTCGGAGCTGCTTCCCCCGAAGACTTCAATACCGTAGAGATCCACTGCTGATGCTATGCATCAATCTGGCTGGAACATTCTCTCTGAGAATACAGAGAAGGATGATATCATTTAGAAAAACGTTGTGCTTTCAATTTCAAAAAACATGAAATATAAAAGTGGTGCCAGATGGGTGATGTAAATATCCAGAATTTTTGAAGAGGTTGTTTGTGTGAACCGGCAATTTTTAAACTTTTGGATTTGTCTGTTTCATACAGTTTGCCAAAGGGCAGATTCAACAGATTATGCCGCATGGGCAATACGGCACTTTAGCAAACCTCACACGAGCTATCAAAAAACCGTTCAGCCCAAAACAACAATTCTCAAAAAACAAAGCTAACTTGACTGACGGGAATGATGGCATGTTTTATGGAGCCGATGACAGCTTCTTTGTGCATGGACACACATTTGGGCGTGTTCATGTTGGTGCACATGTGTACCAACATGAATGCACATGTGCATCAACATGAACATTGAGTTGAAGACATCAGCTCTAAAAATGTATGTAGGAACCATAGCTGCGAAAAACTAATTACTGATTATTGATTATATCAAACATCAGCAATTGACAATTATCTGTAATGTAAAAAATCCTTCAACACGTTTAACTTCTTCTGATTGCATGATTTTACCATTTCATCATAAATCTGTTTCATTCAGTTGTTTTCACACTCTCATCCAGTCACTCTCTCCCCTCAGAGACACACACCTCCTCAGATGAGTCACTTACTTGGAGCTGACTTTATGTTGCAGAACCCAGAGTCTTAACTTCTTAACTTATTCAACAGAAATTCACTTGATTCTTATTCATAATAACTTCTTACACAATTTGCTCTTATTTTTCAATATAAAGTAATCAAAATAAAATCATCATGCCAATCCTTCTGTGTTCGTTCTTCAACCTTTCTTGACATCCATACATGCATGACTGCAACGGGTGTGCAAATATTAACGGGAAGAGTCAGTCATTTGTGCTTAATGAATCGCTATTTTAATAGTGGGTTTTGTTTTTTTTGCTCTATGTGCTCTATTTATTGAAAATTGCAAAAAATAAATAAGTAAATAAAATGAAGTGCAGTCCCTTCAGTTCTAACCAAAGATGCACTTCCCAAAAGACCTAGAAAATCATTGTAGTACTACAGGTGGAAAACTCCCAGTTGGCACGAGGTAAGAGGAATTCTTTTTGACACCATCAGCTCTCACAGAGAATCCTTAATATATTTCCTCCTCAGCGTGAGGGTTCGGGGCTCAGAAGTTGTCAGCTTTACAGCTCATGTAGCTGTGCCGGAGAATTCAAAGTGAAGTGGGCAGCGCAAGGAAAACGGTGATAAAAAAAAGAAAATTAGAAGGTCTCAATATATGCAAGACCAGGCGAGCAGTTTCCCACCAGCTATGATGTGGGGAACGCATTGCTTTTGATGTGATCCAAAAGGGAACATCAATGTTGATCCCCCCTACCTCCCTGGCTCCCGGGTAAACCTGAAAATCTGGAAGGACCAGAAGGTTAGAGCGAAGCAGGAAAATAACCGGGGCATCTCTGGCAAAAAAAAAAGTCTGACTTAAAAAGAAAACACCCACTCTTTGTTGGCACTGAGATCGTCTTGTAACCAACAAATTGAGCACAGCTAAAAGGGTCAACGTTGCAGAGCCAAAGACAGAGGGCTGAGAGGAGCCCAGGGCAGCGCTGCACGCAGAAATGTGCCGTTTGTACTCCAGCGAGGTCACGGTCTGAATCGTTATCAAAGCAGATGAGCTCCGCTTTGTGTCTTGTTTCTCAGCTACACAGCAGACTGTCGAGGCCGCTAATGGTAGCCCGCGTGGTGTCAGCCCCGAAATGCTCGTGGGTGGCATGCAAGAGCTCGCAGTGGGTTAGATGTGGGAAGTCTTTTATCCGAGCCTTATCATGTTGTTGGCCACTGTACTTGACATCTCTGAATATTTTCTTATGATATACAGTATGAGTCCAACCTTGTAGCACAATTTCATGAAACTGAAAAAACTTTCTTCCTCTGAATCTCGGAGTTTGTTTTTTTGTCTTGGTTCTAACCCAAATCGAGGAACAAACAACTACAAATGTAGTTGTGTGACAGAGATTATGCAGTAAATTTCCACACTCTTGAGACTGACTACTGAATGCAGGGTGTGACACACAAACAATGACTGCTTGTTTCTGTGCAGGTAATGTCACATGTGAAGAAAACAGGTGAGTCAACTTATATGTAAATATGTGGTTTTAAACAAAGAACAATGAGCAGAAAATGCAATGAGCAATGAGCAGCTCATGCACAGCTAAGCTAACTGTCTCCTGACTGCATAACTTGTGAGAGAGGTATCTCATCTAACTACTACCAAGGGAGTCAGTTAGCATATTGTTACCTGTGGTACATCATTTTAACAGTTATTAACAAATAAATCACCTGCTTACCTCCCGCTGTAACAGCTTCTGTCCGCTTTGCTTGTTGATCCATTTTCCATCAGGCATCACTTGGGACAAACCTGGGTCAGGTGAGCCCCATGTGATGAGGCCAAAGTTGCAACCTGTTACTCACACATGTCATCATGTTGGCTTTTGTTTGTTTGGTGACATGACACCAACACAGAATTATCCACTTCCCACAAAACCGATGCCTGGTTTGTACTATTCATATTATTCTATTTGTGGTAAATAAATGGACTTTATCTTTCAGGTCTCCCACGTGTGTCCTTTTCCTACCGCAGTCTTAAGAGCCAGGGTAGTGACCGTCATAATCAAGTAAAACATTGAGACGATTCCCTTGGTGCAGACACAGTGCTTTGTACGTTTGTATAACCTCCAATTTAAAATCTGCACTGTAAAAACCAAAAGTGTCTTGTATGACTTTTCAAAGAAATGTGTTATGCTAAAAAGAAGGTGAAGGAACCTTTGTACAACTCATTTGCCTCTTCAAAGTGTTTTTTTTTAGTATTTCAAAAGTAATAGTCTGAGCAAAGACTGTGAAATCCTCCTGCATGTGAAATCGCTGGACATGATGAGAATTTGGTCTCTTTGCTGTGGCCTCTGATGAGATCAAGGTGCTCGCTCAGTCTTAAACCTTCTTTCACATTGTCCTCCTGAGACTACGACCACAAATGCAAAATGACCAGATGCCTTATAGTCCACATGAGGCTGCTTTGACCCATGAGAGGTTTGGAACTTAACTGCAATAGCTGTTGAAATTACCTTTCCAAATTCCAATGAAATGCAATAATTGGTTCCATGGGAGTGGCAAACAATTTCAAATTCATAATCTATAAGTCAGAGGATGAGCCCACCGGTGCTATTGATCTGTGGAACTTTAAATTAGTTTTGCAAAAACTTCTTCCAAACGAGCGCGGGTATGAATTCTGTTTTGTGTTGCAAAAGGATGGATGTGGGTCATAGCGCACGACCATAACAGCTCCTGTGAACATCTATAAATATGTGAGAATCTCTGTGGGAAAACAACAACAACGCAAATTATTTCGATGATGCGAACTGGCTAATGCCATTATCCAGCAAATGCTTCACATTATCATCATATTTTGGATGCCACTTTTTGATGGCTTGTGCTGGGGCGACTTCCACCCCCCCCATCCCCCCTGCCAACATCCCTGCGCCAAAAAAGAAAACTGTCTCTGAGGCCTCATCCCTCTGTCTTAATGTAGACAATTACATTTAAAGACGGGCGTTATGTGTGCATGTGTTCCCTTCTGCTCCTGCCTTCCTTCAAAAATACTGCCAGGAAGAAGACTCTCTTCCTCGCACCCCCCACCTCCACCCCCCTGAAAGGTCAAACTTGTCATTAGCTGTGAGGCTCTTCACTGCTTCGTCTCACATAATTCAGGAGCCCTCTGCAAAAATAATTGCTGCAGGAGTTCACCCCCCGGCTCAGTAATCTGTGCAATGTCACAGAACACAAAGTCCTTCTACCGTTTTTGTATTTCGGCTGCGTTGCAGCAACTTTAAAGAAACAAATTACCGTGTCTCAACAGCTCGTGCTGTGTCAAGGTCTTTTTATTAAACAATGTGAGTCACAGCTCTCTCTACAGTTTGTGATATTTCAGCAACCTATTTACCAATGACATATGCAAATAACAGACTTATTTATTCACAGCTTTAATGGCTTTTATTCTGTTGACACGTTACTAAATTTGTTTCATAAGTTTGAACTATTAAGTATTTCTTCTACATTGTGTACCTTCTTTGTAAAAACTGCACAACAGCTGTTGTTGAATGCTGGAAGTCATTACTGGAGTAAATAATGTTGTATTTTTCACTATGAGATTTAAAAGACTTGGCGTTCAACCCTGATCCTACGACTCCCACGTCCTGCCGCTTTTCACTTGAGCCATCTCATCGGGGAGTGATGCACACAAGGTGAACGCAAGGTGAATCCAAATAACTGCCATTAACTCTAATTAACTGTAATTAAGCGTGCGGCAGGACCAATGAAAACCAGCGGTAATTGGAGACAGGACTGGGAGCTGCTGGTTTCTGCTCTTTGCATTTCCAAAAGAAAAGTACAGCTAATCCAAAACAACATCTTTTTTTCACTGATCGCACTTCTGTGTCTTTCATCAAAGTCCATTTATCAAAAAAATATATATATGTGACTATCTGGACCCCAACCTAAATTGATTTTCTTCAGATTTCTGTTTGAAGATCAGACTATTATTATTTAGAGGTCAAGATGATGAATCAATAGCTTCTATTCCTAATATACTTAAGGTTAATTGGGCTGTAATGTCAGTTTTTAGTCCACAGACGACAGCAGATGACATGAAATAAAGACAGAGAAAGAAAGATTTAGAATAACATGCATGCAACAAGGTCAGTGCTTTCAGCCCTTATGCCACTGGGGTACCAATTATTCCTTGGCTGAAGAAGCAGAGGATCTATCCTTTACATGAAAGATCACTCATCCAGATCTTCTGAGTCAAAGACTCTCTAAACTTAAGTAAAAATCAGATGAAAGGCTCTTATCACCGAAGCATTAAACCTGCCCGCACTCGTCTCAACATAAAAGCAGCGGACTGAGGCATCAGTCGGTGGTGGTCAAAAGGCAAATGGATGTTTACTTATGGAAAATTAAGATGGGAGGCCACACAGGCAGAGGCAATTTCAGGGCTTTTTTTTATCATTATGTCCACTGATTTGCGTTGCCCCTCTAATAGCTGAAATTACACTTGTATCCAACAGGGAGGTTTCATGAGCCAAAGCACATCTCCAGCTGACTCTGTTCGTGCCATTATCATAAATGCGATGACTGCGTCTCCTCCCCAGTATCCGGTTTCTGACCGAGATGACATCTGGACCCAAATGCAGACAGAGGCAGGCAGGTGAGGGAGTTTACTGAACAGCAGCGTTCAAATCATTAAATGATGCAAAATAAAAAACAAACCCCAAAAACCTTGGGACCTCAGGAATACGCTGGAGGGAAAAAATCCAGAAGATGAGCCAACAAAGACAGAGGGAAAGACCATAGAAACACTCGGGACTCGTGACTTGAGACTTTTCCAAACAAAGACTGGACAGGCTTCTTCTGTCACTGTCTGTGAGAGGGTCATGCATGAGGATGCAGGACTGCGTCTGCTGTTTTTATGAGTGTATTGGTTGGAAGTCAGTGTGTGTGTGCATGTGTGTGAGAGAGAGAGAGAGAGAGTGCCACGAGCGTGATAACAGAGTAGCATCAAATGAGTCCACTTGGCCTTCCTTGGTCAATATCATGAGAATAATAAATTAGCTTTCTAAATTTAATGTCGAGGCAACCTAAGTGGCATTAATAGAAACATTAATGATGTCTTGAGGCACAGAATGAGTCACGCAGTTTGCTTTCTTTTTAAACATCAGTCTCGTCGCAGAAGGCGGAGACAAAGTCGTAAGCACGCTGCGTGGGGTGAAGCTCGGTTATCCAGGTGTTTGTGAAGGCAACATGTCTGCTGCAACATCGTCTGGACTTGTGGTTTAAGTCAGACATAAACACAATACCTGGAAAAGTACCGTCACACAAACCACATGAACTTATCGCTTAAAGTTTTTATTGACAATTTTTTTTCTTCTCTTCTGGACAGTAGAACAAACCCAAATATTGCACAAAAAACACAAACTTTATAACAAGGCCTGCAAATTGTAATTCATTGACATTCAGTTGAACAGCAGAAACTAAATCATTTCTGGAAGGGTAGAAAATTTTTTATAAACTTTACTGTACACATTATACAAATGAAGATCCGTTACAAGCTCAGATGACAGATATGCTCTTTCGAGTAAAGGACGGCATTGCGTGTTGTCGCTGTTGATCGTGAGGATGAAGACGAAGCCGATGTTCGCAGAGAAGCGACTCTTATGATGAAGATGAGGATGAGGTTGAAGGTGTGATTTTGTCAAAGTCAAAGTTGGGGAACGCGCGTGGGGAGAGGATTATGAATGTGTTGCAGCAAAGCATTTTGGGCACAAATGACAGCAAATGAGGCAAAACAATACGATGCGGTTTAAAGAGGGACGAGCCAGGGACAAAAATACTTTCATTCAAAGGATGACAGCAGATTCAGAGCACATCTGAATCAGCAATATGAATCAAAATGTAGACCAACTGTCATCAGAAAAACAGGTCATACTGTATTGTGAGTCAGGCTAATCTGTTCATAGTACTCTTCACCCTCTCTTTTTTTTGGGAAAAGCTGCTCGTGTTTGACATCATTCTGTACGTTCTCAAGTTTTCACCACTTTGATTTGATGACAGATGGAGTCACCTTTTTTAACCTTCCAAAAACAAAACATGGAAATAACAAAGTAAATCATGTGAGAAGCCCTTTCAGCGTGCTCCCTTGTATAACAGTCAAACCGAGGACAGCTGAGACTTCACCGTCCTCCTTTCTTAGTTTTTGGCTTTAAAGGAATAGGATATCTCTTTCTTGCCAATAGTTAGACAATGAACACAACACATATCAAACTCCAAATGTGTATTTCCCAAAAGGTTGCACTGTTCCTTTAAGGCTAACTGGGATGCAAGACCATCTTCACCTTTATACACATAGTTTTTTTATTGTTATTTTTTTGATGGGTTTAACTGATGCTGTTTCATATATTTTTTTATATTACCACAGACTTTGGGAAAATTCATGCATGCACTTCCTGCAGCCCGTCATGTTTGTCTTTGTCACTGTCAGCAATGAACCGTAGACAGTTCTTAGTCGGGAAAATAAACATCTTTGGATCTGCTCATCTGCATTTGTCATGGAAAGCTGGTTTCCCATGCATGAATGTGTGGCACCATACTGAAACATATTATGTTGGGCAAAATATTTCATTTTACAGTCGAGCTGTCTTTTTCTTTATGTGACCTGTGTGTGTGTGTGTGTGTGTGTGTTTGATTTCAACAGGGCCTCATTAGCCGAGCACATTTAGGAAGGTAAAGAGGAATTACAGAGAAATAGGTCTAACAGGGTTTGTCCTCTGCCCATGCTGTGTACACTCACACAGGATGCAGAGCTTCATTGTCTAAAGAGAGCAGTGTAAAACAGCAGGAAGGTCTTTCAAACTTTCATGTGGGCGCCGAGTTGAAGTGTTTTTTTCCCTTCCATCCCAAGACAACAAGCTTATGTCACAAAGGCACAAGGAGTTGGACCCAAATGCAGACCAAGGCAGGCAGGCTGCGGGAGAAGGTGCTTGGCCATGATTCTGATTTCTCTGATTAGAGAAATTTTGAAATAACAAAAGGAAAGCAAGGGAAAAAAAAACAAAAACTTGAAAACCAAGAAACTCAGGAAAGCTGGGAGGTGTGAACGGAGACGAACTGGGGAAGAATGAGCGGCATAAATCCACACAAACGGGAACAAAAAGACAGCACGGCAAAACAGATGGAAAAAAAGGAGCGGCCAAAGCAAAGAGCAAAAGAGCGACAACACCAGGGAGGTTGAGATAATGAGACGCAGGGAGGGCGGGGCAGGTAATCAAGCACAGGAAGCAAAGCAACACACGTCACACTAAACAACAGCTGTTATGATGGCCAGGTTTTTAGGTACACCTAAATGAAACTAATCATATCTAATACAACAGCCCTGCAAAAACCTTCTTCTTTGATGATTCCTCGATTAATCCACTGCTGAAAATAAAGCCCCAACACATGCACAGGTTACTATAATGAAACTATACATTTGAGCCAGTTATTCTTAAGATTCATGTCTTTGGGGTTGAGTGCCACAGACAGGGTCTATTGATTGTTTGATGGATTAATACACTGGTTTTGCACTGGCAGTGCACACGATTCGAACCTCCCCACCAGGTTTGTATTGTGTGATCCGTGTGAAGTTTTTAAACACATGGCCCCTTCAGAAAGAATCACCTTCTTTCATCTGTGCTGATTGAGCATTGTTCAATCTGAATGAGAAGTTCTGAATTTCTGGGAATTTTAAAGTTGAACAGTGGCGAGGGCAAAATAAAACAAACAGGTTAATTACCTGATTCATGTAAAGGGTGTTAGGAGCTGCAGCTGTCGTGGCATGACACGTGCTGATGCTTAATGAGACTCTTGCTTTGCTCACTTTGTTGGTAATCAGTACATTACTACAAGTAGCCATTGTATCATGTCAACGCAGGGCACACCAACTAATCCTCTCCCTCTGAGCACTGTAATTTTTTGTTTGTTTTGCAAAAGGTAAAGTGTGTTAAATTATATTTAGTGATTGCGGAGTGACACAGACCAACCCCGAATCACAAATAAGTGATTTTCTGGCTGCTTCTGTGTGAAATTTGAGTGAAGCCTCTCGAGTGCTCTCAGCAGAGTATACAAGCAGGGACGTGAGATTTTTAAAACTATGCCTTGATTAGCAAATCAGAATCAGGCCTTATTGGAAGACATGTTCCCTAAATTAATCAAAACATGCCTTAGATTTGTATGAAACAAAAGACATTTCAGATTACACGTGAAATGCAACTATGAAGGGCAATTAGTTAAGTCTATGTAATCAGCACCTTAATGAAATATTAACCTACTTACCTTTACCCTTTTCTATTGAATTGTATGTTTTCTTTATTCTAATTGCACAGCCTTGAGGTCGTTAGACACCTACTCGTGTGAGGGAAGAGTTTGAGTAATCTATTAGCTCGGTGACTCGCACCAACACACAAACACACACACACACAATATTCTGGCCCATTTTCTGTATTTTGTACATGCGTACAAAAGTACGTCACCAGTCACCTGGAGGTTTGATATTTTGGAGGCAAATTCCTCAGAGGAAAAAAAGAGCCTTCGTTACCCTGGATGCAATTATCAATAAAGATGTTTTAACATTCGTGTGGCAGGTATTTCATTTTTCTTCACTCACTGGGAAGAGAACAATTTGTCGGTCCAGACAAATGGGTGTGCTGATTTCTAAGTTAGCAGACCATGTAATGGAATCAATTAAAGTGAGATATTCTCTTAGGGAGGTTTTCATTCACTTCACGTGCGTTTGGTACCTCTCTGTCTCGCTCAGTCTCACAAAGTGAAATTGAAGGAATGCGTTCAGATTTTTAAAACAGATGTGATGTTTTACAATTGAAACAGTGGAAGAAACCATGACAGACAAAAATGACCTTTAGTATGAAATGGATGATACTATTCGAAAGGTGGTTCAAATCCTGGGATCATCTCTGAGCGACAAAAATAAAGAAGCATTTTTTTCCCGCTGCTGCTGATGCCCTTGAACAAGGCACTTAACCTGCCGTCTGCACAGATGCAGCTGTTCAGTGGCCACCAGTAGAAGTCTGTCGATGTGCTGGGCAGCTTGCAGATGTGAACGTCTGTGCAGATGTGCACAATATGTGGCATTCACACGACTGCACAGTGTTCACAGTGTTAATGTCAACCCTGCCTTTTAGAAATTAAGTAAATGCCTTCTCAGTTAGGTGGTATGAAGTTGCAGCGTCGCCTGGGTTTTTTGAGTCAAAGTACTGCACTGTGGTATATTATTGTAATTTGTAGGAGACTTGCATGTTGTGGGAGAATTTTTTGGTCACAGGCACAGCAAAAGGAAAAACCTTTTAAAAAATACACATTTTGAAGTTTCACTTTCTGGACGCAAACTATAAAGATTTTGGTTTTCAGATAAAATAAGTGATTAAATGTTACTTAAAACCCCTAAAAATATTAGAATGTTTATTGGTTAATATTCCAAAAAGAACTTAAATCATGAATGTTTTGCTTCAATCATCAGAAGTTGATGCTGTGGAGAAATAGTCTTCAATGGATGACGACCAAAATCACTGACTATGGTATTCTCAAAAATGTGTCCTAATGACTCCCTTGCATAAATTGCACACTCCAGATGTTGTAATTAACAGATGTGTGAGCTGTTGAGAAAAAAAATGTCTCTCGGGGGCTACAAAGTTGAGAATGATACCACTGCATTAAAAACAAAACATATATTTGCAGCTGAAGATGAGTTGCAGCATGGCATGAGCGGCGGCGTGTGCGTGTTGACGTGCGGTTTTGGGGAGTCGGGCTTCAGGCATAGAGTGGGGAAAGGCCTCTCTGTTTGAAAGTCTGCGGCGTGTTTTGTCGCCCACTCTGTCAAAGTGGGCAATACTGACCGCTAAAGGGTCCAATCAGGCATGAGGGGAAACATGTACGTGTCAGAGCTGGAGAGGAGGAGCAGGAAAGGTGGCGGTGGAGGTTGTGAAAGCGAGGTGGGGCGAGAGAGGGGAGGGCGGGTGGGTGGAAGGGCGGGCGGGCGGGCGTTGGAGCAGATGTTAGCAGAGCTGAGGACGAGCTTCACACAAAGACACAGTCCCATCGATGCCTTGGTTACAGCCTGGAGCAGGGAGGGGAGGGAGGGAAAACAGAAACACCATTATAATTCGAAGGCATCTCAACAATGCAGCGCTGCAGGACACCGCACTGTTAACAGATTGAGACAAGGCAGGGCACAAGAAACCAAATGGAAAACATTGTAGTTCAGGTGTGCTTTTCATTTCTGCCAAGGACAGCAGAGAAGACAATGAACTAATGTGGAAACAAACACATAAACATGTTCAATTGGTGAGAATTTCATGTTATGGTTCTGAGGCTTGTAAGGTCATATTGCATGAACTTGCTGTCTGAACATAGCCACAAAACAACACATTAACTCACAAATGACCCACACACACGACGCTGACAAAACTGCAAGAAAGAAATTCAGTACAGTAAATGCATTAATTAAGAAAAGTCAAGATCTATACAAGCTTTGAGAAATTTATAGCAGTTATCTTAGCGTAGATCAGAAATCAAAACTACAGGAAAACCACAATGGGCCTTAACGAGCCAGAGCGGCACAGTCGTCGCACATTATCCGCCAGATGGGCCGGCACAGGGCCCGCTAGAGGGGACGACAGGGTCACATCCTCCATCCTCTTGCATTATGTAAGGTTTATTTTTGGGATCAAACCAGCCTGGGTTTTGCCAAGTGGCTGTCGGACAAGTCAGCCAGTCTCTGGCTGTCAAGCACCACGTGAAATGGCCGACAGTTTGACCGCCCGCAAAACTTCCGCCTCCCTCCCTCCCCAGATGCTGTGTGTCAGACGGGCCGCCTCGCTGATTGTAATTATTCAGGCAGGATAAGAAGTTTCCACCTGACTCGGTAGCAGCAGTGTTTCTGGCGCTAGAGTTAAATTTACTTGCTCGCTGAATGTGGCAAACAGCTGCGTGGGATTTGTTGCCGTGCACGTACAGGTGTTTCTTAGCCTCGAGGCCTGACGAGTAAAGCTGAAACTTCAGGACCCCCCAACCCTTGTCGTATATGGCAAACTTAGCAATGCTTCTGCTTTTTCCCTCTCTCTCCTTCTCCGCTGCTCTAATGAAATAGCTCTCCGGCACAATGAGCCACGTGGGTGTCTTTAAATGAATAAAGAGAACCCCACGGTCCTGGGAGGCTGTGTAGAGCTAATCCGCTGCTCTAAATCGACTGTTGTTCAAAGACGCACACTGGTGCCCTTTTGTAGTCCCACATCGTGTTTGTGGAGGTGAACAATGACGCGATCTAATTAGCCTCATTAATCTAACTGAGGGCCTACGAGAAAAGGAAGAAGAGGAAACTCATCTTCAGCTGTTACGGGTTGTCAGAATGTGATGTTCAGTCACTTATATGGTGCTGTAATTAGATTTTTGTTAGGCAACAACCTATCTTTCCCACTGCTACATGACGTGGTGATTCCCTACATTTCCCAGAATGCCTCATTAAAAATCCCCTGAAGGACTTGTTTGCCTTCAGTTACAGTACATGTGGGTCGCAGAGAGCAACAGCCATAGGATGGATAGCAAGAGGGAGAAAATACGCTAATGGTAGCCAACTAACCAAATGACCTCTTACTAAGAAAGTTACAATTAAAGGGAGAATGTTTGCTGGACAGTGATCTCTGTGGATACCAGTGGTAAGTGCAGGACGACTACACATTAAATTTCAATTGTCTCTAGGCAACTGCACTTTGAGATGGAAGTGAACCAGGATCCACAGGTGGCAACAAACACATCGGCACTCGAAAACATTTTTTACCTGCGTCATTGTTGCTTTTACATTTCCTGTTATCAGCTCACATAGTGCCACAATCAAAGAGTGGATTGGATGAAAAACAATGGTGACTGAGAGCAAAATCAAAAAGGTGACGTGCAAACATCGGGACAAATATAAAGAAAAATCACAAAGAAATATTCTGTGAATGACTTATGAGGTTTTTTTCATGCGATCCTCAGCAGTAGATTAATTTGGTCTAACTTTCAGCCTCTGGTTAAATTTCCTTTGTTTTCTGTCTTTTCTGTAGTTTCTCTCTCACTTTGATCGTAGCCGTTTCCATAAAGACACATGCTTCCAGGTTTCATTGACATAATATTAATTTTGATTTTATCATGGTGCAAACTAAATGAAATATAGAGTTATGGGTTGGGTTTTTTTCTACAACTGAATGTACTTTAACAAAAAACGCACTCGACCTTATCAGGTTCCAACACTTTTAAGACTCTCGACAGAAACCAAACATTCATGCTCTGGTGGGCTTCAGCCTCCATGAGATTGGGTGATGTGGATTTTTTTTTACGCTTCAGCGGCCGAGGCTGGACCTCAGAGGTGGAGAAGAAGAAGTGGAGGGAGGAGGATGAGCTGTGTAGACAGGCAGAGCTCTCATCTATCGATCTATCTGCTCTGTAACCTGACTAACTCACTCTCTTTCTTCAATAAGTCGTGTTGTATACACACATAATCAAACACACACGCACAGACACAAGCACGACCAGCTTCTTCAGAGATATTAAGACAATTGGAAGATAGAAACCCACTGATCAGTTTCTCCCTAATTAGCCTCAAAGCTCATTTCAAAGTGTAAAAAGTGGACACACACAATGTCCTTGGCTCCGCTGTGGTTTTCTAACCTGCAATTCTGGCCAAGTTACACAAGAATAACCGCTGTGGGGAGTTGAGAGGGCTGTTCACCCTGTATACACCTGCAATTAATGTGGTCTATATCTGGACAAGGAAATGCATATCAGTGTGAGGTGTAAACATACGTAGAACAACTAGTGACCCATTAGTGTAATCAGATGGAATCAGCTAGTCTGGCTCGCTCTGCAGTTAGATCTCAGCCAGTTGTGAATGCCAGTAGATTCTTTTTCTTAAGAAAAAAAGATTCAGCAAGTTGAAAGGCCAGGTTTCTGTTTTTTGTTTTTTTTTCTCCCTGCAAATGCTACAGTAGTAGCAGTAGCTAAAAGATTTGAAAAAGGTGAATTAAAAAATAATAACTCCCATGACATAATTTCCCTTGACCTGGGATGACGCACCTCAGCTAACTAATTTCCAGATATGATCACAAAATTACTTTCTGTGAAGGAAGACTTGCTAACTACCAGCATGTCTTTTCTTTCTTTCAGTTACGCTTTATGGATTCCATTAACACTTGTCTCAGATCTGATCACCGAGCCAGCATTCCGGCTACAGGCGTCATCATGCATTTACACTCTGCATTGACATGCATTTACATGTTAATGCAGAGTGTAAACTGGAAACTTGGAGATCACTTTTCTCAGCTGTGCTTTGTATTGGATTACGTTCCCCTCTCCAATGATGGAGGGGCTCTCTGAAGGCCAGAAATGGTGGCAATAAATTACATTACATATTAAATTTGTGTTGGCACATTATTCTTTTTGTATTACTTTTTATAGTTCAAACTGTTATTTATTTTCTTTTGGTTAATTATGAGGCCCTATAAAGAGCCGAGAGGTGGACGATTTTGTTAGAAAGCAATATTGGTAAAGATTTATACTCAAAGGGATCATTTAATTTCATGGGGAATTCCATGAGATAAATGTTATGGATGTCTTTCTATCTGTCTTTCACAAATGTAATGAAAAGAAGTGCTCCCAAAGGAAAGGTAGCAATAACACTAACCTTAAACTCAACATAACAGTCTGTTTAGCTCAGTTTGTTGGGAACCGCTAAGTCTGATCACTGAGAAGTTTATTTCTCAACCTATTTTAACAAGGATGTGTTGAACAGAAACCACTTTAAACAGATTTTGTGTCTGTTTACCGCTGTGGGATGACACTCCAATATATACACAGGTTTTTTTCTCATAGTGTGGACAACTGGGAATACTGCTATGCTAATGGAGACTAAATTTATGTTTTTAGGTCACTGTTTCACAGAGAGCTGCAGGGTGACTGCTTGCATTGTCATTTACTTACTGTATAAGTATCAATAGCAACAAGCGGCATGTTTTGGCGTATTTTATCAAAATGTGTTTGAATTAGGTAAAACCTTGGTCAACCAAACCCATCCTGTGAAGTCAATTATGGACAAACCCCCCACTATAGGTGAATGTTTCACTCAGCTTAAACATTGTATGTCTTCAATAAACACCTAGAAGAAAAAGATAGCTGCCTCTAGTCTCAAAAGCCTAAAAATATTTTGATTAGAGCATCACAGCCCCTGCAAGTGAGTACTTGAGTGTTTGCCATCAATGTTGCACTTCTTAAAATCAGAAAAAAATATCACAGCATCAAATGAAAACTACTTAAATGAGTAATCAGAAATGATTACAACTGTTTAGGTAGTAAGCGCTGATTCACTGCCAAGTTTGTTCTGTGAAGATGTGTTAAAAATTTCAACCAAAGTAAAAAAAATGGATAACGGTCGACTAAGATAAAAGATGACATAAGAGAAACAGAAAACATCCAAAATGAAAACATCTTTTTATTGTCATACACTTTGTAAAGGATGAGTGCAAATAAAAGAGCTTGTGATCAAAATCTACTCATCACTAAGCCATGGACCATATAAGGCATCTTTAAATACAAGCTTCATTTTTTTTTTTTTTGGCGCTATCATCTACAATACAAGGCCGGAATCAAGGGGGGGAGGAAAAAAACAAAACAAAACACGACACAGCATCAATGTTTATGCAATTAGAAGGAAAATGGAGGAAAAAGAAACATAAATGTGCCAAAAAAACACAACCAAAAACACAACACAATTTATACATTCAAAAGAAAGAAGTCAAAAAATCCACAAGGAATATTGGTATACGGCAAGTGACGATAAAACATAGTCTACAATCTGTTATGTACACTTGGCACTAATGTTAGGTTTTTTGATTGTTGTCAGGTCAGGTTGTCAACTCTAGCATGTGCACAGATCTGAACTCTTTTTTTTATTATTTAAATGCTAGTCTTATCATTTATATGATCTATATAAATATACGGAAACAATCTCAAACAAAGCTGTTGAAAAGTTTTGCAAAGCCGGATGTAAAACTTCATTAGGTGTTGAGATCAAACTGCTCAATGGACAACAGTTCATCAGAAAAATGCTCACATATGTTATATATATTGTGTTGAATCGTTGATAGTCCATCTCATGCACTTGAAATTTGTAAACAGTACAAATATAAATGATCCACTTACAATATTTGAATCCCAGCAATTCCAAAATAGACAGACAGACTCCAGAAACAGCAGCAGATTGTTTGTATGCATTTTCCAACACTGGCAGATGTGTAAATAATGAGGTGGAAAATGGCTTTTTAACATGACTGGATTGTCTCCATCTACTCGACGTGGCTAGAGAGAGTCAAAAGCAGTATACAGCTCAGATGACGCCCTGACTTCCAACTCATGACGATATGACTCAGATTTGCCTCCAAAACATACGTTTGAAATATATAATATATGTTATGAAGTAGAAAAATGGCCTGATATGTTTTTTCTGATATGTTAAGGAAAGTTCAGCCAGATTTAAGTTGCTTACTCTTTTAACTGTGTACTCCAAGAAGTCAATTCAATCTTCAATCTAGATGTAAATAAAATATTTAAACAAGAAGGTAAATTTAAGATAAATTGTTCCACACAGTCACTTTTTCAGCTGTGTTGTAGTCAACAGTTACCTATTCAATGCCAAGGCAGGAATAAAGTTTGTTTCGTTAAATAAATTAACAAAAGCCAAAAGCTATTATGTCCAAGTTAAAAAACAGATAAGAAATAAGACAGGAGGTGTCATAAGGTCTGCTGAACAAACTATGGATCTTTTGTTTTTAAGGTTCATTCAGACTGAACATGAAGAAAAAATTCACCTTGTTTTATTAATACAGACCTTAGCCACAGCTAGCTAACAACACCCACCAACTCTCTGTCGAGCTGATTAGCGCCACTTCGAGTGAATGGAACTGTGCCAAAATCTTTGCATTCAGTCTGAACAAACCTTTATACAGCTTATTGTTCTATTATTACATTACATAATTTTCAGTGATTGGAAAGTTTCTTTAGGTAGCTAGCGTTGATTAAGAAGAGTTAATCTTCAGACATTTCCACTTTCTAGCTGACTACCTTTAAAAACGTTTACTCACAATTTGTCACCACTGAGATTAAATGTTTTAGAAAAATGCACAGCATAAAAGTAAAAGCAAAGAAGTAAAAGGATTTCTTTCAGGATAAAAATATGAGGCAGGACTTGAATTTGAAGATTTCAGATTCAAAGGTGACTACAACACTGCTTTTAGGCAATTCCAAACACATTTCAACAGACCAAAAAGAAACTCCAAAGTTCGCTTTGGCTCCGTTTTGCCTGCCTATTTAAAAGTCATGTGCTCTCCCTTTATGCATCTAACAGTCACATCATTACTGTACTAGGAATATTAAAACCTCTTTTTCCTGTACCGCTCCGAATCACTCTGGTCCTCCGACCTAGGCCGGCTGGCAACAGGTCTTGAATCCATTTCAAACTATTTAATTAAACTGTGTCATATACTACACAGAAAGCTAACGTGTCATTTTCAGGTTTTCTGTAGAGTCTGCAGAGTTCACGTATTAATTGAATTTTCAGAAAATTACTGCACTGACTATACAGTTGCAAGCTTTTGATTTTTACTAGTATCTATTATATTCAGTATCTATCAACAGCAATTTAAAGTAAATAATATACATTTATTTTTGGGAAATGGGGGATGGGGGGGGCTCAGTGTTTCTGCAGGGCAATCAGTTGTTTTAACTGTTGATGAGATACATTTCAAGCGTCAGCAATTTGACAGGACAACGTCAAGTGAGGGAGTCCTAGTCTGACCAGCAGTTTCTTTTTTTATGTCTTTCTCTAAAGTCTGTTATTGTTCAAATGTCTCGCATAAGTTCACAGGCAAAATTCAAAGCATGGGCTGATCAGAGAACAGTCTCCCATCAAAGAACTGTGCCAACACATCCCCACATAAACAGGGACGCTGGCCTCTTCACATTCAAATGGTACGGTGAATATAAGAGGACATTTTAGGTTTAAATAAAGCTTCTGAGACAAACATGACTTATACAGACATCCACACCATGAGGTAACACTGACAAAATGGTCTACACAGTTGACAGACAAAAGGAAATGGCAAAACAATATTTTGAAAATATACAATGTGTGTGTGATGTACAATGTTACATTCATTCAAAACAAATAAACGACATGGAAAAAAATCTACATTTGTTCTCGAACATGTTTTTTTTAAGTACAGGATGACGTGATCAATCAAAGGTTACAAGTAAGATACATCCAGAAAATAAATCAAATATTATGAAGGAGAACAAGTCAATAGTAAACGACAAAAAAGAGATAAAGGAAATGATATCCAGTATGGTTCAAATCAAACCAAAGAAAATATGAGTCCCGACTGCTGTGAGAAGCTGGACAGTCAACTTATCTATACACACACATGCCAACACTCTATGAAAATACACACAGCACGGGCAGTTTTCATCACTGGGCTGGCTTTTGGATTCAGTGCATTCTTTAAGGAGGGGGGTTATTTATGTAAAGTTATGGCGGCTGTTTTTTTTTCTTTTAATAGTTGCTGATTGTTTTGCTGTTTTTGTGTCCCTAACTCATTTGACATACTCAGCTGACTTCCAGAAGTGCCCTGGGTGGGAAAGGCGGCGGTTCCGTTTTGGCAACTTTTCCAGTAAATCTACCAGCTTGGAGAAAGTGGGCCGCTCCTCCTGCTTGTACGCCCAGCAAAGGAGCAGAATGTCCTGGAAAAACACAGACCACGTGAGGTGAGAGGGGATGTGTGCATTCTGGTATTCTGAGAAAAGGTAAGATAGTTATGGTAGTTCTGCCTGCTGACTGCGCCCGGTCACCTGAACGTCCAGCAGTTACAGCACGAGCAGCAGCAGCTGTGACACACTGCTTATGGAGGCAATTATCGGACTTGAAATAGCGAAATCAAACCAATTTTTATGTTACGGTGAGCACAGCAGCCCCGGGCTTTACTTGGACTGACTCATCACAGCCTCAGTGTGAGGTTTGTAAAGAAAAGCTAGCTAATAGTGGCACGTGACCTGCAAACATTTGCAGCTACTTAGAGACTAAGCACAGCAAATTTGCAGGTAAACCTCCCGATCAGTTCAAATGGAGACTGGAGGAGTTTCAAGGTGAGAGGAGTTCAGTAAGCGAAGGGCCCATAGTGTCAGACAAGGTCTAAAAGACTAACTCCAACCAGACATGTCTACAGAGAGTGTCTGGTTGGAGTTAGTCTTTTAGACCTTGTCTAACTCTCTGTAGACATAAGCACAGAATATATTTTGTTACCACTGTCTCTTAGTTTAATCCATCTGTAATTACAATGCTATCCAGGAAAATTGTTCACATACATGTTATAACTACCAAAGTAATTCAGATGCATTTATGGATAATGGTGGCTAAAAATCTTCTAATTTACCCGTTTAGAAAGTTTTGTATTTGAAACTTATTTATTAGCATGTTGATAAAATTCTTCTTTCTGGGTATAAAGATCCACTTAAAGAACACTTAGAAGAAAGCCCCAGATTGCTTGTTGGTTATTAGCATTTATCATGTAAAGATTTTTTTTTTATAGATCATAGAACATGTTTGAATCAAATTAGGTGAGGATTCAAGGATGAAAAACATGCAGCATTTCATTTAAAAACAACAACTGACTCATGAAAAGTGACAATTGAATGGAAAAAATAAAATCTTACTGATATCTCCTTTCCCATGCCAGTTTGGGCGAGGTTGGGCTTCATCCCGCTGCCAATCTGCCATATGATCACCTCCGCTGGTTGACTCTTGTAAGGCCACTCACGTACGTGTAACTCGTACCAGATGGTGCTGGGAGGACAGTGGATAAGAGGGGATCAGTGCTTTTGGACCATCCAGTCAAGAGAGTAATACCACGAGGGAGGGTTCGCATTCCGACCAGTGCCGACGCCACCAGGCAACAGCTCCAAACCATCAAAACTAAGTGGGTTTACTCAGCTTTCAGCTGCAAAATCTTGCTGTTCGAAGACAAGGGCTGCCTTGAGCCTCAAGTTTTGAAGTAAAAGTTAAAAAACATTTTTAATTACTGCTCATGCATGATTACAATACACCACCCTCCCTGTGCAAATAAGCGGTTGTTCTCCTTCTCCTCCTACACGTCAAGTTTGAGTTGCACAAAAATAGCTCTTTGCCAGCAGTAGGGGGGAAAATATGACGGCTGATTGTTGATGAATATGCAAAACAGCCATGGGGGTCACCTCTAGGTAACGCAAGGCCTAACAGAGCAGCTGGACACTTCCCTTTTAAAGTCATATAATGACGAAAGCTCCATATGGGGGGACATCTGAAAACGCAATTGTGTTAGGAGTGAGCAGAGCAGGATCCACCTCCACATACGAATCAGTAACGGCAGCGGGGAAAGAATAAAATAAAATAAAAGGAATTATTATCATTATTATTATTATTATTATTATTACTTTATCTCCATCTTTCTTCAGTGAGCAGTGGAAGATTGAATTCACAAACACACACATTTTGGGATTTGTCAACTCAGAAGGGAAACTCTCACCCAAAAGCAAAGACATCTGACTGCTTGGAGAAGGGAAGCTTGTCCTCCTCTGTGTCTGGTGAGAGCTGCTGGATGATTTCTGGGGCCAGGTGACACAGCCAGCCGTTGGGGATCCTCAGTTTGTCTTCTCTCCGGCTGGCCAAGGAGAAAAAGCGGAGACTTGTCAGGGTTTATTTATCGGCTGTATCGTGCTGCCGAGCCATTAAAGATGTTAAAATGGTGCATTTTCATGACAGTCCATTGCAACAGATAGCAATAAAAACATAAGGCCATGATGTTGCTTTTCAATTAGTGTTTCCGAAAATTGTAAGTGCTTTAAGCATCGACTTGTATTGCTGTAAATTCTAGCCAATTTGTGCAACATCATCTACTTTCCATTTGTGCTTAATACATTTCAGGGCGCCTGCTAATTCACCAAAGGCACTTATCAGCTGTGAGAAAACGACAAACAAGTTCATCACAACTGCAGGATTTGGTTTGAATGAAGTCTTGATCTCAGTCTGTGGTAAACAGTACAATATCCGTTTGGATGCATTAAAATAAAATAATGTTTTGTTTTTGTCAGGACCGTGTGCAGATGTACTGAGACAGCTCACTATGCTGCTCTCACTCGTCCGTTTCCAAAAAGCTCTCACCACCTCCACTGGAAGGTTGATGAAAGTCCTGGCCCCGTGAGGTCAAATCTTGAGCGGACACAGTCTGTGATTGTGGGTGTGCTCAGCCATGATATGGTACATTACAGAAAATACACTCCGTTTGTCAGTGGAGTGAGAGCCAGTTTATGGCGTTTTGATGGGCACCAGGGATTCACTGTTTTCTTTGTATCGTATTTCAGTTTGTCCTCTACTTCTCAGCTTGTTCATTCGCTGCTGAATTTCTGTGCTCCTCTTTATTTTCTTGAGTGGAGAAATGGGAATTTCCTCCATGGTAATGGTAAAAATGGATAGAGGAGAGGCAGAACAGTTATTAAAGGATAGCACTCATGTACGCGATGCACGTTCCACCTACAACACAGACTTGATGTTGCACACAAACCCTTAAACTCTGAGTTCTTGTCTTATTCCACTAAAGAGTGCACTGTGGCACTGTATCTCATTACCCATAATCCACGTTGTGTCCTGTCAACAGGAGGATGCCTCCTGCTCATGCTCTAATTGTTTTGAAGGGCAACAGTGAAAACAGGGACAACAGTAACAACAGGGCAAAGAAGCAGAGAAGCGGACACAAGAATAAAAAAGGCTTGGTTAACAAAAAGTGTCAACTCTTGTAGCATGGAAAAAGATTGTAAGCAAGAAAGCAGGTTCAGTGAAATCAGACAGACATTCCCAGCCTTGTTCAGTTTAGTTGTAATGAAAAAAAATGAATGTAGTAATAAACTGGGGTGAGTGCTGTCAAAGCTTCATCGCTGACACACTGTCTTTTTCGTAAATACTTTATGTACACACTACCTTCATCCACTGAATTGCGTTGTCCCTACCTCATATGTGTCAGTACAGTCAGAATATTGTCCTATTTTGCACATGCTGGGAAACAAAACGCAACTACAGTGCTCCTGATGTGTACTGAACATAATTACCTGCCAGCCTGCAGGACCCCAGATATGGTAAAGAGTCCGAAGTCGGTGATGACGACTTTGCCATTGTCGTAAAACACGTTCTTGGACTTCATGTCTTTGTGTAAGATTCCCTTAGCGTGAAGGTAGCCCATTCCCTGAAGACAAAGACAGAGAGTGACCGTGTGACCGTTCTGTAGCGTGCTCTGCAGAAACAGAGTTGCTGTACCTTGACCATCTCTTGTGCGATCTGTCGGGTCTTGTTGACATCCAGCACAACCTTGGCATCCCGCACCACAGAATAAAGTGTCCTGCCTTTACACAAGCTGAGAGAAAGGAGAAAAAAGCCACAAGGATAAGATTTTAAGGAACTGTGTTGACTTAAAGTTAGGATTTTCTTAACTCCAAAACATCACAGGAGAGTCTCCCCAAAATTATACAAATTCTGCTGAAGAAAGCCAGCTGATGACAACACGGTGCTCACTTATCATCGTTTTTACCGTCTGACATTTGCGTCATGATTTCCTTGATTTTTCCCACAGCAGCCAAAGGAACAGGTGGCAATAGGTGAAGCCATGGGAGCTCGGCCCGATGTTGCCACTACCTTTTAATAAATTCAATTTGAGACACATGTGCTGCACTGCAACAGCGCTCATCTCGGTTCTTCGGTTTATTTTATAAATGTATGTTTGGCCCCTATTTCATAGAAAATCCCATCCATATGCATCTTTTTTATTGTGTTTCTTTTTATATCTCATTTTAAGGCATTCTTCTGTCTTACGTAAAGCACTTTGATTTGCAAATTAACTTCAGTTAGGTATTTTATCTGTTTTTCTTGGTCATGCAGGCATGTGGGAAGAATGACAGGAAGAAAGACGCCCCATTGTAATGAAGCTCATTGTTCCAACATAGTTACCACACCCTTATGGTGGAGACACTCAGGTCGGCCTCTATTCTTTTTAATTTGCCAAAGCGATTGAATTGTGAAGAGAATGTTAACGATATTGTTTGTCCCCATCTTGGTGCCAGTCTGTGGGCTTATCTCCTAAATGGTCGATGTGTTTTCACCACAAAAAAACAGGCCTAACCTGAAGTTCCCCTGTGTGAGACTGTCGGTGAGGTGGTGCAGTTGGAGATGTCGTCGGAGGACGAAATGTCATGGCGCTGAACTGAAACGCGGGCCCACTCGGTGCCAGGGTGAGGCTATTACACCGCGGCGCGTGGAGGCGGTGTCACATTTCTGGAGGGGTGCTTTCACGACCGCGTATTAATAGACAGCTCTACAACCACCCCCCCACCCGCCTCACACCTGAAGCCCTCAACGCCCCCCTGACGGTGCCACGCAGGTGACCAACAAAGGACCTGAAGCCAACAGTTCATGCATATTCATTCCCCACAGCCGCCTGACAGCAGCCGCATTTTTAGAAGCTCTGCTCCCTCTGGGTCTCCAGCACAGGAATGCAGTTGATGGTTTCTCAGCTTCAGAGTCACTTCAGTGCAACTTAACTTAAAAAAAAAAGAAAAACAAATGACAACAACTACCTCTGTGCCGCAGACAACGGGAAAGTATGCAAGCTATGCTGGAGAGAAACAGGTGGCGCATTGCAAAACTCACAATGATGAGAAGCTTAAGTGGCATGTTGAGGACGGTCGCCTCTGTGCTCTGACACTAAATCATTATGCCTCACACTTGGATTAAAAAAAACATTGTTTGATGCAGCCAGCAGATTCAATCCACACTCACTTGTGACAAATGAAATAATCGAAAAAAAAAAAAAGAATCAACATTTATATTTCAGCTAATGCAGCCTAAATCCCCTCATCTTTAATAAACCAATAAACCGATTTTCTCATGTTGCACTTGAGGCTTTGCGGGTCTGATGATTGCACGTTTCATTTTCAGTTTTTCCTCGTATCACAGAGTACTGGCGGGTAACAAAGGCGCCTGTTGCGCTGACATTTGCTGTTCTTCTCAGTGAGGATTTCTGAGAAGCAGCCAGCTCCCCGGCACTAACAACAATTTCCAGCTGGCATCGGCTTCAAATCAGCCATCCCAATCAATCAGTCAGTCTTTCCGTCAATCAGTTATTGAAAGCATATTTACCACCTGGTGAATGCGATGGAGATGAACTACATTGTTTAGCTTTGTCTCTCAAAGCTGTGGACTGAGTGCAGAAATGACTTTTCTTTTCTTTCCTGATAGAAAATGAAAGAAGACAGCTAATTTCTTCTAAAACAAAAAAAATGACTCGAAACAAAAGGGAAAATTATTATTTTACTGAGACGTCCCTCTTTGCTGGCAGCCTGCGCAGATGACAGTGGGTGGGTAGATGAGAGTGGCAAATATCCGAACAATTTCCCTTTGAACATTATTTGCCTTGCCAGCTAATTAAACAGGAGCGTGTTCCTTGTGATGGTCTTTAACTAGAACACAGCCCCGTCTTCCTTCTTATAACAGAAAATACTTGTTGCAAAAGAAAAAAGAACACTAATAGGTGAAATAATTAATTAAAGTTGTTCATTAGGTGAGACAGTCAATTCACTCCGACCCTGCACACTTGTATTATCTGCTGCCACACACCGTAAAGTCGAGATAGATCCACCGCTGCAGTGAGACGTGGGTGGTTCATCCATTAAAGAGCAATAGGAGCCTGCTCTAATCATAACCTCTGCATGCTTCACTGTAAGCCACTGTAACTCATTGTCCCAGAGGGAGGGGGGATTTAAGATCCGTGGCTGATTTGAAAAATGACTCCCATGGGACGAGGACTGGCTGTGGAGGCCGAGCAGCTGCCTGACCACAGAGTTACCAACACGAGTTCAGAAGCGAAGCCAAAGCGCAGATTTCTGAGGTTTTATGTCAAATATTTGTTATCCTGTACATATTTCATCCCTTTTCTCTCAGTTTGGAATACAAAAAACAACCAATGTGGAAATGCTTGCTCATTGCATCATTGAAGTGGTCATTTCAAAGGCTGTCACGTTCATAAATAGTTTTGGATAAGTGCAAAATTAATGCAAGTTACACTTAAAATAAGGATTTTTTTAGTTGGGCTGCAGTATTTCATTCTGTTGGCACATATTGATATTATTCCCGATCACAGTGTTGTCTATACTGCACAGACTTCTGTTCACAGTATATACATGTCATGTGAAAATGTAAATACACATCTAAGTATACATAACTATATTTTATGTATACTGTACACCCTTATTATATAATAATATATTCACCCACATACTGTTTTCCTCTTTTATTTACAGTATATTCCTGCATTCTCTCTAAATTTAAGTGTTGAAATTCAACAGCATACATTTACATAAACTCACAATATACGGCTTTCATATAACTTTTTGTGATGGTCTGTTTTTGTGACGCTGTGCTTCAGAACTACAGCCGTGTCACAGCTTAATCTTTACCTGGTGATGATGGCCAGGTGAGGCGGGCTCATGCAGGCCCCCATGAACAGCACCACGTTCTCGTGGCGGGTGTTGCGGTAGGCCATCACCTCGCGCTTGAAGGCCTTGAGCTGGTCCTCGTTGTCACGCTCAATGTCAATCAGGCGGATGGCGACCTCGCCGTGCCAGCGACCGTGGAAAACCTTGCCGAAGCGTCCCTTGCCGATCATCTCCCCGATCTCCAGCTGCTCAAACGGGATGTCCCATTCCTGCAGGAAGATGCTGGTCTGACTGGCCTTGCGAGGGAAGTTGCGCGCCGACAGGAGCGACAGGTTCATCTCCTCAAACTCGTCGCCGGAGTCCTCGTCGTTGCCCTCCTCGTTCTGAGTTGAGATTTGCAAGATTTGATTAAGACTGCCCTCATACAACACAAAGAGTAGGTGTCAGAATATTCTACCATGACGTAAAGTCATTATGATCTTTTATAACCTCCTCCAAACTGTGTGAGGATTTTCAGTGGTAAGAAAATGTAGAAAGAAAAGAAGAAGAAAATTCTCTGGGTGCAGACAGTTGTTCATCTGCCTTAATGTGATGCCTTGTGGTGTCCTATCATTTGTATATTCATTGTCCTTTGTTACTTGACTCCCCAAGGTGCACAGCAGGTAATGCATTCAAACTGTTTTATTGTCTTTAAGAAGTATCTGTTCCATAAATGAATGTATTTACGGGTCATTAATGAGGTAATCGGTACTCTTTGTTATTATAAATAAACTCTGGCATATGTTCATGCATACAAAACATAGTTGTATGTTGCCTCAGTATTAAACCGTAAATCCTTTCTGTCAAGCTGTATGCACTGGAAACACTGACTGTTGTTTAGAACATTACCAGCAAAAACAGAGAGTTATGAAATGCAAAATCAGCCGGAGGGGAAAAGTGGCTGATTTATTCTGATTTGATTTTAAATATGATGTGCTGCAGAAGTGAAAATGACCTATTCAAAAGCTGCCTGCTGGATTAGTATTCAAGGCAATATGCATCCCATTTTCTCAAAATATATCATTGTTACAGGGAGAGCAATGACGATCAGCAACGCTGTGTCTCTGCCATCTCGCCATGCCTTTGACACATAACTTACCTGGAGGCTCCTCAGAGAGCCGAACCAAATTATGTTAAATGAGAGAACAATGCAAATTGCTGTGGCGAGCGATGGCGACAGCATGCGTTTCGTCTTCATCCGGGTAATTTCGCACTGACAGAGACTGAAGTAAAACAACGCGGTGACTGGAAAAAAAAAATGCGTTCGAAAACACGGCAGAGGTCACACTCAGGAGATTAAGAGGACTCACGTCTGACGTAGGTTCAACTTCAATTTGGAGTAAAGGGTTGCCCTCATTCCTGAAAGCAAGAAGAAGAAGAGATGCTGAAATAAATGTTGGTACTAACTCTGTGAGAGGAGACTGTTTCCAAGGGAAACACGCTGGAAATGCAGTATATTCCCATAACAACTAACTACCACATGGCCTAAATAAAGATTTTAATAATAAACCTTCTGTGTGCTATGCAAATGTTGCTTGTTTTGCATAACTATTGTTGTCATTACTTATTATTGTTATTATACCTATACACTATTAAATCACATGCACAAATCTTTGCAGTGATACTTTTCTGAATAGATTTAAGAGACTGCATTCGACTGGCCAATCCACTAATTCCAGCTTTGTTTTAACACTATAACTTTATGAAATAAATCCTTCTGGGAACATTGATCAGCTGCTTTTGGTTTTTTGCATCTGATTTGTAATATTACGGTGCTTATCAGGTGTTGTGTGCTCCAGTGTGACAATATTTTTAGTTGGTTCATTATATGTATTGAAATTATATGTATTGAAATATGTGCCTGACCCGAAACCCTGAATGTGCAAACACTGCTGAACTGTTGGTGACTGATTTTTTTCATAATACTTTTTTGGGCACCAGAGCATTTTTACACAATGAAGCTGCAAAGTCTAATATCTCGAGCTCAGCTGCGTGGTTGGATTTTATGAGACTTTTCAGTCTTCTTTTAATAAGACACCAAGGACACAAAACAATCAACAGGCTGTGATTGTGTCTGAAAAAAATTATGAAATATTTTCAAATGACACTGGAAAGAATCTCAAGACCACAGGCTTTTATACTGTTCATCACCTGCAGTGGCCCACAGGTGGAGGAAAAAAGAGAACATTATATCAAGACTGTCTGACAGAGAGACGAATAAAGTGTGAACAGGAGGAAATGGAAGAAAGGGCGCTCCTAATTACTGGTGGCATTTTCTGGCCCTAATTTTTAATTTTACAGTCGCTTTATGAACTTTCAAGTGCATTTGTGCCCCGAGTCCCTATTAATTTCTGACCCCCTGCGTGTCCGCGGCCACCTACACCGTGGGTAGCCAATGAAACGACACAAAAGGAACCCGCTTCCCCTCTTCAGCTTGTCCTCCTCCGTCCACACGCGGTAACTGGCTGTGTAACATCAGCGCGTAACCCCTCACAACCTTTCTGTGGTATATTAACACCGGCTTAGCAAAGAAACCCTGAACTCTGGGTAGAGACCACAGGTGAGGTGGCACATAAAATAAAGCGCAATTCCTGTGGCGCCAGGGGCCCCTACCACCGGTTCGATCTGCGCTCTAATGAGGGGATCCTGCCGGGTGTTGGGGTCTGAGACGGGCCCTCATTAACCCTGGGATGAGGCCATTAAGGCCAAGGAAATCTGCCAGCTGCCACCGCCAGAGCATACAAAGATGTAGGAGAAGGAGGGACAACGGTATTAATTAAATCAGGAGAATACGGGTTTCATAACCTCGTTAATGGATTCACATTCGCCAGAAGACAAAGAGCGAGTGACAGACAGTGAGGGACAGAGGAAACAGAGGTGTCGTCCATATGCAGAAATGGTAATGAGTAGATAGTCAAAGAGACAAAGGTGTAAGATGCTTTTCATCTCTATCCCCTTTTTAAATAGAGATTTGGTCTTTTGTCTTTTTAATGATTTTTATATATTAACCTGCAATCATATTTCTGTCTCAATCAAATAAAGGGGGGGTCATATCTCCTCAGCTCTTGAGAAGCCAAGGCAAATAATGCGGCACTGTTGCCGAGTGATCCCAGAGGGGAAATTCATATTTCACTCAACCCCCTGCAGGGAGATGGGATTGCAGGGTGAGCTACTGTAAAGGACAGGCGCTTTTTGAACCAGTAGATCTGAACTACTTTGCTCGAGCACATCTCCCCATTTCCTGCAAGTTTCATCACTCGTAATAACCTCCTGGAAGTCCGAGCTACAGATCAGCTTCTGAGGAGATGAGCGAACGGGTTTCAGTGACTTCTTATTTAGATTAAAACAACTAAAGCTACACAAGGTATCCCTGTACGTCCATCAACAGCGATTATTCATTGATTCTTATCCAGAAATGACCGGAAACCTGCACCAGGCAGGTTACTGGTATTTATACTGGACTTATAGATGGTTTTCTTTCTTTTTCAGAAGCTAAAACATCTGAATCGGTATCTAGCTAAATGGGTCTAGTCCATGAACATCATCATCATTCTGATAAAGATAAAACTAGCAAGCAACAAAATGATGTCCACAGTCTGCAGAAGCCACACGGGAGTTGTAATTGTTGAGTGTTTGACACCAAAACAATTGTTGTTTCATGGTCAACTGCACAGATTACACATTTGGCCATAAAAGAGGGAGCAAACAGCAGCCTGTGGACAAACTCTGGGCCTTGACCAGCTGTTTTTTTTCTGTTCTGCCTAATGAAGTAGAAAAAAAAGCTCCCTATATACAAATGAATACATTTGTATAGGTGGGTCTGTTAAAATGTCCACGTCTTCGCTGAGTTTCCCGTCCCCTGGAGGTGGACTGCCCACACAGCTGCGGCTCTGCTGCTATGAAAAAAATTAAACTAATTTCCCACGTGCACGTGTCGATGATCTAAACATACAGAAAATAATGTTCACGTCAAACCCTAATCATCACGGCAGTGAATGCAGCAGTAATTATCAGGCAGTCCTGTTCTATTCAAACACGATTGGAGCCTTACTGTGATGTACGTATATTATTATTTGTTTTCATATCTCTGCCGGATTCGTATTATTTCCTGACATTATTTTCTATTCTTTATCTCAAAGCTGGCAGCTGCTACATGTGGCAATGAAGCAACTTTAAAAAACCAAACAATACATCACTTGCATGTGCAGGCCCATGTTCTATACCTTATTTCACAAACTCAGCCTTGCTCTTCATAGGACCTTTTAAAGACTGCGTTGATATTTCGAAAACAACATTAACTGTGGCGTTATTTGCTATTGATTAATCCATTACAATCCATGGGCACGGTCCATATTTCAACACAATTGACAATCCCGCTCGTAGAATGAGGTCCTCTTGCCCTCTTTCTCGTGATAGATTGAGATCCTAATCTAATTAACATCTGGGTCGGAAGGCATCTCATCATCCCTCCTCTTCTTCCGGTTGTTTTCCCCGTGACCACTGGCTTCCTCAAAGAGCCAGTGGAAATCCAGTTGGCATCCCAAGTGTAGCATGAACTAAAGGCCATGCTAACATGAGTCTCTGAGTATTCATCATGTCGGCCCTCGCATCGAAATTGTCACCCAGATGTCTGTGCTCCAATAAGTTTGACCTCTGAACCCACGGCCGCCGAGAGAAACGAGAGAAGAGGGAGGAAGAGGAGAGGGAGGGGGCACGCAGATGAGAGGACCATGACTGAAAGGAGAGATGGATTTGGTGAAGCTCGGGGGACTTTCTTTTGTTTAATTTCTCTAAATTTATCAAATTCCCTCTGTGACAGTTTCTACTCACCCCGGTTCAGACAGGACAGGGTGCAGGATGACCTGCGGCGCTCTGCTCGGAGGTGCCTCTGGAGCAACATCTGGAAATATTTGTCACAAAATTTCAAACCAACAAAATGGAAGAAGTTCAGAATTAAATGTTGTTAATATGGCTCAAGGTGTTTTCAAAAAGAAACGCAAGCTTTCAGGTACAAGCAGGACAGATGAATCTCATTCTTAAACTGGATTTATAGATCTGAAATTAAGGGATGATGGTGTATCTACAGACACAACGTTTGACTGTGAGGCTCAACAAACTTCTTCTTTTCAGTAACACGCACAGCAAAACCATTGGTTCATCGCTGTGGTTCAGCTCTACAGTGGAACAAAAAAGAGAAGAGAAATATGGCGACCGCACACGACTGTCTTTCTATTTAACACCCACACAAGGTAAACCTCCCCACTGCCGCTCACATCACAGACGAAATTAAAGAACGTAAACTCAGTTACTACGGGGAACGTGATTAAAGCAAGAAGAAACAGCCGGTAGCGCCATGAATACTGAAGAATCAATCAAAACCCACGGTGTCGGTATCTAAAGCAGAACTCCCTTAAAACCCGTGTCGAGTATAAACCCAGCTCAGACAGCTTTTAAAGCTCTGGGATAACACGGAACTTGTTTCACTTCCAGAACATACATTATAGAAAAGTTATTTTCTCCCTAACTTTGGGATTTTTGTTTAAAAGATCACATTAGTTAATTTTTTACATATTTACTGGGAACGTCCCAGTGTTCGAGAGTTAAGAGGCTTGTGAGAGCAGTGTGATATCTCTTTAATGTGCCTTCACAGCGTCTCTTTTAAACTGTGTAAAATCATGTGATTACCATTAGAGGAAGAGCACTGCATACTGCATGTCATATTACAGAGGAAGAATATTGTCCTGATGGACACGTACGATGGCGTGCGGTCAGCTGTTTGTGCTGGGTCTTTCTCTGAAAGACGTCGGAGGACTCGCTGCCACGCTTGCTGCCTGCCTTGTCGCGTTCCGACAATTTGAGACAGAAAGCAGGAGCCACGGAGATCGTTCCCTTTTGTGGCACGGTGCATTAGCAGCTGGCACCGCCGCCTCACAGCAAGGAGGACCTGCTTTTGTTTTCTGTGTGCAGCCTGCACGGATGTCTGCACGGATTTACTCCAAAGACCAGCAAGCCAGGAGGACTGGAGGCTCTAAATCATCCCCCGGTGTGAATCCGAGCCGGTCATGCACTGTATAGTTATGTCTCTGATCCCTGTGACAGACTGACAACTTTTGCAGGTTATTTTCCTGCTTTCTAACAGAAATTGTAAGATGAGATACGCTTGAGTCTGTTGTGACACTGAAAACAAGCATCATCTTGAAATCACACTGGTATCGCTCGTGGGAGGCTGAGGAAATGTTTCTGTTTTCTATTCTAAACAGGAGCCAGCATTTACAGTAAATGTAATTCATCACGACTGCAGCATTAGCCCCAATTACAACATAATGGTTTTAGATTGATGGGACTATGAGTAAGTGTTAGTGTTTGCCCGTGCTGTTACACATCACATAAAGGTAACTGGCGTAATTCAGGTGGAAAAACAGACAGCAGTGTGTGGCTATGGTAATCAGAACCTGGGTCACGGCTCTGTTTTTCAGCATTTGCAAAAAACCTGTCACCCTGGATCTCAATTGCACTTCGCTCCTTCTCTCTCGCATCACTCCGGGTTGCCTCAGCTGTAATAATCCGCCAAATGAGCAGGGGGCCGCGTGGTGCCGGTGCGGACAAAAGAGAAGAGTCCAGGCACCGACAAATCATTAGGAGGCCCAAATGAGAAAGGCAACAAGTGGGTGTAGGGGCCACGAGTCTTAAAGCAGGCCAAGATGAGGAGACGAGCGTCACCAGCAACATCAAAAGAACCCGTCCCCCTCCTCCTCCTCCTTATTCATCCTGGGCTGGTCGCAGTGCATTGTGGGTAGGGGTAATGACCAATTATGAGGCACTTACCTGGGAAGATGAACTGCTGTTTGTATTTGAAATAACTGGAGGCTGTGGGAAGAAACAAAAGCAAAGCTGAAGTTTGATCTGAGGCTGTGCAGCCTTGTGTTGTAGTTAATGAAGTGATGATGAGATCCGGTTCTGTTTCACAGGACAAATTTAAAGTTCACATTGAGAAAATATTACTTTATCTGCAGTTAACCATTTTTAAACTTGGTTTTCACTTCCTTTATTTACAGGCTTTTGGCAGAACCACTACATCATATATTCCTTTCATTTTCAGAACAAGGTGGGCAATTTAGAAATGCAATTAAATTACATACTGTTTTTTTTATTATCCCCATCTTATTTTTGGATGTTTATCTGAGCTCGACATGAAATGTATAAACATGTTGGTAAACTATTTCCCTTGTGAGAACCCTGTCAGATAATTACACCCGAGTGCATTGTAATACCTGTCAAGTTGAACTGCTTCTGCTGCCGCGCTGACTGCGGGGAGGGGTGCAGTGGCGAGGGGGGCGTGGCACTGCTGGGCAGGGGCGGAGCCGGAGAGGACGGGGTGGAGGAGGTGGTCGACGAGGGGTTGCTGCTGGAGTCTGGCTGGTACGGCACCGGGATGTGATCCTGAGGGGAGACAGCAAAAGACAGGGTCAACAGAGGCTTCACTTAAAATTCTATCATTGTTGGTTCTGAAAGTTTTAGTATGTTAATCACAAAGCTCAACTTTATTGTTGGCCTCCTCTCTGAATCGTGCAACCAAATTTCGAGATTGATTTTCTACCTTCCAGGCAGCACTTGGCTTTCATTAATTTCAACTCACAAAGACTTGAAAGTTGCCTGACAGAGGTAATCCATCACAAAGAGCAATACGCTGCCCTTACTTTTCTGACAAAGTTATGTTATTATTGTGTCGGGCTGTGGGTGTAAACGGGAGGCATCCTCAGAAACATCCCCAGTGGTGCATTCGAGGACACTCCAACATGCAGGAAAATAAGTTCAGCTCAAATTAATTTGAGAAAATGACTTCACGTCCACACTCCTGTCACATTTGTGCATATTTCACTAAATCAGATGCCTGTCCCCGCTGTCCAATTAAACCCATCTAATCCCACCAAAGGTAATCAATCAATTTTTTTGCTGGGAGACTTTAGAACAGACGGTCACCAAAGTCAAGGTCCAGCTAGAGCAGTTTCTCAGTAATCCTGCTCCAAACTCATTTTCAGACCCGCATCATGACCACTGTCTTAACTACATCCCATTTAATTTTATAATGGCTAAATATAATGACTTCATAATGGAGTCCAATCAACCAAAGCTGGTTTGTGTACCACTTTCTTTTTCTCCTGACTGCACTGACTGCTAAAAAAAACCCACTTTATTAATATCACAGTCTGAAAATTAAATTACAAAAGACCAAGCAAAACTTTGGGGGGGGGGCAACTATGATATCTCAGATGTCAGAGCTTTTTAGAATGCACCATCAGTGGGAGGTAATTAACTGCAATACAACGATAATGTAACCGACAAAAAAAATTATAAAGACAGGCAACTTCTCAATGTGATGGATTATGTTCCTCAAGCAAGTTTCAAGTCAGCTGAGTCCGCTGAAGTGAAGGGAAATCAATCCAAATGAACAAAGAATATCACCAAGAATATAAATCCACAAAATATCTTTCTACTTGCTTGACGTGTGTTACCACTTTCTTCTGGGTACTAACAAGGGCTGGTAAGAGACTACATCCTTTCCAAAGTGTGTCTAAAGAACCTTGTACACTTTGAGCCTCAGGCTGTGGTCGATCGGTCTCTTTGGGACCGAGTGAAATGAAGTATCTAAGTGGCAGCCTTGATAAGAGACAGTTAAATTCCCTGAATGTGAAGAAAAAAGTGCTTCAGTGCCTCCTTTTTATCTCCTTTAGCACAGGATACACTGGACCTTGCTTTGCGAAAGGGATGGGAATAATGCCGTCCCACAATTCCTTGCAGCAGCAACATTGTAATGACTAATGCCATTGCCATCGCATAATTATGGCACCTAATGTGAAGTCGGTTGGATTCTCTCAGAAGATGAATTCTTCTTCACATCTTTCCTTGACCTCATGACATTTTCATACAAGGTCAGGGAAAAGTGGATGGGAAAGGACTTATTTTTTCCAACTTCAGACCGCAGCCTTAATCCAGCTTTCGGCGCTCCATTCCCAAATATCCGTGAGTGATCAAGATAAAATAAATGGGCGCAAACCGTTTCACAAACAGAAAGATGTTCTGCAGATCCAAGCGTTCTCTATGAGTGATATGGCATCTAATGTCTCATTCGATGTGATGGCAAAATAACCTGCATTTCATGAAACCTCAAACTCAGCACTGCCACGAGTTCCACCGTGACCGTTTCATATTAAAGGTTGAAGTATATAAAAATAATAATTGGCAAATGATCTGAATAAGCTTTACTGGCATTTTTAAAAGGACAAATGCAAAATCAGTGTCCTTGCAAAGGTCTCACGTAGCATTTTCTTTATTTAACTCACATTCTGTTCATTTCAAGATTTCCATCACCAGCAAACTTTCTCCTCTGGAAAGGAGCTGAAATTGTTAGACATGCCGGCTGGAAAATATGCAGTGTATTAAAACAAATCCATCTGTGCAAACATCAATACTGCTGAAGATATTTTCGTACGGTTCCGCGATCCCCTGGGAAAGACTGAATGACTCACAGCCATTTTCCAGCCCTCAAAAATGAAAGGACTGTGATATGTAGGACAGGTTATGTGCAAATTGAGATACGCAGTTTATTTTTTACACTTGCCTTGTTGATTTTGTTGGTTTTGGGGAGCGTCTGACTGATGTGCAGGTCTGTGTACCTGAGCGGGTTGTTGATGTCACATGGCACTGATTCGGTCCGCACCAGACGAGCTACTACGATGGAAGAAGCACAGAGGAACAGTGAAACTCTGCGGTAGACGGTAGACTTTAGTAAAATGAGGGACAATTTCCTTATCAGGACCTGCTTCTACTGCAAGAAATGAATGAAATGCCTTTTCTTGAACACCGCTCATTTATCGGGTATGAACACACAACTTTCCTTAAGCGAACTACATCATTAAGTCATTGTCACTCTTGCTGACCGAAGTAAGAAAGAAGTCTAATGAGTGTTCTTTACCTTGAGTCGTTCCTTGGTGATCTTATTAGAGGGACAAAGGGAAGGCAGAGAAGGAGAGGACAAAAGAATCTCAGTTTTGATAGCAGGTACGTTTTTCAGTGCAAACACATAATCACATTTGTCACAGCTCAGTGGCTTAATGAATCAGCAGATAACTCTTTTTTATCTGCAGAGGCGCTTTCACTTTTTTTAAATGGGGATTTATATGGAAAAAAGAAATCTCTAGTCACTCCGAGGACTCAGATACAGTCAAATATATGAATAACAATACAAGCAGCTAGGGCTCGTTCTGGTCCCGATCCAACTGATTCAACTCATTGTTAAACTGTTGCTTGTTTGGTACGAGCTCAGTGCAGAAGTTTATGTTCCTTTTTCTTCAGAGTCTAAGCAATCACAAACATCAACACTATAAATGACAAACTCTCTGCTCTCCTACTTATCTTCTGAAAAAATAACCATGAATTTGGATGAAAACGTGAAAGTGGCCAACTGGAGTTTAAAGGGAAACGTTTGATGAATAAATACCTTTTAGGGATTCTCGTCCGCCTCGCTGTATGATCAGCAAATGGCAAGGCGGGGCTTCTTTGGTGCATTTGTTGTGGCACTTCAGCCTGAATAGAATAAAATAGAAACTTAATTGATCCGCAGCAAAAAAAGATTCGAAAGAAAGAAATGCACAGAAAAACAATAAAGGAGACATCAGTTAACACATCACCACCACTGTTGCACTGAAACATACTTGTCTTAATAACCTACTTGCAGTTTTTACATTTGAGTCCAAACAACATTCCCTTTCCACATACTATGCATGTCTGGGACATCCAGTACTTTGTGGAAAACCTGCAGGTGACACAAGAGAGAGCGAGATGAGGACATTTTAAAAAGTCAGGACATCACTTTCAGCTTGCTGCACATCTGTATGACATGCAGGAGCTGTGGATTACTGCGAGGAGAACGCTGCCGCTGACCTTTTGCCTTTCGTAATATTCTCTCTCACTCTGACAGCGTTTTCCAGAGAAGGCCTCGCATTCCCGGCGTAACCTTTCCGTGAGGATAACCGGCACCTGGAGCACCCTGCTTCGTGAGAAAGTGTTTCCTAATCTCCCTCACATGCTGATTTAATTTGAGCTCCCGTTTTCATTTTCATTTCTTCAGTAACCCTGTGCAAATGAACTCTGCAGCGCGGGACTGAGGCCGCAGGGTTGACACCGCTGCAACAATCAGTGCGAGTGATGGGGGCTCGGAGGCCGACACGAACGATCATCAAACAAACAGACCCACCGTGGGCTGCGACCTAGCCGTTGGAGCACGCATGCGACTATTGGCCGCGTTAACCGATGCGGCGGCTGCGTGGCAGCGGTGTGGCTGGCTGGGTAATGGCAGGTGATTAATGCAGTTTGACAGAATCCAAATCTCTTTATCAGGTCCTTCACCTCAACTGAAAGGTGTTTTTAGTGAAAGCTGCCATCAGATATGAACAGTGATGTGACATTAAGGGCAGATTTTGCAGAAAGAAATGTTCTTTCTACACACGCGACAAAGTGGAGCCACAGTGTTGAGTTGTGTACCAGCTATACGTACTCGCCAGTGTGTCCCACAGAATTAAGATTCTATCTGTGGCACTAGTGGACGGGGTCCAGGAGGACACAGCGTGTTCGCATGGTCCGGTTTAAGAGACGGACGGGACAGAGAAAAACTGTCACAGCTTTTTCTTTTCTGCGGCAGGATTTCCCAGTCCTCCCGATCGCCAGTCCGACTATGAGACAGTGTTTGTGCGACAGATAGAGAGCGGAGCAAGGAGCGAGGCCGTGCGAATCAATGCTCCTTGCACAGCTTAACATGGAAATAAGATTTGGAAATATTAAAAAAAATATATACATTAATAATCAATAAATGACAGTCGATGTTCATATTGTGGCTGCCACAAATGAATTAATGCGTGGGAACACTACGATATTGCATTTATCTTACAATGCGATCAAGTCCACACATTAAAAATGTATGAAGTTAATTTTCAGAGAGCGGCTTTATGAAAAATTACATCTGCACTCAGTTAGGCTGCGTATGATGAGGCTTAGGGCTTCTCTTTCCACCCTGCTGACATCCCAGGGAAAATACCCAGCATTCCAGAGAGAGAGATCCCACAACTGACACCAGCGTTGTTTCACTTTTCAGATCACCAGTGCTTAAGAGTCAGTCAGGGTGAGAGACGACGAGAAATAGAGAGAGAGAGAGCGAGAAAGCGGGAGTATCGAGACAAGTTATGCAAGAGGTGCTTTTTAATTGGACTGGCATTGTGTCACAGAAACGTGTGCAAACTCACGCACACTCACCCACACACTTTCCCTTCAGGCCTACCTGTGTTTTATTGAGTTTCCCAGATCTCTTCGGGGAATCTGCGGGGACCAGCGAGGCACTGAGAGAGTGTCTGGAGAGGATGAAATGACAGAGGGAAAGTTGTGATGTTTCTCTTTCTCTCTTTTTTCTCTCTCCCTTTGCTTTGTTAAATGTTAACACTGACACAATGTCTTTCAGGATCGACGTGAAGGTCTCGCGTTAAACAGTCAATTAGCACATATGGCATTTCAGAGAAGGAACTGATTTTATGGCATTAGTGTCAGACCTAATCGGCTTCTCGCACATCACGCACGCCGTTAGTCAGGAATCACTGTCAGCTCATCAGTGCAAATGAGATGTTGTGTTTATCTACAATGAAGTTGTTGGGGGGCGCTCATGCTTTCCTTTAAATGACAATGAGCACTTCCTGTCTCATACATAAAGTCACTTTGGACTTCTTGTATTGCACCGTGATGTTTCTGTGAGCTTGGCTGCAGCAACACATACGTTATATACATACATATGTAACAAGTGCTCGTATTGACATGCATTTAAAGGAAGTGCATTAGAAAGAGAACTCTACATCAGACAACACAAGACTATATATGGTAAGAGAAAATGACCTGGAAGTCATGAAAGGCCTTTGGACTGAAAACAGAATGTCAGGGTCGCGCCTGTTAGAATTGTTAGCGTGTCTGCGCGCAGATGTCTCGAGTAATGACGCCACTTTTGTTCTACCTGTGGCCCTTTGTGAGGGACTCTCGCTTCGAGAGGTTTTTCACGACAAAAACATTTCGCTCGGTCCATTAGCGCTCGCAGTGACTGAGCGGCCCGCCGCGTTTATGTGCCGCCAAGTGAGAATGGCAGCCTACACGGGGCTGAGATGATTCTTGTGATGTGCTGCCGACAACAATAACGGAATAATAACAAAAGAGCCATGCTGAAAAATGCTGACAAAGTCACAGGTCATGCCGGAAAGTGCACCACGCTAGAACCTTTGTGTTAGAGTTTTATTCCTGCAGAGAATGTGCATGTTACAGGCCTATTTATGTTGTATTCTGTCACACTTTGGACACTGTAGAAATGAATAAATGCAGCCAACTGAAACAAAACATGGAACAAGAAGACAGGCCTCCAGACTGTCGCTCCACAATTCCCACATCCCCAAAAATTGGGGAATTGTGAGGATAAAGATCAAGCAAAAACAAGAAGTTCTGTTCCTAAATGTATCCTCCACAACTGCAGAACATGTTTTCATCGCTCCCACCCACACACACACACAAATACAAAAGAATCTCCAGTCCCCTCTGCTTCTGTCCTCCTGGAATTCATCTCCAGCTTAAAAGCAACATAATTCTCATGAATAACTCTGCATAGATTTCCTCAGAAAATGACTCCATTATTACACGAACGACTCCCGAGACTCTTCAGCACAGATTATCTCATATTTGTGTCTTTTCCTCTTCTCTTCGCTTTCATTAGGATCTGCAGCAGCAGCAGCCACGGCCAGAGGTCGTCCCTCCATCTGTCTGCGTGCGCGTCCCTTTTTCCCTCCTTTGTTTTTAACGTGATACCTCAGAAACTCCTCAGGGAATTTCTTCATATTTGGCACCAACAACCAGTTGGGCTCAAGGATCAGAATCTGGTGGTGTAAGGTTAATGGTCAAGAAAGAAGAAACGGTAAGAATTCACATGTTAATTATGATCAAATACACCTTCTTCATTCAATGGAAAATGGAACCACGGGCCAAGGTGTGTGTTGAGATTAATCTCCATGTAAGAGGAAAGAAGGGAAGATATCAGAGTTGGTTGCAGTCCACGCATCGCACATCACTGCCAAAAACTGCATTGTTCAATTTACTATGTTGTGTTTTGGTATTGATCTCGCTGCTTTTTTTAATGATAGTTCATCCACACAAGCTTCCAAGCACTCACTTGATGTCTCTTGTCTTGTCAACAATGATTGGAACTGGACTGAAGTAAATGCCCTCGGTTCTGACGACAGCAGATGAGACGGACTCAACGTGTTCATCTGGTGAGGGGCTCAGCCCGTCTTATTGGCTGATTATGAGATGGCTAGCAATCGTCACTCGCTGTCAGTGCTAATCTCCAGGCCCTGGTGCCGCATAGCATTTCCTGGTTCCTGAAACACCCTTCCTCCCCTGCTCCTTCTCCTCCAGTCTCTCAAGAGGCTCGCCGTCTTCTCTCCGCACTCCGATGCATTGCTCAATTACACTCAATCAACCTGATAACTCAATAAAGAGAGGGGAGTTGACATCATCTGCTTCTTGTCGGCCTTGTTGGCGACTGGCAGATGATTGGACTTGTCAGCGGCGTGGTCAGGGCTGTTAATCACTCTGTGTGTGTGTGTGTGTTGTGGATGTCGCTGTTGATGTTTCTGTTGCCTGTCTTTGATGATCCTACCTTTCCTAAAAGAACAGGCGTGTAGGCTCATCTCAGTACGACGTGCTCACACAAACCAGTCATCCAGCAAAAACACCAGCTTATGAAATCTGAACTACTGCAGACACGCCGTGTTTGTGTGGACTTGAATTTGTGATTTTAATGAAGCTATTATTCTGTATAGTTGTAGATGTTTATTCTTTGGTTTCATGCTGCAAGTCACTCCCAGCGTGTGCAGCAGGAAATCAGCATGAAGGCTAAATTAATGCTGAGTAGATGAGTAGAGAGTAGATTTCCACAGTAGTCATACTGCAGTTTGTTCCACGTGTTCGATCATCACACGTGCGTCCACAAAACAAGAAAAGTCATTCCCACATTATTTTTTTGTGAGTAAATTGCTTAATAATAGTGCAGGTAAATAATGATTTGATAACTTGAATAATAAGATAAAATGGAGTAACAGGAGAATCCCAGCACGTGCAACTATGGAAGCAACGTGAGCTTGTTTGGTTCTAAATTCAAACCAAAACAAAAAGTGAAACCCAAACAATATGCTTTAACATTTCATTCAGCATGGGGGCTAAATTAATGCTGAGTGGAAGAGATTTTCATAATGTACGTGCACATTTTCACAACCATGTGGTAAACACCCAGTCACAAGGCAAAACCATGCACATTTTAGAACGTTGCAAAAGCAGGATGAGTAGTTTCTATGTATATGTATGTGTGTGTGTGTGTGTGTGTGTGTGTGTGTGTGTGTGTGTGTGTGTGTGTGTGTGTGTGTGTGTGTGTGTGTGTGTGTGTGTGTATGTGTGTGTGTGTTTGTGCTTGGCAGATGAGCCTGCAGGAGCTGAGAATAACCCCAAGGCGCCAGACGCCAGTGTCCCACTCCATCTTCTCTGATTGGCCTCAGCCTAATTAAGCCCAGCCTAGCTGCCCGGGCCGGTCACATGACACACAGCAGGCCGCAGGGCTGTGTGCATGTGTGTGTATTTTTTCTATGGGTTAAAGGGAAGAAACACAGCTACACGGAAACATGAGGGAATATATGTTCTGTGAAACAAAGTCTTGATTGTTCTTTGGTCTGGCACTGTCACCATGTTGCACCGTCACCACACCCACGCTCGTCTTTACCACAATCATCCTGACGCATGAACGCAATCAGCGGCACAGCTGACCCAGGATCATCAAGACCCGATCAATAGCTTAAGCTGGGCATCCATTAATTGAGAAACAACATTAGGGACAGTTTAAAGCCTGTTTAAGGAAACAGGGGTCTGAGGCTGTAGTGCGTGTCCAGCGGAGCAGCAGAAGAAGAAGTGAACAGTAACAAAGAACGTGTGGGCGTTCGCTGCACAATGTGCAGCATTATAGCACGAGTGTTACATGAGTGATGTGTTACAGGCTGCTGCACCACATCCTCCTCGCTCCCTCCATCCATGTGAGTTAATGAGACCTTCCACACGGTGAAAGTGCACAACTGCCGGCAAAGAAACGCACTGAGAGGTGGAAATAGACGTGAGAGGTTTTTCTCCTATCCCTGTTTGAGTTAAAAAAAAGAGAAAAACTCCGATGAACAACAGATGAAGCCAGGTTGCACAGTTGCTATGACAACAGCTACACGCCGATCAGCCTTTTTTTTCAGAATATTGTGCTGTCATCTTTGACGAGCACGAACACACACACATTTACAAATAACACACACCAAACCCTGTGATAAATTGACAATAGCAATCACAGCGCTGGAAAAATAGCAATTATCTTGGATGAAACAAGTAGCTCCGCAAGGTCTTACAGATGGGGGGGTTGTCTTTAAAGACCGGCGGGTTAAGTGCGCCAACGAGACAGAGGGAGGAAGGCTGGGAGAACAGATGATGCCCGCGGGTCTCATGGCTCGGTGGGCACTTCCCCAGGTGGAGAACTCAAGAGGCTCACAGTCGAGTGAACTGACCGACAGGCAGCGCAGGCCGTCCTGCGGAGAAACTCTCAATGAATCGACGAGAATGTAACGCCTCCTCCGACCGCTGACGAACAGTGAGCTGTCTCAGCCGTGGTCTTTAACGTCTACCACGAGCTGTGCTGTCTCATTTTGACCTGAGCAGAGGACCGGACGGACGCAGACGGATGGGAAGCTCGAGAGCGTTCGATGCATCGCACCCAAACCAAAGTAACGTCTTTCACTCGTGCTGTGCATCCTGGAGGAAAAGTGCAGCGGCTGGTCGCTTTCTTACACTTTGCTCTCGGCTAATTGGCTGTTAAAACAGTTTTTTTGGGTTAGCAGCAGTGACCGAGGCTAAGTGCTTCAGAAAGTAAAGGTGAATTTATGGTTTCTAGTGGGGGAATCATTTGCACAAAGAGAGTTTCGTTGCAGTCGCAGAACGTTTTTCACAAAGAGTTGTGACGCTGTTTCTCACTCCTGTCCTACTTTCCTAGGAACCAACATAGTAACTATTGACCAGTCCAACTCTTTATTGACTGACATTTCTGACCTCCTCTGCAGGGCTGCAATTAGTTGAGTGAGATAAGAGCTTTGCACCAGAAAGAGTAAATTAACCTGCAAACAAAAAAAAACAAAACATCTACCACCTGGAAAACACTTTTCTTCCCTGGTGACCTGTTGCTTAGGTCTCCACAACCTGGGCACTCGTATTAAATGCAACTGCTGTGGTTAAACCCAAGAAACTGCAGAACAAAATACAAAATACAGAGAGAGACAGAAAACACGTCACATCATGGAAGTAATTTTATCTCTTCATCAGGGCATTTATGGATGAGATTCATCTTTTCTGTCTCAAAAAGCTAAAAATGCTCAGCTCTCCAAGCATGAGTCAAAATGTCAACGTCCATCTCCGCGTACTTATAAGACTGAAGCAGCAACAATTTGTACTGATTTGAGATCAGCCTCAGCTGTTCTTCCAAGGTAGCTCGTTTTCCTTGCCCCTTTTTAAATTTAGCCGTTATTTGTAGCCATTACTTATCCGTCCATTCTCAAAGGGACCTCCATTGCGGTGCCACGTTTGGTTGCTAGGCAACGTCATGACGCGACTGCCTGGCGTCTACGCAAGGTTACATGATGATGATGATGATGATGTTGTCGGAGCATGTGTGGAAACAAACGGGGGGGGCTGCGCGTGGAGCACGTGAGGCACATCACAAGCACACAGACTCTCGCTCCCCATCTCACACACACACACACACACACACACGCTTCGCAGCAGGATTGTGTCGGTCGAGTCCCAGGGCTGGTGCTGGACCTCCGAGTGGAGGCATCATCACAAGCTGGGGCGTCTGTCCGCTCGAACTGTGTGAGCCCAAAGTGCTACAGAGGTGAGCCGCCCGAGGAAAACGTCCCTCTGTGACCACCACAACTTTTTGAATTGGACGAACAGTGACTCGTTTCAACACCTGGAGCAAGAGCAAACACTGAAAACTGAATATTTATCATTTAAGCTGACCAGAAGCTATACTAATGCAGGAGCCCACCTATCTTCATCTGTTGGCACGAACACAAAGGCTGATTGTGTGCGGACTTCAATCGCCATTTGTGTCTTTCTTCCTCTCCACGGTCCAGGTTAGAGGGTAGAGCCCTTCTTTGCCCCCTGCATCCTATGACGACATGGTCGTCGCTCTGAGTGAGTGTAGGCTACGAAACGAGGGCATTAAGAGCTGATCAGAGCTATGTCGGTGATTATGGGAGATCACAGGAATGCTACAACTTCCTATATGCTGGTGGGGAAGTGTCCAAAATGCACGCTGATTATGGAAGATGATGCAGTGACCGTCTGAAATCTTTAAATTAGCTGCTCGCTCTGGATTAATCTGTTTTATCATACAGGGAGCAGCGGATGAGTGAAACAAGGTCTGTCACCTGTGTAGGTTGATCATGTGCAGGGGTTTCTTAAACACTGGTCTGGTTAATCACTTCGCTAAAACTGATCTTATATTTTTAATAAGGCAAGTTACTGTTTTCCAGCTGCCACAGAATAACAGCATCGAGCGTCTGGATTAAATCCTCAGTATGAACTGAGATGGACTGACACATTGCTGTTCTCCATCTTTCCATGCATGGGGTTTGTTTCCAGTAAAGAAAACGCAGCATAAGCCTTATCAGTTATGTGCCAGAAGATACACTGCGGTGTGAATCTTTCATGTAATGTAACCATATCATAGGCAGACCTTCACAAACACGGGCCTCGGGCAGAAAGCCAAACAAAGTCTCGGGAAGGCGCTGACGCTCTCGGCTTCGACTGGGCACTGACTCATCTGGAGCAGGCAGCGTTCGGTCACCTAAGCCGGTCTTTGCAGGTCCTGGGCATGTGTTTGATTCAGATGACTAGAGGGATGAATGACGTACGAAACGGCACCGATATCCCATCATCCCAAACATAGACCCAGGACGGATGTTTAGCCCGTCTCACCTGGCACGCCTGTCTGTGTGCCATTACTAAAATAAGAAACTGGAGACACCCCCCCGGCATGTGGGAGAACAGAAAAAGCAAACACTTCAATAATATAATAAAACTAAGTCACTTAACCCCCCCCAAACTTGTAGTTTTATGGGTTTTAAAAATGAAAAGTAAATATTGAAGCTATGACAGTAAATACAGTAATTGCATCGCCTTTTCTCCCTAAAGGTGAAATTTCTCTCACAATCAGTGCTGCTGCTGCTGCACAACACAATCTGACAGAAGCAGACAGATCTGTTACGGAGCAGGAACATGGCAATCTTAAAAAAATATTGCACATAAGCCGATACACAAACAGAAATGAGTCTGCGCGTTGCCCTTGGCATTTACATCTGTAATCGACACCAACGCAAACAGAGGTTTTTTTTGCAGTCTAACCTGTATTTGGGCAAACTGAAAAAGCTCACCGGGGGGGCAGGGTGGTATTTCTGAGAAAGCATGCCCACCTATCGCTACCGGAAAGCCCGGAGGAGCGTGTAAAGACTCCTTCCAGCCTCCGAGTCTCGGATTCTAGGTACATAGGCAGGTTTCCAAACAAAGCTGCGATACCCCACCGTGTCTAATAACGCTTTCTAGTACGGCAGGATAAAAACAGCAGCGTGCACTTCCTCCTAAAAACTCCCTGGCTACGTAAGGAGCTCATTCTCTGCTGCAGCCTGGGGCCGGCACGGTTAAGTCGGACGCTGCAGCTCAGTGGGCTGACAGTATGCACTCCCACGCACGTCGTTACTTAATGCGGGCTCGCCATCGTTATTTACAGCTTTTGGATCAAATATGGAGTCCTTACTCATTTAACTTTCAGACTGAGATGCTTCACCTTCAAGCCGGTGACTTTCAGTTGTGTTTTCAACACCCAGGGTTCTAGGTGGGGTTTTTTTTTACCCAGTGTCCACGTGTAAACATATTTTAAACCAACTACCACATGTTCTTCTCAGATAACTCATATCATATGTGTATGTATATGTATATATGTATACTTTCAAAAAATAGATTTTGGTGCTTTTTGGTTTCTTTTGCAGCACTTTTCCAGAAGCTTAGAGATCAAATTGTTGACTTGAGTAGTCCGTTTCTCGAGCTGTGTGTTTATTAGTGGTTTACAATTGATCTATGAAGCATCAGTAAATGACTGCATCAGTAAAGAGTGCCTTATTAGAAAGTGGTACTGAGAATCCTCTGCATTGTTAGTTTGGCCCAAATGTTCCAAAGTATAATTGGACCGCTGCTCTTCATGCACACGCATGTACGTACATCATCATTTGTATTTCTCCCCCCGATCAAGCACATCCTTATTTCTGCGTCCTCTCATGCTCGTGGTCCATGTAATTATTCCGTCTCATGCCCCGACCAACAAATATGCACCGCCGTGTCCCAGACACACGCTAGCCAAGGTCTACAACTATTCACGACACCAAGTGACAACAATAAATCACTCCTTTCCTTGACACGACCTCCATTACTTTCTATTTTGTCCGCCTTTCCCCCATCTTCTCCTCGGTCTAATGGCTTCCCGCAGCTCGCCCGTAATGCATCAGGCGGTAAGGCTGCCGATGTGTGGCATCACACCACCTGCGGTCATTATGGCACGGCCTGATTGTTCATCTGTTGCATTTTCCAACAGAGCTGTACTTAAGTATATTTTTAAGGAAAAGAATCATGGCGGTGCGAGTGATTATGGGCGTGTGCGTGCACTTTTTTATCACTGCGGAGAGGTCCGTTTGGTTAAGTGCCCAGATGTCACCAAAGGTGGAAAAGTACATTATACAGCAGTTGCAAAGCTGACTTTAAGACAAGGGTAAGAGAATTATTAAGATGAATTGGGATCGCTTTGTCTTATACAAAAGATGATACAGACTAAATTAGGGTTATAAATAACCGAAGTTCACTTTTCAAACCCAGAGTGCACGAACCCTAACCTTTGACCGGGCAGAATGACATCCAGGATATGAAACACTGCCTGAAAACTAAATAACTATATGTCAGGAGGGATGAGAATATGAAAGAGATATCTATATATTAAAGGCATTAAAAAATCTCATCTCATGAATGCTTGAGTGCAGGCTGATTAAAGAAAGAAGAGTTGGCTTACTTGCAGAGGGCGTTTCGGCGTGGACCGGTGGCGTGGAAGGGATGAAGGAGGGGAAGAAGAAGGATCGAAGAGATCGCTCGGTGTGGAGGGGCGAGCGCTGCGTGGGCAGATTCTCGCAGCTGCCCACGCTGCTGTGGATCTTAAGGTTCAAGGGCTTGGTCTTCTTCTTGGCTCTGAGGGGAAAACAAGACGAGGAAGACGACGCGATTAACAGACGATGCATGTACCCACATCCAACTGGGGGTGGAGGGGGGGAAATGCGATTTAAATTCTTGTGGGAGTAAATATCAGCACAAAGACAGTCTGAACAAGTGTGAAAATACACCCTGGCCTTATAGTGGGATACAACTTCAAAGCTGTATGGCCTTCAAGCATCGCCCAACTCTCCTTAGTACTTAAGTATTAAGTAGTAAGTATTTTTAAGCCTTGGATGATTTAAAAAATGTAAAATACCTACAAGAACATGACGAAGAACTTCTATGGCATCTGCATGGATGCCCACTATCCTAAAAAAAATTTACAAATCCAAAAATCCCCTCTCAAAAAATGTCCTCAGTTATGACATCAACATTAACCGTCTGGCTTCAGTGTCAGTCTGAATTAAGGTGCAAAGGCATCAGTCGCCAGCACCCAGAGGAGATACCATCTCCTCCACCCACTCTGCTCCGTATACATGGACCCATAATGCAGTGCAGCTGCAATACCTACTGCATTCTGAGTAAGTGATAAGACTCTGGCTTTTTATGCGGGAAAAAAATACTCTGCTCCTAGCATTACCTATCAGGACTACTGTCTCTCACTCTCACACACACACACACACACACACAGCTGAATGCAACAAGTTCACACGACATCTTTTCAAATGAGTTAATCTCAAATCACCATTAATTTCCCCACGATCCCTGGCTTCTGTCTGTCAGTCTGCTTCCTTTTGCACCTGTCATTTCCAGCAGGTGAAGAACCTTTTGTGTAACCATGACGTATGATGCTCACCTGTTCCTGTCCTCGCCATCAACAATATACTTGGATTTTTTATTGGCTAGCTTGCTGATACGGGCCAACAAGCTCACCAACATGTGAATAAGCCGAGTACTGCCACTTGTATAACTTTCTCTTCAAGCGCTGGTCGTTTCAGAATTGAGTTTGGGATAATTAAGCCTGAAAGTACAATTTGTCTTTGTCAGCTTGTCATACATTTTGTTTCAGTAAGATATCAGCTGTAAGGGTGTAGATTCTGAAGCGGTGGTGAGATGACTATGGGCCGAGCGAATTTCGGGTGATGCAGTTCAAAACCTGCCGACAGCGCTGAGTGTACGACAGGGCCCCTAACAAAGCGACTACGCCACATTAAATACATAATGAATAACAATTATAGTTGCATTTTAGCTTGAATTGTTTTCTCCCCCTTTCCCAACAAGGTTCCTGACAGTGTAGATGCCTCTGCACTCATCCCATCAGGATGACGTGAAGCGACTTTGTGATGATAATTGGAAATGAATCCCCTCTGTTGTCTTCCATTAGAGAAATAATCCACTCACTGTTAAATACCCCCCCCAGTAAATTACAAATGATTAAAGTAAGACTGAGTCAGACAGAATTTATCAGACGTGAACTACTCACTTTCTGCTCTCTCCCCTCTCTCATTCGTGTGAATATGTGAAGATGTTTTTCATGTCAGCTGAGACTTTGAGTAGAAGTATGACTTTCCATTCAAATGCCCTCAGTATCTTTGACTCCCCCCCAGCTTTCTCTTTTGGCTTTGTCCTGCATGATGTCCGTGTATATCGCAGACTGTATCCTGTAATTTGAGGATGGTTAAAAAGCTGGAATGATTAGTTAAATTAGGGAGGACCACATCCAATATCTAAGTCCCCACTTGTCCCTGTTACATTAATCATGTCGTGATGAATCTGCTTCAAGCTACAAACCCAAGATGCAAACTCACAGTGAGCAATATCACTAACTCATCCACAAAAATAAACCTGCCTTTAACCCGTAGGAACAACACTGTGTCTGAGCCTCGGGCTCGGCTGATGTCCTCAAGTAGAAAAGTGGCAGCGAGCCTGATTGAGTTTTCAGGTTGGGAAACAACGTCGGATTCTATCCAAGTCTATAAATGGACGCGGAAACTGATGTCTGAGTGAAGCACAGATGTATAACACAGGCTAGATAGGGAAGGACAGGTCAAAGAGCTGTACAGAGACTGAGCCAGACAGACGTGGAAACAGAGACTACAAAAGGAGAAGATGGAGAGAAGGAGCAGAAGAACTCGTACGGGTTGCAAACAAAAACCCGACCGGCAGAAACAGACACTGGCTGGAGCCAGAGATGAAGATGAATGAAAAGAAAAAGTACAAAACAGAAGGCTGTGATTCCCGGCTCATCACGCGAATCCCGCAGGGGTTTCTCCTCCCATGTCAGCCTCTCGCTCCCGAAACTGACTCATGCAATTAGACCTGTAAACCAACCCGCCACTTCACTCCCATCTCCTGCAATAAGGAAGCAGCCTGCAGGTTACGGCTTCTCCGTCACAGGGCCATTCAGGTTAGCCCACTTCAAGCCATTTAAAGTCTAAATGAAACCATTCAGCTCCCTTTACCCTCTCCTCGAACAATTTGTAGATGTTCAGGGAGGGCAAAGTGAAAATTAATGTGGAGGAGAAGAGAGAGGATTCCCAATTTTGGTTTTGAAAGCCTGTGTCGGGTGAGGGGGGTTGACTCAACTTGTAAAAGCTTCTATTCACATACCTTTTTTCTGCTCAGCATATGAAAAGTTAAAGAAAAAAGAAAGTAAAAAAAATAAATAAATAGAGAAAGACAGAAGAAGAGGGAGGTGGGTGACAAGTGTCAAGAGAAATCAGCGAAGGTGTGAATAGTTGAGTTGTCCTTTGATCCAGTCTCAGATTTACGTCACGATGCATCTCTCACAGATGGAAATCACTCCGTTTGTTGCACATTTCAGCTAGTATTTTTAAGTTGTTGGCTTTTTTATCCCCTCGGGTCTTCCATAAGTAAACAGGAACACCAAAGGGGTTTTTTTTGTGTATCATTCAGGCATTTCTGTAGTGATTAAATTACCCACTGTGTCATGTTTATTACCTGCTTCCTCCCAGTTATATTCTGTCCCAGTTTGCTCCGAAATCTCTGAACTTCTATTGCATCTATTCTGAAGTGAGTTTAAGTGCAATCTAAAGTTTGCATAGCGTGTATCTGCATTAGTACGGGAATCAAAAGTCATGAAGTTTGCAGATGAAATGAAATGAAATACATTCATCATAACTTTAACATTTCAAAACCAACATATCATTTTTGCCAGTTTTTGACGCTTTGATTTTACAAAGCGGGATCGACGCTTCCCTCTTAACATTTTTGAAATGCGATTTCCACTTCACAACGTGCTACACAGAAAGAAAAAAAAAAAGAAAAGGAATCTGACATTCATGCACACACACGCATTCATCCACCCACTCCCACCACTTCCGCTTCCCCCACACTCGCAGAGACACTAATTACAGTGACACCTTCAAGTAAAAGTTCTGTTTGATCAAGGAAAGAGGCGAGAGCAACGATCCTTCAAATGACATATTTTCTTCACGTCCTGACATATCAAGAGGTTTTTAAAAAGGCCGGGTCATGAATATTGCACAGCTTTCTGCTCAAGCTGAAAGTGGCAGATCTCAACAGTGATGCTGCGGTGCTGCAAAACATTCAAGCTCTGGCTAATTAACACTTGTGTCCATCCAGGAGAGTAAATTACTCGCAGGATTCCATCTGCATACCTCCACTTTTTTTTTTTACCTCAAAAATATGCAGAGAGCTCTGCCGAGACCCATATAGCAAGAGAAGCACCCCGTTGCTTTTTATGCAAATGGACCTGTGGAATAATATCTCTGGCAGCCACTGCTCTTTGCTGCTTTAATAAAGTTGGTGGAAAATGGAATAAAGGTGGCTAGAATAATGATTACAAGCGAGGATTACTGCGAGCCCTTAGAGCCGTTTCATCCACAGCAAGCTGTCCTGCTTTCAGACGTCAGTCCTGAGTTAGAATAAAAGATGGTGGTCTGCTAATCTGGGCTGGCTTTTGATTCTTATTTTCTGAGGCAGTATAGTAAAGCCACTGACAAATTTACGGGAATTTTATTGTCAGTGCACAATAAGTACAACAATCCACACTCATTGCATGTTCTAATCTCTAAACTCTCTGTTTAAGTATTTTGCTTCATATGATTCACCAGGTCAGATTCATCAAACTGCAAATAAAATAAAAAGGTATTACCCACTGTGAACACCCAACACAGTTTAGAGCTAGGCTTGCTGGTTCTTACCTTTGTGTCCAAACTTTTGGGGGGATTAAAAGGGATTATTACCATTATTTTAGGTGTGGTCACTTTATGGTTTGGGTAATCTGACTAAACTAATATCTTGCTTACAAGGGATCTGACACCTGTCAAGTGCAAGGATTTGGAGGTGAGTGGTGGTGGTGTCAATGTACTATTGCATGTTCCTGAGCCAACTGCAAGCATGAGAGGGATTTAAAATCAGTGTCCATGATCACACCTGCCATGTGCTCCCAGCGGAGCACGGGTCCATGCGAGGGGCATCACAAATATCTCAACTTCAGCTTTACTTTGCTTGTTGAGTTTTAACAGTGTCCCCTTATCCCCGAATATCAGCAGTCACCTTGGTGAAGTACAATGTTATCGTCACCAAGACGAATAGTGGCTGTGAAGATAGGACCCTATTTAAAATACACCTGAATTATCTGAAAACTCATTAACATTTTTTGCATATACAGTGATAGTAAAGAAAGTGGATTTAGATTTTTTAAGATGGGGAATCTGCAAACCCTCACTGCTACAGAAGAAACAGTACTTTAATAAAACTGTTTTGCTGGGGGGGGGGTTGTTGTTTGCCAGAAGAGGTAAATACAGATCTTGACGTGTCTCAACCACTGCACCGTCAGATGATCCAAGCAACCGTGAGACACTGCTGCGCCGCCATTGCAGACGTCACCTCTAAATATAACAGCATGTTTGCTGATACACGTGTAATGCGGCCACAGGGAGGGGGCGCGTCTGGCAGGCCGCTGCCTGTAGGCGTGAGCCCGAGCTTTGTTCTGGTCGGGGATTGATGTGTCATAGTGACGACATCTGCCGATCACCTGTTGAGATGGCCGGACGATAATCACGCAAGAGGTAGAGAAAAAAAACTCACTTTCCCTCACTTGTTAGCTCCTCTTTAACTGTCAGCGCCTCCCACTGGGAGATGGGTGGGTGTCAGTGCACTGTCAGAGGGCAGGGGGGGCGCAGGGCTCTCTCGGGGGGGATGGAGATTGCGCGCCAGTTGCACGACTGAAAGCTGAACATGACACTGAGGAGACAGCGAGACACCCAGGGCGAGAGAGAGAGAGATAAAAAGGGATTGAGCGAGTCTGCTTGAGAGACAGGAAATAAGAGGGAGAGAGAGAGGGTGGAGGGGGAGGGGATGACCAGGTGAGAAGCAAGACCAGTGGTTTGGGAGCGGGGAGCAGGAGCAGAGGAGTGACAGGTTGACAGGAAGGCAGCGAGCGACATGTTGGGTTTTCAGCAGCTTCGCGTGTCACCGCACAGCCTGTCTGGTTAAAATAGTTTTATTCCTAATGTGCTGTTGCCACGTGAAGGAATAAATAACAGCAACCGCTTGTTTGCAAGAATAAAACTCACTACACACTCTCCAGAGGATGCCGGTGCTTGTAGCAGCTACTTCCACTTCAAATCAGTGGACAAACGATTGGTCAAGTAATCGATTCGTTAGGTGTGACAACTCCGATGACTTATGAAGTCTTTCCAGTAAAATGATTTTTCCAACAAAACTGTCAAGCATTCAATGGTTCCAGCTTCTCAAATGTGAAATTTGATGGGTTTTTTCTGTTGCACGACTGTGAATTGAATATTTTCGGGTTCTGGACAGTTGGACGGACTCGAGGGATGTCGCTCTGTCAGTCAGAATGCAAGATATTTTAAAGGCCAGTCTGGATCACAGATTCTGAGAAATGTCTCAGTGGTCCGAATTGCCCCAGTGAAAGCTGACACAGTGGATGAGAGCAATAGAAGGTACAAACCATGGGGGGGTATTCTTCTTGAATGTATGATTTTTTTTTAAACTTCAGTCAAGCATTTCACTCAGGATATTTGTTGACAGATCGGACCGCACGCACCGAAAGAAAATGGTTTCGCCTCATGTTTTGTTTGCCGTGCAGCACGGGTCAGACTTAAGAGACGGCAGAACGCAGACCTCATTCATCCCCCCATCTGTAAACAGAGATGTGTTATCACTAGCACAGAACTTGTATTGGCATGAGATCTCAGGGCTCAGAGTCTTTGAAGTGCCATCATGTCCACGCAATAACAGCAAAGAGACACTTACTCCAACTGCGACACTCATTTCGGCTCTTTGCGGGACGTGCCGAGCTCCGCAGTTTCAAACTGTATAATGGGGGCACGCCCCCGGCGAGAAAGCATCGGAGGCAGAAGTGGAGACAAGGGAGAGAGCCGTCATCATGGAGACGGAGGGAAGCATCTCTCCTCGTCAGTTAGATGTGACGGACCGACGACCTGTGCTGTCGGTTTTAGCCCCTTCTCACGGTGAATCTATGAAAACTTTTTTTTTTGTGGAACATACTGTATCTTCTTTCTCTAAAAAGGTTTGAGCAGCAGCGAGTACGATCCAAAGCAAAGCAAGAGTCCTGATGCTTTAAACTTTTCAGCCTATTTCTCCAGCCAGCGTGGCTTCCTGCCGTCACCGACGCCGCACATCAGGCATCTCCACCACCGGGTGATAATTTGTCGTTTTCAAGAGTCATTCTGTGGTTCCACAAAAGAGTCTGTATTGGACCCATAGCTCCGCTTGGGATGACAATGGGATTCCTCGGTGGTGAAATGCTCTGAAAGCCCGCAACTGAGGGGGAAAAAAAAGTTGTGTCGATCAGCGCTGAAATATTCTTGGCATCCAATCTTTTTGGATCCCGCTCCTGATGGACTGGATTCATGCCTTTTGTAACGCGCATATACTCTGTTCTGTCGACGCCAGCCTAATTTGCCGCTGAATTGTTCGGGATGAATGCGAATAAAGAACCATTCAATTCCCAAGCTTTAAAATACAAACAGGTGTTCCGACATCCTTTGTCACTACATGTACAAGACCCCCATCTCCCCCTCGCCAGAATAATCACAATTTGATGTTGCTGGCACAGGCCCTTCTTAATTTTTTCAGATAATTGCAGTAGCTGTCCACAGTGTTGTGGCCTTGAATTTTAACAGCAACTTTTCTTGTATGCTGTTTTAGTTTTAGCACCCGACTAACAGATCTCTTTGTATATTTCTTTTCATAGATAAGCACAGTGTAGTCGTATTTCCTACGCAATCAGCTCTCATATATGTTGAGGTTTTATCATGTTCTAGCCCCCCCCCATGTGTCCAATGAACACCAGCAGGTCTGTGTGTATATGTGTGTATGTGTGTGTTTTTTCCCTCAGTATCGAACTGAATCAAAATTTATTTTCTCCATTCAGTCAAAATGAAACCATAGCTCAAACCGTAAACTCTGTAATCCAAGTATTAGAGCAACAGCGCTGAATGCGAGAGCAGCTCTCTGGCCTGCAGCCGCGCGGGTTAAGTGGTAGTTTTGAAGCACAAGGCAGAAGCAGTAAATAACGGTGATCCTAAAAAGAGGGGGGGGCGACCTGGAGCAGATATTATATGCCTTGACTTTAACATCAAGGCTGAGATGAAAGCCCCCACTTGACGGCCTGAGTGATGAACGATGGTAATAACTCTGTTTACGGTTGTTGGAGAGTAAAACAGTCACACTTTACTGTTTAATAAATCAGGCGGCGGCTGTCAACGTGACCCGCCTCAACACGCGGCTTTGTCCTCCGTCATTTCCTGGCTCCAAATTCAGCGCTTCATCCTTCCCGCAGGACATATTCAAATGAAGCTTTAATGATCTTGTCGGGAAACTTCACATGATTAAATCAAAGACAAACAAGAGACATTTCCTCAGTATGAACTAAATGCTTTGTGGACACTGTAATTGTTATAAATCCTCTGCAATTTCTTCCTTGTTTATTTCTCCTCATCTTCTTAGAAAAGAACTGCACAACTTTTAAGGATAACTTTTAAATCGCCCACTCCGAATCCGTTATCTGCCCCGACCGACTCCCACTCATTCACAGATTACCACAGAAAAACCATCAGCCCATTAAATGAATTCTGCACCAGCAACAGCAGCATTTGGGCCAAAGCGCCGCTCCTAAACACTCATATAAATTCATAATCATGACTCCAATCTCTGGGCCGCCGGCGGAGGCCCGGGATGAGTGGCCGTCGACGGTTGTGTGGATGGAGGGGAGGGGTGGTGCTGTGGGGCTGTGAAGGGCCTGGTGTTGACACGCCCTCTCACCTGACTCACCATTAATAACAGTGGGGGCCAAAGCTTCTGATTAACATGGATGAGCCTTTGTCCGCAAAGAAAAGAAGATATGCGCTCGCGTTCCATCTTCACCCGCAGACGCTCTGACACGCGGGCTTTGTGCAGCGAGCGAACATTATTATTGTTCCCACGTGTGGGGAACAACGATCCTCGCGGGTCAAGAGGTCGCCGGCTAATGTGACGACGTGTGTGTCCCGGGGAGAGGCGGATCCGTATCTCGGTGGATCATCTGGGGAGCAGCGGCATCGATTTGACGCTGGCTGTATTTTCACAGAGCGCTCATGAGTCGCCTTTTTTTTCCCTCCACAAAGAAAGGCAATAAACATGTCCTCATGATACGGATCTGTCCATGAAACAGAGCTCAGCAGCAGGAGTCACTGCAGTCGCCTGAATTGAGTGGTGGAGCTAATGCATATACTTGAGTTGTTTTTTGTTTTAATGCAAGCTTCTGGAGGTGCTGGCGTACTGGAGCTTTTCTGGGGTTTCATGTGTTTTTATTTGGACAACAAAAAAAACCAAACCTCAGAACAGTAATCTAAATATAATTCTACCTCGGCCACAGGAAACCCCTGGTTGTGACCGGCTGTCAGAACCTTCCCGATGCCACGGGGGACAGATCCGGTCTGGCCAGCAGCTTCATCGTTGCTCTAAATCAGTGCACGGGGTGTATAAACTGCAGGTAACCATAGCAACGGTACTTCTGCTTCAACCTATGGCGTCAGATTAGCCTGGTTTCAGACCTCTGAACTGTCACCCACACATCAGATTTGCTGTTTCAACCCGCTCCGAGGGAGCAGCAGGCAGGGATTCAAAACGTAGGCGCTAACTTCTCGCCTCACTGACCAGCTACCTGTAGTAGCTGGGTTCAAGCTAATTAGCAGCAGGAAAATGCCGACGAAGCATAAATGAGAGTAATGCATCTGTAAAAGTCGATTTGAAGAAGTCCTACACATTTCCCAAACAACTGTTTATCTTTTGTACTGATAACTCCACCAGTACAGCTGCCAAACCAAGCCGTGCTGCGCCAACCTAAAATCAGGAAGCTGACTGAGGTTTGAACTTCAGGAGCAACCAAAACGCCTCCTCTTGTTTTGCAAATTTAAACTTCATTCTTGACCTTTGAAATGATGAAACCACTTTTTCTCAGCGCTTGGAAATGTATCACAGTGCTCCATCAGGGGAATGAAACTGCATTGTACATGTTCGTATCCTCGTGCCATGTGAATGTGGCCTCAAGTTAAAGCTGAATCAATCTTGGCCAATTTATACACAGCTTTTCTCTTTTTTTCCCTTTAGTAAGTGGCCATGTAATAATTGGACTTGTCTCACCTCCTTGTGTTCCTGTCTTTGTTCTAAAATAATATCTCATTAAACCATGTTTATTTGCTTCATTCCCATTTCTTACAAACACGAGGTTTAAATTACAGGCATACACACATCATTATAGTTTGACTCCTAAATGAAAAAAAACCCTCTTGTGATCATAATTGAAGATATAGATCTATTTTTCAGCTGTGTTTGCAAACAATACTGATGTAAACAGCATCAGGCAAGAAAACATTAACGCGTACATAAAGATGCAATCTACTCTTATTCGCACTTGCTTTGAAACACCTCAAAATCTATTTGAGAGTAATGACAGGTTCCAGCCCTGCACAGCAGTTAGCCTATTTTATTACAGATTGCTCCTTTAAGTATCTGCCGCCTCACATAGCGACCCCTGGGTGAATTCTCTCTGAGTGGATGTTCAGCACTCGATCTCAACGAAGCCACAATCTCATCGCAGTTTCCCATGCACCACAGCGAAAACTAAATCCAATAAAAAAAGGGTTTTCTGACTGAACTGATGAGAGCAAAGTAACACGCTGACAGGATCTCAAAAGAGACGCATCATGAGAGAAAGTGAGGGGAGAAAGAAAAGGAAACAGAGCAAACGGGGAGAGGAAAAAGGAGGAGGAGAAATATAAGAAGTGTACACTCGCTCAGTTGAAAGCAAACAGCTAAATTAGTCATGGAGTAGATGCAAATTTGCATCCCCTAGAGTGTTGCATGGTAGAATTACCCTGAGAGGAGCAGAGGGTGAATCATGCCAACCCCCGGTGCCGTGTGATTTATTAACAAACATCCAATTCAATAAGAAAGTGCTTAACATTCAAAAAACTGCCAAAGTATCATAAATTGGCATTAACTATCTGATATTACCATTTTCCCCTGCCACGGGGGGGGGCGGGTATCAAGACGTGGCAAAATCAAACACGCCCACTTTCGCCCCCGAACAATCCTGCAGTGACGTGCTGAAAACTCACTTGGCCTTTTCCACGCACACATACGTGTTCATTAACGACGAGCTTTGTTAATTGACACTCCAGCCCAAAGAGCCTCTCTGCTCTGAAAGGGCACGGGGGGGGGAGAAATAAAGACAGGAGACGGAGAGAGACAGAGAACCTGCAACAAAAACTTCTCTAAGTTAACGCGCTGCACGTTAGTCGACGAGAACTGACTTAATGATTTTCCTCGTGTTGAGAGAATCACATAGCAGTGAGCCAAGCTAAGCTAAACTAAGCCCAGGCAGACGACTATGTGGTCGCCGTGGGTTACAGCAATCATTAAGATACGTGGGTGAAGGGACACAAGTAGTTTGGGGTTTGACAGAATTAATTTACTCACTTGTGCAGAGCAACAGAAGCCACATTGGAAAAGTTATTTGCAGACAGAGGTAAAGCTCATCTGACAGGCTATGCAAGCTTAGCTAAGCTAAGCTTTCATCCCCAGCAAGGCATTGTGGGTGCAGCACAAGGTGTCCAAGTTTAATGGACTGGCTTTGTGATGCTTGTGTGACCACAGAGGAAGAAAGAGAACAGGGAATGATGGATGCAGGGATGTTTTCTTTATTTTTAATCTTTGCTTGTGACGTTAGCTAGGTAGAAACATAATCTTAATTCACTGTGCTAACAAACTGAGCTCCGAAGCAGCAGCTCTTTTCTCATTTATGTTGTCCAATGACTAAAGCAACGGTACACAATATTTCATCCCATGGCTGCAGGTAAATTCAAGCAATCAAGACGTCATTTGGTTTTGTGAATGCAGAACTGAAAGAGCAGAGTTTGAGTTGTTGTTCTCTTTAAAAAGTATCCTAACCCCAATTAGTGTGATTTGGGACCTTTCTATCAACCAACAACACAACAACCCATTGCAGCTGTCAAATAGCTATGAATGTCAATCACAGTGATCAAATATTCCATAAGTTGTTTTTCCCGCAGTGTTTTCAACAACACTGAAGCGCTTCAGGTGGATTTTTAATTTGGTGGAATTTACAGGATCAGTTATTTTTCAGAGCAACAGTCACAACAGGATAATCCTTGAAAGAAAGAGATTACAAAGTGATTAGCAAATCTCTTGGCTGTGTCGAGAAAAAAAAAACAGGCACTGCTGGTTTGATTGATTTGCAGTGTGTGTGAGCCTGTGTGTGTGTGTGTGTGTGTGTGTGTGTGTGCGCGTGATCCCTCGTGCGGAGGAGCTCAGTGGGGTGGGAAGCAGTTGATTGACTGCAGAAATTGGGTCCCGCATTTCAAATTCAAATTAGTAAATGTCGGGAAAGGATGGCGTCGTTAAGTAATTCTCCCCTGACTGAGAAGATCAAATACATTAAACGTGTTGAATTTCTTCCTCTCGAGGAAATGTGAACACAACGGGGCGGTGTTTAAAAGCAGCCGTGCCTCACCGCATTCTCTACAAATCGCAGAATCGATTTTACAGTGTACACAATCAATCACGTCACGTCGGGTTAACGGTGACTTGATGGCATTTACGCAGTGGACGCTTCAGTCATCACCAAAACAAACAGTAATACCGGCGCTGTATTGATCCCCCACCCCCACCCACGTCCGGCAGTCTTTAACTCTGTCTGTAGCAAATCCCTTCTGGGGAAAAATGGGTTGCCAGGATGGCTGTGATGACAGGAAGGTTTTTCTGACGGATGAGCTGAAGGTTGCGATTTCCTGTTTCGCTCAGAGATTCATTTATCACCCAAATCAGATGACCCTTTCTGTTAAGGTGAGTCTGTCTCAAAGTCATCATTTCATGACGTAGATCGGAGAACAGCTCAGGTTTGTTTTCTTTACATCAAACAATTCAAATTATCAAACGTTTTTGTTCTGTAACGGTTGGATAAAAGCCTGTTGCACATTGTTATTTAATTTCATCTAAACAAGAAAGAAATTGCAGAAAATTCTTTCACTTCTTATATTGGACTTTTCAAGGATGAGTAACATCTTCCCTCAGGTTGTATCTATACAACCTGATAAGCCAGGCATATTTGTTAAAAGACGCCATCGTTAATTATCTGTAGGAAACAGCAGCAGTGAGAAACATTACATATCATAACATAACATTTATTTCTTTCCCTGGGTAAAGTCTGAAATGCCATTAAGCGACATTTTTCGCAAACGACTTCCTGTAATGTGAATGTGATAGTGCTGCCCATTCTACGGCTCGATAAAACTTCCTGCTCAGTCAGTTATAAAATAAAGAAGCCAAAAATGACCCGAACAGCCCAGTCCAAAGTGGAGAGAATTGAGAATCCAGCGAACCGAACACAACCCAGATATTTCTGTCAGCAGACAGCAAACCCAATCAGCTCATAATATACAACAACAACAGAAAAACAAATATAAAATGGAAATGAATATACTTGCACTTGACAGGCGGTGAGAAAGAATACTCCCATTTCCCCACGCAGGTGGAAGTTTGCTTTCTTATACATTGCGACTTGCAAAATTGGCAGCCGTTTCATCTCAGGGTGAGATTTTCTTGGATCCGCACATATTACCGCACGCACGTCGGTAAGGAGGCAATTTGCTCATTATTTCTAGGGTGGGGTGGAAACCGGCCCATGGTTCGCCGGCAAGCCGAAAGGAAAAACACATTATCGCGCAGACAAGCACATTAAACCAAGAAGCACAGCGCTATAAGGCAGAAGATGAGGGTCCATGCAGACAGAGTTTTTATGATAAAAACGAATGGGGACAATTTTCAGACCATAATTGCAGAAACACCCTCATATAGTATCTGGGGGGAAAAAAAACATCCTGCACAGCTGAAGAAGAATTAACTTTGAAATTGAAGTTATTGCATTTTAGAAAGTCTGAAAGAGTGTATAAAGCCAGAAACTTGAATTAAATGAATAAGAGAAAATGCTCTGGCAGTTTACCTTCATATGTCTGTGGATAATGTTTGATGAAGCAGCTTAGTGACCTCTTATCTTTAAAATTCTCACAATTACTTGAATGTTTCTGAAGCAAAGCAGGCAATAATTATGTTTCATCAAATGACATGTCGCTTATCGATCAGCACCAAAATCAAACCTCAGTCTTCTGTCATGCCGAGCATTCTGGCACATTCAGCTGCACGGCCTTTGTGCTGTATTACTGTATGCGGTGATAATGAGATAGCTGGGCCATATCTCATTAAGATAAATGGAGAAAAATCTCTCTTGGGGTCAGGGGGTAATCTCTGGTTATTGTGTCCCGGCCACAGTGCCAGGCAATTAAGCAAGAGAAAATGAGGACCCGAGGAGCACTGTGAGCTTATTAAAATCCTGAGATGGGTGACAGGGGGAAATATGCGTAGCACGGAAGGAACAGTCAATCGCAGAAAGGCAGCTGGTAAAGTATGAAATGTTCTCTTTTTTTTTGCAGAGGTGGTTTGCTGCGAGTTGTTTTTGATCCGGAGCCATTACGTGAAAAACAAGGCGGGGAGTGAAATGTAATATGGTGTGAAAGTCCAGGCTTTCTATCCTCAGGTATTTACTCTTGCATCAAGAAAAAAACAAAAAAAAAAACAGATGCCAACTTCGCAATGAAGCCAATTCCCAAGCGCATACAAAGGCGGAACAAACAAGCACAAGAGCCTCATGCCAGAAGTGAACCACCAACTTGATGCCCGCCAGCACCGTCCTCCAACCAATTATGATGTATTATGAGAGGTACTCAGCGGCCAGAGAAGCCACGAGATCTGCCCCCGCCTTGATGAGCTGCAACATTTCCAGGCACACGCGGGCCCATTGATTAGAGGGGCTCAACTCGCGGCCTGCAGTCTATCAGCGCTCAGGGACCGGTAATCAATTCTCTAATGCCGTTTGAGCCTATTCACTGCAGCTATGATCCACTCCTCACGGCGCAGTCACACGTGCGCACGCACACACACTGAATAAAACCCAGATGGCCGCTGTGAAAGCAGAGGACAACTCCCAAATATTAACTTACCAAGTGTAGCAGTGATAGGGCACTGTCATCTAATGGCATTATCAAAATGAGTGCAGCTCTCCTGAGGCGGACTCTGGTTCCTGATTACCTGGCAGCAGTGGACCCTGTTTGTGGCCAAATCTGATCAGCATAGCACCAGACGCAGGCATGGCCGGTCAGGAACTCAGCCCCGAGGCCCTCCTTATCTCTACCGACAGGCCGCTGCTCCTTTATGGGCAATGATGTCCGCCCAGGAATTAATCAGATTGGGCTCCGGTGGAAGATTGTGTTCTAGTAAAACTGCTGAAAGGAAAGGTGGGGCCCGAGCTCTCTTTCTGCGCCGGCCGAATCAGGCGGAATTACAGCGCGTGACCTTGCCCTACACCTCAGGGAGCGGGAGCACCACAATCTGCGAATGTTCGCCTCAGCGGGTCATCAACTGAAACTGACTGAGCTGGACTAAATTAAGACTATCGTCTCCGTATTGAATCTTTATAAAGAAGGTAATTTTGACAGTGAAACATGCAGCTCCAGAACTACTGTACAACATCGAACATCAATACCCAATTCTTTAAAGGCAGACTTTTTTTCTTTCCATATCAAAGGCTCAGCTAACAGTGACACTGACATTAATGTGCCTAATACAACAGTGGAAAGTCACTGAGCACATATCTTCATGTAATTTTGAGATACTTTAGTGTTTCTACTTTGGAAAGCTTTACATTTTAGTGCTAGGGTGACACTTTTATTCACTTTGCAACAGAGTTTTGTTGACAACCACTGTTTGCCATTAAAAGTCCAGAGGGGTGCGCCACTTACTTTGGTGTCTGCGTGTCATCCAACCGGTTCCCCAGCTGGAACTCGTGGGATTTGCTGCGGTGCAGTGCTGTGAAGCCCGGCAGCAGGTGGATGAGCTTGCGGCTGGGCGGAGGTGGCGTCCCGGGGGCCTTCACTTTGTTCCTTCGCCGCATGGGTGGAGTTCCCGGCGGGGTCATGGTGTTGATGACCAAGGGAGTCCGAGGAGGCGTGTGGCCAAAATGCCTCTGGCGGGGTGACGGGGGCAGGGAGCGATGACCGGAGTCCACGGGAGGGAAGAGCCCGGCAGCGGTGCTGTCGACGGTGAGCCGGTCGACGTACAGAGGGGGTGCCAGGGCCTGGGGGCTGTGGCACATGTGCTGGTTGTACTTGGACTGGACTTTGGGGCTTTGGGAGAGCTGGAACCGGATCCACTGACTGGCCTCTGGCTGGCACACTGGAGTGTTTTCTTTGCCCGATTCAGAGGTGGGCCACTGAATGGACCAGTCCTGCTTCGCCTGGCTCCCTGTTGGAAGAGAAAAATGCTGTTTTAACGCCGGTGGCCGGTTCAGGCACACTGCAGGAGATATATGGTTACGCTGCATCCATTCTCATCTGTAGTGGTATGGAGGCATGCAAATGGTTTTGGTTTAATTTGCCCAGGTTTAGAGACATCCAAATGCCTCCTTTTAGAAACAACATTTAGAAATGAAGCAGCAACATTTACAGAAACAATGTCTCAGGTAATCTGAATAATCTATAAATCTCCTCTTTGGAACTACTTTCTACTGGAGAGTCAGCCCCTATGAAAACTTAAAAACATATTCATACGTAAAACAAGGTTGCTGTTGAATTTTTCAGCACTGAGAGCACTCTGTAGAAATCTCAGTGGCATATATCTCAAAACCAAGTAATACATAAAAACCAAAAACTTGTATGCACGTCCAGACATCACTTGATGAGAGTGACAAAATATGGGTTTTCATAGTTCGAGTGAACATTTGTACTTAGCGCAAATTAAATTAAATTGGCTGTTGACATGCTCTTAATACTAAAACATCCATTAGCTCTATTTTTTCAATCGTGGCAGTTAAGAGTAATCATGGCAGAGGGCAGACATTTACGACCAGCAAATGTGCTCAATTCGGGTAATGAAGAATTAACTTTGTCGTTATCTGATGCAAGCGTGTTAGTACTGCAGCGGTGTTCAAATGTGCTGATGTGCAGCAGAGTAAGCATGAATGGTTGCAGCAAAAAAAAAGAGCGAGGGAGATGGAGCGCGCCACAACAGAACAGGGGCAAAGCTGCATGAGTCATAAGACAAGCGTCTTGTACCTGAACTAAACTCTCTGCTGAATGGAAAGAGAAAAGACAAGAACGAACAACAGTGGCAAAAAAAAGCCTTGAACATGAACAGCCAGGAATGAGTGTTTTTTGAGTTCAGATGACGATACTTTACCTCCATTACTGTGCAATTTATCCTCTTCAAGTTGTTCTTTAGAGAAAAGCCACAACAACAACAACAAAAAAAGGGATTTATTGATCCAGCAGAGACACAACTGAAACAGTCTACAGTATGCTAGCGGTCTGCAGTTATGCATAGCCAAAAGGCTGTTCGGCAAAGCAAACCATGATGTTGGTGCAATTGATCCTGGGTGCATCTCAGCAGAAGCTGTTTCTCATGCATGAGTGAGTCTGGGCAAATTTGACCCCACAGTCTTCAAAAAGAAAAAGAACAACTGCCAGTGACGGGTAAGTCACCGTTAATGTAAATGTCTGTATCTCTGTCAACAACCTCTGACTTTTTTTTTTTTTAATCTCTTGTTTTTTATTTTGTGTCATTATTTTTCCATCCCTGCGACATTGTCTCTAAGGAGCCATAAGCATCAAAAACACAAACTTCAAACACAATATCAGCAGCCGCAACATCAAATGAACCACGGAAAATATCTCTTATAACAGGTCCCAGAGGAACTGCTAAAGTTGATGGGGGCTAAGAAAGAAGCCCGCAGCCCTTCCTCTTCTGTAATGTTATGAAGAGGAGGCCACAAGGAACGATGAGTTGTGGGAAGAGAAGCTCCCAAAGTCATAAGGGATGTAATACACAGGAATTTTCAAGGGTCTCATTTTCTCTTTTTAAATATTTTTGTTCGTCTTGGTTTGGAGATCTTACACCCCCCACCCCTAAAAAAAGACATGCCGTGTTGAGACTAATTGTTTCAGTCACAAAAGGTCATGTCCGACAATGCTCTGGACTATTAAAAGACCAACAGATCGACATCTTTGTATTAACAGTGGGTCAAATGACTGCAAGTCATGTAAAATTACCAGCAGCCTCTGCCGCTTCATCAGCTATGCAGACTGTTTTAGCATCTTTTGGCTCATGTTGACTGGCGTTTCCTGAAATACAGGTTTCATTTGCAAAGATTGATTAACCTCATGAATATGTAGCCTGTCGGCAGCTGTAATTCACACCCGTGGATATTGCTCAGTAGGGCGATTCGAGTGGCGCTGTCGCCGCCACTCTGCCCTTGGCGTCGCTGCCTGAGGACCGCGCTTCCCTCTCCTCTCTGAACCCACATTAAGAGGCCCACATCTCGGCCCCTCGAAACCCCTTCAGGAGGATTTCAAGATGCAGAATTGGATGAGTGGACCCGAAAGAGTGCTCACCCACAAATGCAGGGGAAAAAAAAAACAATGGAGGAGGACGCTCGATCAAGCCTCCTTTATTAGCAGGAATAAAAACCACAACAGGCCAGGCCACTCAGAAAGTTCAGCTGGGCCCCACGTGAACGACTAAAACTAATCACCCACCTCCGATGAATTCCTATCACTGAGGCTGAGATTACGGATGGGAGGCAACAGAGAGCTGATTGCATTTGGGTAGGTCTATCATACCTGACAGATAAGGTGCCAATTTGTACCGTCCATTTCTAAATTAGTCTGCGCAAAAATATCTAACCAGATAGGTGTTTTTTTTAAATGTCAACCAATCGTTTTTGATTTAAATTATGAGCTTCCCTTTGGTAGCTAATTATTTTTCTTGCATGAAGCGGCCTCACTTTAAAAACGCATTTGACAGTGCTTATCAAGCTGATACCCAAGTGAAATTTCCCCTGCAAGAGAAGCAATGAACTCGAATCACACTCATGGAGATGTTGCTTCAAGTAATGAGTCAATTCATCAAGCGCCGCCAGTATCTTAGCAACTGCTTCCGCAAAATAGTAACAGGAATTGACTTATGAAATTCTTATTTTCAACATGATCTCACCTATGTAAAAGCCTCAAGCAAACTGAGAACAGCTCGCCGCTAAATGAGATGAAGTTCATTTGTGTGGCATGTGCTCATTAGAGAGTGAGTTTTACAATTTGCTTTTCATGGAAAGCGTTGATATAAAGAAAAAAAATCGTCTTGTAATTTATCACAGGTTCTCGGAGCTGACAGGCATTTCACCAAGGCAGTACCTGCTGATATTGAGTCCCAACTACACTTCATTAGTTTCTGTGAAAACATTATTCACATTAAAATAGTGTTTTTCTTTTACCTCACTGCTGCTTTTCTTTCAGGCGCATCGAGTAATATATAAAATGTAGCATGATGCAAATGCCCATAATGTATTTACAATGCACTTTTCATTTTTGGTAGTGCAAAACATATCATAATGGTGCTACTGGTCTCTCATATCCTGCAGTGAATATGTGACTGTGTGTGTGTGTGTGTGTGTGTGTGTGTGTGTGTTGGGGGGGGGGGGTTCTGGGCCTTTAAGCATCACATAGGTACTTGTCAATCTTACTATCCAAATTTAAGTAAGGATCAAAAACGTGTGTCAACAAATGCTGGCCCAGTACACACAAATTAGCCACAACATTAAAACCACTGAAACTGGCTTTAACAGGTTCTGGGTCTGATCGACATACGATTAACAACTTCCTCATCAATCTTCCATTTTCTCCTCTTACCTGAAAAGCCCTTCATCCTCTGTCGAGCCAAACAATGCACCTGCAGCATTCGCCTCTGAGGTAATTCATGCAAACAGCACAAGCCCATAAACGGGACAATCTTAACGAGGCTTTGACGGAGGCAGATAACAGCCTCGTAATTTCACTAATTACCTCTAGATGTGTCGGCTCTTTGGACTAAATGGCAGTGAAATGCCACCGGGGCAGGAGCTGGTCTTTCTTGCTGCCAACTGTAAACAGGATTTGGTGAAAAAGGTCAAACGGCTGCGTCCAATAGATACAGTGTTGGTTCTTTTTTAATCTCTACTCTTTTGAGTTTAGGGCGCAGGGGCACGTTCTCGCAGTGTAATCAGTAAGTTAGAACAGGCACCCAGGGGTGTTCGGGAACATGGGGGGCACAGGGTGTGGATGGTGGCCAGTGCTTCCTCTGGTCGCCTTCCTTCCCTGTAGCATCTGCTGTTTTCCTATCAACGCGATTTCGCAAGACCCCCCACCCCCACCCCTTCTATCTCACCCCAATTTTTTCAACCCCCCCTCCTCTGCCTCCCCTCATTTATTTTTCTCCTCGCTGATGGCATTTGAAGCCAATTAAGGTGTTTGCGCGCACGTGGAGCCGCCTCACGAGCCAGACGCCGGGACATTCCTCTTCCGCCGGACAGGTACCAAGGCAACCTGTCGCGCTGAGCGAAGACCACACTTTTAGCCCCTCCGAGAGAAGAGAAGTCGTACTCGAGAAATGTGAAAATGTTTGTATGAGTAGTGTGTGTGTGTGTGTGTGTGTGTGTGTGTGTGTGGACTCGTCTGGAGGGGTGGGCTGGATAATGTGTGTATATTGCGGAGCGAAGAACCGACCGGCTGCCTCCGAATTGCATGACTCATCCTCATTGCGACTCGCGGACTGCAATCCCGAGAGCCTGTCGGCAAAAAAAAAAAATCTATTAACTTGCATTAGTTTCCTTCCTACAGCACAGAGCAACATGCAGTCACTTAATATGATCTCCACTTTGAGAGATTGCGTGATACGTACAGGGAAGTGCACGTCCACGTCTGCCAGCTTTCCCATAATTCCTGGTGACTCAGAAACTGGAGCGACATATTTTCTTTTTATCAAAAAAAAAAAAGCATGCAAGTAAATCTGTAAATCCTTCGTTCTGCTTTCATTCGTAATGGTCGACTACATCTATATATTTTTTTCCAACAACCTCCATATTTTTAAGAGAAAAATGTAAGTCATTGAAAAAAAAACGACTTAAGACATAAGAACATCCTCCGCCTTCTTGCTTAGCGGTGTTTAACTTCTAAATGCTCTCATTGGGCTGTGTAATCCCTTGAATAGACACCCCACACACTTTTTTCTGCTCTTTGCATTCACACAGTACACACACACACACACACACACACACCCACACACACAGATGTGTGCAATGTTTCGTTGCTATGACACACATCTCACTCTCCGAGGTTCCATCTAGGTAAGAGAATGAAGGATGCTGCAGCAGACCCTTCATTTCTCTCAGCTGGAAGTGCCTCCTCCACGCTCTGCACGGCGCTGCTGCTGCTGCTGCTGCTGCTGCTTTGGCGCATTCACACATCTCTCACTACTCAGCCCCCCGTTAGAGAGCCCATTAGTGGCTCTGTGTGGCCAGACCCTGCCTTTTCGAAAGCCGGAGAGATGGGGGGGGGGTATGGTGGAGGCGACGGGCGAAGAAGAGAGGCAGAGAGGACGATAAGCAATAAGCATGAGGACGAGGGTGGGGGGGTGACAGGGGGCTTTGTTTTTTTAGGATAACAGGTGGTCGAATATGTGTGCCATCACTTTTTTAATTTTAAATTCATATTAAAGTTCAAAATCAATATTGAATCTGTAATGATCTCTATGAATTCAAAATCACAGAAAACTGTAAGTGTACTTCGTGAACTAGTGGTTCAAAGTTTGAAGGTTGAATGTGTTCATCCATAAAAATGAAAAAAAAAAAAATAATTTAATACAGCCTGTGATACAAGAGCTGCAGTTAAATTAAGAGGAAGAGGACGTTCATTTTTCTTACAGGTTTAAAGGTGATATTTGAGCAATTGGCGGATTCACATCTGTCCGTGTCTGAACAGAGACTGTCTCACCTTTTATCAAGTGACCACTGTCCATACTTGGGTCAAGCGCTGACAAAGGAGCCATCTCCATGACAACTGAGCAATCTCCAACAAGTGAAGAAGGAGAAATGAGGTTGAAAGCTCGCTTTTTTCCATCCAAAGGTCAAGGATGAACTTTCATTCTCAGCAACATTTAAACTGTTAGAAAATCAAATGTCGACCCCAAGAAAAATCTTAAAGGGCATCTCTGTTAAAGGGCATAATACAGTGTTGTCAGAAGGCAATGACTTGTTGTAGGTGGGTGGTGAGGGCTTAAGGGGGAAGACAGCTAGCACCTAGACAAACCTCCATCCCATCGTATTGTGTTTAGAAGTCGAGCTGGTCATGGATATGTAACTGTTCAAACACATTAATAGCTTGTTGCCTTTGTGCTTTGACTGACATGAAGGTTTTCTGCACCCAACAGTCATTAGTCCATTTACATTATTACTTTTAGGTTCTCCTAGAATAATAACATCACACTTTGCTTCCTATCCTGCCTCGACGTCTAATTGTGTGCGACCTGTGCATGTGGTCCAGATTGAACAATCAATACTATGGTGAATGGGGGCGGGGGGGTTGTTCAAAACTGGGAAATGTTTTCCGATGCAGCGCGATCAGAGCCAAAGTCCTGGACAGCGACAGCAAAAGTGAGCTGGTCTCGGGAGACGCCTGAATGAAGCCTGGCTGGTCTGAACCCAGCTGGACTGAGGCATGGGTGGTTGGGACCGCCTGACGGACTCTGCCAGGGGACGCCTGCCTGCCTGTCTGTCTTTCTGGATAATATCCACCTCCGTCCCCAGTCAGACCACTGAGACAGAAAGATAGGTGGGCAGCTCCAGCAGACACACTGACAAATGAGCACAGGGACCAACAGAGAGGTGTGAGAATATTGAGAGGACAGCTGGGTACTTGCAGACTCACAAAGAACCGGGTTTTGAGACTGACTATAAAAGTTAAATAGAAAAAAAAAACGGTGTCTGGATTCTTTTCACAGCATTAAAAAATGTTTTGAAGACCGGCCAAGTTAAACCTCCTATAATAAAACAGTAACAAACCACTGTCTTGTTGAAGGCCTAGACGAAGAACTACTCATCAAGTTAATTTGCTTAATTATTCAGCAGAGCCGTCCGTCTGAAAGGACATCTGTTACAGAACAGAGCGTGTGTGCATGTGTGCGAGTGTGCGTGGGAGTAGAGGAGAAACAGATATGTTCTCAAACACGTTTACAAAAGCTCGTTACCAAACGGAACGACACAGTTTTAGCGAGGCTCTACTGCCCCCTCCTGGTTGTTTCATATCGTTGCAAAAGCTCTAATCAAAGCAACTGGGGGGAACAAAAGTCCGGTCTGTAACGCCACCTGGTGTGAAATCGCGGAACAATTAAACACACTTGTGGCATAAAAGGAGTATAAAGTTAGGAAAGGAAAGGAAAGCTTTCTGATTCAGTGATAAATTCATGATTGGGAGCTGTGTGCATCTCAGCAAACTGTACTCCAGACTAGTCTTCATAATAAATGCATCTGTGTCATATAATAGAATAAATAATGCACATTCAAAGATTTACAATAGGAGGCAGGGAGCATTATGCTGTGCTGGATCTGATAATGATCCGTAAGTGTGTTGATACGACGTAAAAAAATATATGGTAATACATTTATACAACAAAACAGGTGTAAGAAAGTAAGTATGTGTAGTTTAACTATTCAAGCCAGAAAAGCGGGGTTTTCTGACTTTTCTATGCAACACAAAGGTTTCACATATTATTTCACATATTCATATTTCATATCTGTCACATTGCTGCGTGTGCTCATGATGATTTATAGTGAAATAACTGGGATTTATTCACTTAACAAAAGCTCTTGTAGAAACGAGTTGTGGCTTCGATGTAACGATGCAGTTTGATTCACAGTTTTGTTAAGAAAAGAGGCCGAGAGGAACTGAGCACCTGCAGCAGAACATTAGAGAAACAGCGCCACCTGCTGTTTGGAAACCTGCACACTGTTTTGACAAGTGACTTCTGGGAGGGGGTTTAAAAAAACAGATGTCGAAATAAAGAGAAATAATTATTAGTCTTGAGCCTTAAGTTTCAAATCAAATTCCAGAGCGTCACTGAATGTGTCAAACTGTATCATCACGCAAGCACAACCTAACATTTGAAAAATGTGCGGAGAGACAGCTCAATGAAGTAAGATTATTCCCCACAATAATGTTGAAGTTTTTAATTTTTCTGGGCAAAAGCGCCATGTTACGCTCCACTTCCTGTTAATCACCTGACACACACAGCATGAAATCAGCTGGAGAGAAACAAACTCTTTTTTACTTAATGGGCTTTAAAACCCCCCAAAAACAACGGGATTCTAGAAAGTAATTTACTCTCAGACAGCAGCAGTGGATGGTGATAGGTCACCAATAGTTTCCATTAAAGGCCTTTTGGGGGAGGGAAATCATGTTATGATCACGTGTGTGTGTGTGTGTGTGTGTGTGTGTGCGCGCGCATTGCGGGCGAACCCTTACCGAGCTGGTGGGCCTTTCTGAGGCAGGAGAGGGAGGCGTTCAGTCGGGCGCACTCCTCCTCGTTGGCACCGAACTTCTGCAGCAGCTCGCACACCTGCCCCTCGCTCATCTCCAGCAGGCCCTCCAGGGTCACCTCCCCCGGGCTCATCTCCTGCCAAACACACACACGTCTCATGAGGAACACATCAATGCAAATATTGTTCTTTAAGTTAAAGATGCACTAAAGAAAAACAATACCATGCCATAAAATATCAACAAAAGGTGGCAGTGGGAAGAATCTTAATCCTATTCACTGAACTGAACACTGAAACAGACAATAAAAAGGAATATAATTAACTACTGAAAACCTGAGAATTTGATAAGATTTTAGTGGCTATGAGAGGAAATACAGTTTGTGGCAGTTGTTTGATGAAAGAGAAAAAGCAATCAATAATCAGACAATAAATAATGGCATGGGCTGGGACAGAATGTTAATACCAAAGAATGTTAAAGTGATGGGAGAGGAGAAATGAGAAACACAATGATCCAACTTATTCTGGCATGCTTCTTCAGGTATTTCATATTTTTTTTAAATGTTGTCTCTTGCCACAGAACTAAATCCATATCAGTTACCAGATTTTTAATCTGTGACCTTAGATTTTGTTGTGATAAAAGCAAAATAAGATGGATGTATTTTTAAGATTTGAAATAAAACTAGGGATCTTGAAATCTTACCTGTGTGACCTCTTTCCTCAAGTTGACAATGCGGAACCAGTGGCCGAGGCGAGGGAAGTCCTCCAGCTCGGCGCTGCGCTCCTCTAAGGCCACTTTGCACTTGCAGGACAGCTGGCGGCTGAAGTACTTCACCAACTTCCCCTGGGAGGAGAGGACAAACACAGGGAAGAAGGGTTTTGTGAATGCTCGGCGAACCTCTTTCTTTTTACAATAACTGTCAAAGTACGACTTCTCTGCACAGTGTCAAACCAAGTTTTTAAAAAAATACTTTATGGCATAGCTTAAAATAAAAACAAAAATAAACTTCAGACCTTTTTACTTCTCCGTAATTATCTTTCTCTTTTTTTACCACTGCAGTGTGAAATGTGTTTCTCCTGACTCAAAACAACTGACTGACTCCTCCTTGTTTACTGGCCCTGTCGTTCAGACAAGGCTCATAATGCAAACCCCATCACAGAAAAAGATGTCGTACAAATGCAGGTGATGAATCCTGTCAAGGCACGAATGTTAAGTATCACATCTGCTCACCAATAATCTCATTTCAAAAATCAAGATAAAAAATAGATACACACACACACACACACAATTGTTCTTCCTTTTGTCCAAAAAAACGTCGTAAACAGCAGCAGTCAGAGATGTTTACTGCAAAGTCAGTGAAATCCCAGGACGGCCTGAATAACCAATGCAGGGAAAAATAAATGCAACACTCCCTCCTCCCTCAGCCACCAGCACTACGATCACTTAGCACCTGTTTACTCCAGTGGAGCAGCTCAGTGGTTCGTGGTTGAAAGCTGTGGTTATAGTGGGGGAAGCTCCTTGAGGAGTGAAAAACCCCAGAAAGACACAGGCGCACATGGATACGTGGATGTAGCTGCCAGCTGATCAGTGTGGACACACTCCTCCTGACACAACCAAGTGGCTTTTTGGTGGAGGACAAGTCTCAACACTATTTGTAGTACATAAACCAGCTATTAGCTACAGCCCTGCACTAATCTTAACTTTGTACATGATACAGACACAGACTTTTGAATGAACGGTTTGCTTACCTTCATTAACGTATTAAAAGAGCAGGATTCAGCTATTCATTCAGTATTTATATAGAGATATTAGCTATGACTTTTAAAGTATTATAGTATAGTTGTTGAGAAACCAAAGACAAAAGGTGATCCACATTGTGGATTGAGTTTTGGGGCAAGACACTGAACCCATTCCAGTCCTGACGACAGAAGAAAAATCATTCATTCATTCTTCAAGCAAATCTCAAACTGTCAGGTTATTTGTATTTTGCAGTTAACATTGCATTTCTTCGCTGGCCTTTGATGATACAGCAAACAGTATCAGCCTTTTTATGAAGGCACTCTACTAAATACGCCCTTATTTACTTGTTATTAAAAATGTATTGCTAATTGAAGTGTTACTTCTTAGTAAGTGCATGTTAGAGAGAGGAGGAGAGTGTGATGACCTTGCAGTGAACCTGCTCTTACAAGAAAGACTGAAGGGGTAAAGAGAGCACGCTGGTGAGACAGGAGTTCACTCATAAGTCACATCACCATCTACTTTATTCTGTGTGCGACAGCAACACATATGAGGCACTAAGGATTTATCTCAAAAGCGCTGACAAAACTATGAACACACTATAAACCTAAAAATCGCCAATAATGTTTCCAAGCGGTAACAATTCAACATGCAGCTGCATTAAACCCTCCTTTATATGAAAGAGCCACAATCTGAGATTATCCATTCACCAATAAATGCACAGGTATTAGAGTTGACGTCCACATGATGCACATTTCTATTTTCGAAATACATTCTAAAATTCTTACGATGAATAAGCAATTTAATCTATTAATATGCAATGGAAAAAATACATGCATAAATAAGTAGTGAAATAAATAAATAATAATAAAGCCAATACAAGTAATAAAATTAAATAAAACAATTTGATAAATACAATTTAATCAGGGTATTTTTCTTATACACCTTTTTGGTAATTGAAAAATACTTTCTGTTATTTATTTCTATACAATTTCAATGATTCCTAGATAACGGCCACTTATCTCTTTTACTGTCCTATTTCACATAGGACAGATTTACAGTCATTTTATTTAGGATGTGGCCCATCAGTCATCATGACAGTAACAGACCTAACAATAGAAAAGAATAACACACACTCATTCACCCTGGCTTTCTACTCCTCAACCGGTTCAAACCCCATTTCTGCCTCATACAACCTAATGTTTGAATGACATGACTGGCACAAGATGTAATGTACATAAATGTATTATTACAGAGGGCACATAGCCACATCTAGCAGTACAGGACACCCACTTGTCCTTCATGCCAACAAGGCAGCACAAACTCTCTCATACTGATGAAGAACCAACCATCTAAAAAGTAAACCATAATCACATCAGGAGCACGTCCTCTTGTAAAGGTATCCACGCTCCATAACCTATATAGGGCATCTGAGTTGCTAAATCATCCAGGAGAGAGAAATTAAAGGAAAGTGCAAAAACATATGAAAGGAATAATCATCTTCATTTAAATCTTTTCACCGATGTGTCTCATTATAGTGTACCGGTGCAACGCTGAGCTGAACCGACTGCTCTGATTGAAAGCACTGGTATAAAACGGACCAGGCCCGCAGCAGGTGACGTGATGCTCGCAGACTTAAGGATGATGCATGTGGATGGCCCCGTTCCAAACGCACACCTACAAAATGATTGTTAGAAATTAGACAGTGTTGGCCCACATAAGCGCCTACCACAGTGGAGACCGGTGGAGGAGGGGACAAGCAGATCACCTCTGAACGCAGAAACCCCTACAGCAGCTGCCCAAGGCCCGATAAGGCGACTGCTCAGTCCACACCTACAGAGGACTGAATACATTTACCCTGGCTAAGTGTATTGACTTCTTATACCATTTATCATACTCTCAAAATACAGAAACTTAAAATATATCTTGCCACTTTTATTTGTTCATTGGACAATGGGACAAAATGCAAAAAAACACTGCAAGACACATTATAGATAAAGCAACTGGTTCATATTTAGTGCAAATAAAAGGTAAGCCTATACATTATTTATTTATTTGTAATCCTAAATTTATTTTCAGCCATGGTAGTTTGTCAATGTAACACTGTGATCCAGACAGAAATATCTCACTAAATTCTGCATGAATTACATGATAAATCATTGCATGTCCCCTCGGGATGCTTTGCAATCAATTTGGTAATCCTCTGATTTCACCTGGTTCATCACCAAACACCTGCAAAACAAACAGCGTTCCCAGCAGCCTAGATGTACTTTACTGTTGTTCCTAATGTTAGCGTGCGCAACATCATAGATGCTAAACACCCGCATGTTAGCACTGTAAATGTCATTGCCACTGTTAACATGTAACCCGAAGCACGAGTGTGGTCTTCCTCTTTTGCTAGCTTAGCCTAGCATGGCTATTGACTCTCACCGTTGTTTCACTAAGTTGTTGTTTGTGCCGTTGTGCAACTGTAAGATGCAAAAAAAGCTAAAGTAGGGTTGTTGTTTTTTTAAATCTCTGTCTTTCTGTTCTCGATATAACATTTATTGAACTGCATATAATTTCTCAACATAAACACTTCGGTCCGACAACACCTGACGTAAAAAAATGATCTGCAGTTCTCAAGCAACACAAAGTGGCATGGGGCCTTATACAGTACAACCATATCACATGAGCTGAAAATCATCCCTGCTTTTAGCACTTCACTATTTTACCTTCTGTGGCTTCCCATGAGCAGACTGCTAAACCCCTGCTTACCAACAAGCAACAGTCAATGCTTTCTAAACAAGAAGTCAAACCCATCCTGTCCCTCATACTGCATGACCTCAGTGACTGAGTATAAGTTTAAAGAGAAACTGAAAAAAGATGAACACCCCCAAATTTACTAAAAAGATTAAAAAGTTAAGGTGAGAAATAGTTGAAAAGAGAGGAGAGAATTTATATCTGAAAGTGGCTAAGATTTGTACAGTCACAAGGACGTTAGGGCAGAATCACAGTACTTAAATGCAACATTATGAATTAGAACAGTAAATCTATTCTACCTCTATAACTGGAAACCAATGACAAATGCACTACAGTTTTTATTTGTTCAGGACTCCTATAGTGGCAGTTTTCTGACACTGCCTCATTAAGCTGGTTAACATGAACATTTTATTATAGAAGCTTTAAAGGATCTCTTTTTGTTGATGATTTTGATGAATGTGAAATATTATCAAGCAGTCAAACCAGAAAAAGCTCCGGGCTAACGTAACTAAACCAACACATTTCCTAATATGATGGAGTGATCCTTTAAGCAGACTATTGAAGTACATGAACCTACTGTATATGGTGCTATTCCCATTTGAGACATGAGCTAAGATTAACTCTTCACAACTGCTGCACTCTCAGATAATCCAGATAAACTGCAGCACTTAATGAATGTACGGCAGACTATTACTTCCACAACAGCTTTATCCGATCAGTTAAACTTAGAATCCTGTACTTTTTTGCATTATAAATGCTATATATCATTCAAGCCTCTTCAACAGCATAATATCTGGTCTTCCAGCAAATGTTTGTGTAATGTGTGTTTGATTTAGTTCAGCTACAGCTAGAAGAAGACTGTTTGCAAATTTTACAAGTTTACTTTATCAAATTAAAAGTCTACGGCACATCAGACAAAGACTGCGACCATTAGTCCAATTAGTCCAATTAGACAGGTGTGCAGAGGTGTGAAAGTAAGGTAAGGTTTGGATTTCTCTCTCAAGCCATCTCTGCCTCTGTCACTTTTATTCAAGGGGAGGCAGTCTGAAAGTTTACCATGCTGTTTGATAAGGCTAAGAGGAGACTATAATGATAGATTTTCTTAACAGTTTTCAGTGTTGCCTTCCATGGGGCAAGTATACATTCTTATGCCTTTGGACATGCTCGGAAAACACTTTGTAATAATGAGTTTGCCTCAAACATGATGAATCCTTTACCTTCTCACTTACACTGCTTGAACTGTTCCTCACAGCTTTTGTTATTCTGACTCCAAACAGAAAAATACGAAGTTCCATCTCTGGAGCAAAAATAAAAGCTGATGCTACAAATCATGCTTGCATAAACATTGCAAAGCCTTTACCCATCTCACGTATTTGAATATGAATGAATAAAAACACTTGTTTTGACCTACCTTCGTTTCTGTTACATGACATGCTTTACCAGAATGCACGTCATGCTCTATCCCATGTCTGCATCTTTATGAAAGCCTCAAAAAAAAGATTATTCATCATGTGCGTTGATCATTCCAGTGTATCCAAGGGATACCACGGACAATGCATAATCATATTAATGGAAACCAGTATTAACACTTCATCCAGGTAATGATATAGGCCGCTATTCTTGGTAAAGCTTTTGGCTGAAGCAAGGTCAGCACTCAGCACCTCCAACAGATTGTGTCTGAGGTAAATCTGGGTCCTTAAGGTTAATAACAGAGATGCCGTTGAGGAATCTCCCATACACAGCGCACCCAGTATAAATCAGGAAAGGTTAACGAGGATGGCTTTGCGTACAGCTGACGTCAGTGCGATCCTGCTCAAAACCCCTGGTGGGCAACTCATTTGTTGTTGAGGCAACAAGATGACTGTCATCACGAAAGGTTCCCCAAGTCTGAGGATTTGGGAAAGATTAGACGGTTCTCAGGAGAAATTCCTCTGTCGTACTTTTGAATTTAAGTGCGTTCTTGTTCATTTGTCTCTTTCTGATGAGCATTTCTTTCACATTAGTTAATTTCATTTCTACTGAGCATCTCACTAAAGTAGATACAAACTACAAATAAACCAGTACGCAGTTCCATCAAGTAGCACAAGCCATTTTTGTATTGTTCCCAGATATCGATGAAATGCGTATTACAGTGGGATTGTAGCCTAAATTTAACAACAGAGGAACTGCAGCCCACAACAGTTCATGACTACCAAAATATCTCACTCTGACCTGAATACGTGTTGGTGTTTCTGTTATTTTGTCTGGCGGGCATAAACTTCACAAAAGTTTGGGACATTAATAGTCCTGCAGACTCACTGTTTGGATGCAAAGCATGGCAATACTGGACCATAGTGGGCACTGGAGATGTGCAATGTAAAAAAACCCTGATCAATAATCTAATGTTAAACTTAACTTATGAAAGGTCCACTAAATCTGTTCTTGTCAAGTCCAGCCTTGATAAACCTACATGCTGACTTTTCTTACTCTGCAGAAACAAGTGAAATGAATGAATCAAACGTTGCTCAGAGTCACTTTAAAGAACTATAGCACATACACAGTCAGGCCAGATGTTCCACTATGGAGGTGAACAACAAAGATTACAACATCCCCCTTTGCATTATATTACCCGCACCCAATTCAACAGATCAGGTATATGAATAATTCATGCTTTGGCACCTGTTGTGTCGACATTAGCTTTCTAACATTTATCACCTTGTGTCACCTCTCATATATGTGGGATTCCAGTCTCAGTAATATACTCGTCACTCTACAATAGTGGTCTAAAACAATGCAAAGTCATGACTGCATGTGTGTCACTGGCCCATGCTGTAAAAAGTATAAGTTTATGCTTGTCATATTGCAATCACTTTTTTAAAGGATAATATGCACCATCAATGCAATCATTAATACAGCCCTGCTCTACAGAGACTGTGATTGAAAACATGAGGACAATTTGAGATTAGCCCGATATATTTAGATGTTTTTATAAAAGCTAAATCTAAAGCTAAATCATGACACAATCACAACAAAACAAAAATCCATTCACAGAGAGATCCATCAGGGTAACTGTAACATGAAAAAGGAACACCTCTGTAAGGCTTATAACAAATAATCCACTACCCACAATGCTTTGCAGGGCATTCAGGGAACATAGTGAACGTTTATCTTGCTCATTGCTGGCAGCACATTTGTACTATTAGTTCTCCCTCCTCTTGGATTACATTCCTGCCCCCTCCCGATCGCTTACAAACTTCACTCAGGCACAGCACAGAAAATATTACAATCTGTTTATATTTCTCTACATGTTTATATACTCGACCCAACATCATATTCCTGTGGGGTTGGGATGAGTGTTACTTTTCTTTGTGGTATTTTTATGTAATAGCCGATATCGATTATATTCCCACTGGGACTTAAAAGTGTGTTCATGGTGTATACAGACACTCAGTGGTGAGTGTGTATGGCGACCTTATCGCACTTAATGGTGTTTGTTTTTATCTCCTGAGGCATCGCCATAACATTCTTCCAGGCCCTTTAACGCTGTGCTGTGTCTGTATCAGCTCAATACTGAGTTTTCAGTGACCTTATCGCACTTTATGGCATTTTTTTTATTGTCCTGTAACAGCTTGTCAATGTTGCGGGGGGGTTGAATGGTTTAAGTGGTCTCAAAACGGACAGTCTGACATCTCAAACACAACACCGTGGACCTTACGTAACGCAAATTACGGAATACCACCGCGGGCCAATTAAAAGGATAACGATATTTTATAACAATTTCGGTAATCTGCTCGACTTGCGTAACGGGTGAGGGCCCTGGACGCGCCTCGGGGACAGATGCGCAGCTGCTGGCAGTGTTGGTGGTATGGGATTGTAAACACGGGCTGCTGCCTATAGGCCTCGACCGCCTCAGATATTATTCTGATGGAGAAGAGCCACCTTCTCTTCCCCGCCACCTGCAGAATGCGCAAGTCTATAACAGCCCACTGCAGCCCCGGAGCACCCTGATTTATTGCACTGCACAAAACAGACAGCAGTGGGGCTTATTATTATGATTATTATTATTATTATTTAGCAGAAATCTTTGCATGTTCGTGCAGGGACAACGCCGACACAAGAAGAGCAGTTGTCGTTGAAAAGGCACTGGGAGGGAAAAATATGCATAGTGGCCTAGGAATAAATAAGAGACAGTGACAGCCCTGTGTATTGATTCAGATGAAGATGCACAGGGTGCTTACCTCCAGCGTTCGTATCTCTTTTTGTGTCAAGTCGTTGGATGTGGCACATTTGGTCCGTAAACCCTCCAAACTAGAAATGCTTATGTCTATCATATTTTGCACCAACTCGCACTGCTGCAAGGCTTTCTGCAAACTAAGATGCTGCTCCTCGCTTTTTGTCATCTCCTCGTTCATAGTTTGGCAAGCGGTGGTCGTTATTTTCCCCCTTTTGCGCTTTTAAGACAAAAAAATGAAATCAAAAAAATCAAGGGAAAAAAGAATTGTGATTCAGAAAAGAAACGTGGAGAAGCCCACGGAACGGAGCAACCTGCAAAACGCCATGAAACGAGCTGTTGTAGTTTTACAGACGGGGTTTGAGCCGTGAGAGAGTCGACTCCATTGCAACAACAGTCCTCGTAGTTCCTGCTGTTTCATCAAGGTGTCTCCGGTTTTAAAACAAACACGATATTAAGATACCGAGCGGGACGACGCGGTTTTCCGAAGCTTCCATTGGGTGCCCCTTCGTTTCAAATGGATGTTAGTAAAAACAAAAAAAGGAAAAGAAAAAAGAAAAGCTGGTCAGCGCATCATAAGCAGACGTATCGTGGGGGAGAGCCTGATGGATTTTTTTTAAAGGTGCTGATGTGTGGACTGGATGCAGGTACTCCCTGTCTCCCGTGGCAGCAGCTGCATCCCGGTTCGCTCCCACCACACCGACATGTTTCCTGTCAATCAAACCCACAGCAACAGCATTGCATCGCCCAGGCACCGCCGCGAGGAGTCGCTCGTTCTCGCGAGATTAACTCGAAGAAAAAGTGCAGTCAGTGGGCTCGACGCTTTGACCAATCTCCCACAGACTCCCAGGCCTGGATGAGGAGCAGATACCAACTCTTTCACATGGAGAAAGGATTGTGAAAGGTTTGAATGAGGCACTGGAGAGTGGTGGTGAAATCTAGCATACCGGGTCAAAACAAACTCTAATGGGACTCCGAGGCCCCCAGATAATGTATTTTGGATGCCCAAGTGAAACAGTATTTTCACATGATTTTAAATTAAGAATATTTAAAAGTCATATTGGAGTGATGGGGATGTATTGGGCTTTATTTCCTTAAATTGAAGAATTTTAAGGTCAAGATAAAGCTGTTGACTTTTTTTACTTATGGCACGACAGTGATGAAATTATATTGTTACCGTACTTTAGAAAATTATTGCACATGCTCACGGAATTGTGACAATTTTTCTGTCATATGTCTCTGCAGATCGGCCGATATTAGGTCCATTACAGCTAAGAAAAATACTGACTTGATGAACGATAAACTCAACTAAAGCAAAACTAAACTAAACCGTTGAGGTCATTTCTTAGTTTAATCATCTTCATTTACTCAGCAGATTTAGGATGTTTTCAAGAATTTGTTGGGTTTTTTTAGAAATGAGAGTGGAAGAGAAAAAAAATATGTGCAGGCGCTGTAAAATACATTTCCAAAGTACAAATGTTTGACATTTCTTGCAGTGACACACACTTTTTACAGTGGTCTTCTCCGTCACCAAGACCCCGCCCAAAGGAGCCCAAGGAGAGACCCGATTGGTTGTACGCCATGACGTTTGACGCACATTTTGTTGTGGCGCGCGCCAAACACGGCAGCCAGCAGCAAAAGTAGAGTGTTTGAAAATTCTACAAGTACTCAGTAATCTAGCTTGGAGCTAAATTCACATTTACCAGGACACATGGCTTCTACAAGTAAAGCGCCATTAAAGACCAGAAATTTACCATGGTGAGTAAAAAGCTTCTCACAGTTGGGTTAAAATAGTTAGTGCTAGCGAGCTAACCCGCATACCTCTGATCTATGCTAGCAGCTTGACGCAGCATGCACATACACTATTGTTAGCTTGTATGTTACTTACAGACAACCTTAGATGTTCCTCATGCTTGTGAAATGAATATGCAGTCTGTAGCTGCGTGAGCTTCTCCTTAAATCGGCGTTCATACTGGCTACCTACTGCGTCAAACTTCGCCTTGTTGCTGCTGGTGCTTAAACCAACCGGAAGTGCCGCTGCGTCTCCTGTGAAAAGATTTTAGAGTTGACATTTTGTTTAATTTATTGGTGCATTGTATGAACATATTGATGCCGAGTTGAAAAATGGCTCCCGACTCTTTGAAATATATAACATTTCTTCAGGGATATTGTATATGTACCCAAACCTATGCATAAGATATTTTAAAATAAGTCCGTTCTGTAGTTCACACCGGTATATGGCGATTGACACTTGTCGGGGTTACAAAGGTGCTAATCCGTTATATTACTACCTGTATAAAGTACTGTTCTATTCCTAGTGTTGCAAGCTTCCGTCATTTAGAAATAATAAGTATTTAGTATTGATTACAATATTGATCAACGATGTCTTTCTACTCTGTTTTCCAGGGTTGAAAAATACAGACCACAAAAACTTGATGATCTGATCTCACACAAAGATATTCTGGGCACCAGTAAGTATGAGGACTGTTACAATAAAAAGATAATCATCATTCCTACAGAACAACATGGTTATCATGGTTACTTTCCCAATGTATTGCAATTATTGCATCATTTTTTTACTAAACTCATAAAGCTGAACAGGTAAAAATTTCCCTGTTACAAATGAATGATATAATTTTTATACATTTTTTTTCATTTCTTTAGTCCAGAGGTTTATCAGCGAGGACAAACTTCCCCATCTCTTGTTCTATGGCCCCCCGGGAACAGGAAAAACCTCCACCATCCTCGCCTGTGCCAGGCAGCTGTACAAGGACAAAGAGTTCAACTCCATGGTGTTGGAGGTTCGCTACAACCCCTCATTACAAGCTTTTCTTTGATTGGTGGTGTGAAGGCTTCCACTTGTCGTTACACATGACATCTGTGGTAGTACAGGGATGAATTGTTTTGACTCTTGGATTTGACATTGATATCTTACTAATTGTTTCCTAGCTAAATGCATCAGATGACAGAGGTATTGATGTTGTACGAGGTCCCATTCTGAGCTTTGCCAGCACTCGGACCATCTTCAAGTAAGACCGCAAATACGTCCACATTGTCACGCACCCTGAATCTTCTTAATGCTCTTTCCTTTATCAGCAACCTGTAACCACAAACTGCTGCTTTTATGTCCTTCCCTCTCGTCCTTTCAGGAAGGGCTTTAAGTTAGTGATACTGGACGAGGCCGATGCCATGACCCAGGATGCCCAGAATGCATTGCGGCGAGGTAAACCATCTGTTTGGCTAGGTGTCGCCTGCTGTGAGCCACATGGCTCGTTTAGCAGCCAGACAGTCCGGCTGCGGGTGAATTACAGTACACCCTGATATTCATTTAAAAAAAAAAAAAACACTTGTCCAAATGCTTGTTTTCAACTGTAGATTGAGTTCAGGGATTTTTGGCCAGATGTTGCTGCATAAGTTGTCAAATAATATTGGAAGTTCAACATCCCTAATTGGTTAACAACTTTTCTACAGTTTATTACTGACAGTGAACAATTTAAAAGCACTGATGCAGGGAAAAAATCTATGTGAATTAGAAGAGGCAGCACATGTATCACACTGTGTGTTGTAGTTATTTAGGACTTTGAGTAAACAGACATGACAGAGCTGAAAGCATGTTACTTTCGGTTTTTGAATAACGTTATTGTTCACATTTCTTGGTTACATGGATTTCTAACTTGTGCCCCCCTCCCCATCTCAGTGATTGAGAAGTTCACAGAAAACACTCGGTTCTGTCTGATCTGCAACTACCTGTCCAAGATCATCCCGGCCCTGCAGTCTCGCTGCACCAGGTTTCGCTTCGGCCCGCTGTCCCCGGACCAGATGATCCCCCGGCTGGAGCACGTGATCCAGCAGGAGAGGTCAGTCTATGCATAAATAACAGTCTGAGGTAGAGGATGTCATTAAATTATTCCTTTTATTTTGATGTAGGCTACATTATTGTGCACATGTTGTAAATATTGGGACATATAAAGACATTGTTTTACTTTGGTTTGATAAGGAGTGCATTTTTTTATCTGGCAGCATTGATGTAACTCCAGATGGAATGAAGGCCATTGTGACCTTATCATCGGGTGATATGAGAAGATCACTCAACATACTGCAGGTACTGAGAAACAAATCCGTGACACACGTTGTTATATACGATCATCGTTGTCGTACAAGGGAAAATTGGACTGACTGTACTCCACCTCTGCGATCTCAGAGCACCAGCATGGCGTACGGGAAGGTGACGGAGGACACTGTCTACACCTGCACAGGTCACCCCCTCCGCTCAGATATAGCCAACATCCTCGACTGGTCCCTCAACAAAGGCTTCACCTCAGCATACAACCGTATCCTCACCTCGCCTCGTCTTCCTGGAGAATTCACTCAGGGAGCTTTAATGTAGAATACTGCAGATAAAACTGGATTCAACTATTACCATAGCCCTCCTCATTTTAAATTATTTAAACATGAAGCTTTTGGATTTGATTGGATTTGACTGGCTCACACCAGTTTAGCTTGTGCTCTTTAAGCTCCTCAACACTGTCCCCACAGAAATCCTTCAGCTGAAGACTCTGAAGGGTTTGGCCCTGCATGATATCCTCACCGAGATTCACTTGCTCATACACAGAGGTGAGAGCGATGCAAATGGAAACATGGTTGAAAAAGATTCAGTCGGCGGGTTCTCAAAAGGAAATAATATTTGTTTGAAAACTGGTATTAGTTTGTGAACCAAAGCAAAGTGAGTGTTTTCTGTCCAACAACAATTACCTGGGTCTGTACTGTGTGTTATATGGCATTGCTGTCTGTAACTTATATCTGACTATCTGACTTATCCTCTTGCAGCCCTATTTCAGAAATATCTTTTGCAGCCTCAAAGTCTTACAGTAGTTTCTGTCCTAGACTATTATCCAAATATTATTCTTTTTTCCTTTCCCTTCAAGTGGACTTTCCTCCATCGATTCGGATTGACCTGCTCATCAAGCTGGCCGACATAGAGTAAGTGACTTACCCTTCCTCTCATGCATAAACAGTTGACATCAAACAGTTTGTGGACTGACTGCGCGTCGTCTCCTCAGACACCGACTCGCCTCAGGAACCGACGAAAAGATCCAGCTGAGCTCCATGGTCGCAGCTTTCCAGGCCGTGAGAGACCTCGTGGTCAGCGAGGCCTCATAGACGCAGTAACCGCTCCACCCCACGACCACAATTCTGGCTTAACCAGAGCCGCGTGAAGAGGAAAAAATGTCAACGATTCACTGGTGGAAAAGAAGTTGGCTGTGCTGCTGCATCCAAAGCTCAAGCAGCATTTGGGAAAACTCTGTTACTCCTTTAAAGCCATCTTGCTGCCTTGGTCTGTGCAACTAAAACCTTTTTACACTTTATGTAAATCCTGTTGTATCCATTTTCCTATCCGTAACAGTGATCACACATTTATTTCCCTCCCTGTGGCTGTGGTGTGCAACAATGCCATGAAGGACTGAGAAAAATTAGATTTTTCTTCCAACTAAACTGGCGATTTCCCCACCACCGCCCCACAGACTGAGCACAGACTGCAGCAGATGTGTCGCACACTGACAGCTGCCAGCATCCGTGTCCGACACATCTGCACACAAACGGAGCCAAAAGGAAGGACATTGATTTTCAGCACTCGTGCCAAAAATGATCCATCCTTTGGGCACTTGAAAAACAGAAAAATCTGAGTATCAGCGCAAGATCAGGTCACAGTCACAGATGGATCAATCACTCTTCAGTGTAGGAATAATTCTTCTTATCCATGTAAATGTTTGAGTCTGTTTAATAAAACTATTTCCTATGAGTCCAGTTCTTGTATGTATTAACAATTAAAATGTGCAGGTACAGTAGTAGTGCTTGTGCTGTTTTATGGTCACAGGTATTAGAAATAAGTATCACATTTTATATTTACACAATAAATTAACAGTATAAAATTGTGATATTCAAGTTAAATAAGCATGTGGACGTTGAGTCTACGCATCGTCTTGACAGTAGTAGTGCAATAAATGAAAAATCCTTAGTGCAGGAATGTTGCATCTAAGTTAAATGATGTTAAGAGCTGCTCCATGTATTAAATCGAGCCGTGTAAAGCATCTTAGTCAGATAAACAAAGGCACTGTCATGTGACAGTTTGTGACAATAACTTGCCGTAAATGTTCCTATTTAACTTTGCCACTCCTCTTCCTCTGCGGAGCAGCAGGTCCTGAGGCGTTCGGGGATGTTCCTGTAGGTGAGGTACTCCAGGATGCTCTTGGGGAGGGGCAGCGGCTCCATCTGGTGAGTGGAGACGGAATAGCGGAGGATGGAGCGGCACAGGTGGCACAGGCTGGGCACCGTCCTGGGTGCCCTCCAGAACCTCACGTGGCCATCTCTGGTCCTGGAAAATCAACATGCAGTAGTTAGTGTTGCAATTAATAACACAGAGTGCAGTTGCACTGAAAAGTGTGGGTGTAAACAGTTATTTTTACTGTTGGCATATGGAAGAGAGTTGCACAGCTGCAGTATAAAACGAATCACTGAAAACAGTGGGACATTTAACAGTAAGAAATGAAACCTGCTGAAAGGTCAGTCTGCAGCTAAACAAGCTAAAACTTGTTAAAACCACACTAACATCTCTCAAGTTTGTGTGTGTTCAGTAGTTTGTGGCTCATTTTGTGACAAACTGCTCCAGGATTCTCACCCTATAGCGACCACCCCCCCTTGTGGATGGTAGTTGCAGCAGAGTCCGTTGGAGTCTCGGTCCACCTTCGTCTGCATCACCATCTCTCTCTTTCCCGGCTCCCAGATCCGTAGAGCTCTGCGAACGCAACACATCTGTCTGAAATTGCTTTTGTCCGCCGCGAGAGACGTTTGCAGGACGAACCCACGCAAGTACTCACCTGCCGTCAGTCACGATCGACAACTGCATGCCGTTGGGAGAGAACTGTATCGCTGAGATCTGGTTTTGACCGTAATCCTCAAAGTAGTCGCTGTGGGTGAGAGAGACGCGGTTGGAAACATGTTGTGCAAGACATAGGACACCAGGACATTCCTGTACTTTCAGTCAGTGTAGCAGATGAAAACAGTGATAGTGGCGGTTTAAGGAGGCATTTGGTTCCCAGCTCTGAACTGTGGGTTACGGTTCCATGTGCCCTTCATTCACAGCTCCACACGTTCAGGACATTTTCAGACTGAGAACGTAGTGAAAACTCACACCAGAGTGGCCAGCTTCTCTGCTGTGTACGGGTCCCAGAGGTCGATCCACCAGCTGGAGCCGCTGAAGGCGGCGGTGGCGAGCAGCGCCCCGTCGGGAGAGAAGTCACAGGAGGACAGGAGGTACAAGGTCTTACGGGCCCCTCCTGTCAGGTTTCTGATGAACGTGTACGACCGCAGGCTCCACAGACACACCATCTGATGAGGTAGAACAAGGAACTTTTCAATTGAAGCTCTTGCCATACCTTGGTTAAAGGATTCGATCCAAGGCTCGAACTCATCCGTCCCTGGAAACATTACTGCACAAGTTCCAATACTCGGCTGCAGTGATTTGATTTACTGAGGAGAAAGTCACCAGGACATGCTGAAACACGCAGCAAACAGCCGTTTAAAGCCCGACTGTGTGTGATCTTAAAGTCTGGTATTACACATTTGTAAAAGAAAACTCAAAGCAAAGACACTGCTGAGCTTTCTGTCCGTCTACACAGGAGCTGCTGAAGAAAACCAGATCACTGTGTTTTTGGGAGGGACAGACTTGGCCTTAGGCACTAACAAATGAACTCTGCACTGCAAAGACATGTTTTAAAAGCAGATACAGTCTTCTCAATCTATTAGCCATCTAATGAAATGCTGCTCTCGTGATCCACGTCATCGAATTCTCTGATTTGAAACAGAACTGACTGAATAGCATCTTTTGAGCTGATGAAGAGAGACTTGATTGCAAGCCATTGAGAAGGAGGAATAAAACTGTGCTTTGTTCTGTCAGAAAAGACGTCTGACAGCATTAAGATTCTCTAAGATAAGTCAACACACGCACAAAACAAATGAAGAAAAAATGTCCTTCTGTGTCGCTCGTGGTGCAACATTCCTGTGTTCCCGCACAGCATAAGAATCTCACTCACTCTGTCGAATCTTCCCACGGACGCGATCATGCTGCAGTCTGACGACACGCAGCAGCAGCTGATCCAGTCTTTGTGGCCGGTGAGCACCTGCACCTTGTTACCTATAGGCAGGAGAATAGAGTGTAACTTCAGCCGAATGAGACAAAGCACCGCTGGATACAAAAAAAGAGGCGCAAACAAAGACCGAACAAAAAAAGATTTGCAACAAGACCACTGTTTTCAGTAAATATCAGTGATGCTGAAGCAACGCTAAAGCTAACGCCATAAATATATAATGCAATGGTCGTTAGATTCATGCATAAATAAAGGTTTGAGCTTCAAGACTGTGAGGTTGTGAGATGCAGTTGAGAGCGAGACACACCTGATCCTAAACTGTCTTTTTGTTTTTTTGTTTTCTTAACCAGGAGCTAAATGTCAAATCTCAAATGACAGATTGTCACACATGCCACAAGTATTTCACAACAAGGCAAATGAAAAATACAAATGTACAGACAAAATTTTAATTAAACAAAGCAAACCAAAATGAAAACTACACAGACTTGTAATCCCAGTGAGGTCAACCCTGAATGTAAACAGCTGCTATTTTCCTAAGAAGGGCTGTGTTTGATGAACATTGTGATAAGTAAACATTGGAGTCCTGTCAGCAAAGACTGCTTGTGAACAGCACCATTCAACGTGGTGTTTTCACGAGAGCAGGTGAAGAAATTCCTCCCCTGACAACTCCACTGTTCGTGAGAATTTGGTCTCCGAGGACACGATGAGTCTGGACTTGTCCTCGGCTTGCAAACATGCACTGCACAAACCTTTCTGAGCCAGGTCCCAAATCCTCAAGGTTTTGTCCCTAGAAGACGAGATGAGCGTGAGCGTCCCGTTCTGAGGGAAGACCAGGTTCCTCACGACTCCTTCGTGGCCGTGGAGATCGAACACGGCTTCTCCTAAAGAGTGCATGAGGAGCAATTTTGAGATAAAGACGTAAAAGTGTTTACGTCTGAGCTGAGCTCAGTTAACACGCTTGCCAGCACGCACAAATCTACACACAAAGATCTGACCTGTTAATACATTCCAGATTTTGATGACCCCATTCTCCAAGCCTGTGGCCAGAAGCAGGCTGTTCCCTTTTGACAGTGATTTAGTTCCCCTTTGGTTGTTCCCTCTCTGCGCAGCTGATTTGGGGGGTCTGGGCCCGAAGGCGAGGCCCCACACTGGTTGACCACAACTGAAGCTCTTGTCTCCTCGGTCGGTCTCTCCATTCTGGCTGTCCCTGAGGGTGACAACAGCTTAATGTATGTGGATACCATAAAAATAAAAAAGAATTGCATGTAGCCAGTGTGCAGCTGGAGCTACAAATGCTGCCTTTACATGCTGTTGGAGATCTCAAAATCAAAGTTGCAAAATGCCTATTGCAAAATAAACAAAAAAACAAAACCATTGTGAAACTCTGCTCACTTTAATGAAATCATATTTTAATATTTATTTTATTTCTTTTCGCAACAGCACGTTTACTTCATTCCAGCCTGTTTCTATTGCACAATGGCATGTTTCCCGATTTCACAATCAAAACAAACTCGACAAGCACGCGAGTTCGCTTCGATCTGGATGAGCAGACAAATGTGTTTTATGTAAATCATACGACTATTTATTTCATGATGTTTTATCATGCAAATTATGATAAAAGTTGTATTCTATTTTTTACTGTGATAAGAGCTAGTATCATAAATAGATGTTCTCTCTTTGTACAGCAGATTGATCGATTCGTTGATCAACAGAAAAATAAATCGATGAGTCAATGCTTTTGTAAGCAAAAAAGTAATGAACAACCGAATATCTTTTGTACTAACATTTGAAACTACAGAATTCTGCGAATTCATGATTGTTCATTTTTTTCACTTTTCTCCACACACCAAATGATTATGGGGGGAAATGGCAGTTTAATCGATTATAAAAGTGATTGCTGGTTGCAGCCGAGCTCTGTTCTGATGTGGATAAGATTAAACACGGAAAACAGCCACAACGCTGCTTCCTCCACTTTCACACGTTAAAAACCCCCAGAGTGTTCAAGTGACGCCTGAACGCACCGCGCGTGGGTTTACACGCGCACAGTTGTAATGTTTAACCTACTCGGAGTCCAGAGGCCAGGCGACCACCCAGACGATGCCGTGTCCCATCGACCAGGCGAACCAGGCGCCGTCCTGGGAGAAGTCCACGCTCCAGGTCTCGCATCCCGCCCGGCCCACCATGGACGGAGGACGCCTGGTCTTCAGCTCGAGGATGAGAGCCGGGTCGGACGCTGGAGGAAGAGGGGGAAGAGGACGGAGAGGCAACATAAATTCAGCGGCTGACAGATTCATCCCTCACGGACGTCGGCATGCCTGGGCTCGGGTGGAGGTTTCTTCCCTACCGCTGCCTGGCTACGCACGGTTGCTTTGACAACGACATTATTCACACAGTCACGTACGTGTCGCTTGTAGCTCCGCGCTGTTTTCCGTGGAGCACATCGTTTTCGCTTTTTCACATTCTCCGCCTTATCGCCGACTTCCTGAGCTCGTCCTGCCCGTGTGGTTCCGAACCACCATGAACGTTCCGCAGAGAGACAGATGCTTCCTCTGATTACGCTGTTCACTATGTGAGGAATGTGCGAGTCTTCGGAAACAAAATGTTCATTCGACTTCCTGGTCCGTGTGAGTCACTTTGTACCATTGGCTACGACGTTTCCCAATGTGGCAACGTAACCTCACCAAGCCTTAGCCACGCCCCCTCCGCATTAAAACATAATACGCGTTAATCCGCTTGGTTTCCACTGTTGATAAAACACATATCCAGCGATGTTATCTTTAAAAAAATGTGGTCAGCTCGTATGAGAACAAAAATATCATATTATATAAAACCAAAAGAAAACATGAGAAGGCATCAGACTGAACTACAGAGTAAAGTGTGTTACACTATTCCCAAACCATACCTCTCTTACATTTATCACAACATATTTAACTTTATCTTATATCTTAACATTCTGACATTGAAAACCTAAAGCCAGGTCAGAAACCTTGGCGTAATCTCTGGATCGGAATTAATATTTAACATCTCAAACAATGTCAAACAAAGTCCGCATAGTCCCATTTGAAAAAAAAACCATAAAAATCACCAGGATTCATGTCCAAGGTGTTGTTTCCAGCAAATTATATTACTGTAATCCAGATTATAGAGTTTATTGTCTTCACAGCATTTAAATGTCAGTCAACATCTTCATCTAACTCTTTTATTTGTTGTATTTTCTTAAATCATATTTTATCTTTTTTATTTAACGTTTTGCGCTAGTTATCCTTTTAATATTTTGATGCATGTGTTTATGAAATGTGCCATACAAAAAAACTTTATCTGTACATGTTACATGTATGAATAAAGTTTGAGTTACCAAAGACATTTTTCAGTTGTGCAAAAGATGGCAACAGTGTTTTTTTTTTATTATCATTATCAAATATCTTAATTTACTGCATCCATCACAGCAACATGTTGAAATGCTGTACAAACAAATCATAGAAATAAACTTATAAAAATTGAGAACCCTGTTTTAAAATAACAAATTAAAGAGGAGATTTTTTTCCCCACATACAGTAAGTCTTCCACCAATTCTGTTCACATTCTCATCGGGAGAGTAAATGGTATTTACCTAAAATAAAACATTTATCTAAAAACACCCATCACACCTAAAATGTTACAAGATCCTCAGGCTCTTCTGTCTGTGCAGCTTCTTCCTGCTGCTGTGTGCACGTGTCGGCCGCTTCTGCATCCTCATGATCACCTGCAGAGAGAGAGACATTTTTTTATATCTCCATACATTTGCATTACATCTGAACTCAACAAAACCCATAAAACCAGTACATAAATTCCTACTCGATGGTATCCGATGTATCTGGACAAGCGTCATTTGGCGTCCATTGGTTAATGGAGGCAGCCGGGGAACGGCGTCCTGAAAGACCTGCTCGTCGTCAGACTCCACCAGACTCAGCACGTCTCCTCTGTCCTCCTCCGTTTGCCTAGAGAGCAGAAATTTTAAATTAAAATAAATTAATTAAAATTAAGCAAGCAGAGCATGTGAGATAAGTAGATTTTAGATACTCACCCAAAGTCTCCTCCTGAAACAAAAATATGGACAGAGATTGTGAAATCAGCGTCATTGGATTTGTATGATTCACACATGGATGATCACCAGTTCTCACAGACATTAAAGATGCATCGGTGAATTTTAACATGTGCAAAGATTGACTATTAGTGGGACAGTGTTAGCCATGCAAAGATAAACCAAAGTTACCCAGGCAAATTCGGTGTCTGCTGGAGTAAATCGTTTTAGCTATGATGATGGATGACCCCACGATCAGCGCGGCTATGAAGACGCCGATGATGGCTCCCGTATAGGCGGAGGAGGCTGTCGAGACAAAAACCCAGATGACAGGAGAAGACTGTGACGCAGGACGAGGAGAGGGAGGAGCAGCAGGTCTATCAGCATTCCTGCAGGTGGAGTCCACACCTGCAGCACAATCCCTGCTCCATTCATGTGCAGTAAAAACTGTACGTTCAACTCATCCTTTCTCATTCATCATTCCTTCTCATGTTAAACTTTTCATCTGTTTACATTCCCTCAGCTGTAAACCTCCCTCTCTCAGAGTGCAATAATGTGCAGTTCACACCCCCAAATCCTTCCTCTCATTCCAAACTCACTTTTCACAGTGAGGTAGACTTCCAGCTCGCTGACGGTGAGCGCGTTCTCGCTGCGGCAGAAGTAGACACCCTCGTCCTCCTTGCTGATGTTGAGTATGGTCAGCTTGAGCACAGGGCCTTCCTCGGAGAGGACATACTTGGACCCGGGCACGATTTCTTCCTGCTGCAGCCCCTTTCTCCAGGTGGTGTTGGCGGGGGGGATGGACACAGCCTCGCTGCAGCTCAGAGTGACGCTGGTCTCCTCCACAGCCGAGACCAGCGGCTCGCCTTCAGGGAACGGGGGCTCTGGGAGAGAGGGAGAGCGACCGACACACAACTGTTTTCAAACAGGATTTGTTCAGATTTCAGTACTGTTTACATCTTTATTCTAGCTGGCCCCAGTAGAAATCAAATATCTGATTGTGGCACAGGATTTCACATGTAAGGCTGAAATAATCAACAGGAAAATAGGCATATTTATGGTAATTAACTGTGAAAAATTCATTTTGCAAAGAATCTTAGACAAGAGAATCAATACCACTATCTGGTCAGTATAATAAGAAGCTACATCCAGGAAACAGGTCGCATAGCTCAGCATAAACACCAGGAACAACGAGCCTGGCTCTGCCAAGAGTTAACTCAATTCACCTGCCAGAACCCTCTAAATATGGATCATCTCATCCAGTGTTTGGTGAGAGAGCATATCAAAATACCAAACCATTTTAATCAATGATCAAAACAGTTTGGAGACCAGAAAATACAAAAGTTCTCATGAGCTGCACACCGGCTCAAATGTTCAATAAATAAGAACTGAATCTGGGACATAATTACATTAGAATGTGTCTCGCTTTCACTTTAAGGAAGCATCTTTTTTGCACATTCACTCCTTGCACTCAGAGCTCAAGAAATTCCACAGATAGCAGATAAGTGAATGTAAATATGTACAGTATTTATACTGTCGCACACTGAGGCGTCAGTGCTTGCGCAATCCTGTTGTGTGACACACACCTCCCTACCGAGTGACTCACTAAGTGTCCACCCACCTACATCGCTCTAGGTGTGTTCGTATTCGAAGTTGTACTTCAGACTCTAATGTAAACTAATCATAATAGTAATATTAATTCTGAGAATTAAAAAGGAGTTTATAAACACCTCTGGCTTCACAATGTTACGACGGAGTTTATACAGTAAGCAGAGTGCGGTGATTTTAAGCTCGAGCAGTTGTCCTCAGCTGCAACATGCAAACAGTGTTTAGCTTCATGGGAGAAACCAAGCAGATGAGATGCTCTGTGACAGGAAAGGGTTTGTCGCCTGCAGGGAGGAGGAGGAGGAGGTACAGTAACTTTGGTGAGTAACTTAAGTACACACTACTCACAGCGTTCTCTTACTGCTGATAAAACCCACTTTCTCACAGACCTGGGCTGGTATCTGCATGAACCCTTTCACAGGGGACTATTTTTTGTAGAAATCTCATACCATCTCGTACCAGTGCAGAGTTTATAACATCAGGACTGGCACGTTAGACATCCACCTCTGAAACCTACAAATAATCACACTTTAGTTTGCATGTCCTTAGTTTTGTGATTATATGTTTTCGAGATGGAGCTATATTGAATGGTGCAATTAGAGTCCTGAGACTGTTGCCATTTACAGGACTTTTTCCATGGTAGAAATCCAGTGCTGTATGGAGCCATGCAGAGTTTCTAACATTGGGATTTGCCTGGATTTAGCTGCTGAGGTTTTGAGATATTTGTCTCTGAGATTTACTGCCTCCATTTGAGTACAAATGAGGTAAAATGCAGGTCTTGTTTCTGGCATTTGCAGTACTGAAACACATTTTAAACTCAAATGCAGGAATATCTCAGTTGGTCTGTTAGGCTGGACAGAACAGAGTTGTTTTCACTGGAACTGATTTCTGCCACATAAACAGTCTCTATGAAAACTGTCCACTGTGAGGTCTGTGAGCCACAGAGACAAATGCTTCTTTAGATTTTTTTTTCTGATGCTGGAAACAAAATCACACTGACCTGACCTGAGAAAACTCCAAACCTGAACAAATGAAACCCAAACTTTTGGGTTGGGTGATTTGGCTGAAGTGACCCTTTAAATTGAGTCAGGAATCAAGACTACTAGTGTGTTGTCACACTGAAGAGTCTCAGTGTGGCTCTGTGGCCTCTAAAGCGGAAAGTCCATAAAAGATTCAGCAGCTGTGCGTCTCGGACTCGTTTCACCGTCGCGTGCTTACTGAGGGTAAACGAACACGAGTTCTTCTTCCCCGGAGCGAGTGCGAGGTGCTGGCCCAAGCACCTCAGCGTCTGCCCGTCGTAGAGCAGCGAGCGGTTCAGCGTCACCGTCAGGCTGTCCGTCACCTCCGTGGCGTAAACGCGTCCACTCCAGTGAGCTCCTTGTTCGCCCTGGTCCTCCCCCCAGCGCAGCGTTGGCGTGGGATACGCTCCGAACCAGGTGCAGTTGAAGTGGACGTGGGTAGGGTCCTGCGCCAGAGCCCACATGCACTCAGGGTGTCGGTCCGAGACATCTGGGCAGGGAAATAGCATCAGTTAGTACTGAAACATGACAGAACAGAATTTAATAAATACTTTTTTGGGGGGCGGGGGGGTATCGGCTCATGGTACTTACAATATTAGTACTTACAGTATACTAGCAGCTGCATGCTCTTGTTAAGGTCCTGGTGAGAGACGGTGTTGTGGGCACAGCAGCTGTAGACTCCCTGGGCGCTGGGCTCAACATCATCCATCCTGAAGTCCAGCCAGGTTGCAGAGGTGGAAACCAGGGAGTCGTTGCTGAACGAGGCTCCTGTGAAGCCCCAGGTCAGCTGCTGGGAGGGGTAGGAGGAGCCCGAGCAGTTGAAGAAGACGGTCTGGCCCCGGAAGGCGATGAGCGTCCCGTTGGACAGGGCGGTGGCTGGGCTGATGGACATGGTTACATTTTCTGGACCACCTGACGGGAATATGTGAGGTCAGTGCAATATCTGTCATCTGATTTTTAAAATGGAGTTTTGCCCCAATTGTTGCTGAGGAGCAAAGTTTTCAATGAGGAGGTGACACAATGGCAGAGCACAGTGATACAGCAGTGATGTGATGCAATAGAAAAAGAGCACAAGTTTATTTTGGCTAAGAGCAACGGGATTGCATGGAGTGTTGTAAACGTGGAAGTTTGGTGATGTGATAAACATGTTACAGAAATCTCCATGACACCTGAGTATGTTGTTCGTGGACCTTGGGTTAAGTTCTTTTCCTTGACATCTCAATAATTAATTTTATAATTTAATAATGTTAATATATTAATATTAATTATTTGTCAATATACAAGATATTGGAAGAGAGCTTTTTTTGGATCAGCAGTCAGAAACACAAAGATGGTGAGTTTACCATGGGAAATGATCCAATATTCATATGTGAGAAGCTATCAGTGAAGTTTTGCTTTAAAAATTAATCAGTTATGAGAATAGTGACAACTAAAAGCTCTTACAGTAAATGTTTGTTTTGGTAAATAATTAAATAACATGTATACCGTTTGGACCATCAGGCACCTGTTGCGGTTGCCACCATGTGGTTGCTAAAGTCGTCCGTTAAGTTGAAGAACCAGTTTGTTGTGTTTGCGTTGGGAAATGCTGCTTTAAGGCATCCGGTTAAAGTGAGAGACACCCTGCGGGTCACCCTGCTGGTCACACAGCACGGCGGCCGTTCACTTACTGGCGACGTAAAGCAGGACGCGTGCGTGAAAGCTGTTGTTGCCAGGTAGCGTGGAGTCGCACAGGTAGGTGCCCTCGTCTCCGCGCATCACCTCCACGATGTTCAGGCTCCCGTCGTGCAGCACGGCGAGACGCTGGGACGCGGGGCTCGGCGAAGACCCGCCACCTCTCGGGACCTCTCGTCCATTTTTCGTCCACGTTGTTCGAGACGATGTTACGTTACCGCCGGTGTAACACGGAAGTAGCGCGACGTCGCCCGGTGCGGCTGTCAGGGAAGTTTCGGTGAAGACACCACCCGAAACTGCCGCTTTGAAGGTGAAGGAAGGAAGAAAATGTGGAGGGAAAAGAAGAAAAGGCCATAAGACGGATTTTCTCACTCACCTGTTTTACCTGGCTGCCTGTTACTCTAAGAACTCACCTGTCGCAGATAAGCACAGGTGTAGGAGGGCTACAGTTGTGACTATCCTCATGATAACGTTCCTACATCGCCTTCAAAAAACAAAAAAGTGAACAAAAGGCTTCCAGACCAAACTCGTCCGACTAGTCCACCTGGGTGAGACTGTCTGTTAGACACCGCAGCACAGTGGGCACCAGTCCGTCCATTATAACCCACAGTAAACAGACCTCGCTGACCAGTCTGACATGATGAGACCTCTGTCTCTCTGCTGCAGATAGGTGGTGGACACGCTTTGTTTACTGCTGCACGCTGATCCGGAAACTTCAGCAAGAATAAACCCCACCCTGACCTCACCTTTTTAAAGGTACAGTAACACGTTGTCCTATTTTATTGAAAGCCAATAAATTATGATAACTCTTTTGAAACCATACTAAACCCTAATTAATTTATTGAGCAAATATTGTAACATTCTATTAAAGTCTCATCACAAAAATAATAATTTCTGTTATTTTTAATATTTTTGTATATGTAGAGTATATTTTTTATCTCTGAATCAAAGTTTCTTCGAGACTTTCATTATATGTTATAATGATTTTCAAATATTAAAAAAGTAAAATAAAATAAAGATCACTGTGATTACACAACTCAAACACGTTTCAGAAATCTGCTAAGTGATTTACATATAGTGAATACATGGAAACCTAAGGATTGTTGTCTATTTATCTTGAGATATATAAAGCAGGTTGACTAAAATGGCAATACAATGTCCACTTACCTTGCGCTTTTGAAGCTTTTAACCACAAGTCATGGCCTTCCTCTTCAGATGGAGTTGCCCAGTTGCCCTGCAGATGTTTTAATTGTTGTCATTGTTAAGAAAATCTATACATTTTTCAATAACTTGTTCACCTTGAAGAAACATATAGGTAACCTGTTGCATGCAAAATAAACCACATAAAGGAGATTAATATGCATCATCCATGTACCACAGCTGCCTGCGATAAACTTCTACAATGATTATCTTATCTCTTTGATCCCATACGAGAATATTATTCCATAAGATAAAAATATCATGTTCTATGGTTAAAAGAGGACTAAATATTCCTACATTTACCAAGTCGGTTAGACAGCTCTCTCATAGTCAGGCCCCAGTTGCTATAAATGGGACGTCTGGACAGAAAATGTGTGTAAACGGAGCGTGTGAGCTGGAGGAGGAGGGACGAACTCAGGGCGAACTATGATTGACAGCACATTTTAGCAAACCATTAACCGAGTTGCGCTGAAGCGACAGCGCCCTCTATTGGCCATTGGTGCCCAGTGCTGGTGGTGAAGTTCAAGTGTCGGTGAAGATGTTAGGAATAAATAAACTACCTACAGTAATTCACACACGAAACATTAGTAAGTTAATTTAGCTCCAGTTTGACTTTCGCTACAGAGGAATGTTAACATATATATCACCACTACTATATCATAACTACGGTCATGACGGGTGACATAACTTAGTGATGATTTACTAATACTGATATCAAATTGGAAACTATCAGGTGTAAGCAATGAACTTCCAAACACGATTCATATCTACTGTGATTCATTAAAGGCTGATTTCAAATTCCTGAATGAAAACATTCTGAATCCAAATGGTCCAATTTGTAAGCCGAATCCGCAAATCCTGTCTGTAGTTCCCATATATTTTGGTGGTACGTGAACGCAGCACTTTTGGAAGCGTCTGTGTGCTGCAGCGGTGGTATCAGTCAGCAGCGTCTGCAACCGGATTACAGGTCAAAAATGCCCGTAGATGTAAGCCAGTGGAGCGGCCCTCTCGCCCTGCAGGAGGTCGAGGAAAAGCCAGCGAAGCCCCTGACCGTTAAATACGGCTCGGTGGAGGTGGACGAGCTCGGCAAAGTGCTCACGCCAACACAGGTCTGGTCGGCTGACTGATGACGGCTAGCCAAGCTAACAACATGACTAACTTAGCGTTTCTCAACGTTAGCTCGAATGCTACAGCGCTAGTACCGTGCTAACGCTAAATTAATTCAAACAAACGCCGCTTTGCCACTGGTTATTTGAACTTTGAGTTGCCTGCGATTGTTTGCCAACATTGAATTAGGTTACATAATGCCCACAGCATGGCTGCCAGTTTTAAAAGCGTGCGACTGGCGCCCCCAGACGGGCACATTTACGCCTGTCTCCTGCCTTCGTGCGTGTGTTTGACCCGCAGGTGCAAAACCGACCGACCTGCATCGAGTGGGAAGGATGTGACTCCAGCAAACTGTACACCCTGGCCCTGACCGACCCCGACGCCCCCAGCAGGCATGAGCCGAAATTCAGGTGAAAAAGAGCAAAACCTGTGCAAACTTGGACCAAAGATGGCTGCAACTTCTCAACAGATAGCAATAAACAGATTTATTTTTTGTCTTTCACTAAAGAGAGTGGCACCACTTCCTGGTGGTTAACATGAAAGGGAATGATGTGTCCTCCGGCTGCGTCATGTCGGACTACGTGGGCTCTGGTCCTCCCAAGGGCACAGGTGAGAGAAGGAAGTTCAGAGGAAACACTAATAAAGGATGGTTTCCCCACCTAAACCTGTTGTTTGACCAACCACTGATTGACATAATGTCCCATTTTGGGGTTTAAGTTAAAGACAAATATTGTGCCTCCACACACGGAATGAAAAGCCTGATGTGAAAGCCTTAAAATCACTAAAAAAACATTAATTAAGAATTCATGTGGGTCTAACAGATGAAAATGTCCTGAGCCTTTACCATTGTAAGTCTTAAAGAGCATCTGCAGCCCTGCTTCAGTACTTCTTGACTTTAAGTGATTGTTTGATGTTAAGATTTAAAAATGTCTGTCCCTGTCCCCCTCAGGTCTCCACAGGTATGTGTGGCTGGTGTACGAGCAGCCGGGCAGCCTGTCCTGCTCCGAGGCCGTCCTCACCAACCGCTCCGGGGACGGCCGCGGCAAGTTCAAGCTCCAGAGCTTCAGAAAGAAATACAACCTGGGAGCCCCGGTGGCAGGAACCTGCTACCAAGCCGAGTGGGATGACTACGTCCCCAAACTGTACGAGCAGCTGGCCGGAAAATAAGTTTAGAAAAAAGTAAAGACTTGACTTGAGAGCACTTAGCACTAGAAGTTCCTATGGAGGCTGAGCGGCTGTAGGAAATTCCCATTCTTGCAAGAAGCAAAACAAAAACCCAACAGTAACAAAGCATTTTGTGAGTATGTGCCTCTTCATGGTATTTTCTCTTCCTACTGCTGCCTTTCAATGCTGTGACAAAAACAATGTCACCTACACTCATCTGCAATAAAAGTGTTTACTTTAAAACGGTTGTGTTCTTTCTGTGTTCCATTCTGTTTCTCATCCACTTTATGCTTCAAGACTGATTCGACCAACGTGGCTCCTCCATAACATTTCATCACTGTCAAGTATCATGGTGATACAGTATCATAAATGTGAGGAATAACCTGAGAAGTTGGTTCTCTGCAGATCTTAATAATTTGCCCCGGGAGCATTTTGCTATTAATTCAGAGATGAAATGTTGACCGACCACGTTTCCAACTCGAAGGTCAAAGTGCGTGCGGTCAAAATATACTGAAACATACTGTTGAAAATTACAAACCAGCAGCTTTAAACGTCTTCCTCCCTTTGCTTATAAAACTTACCTGCTCTTTGCTGTTCCACATTCAGTATATTCAATGATAACAACACTAGTAATTTGTGTGATGAGCACTTTATTTACAAATATAATTAAAAGCTCTGACAGATTCATGCTTTTTAACCTGGAAAAAAATTAAAGTGCATGCAATAATAAAGCATCATACTGCTCTGGTTTATAAGAAAATACACAACTTGAGCGTTGTGTAAACCTGGAAAAAAAATAACTGAAAATCCCACTGATAGATGACTGAATCTCAAATACTATCTGAGGAGGGGGGAGGAAAAAAGCGCCTTTAAAAATTCTTAGATGAGTGACAGTTAAAATACAATACGAAAATAAGTAAAAGCTCTCCATAAATCCTTCTATACACAAAGTACAAGTCTCCCCCACAATGAAGCCCTTTGTGCTAGCTGGGAGTTCACGTGTCACATGTATTATTATTATTATTATTATTATTCACATTGGCTGCCAGTGCAGAGAAATCAGTACGATACACGTATCAAGTACCACGATTCACCCTCCCCTCAGTAATCAAATCCACCTGAAGGGGTCACATTTATTACAAGTGTACTTATGTACATTGTGATATTTGTCTCTCAAAGTATCAAATTATTCAAATTTGTCATAAAAATGTCCTGATGAATAAATACCACAAAGTGTTGAGAGAAAAAGCAGCACGGACGAACGACTGTGGAAGGATCAATTCGATTAATCGCTTTTTTTTCCTTTTTTTTTTTTTTTGCACCGCTTGAGACAAAAATACAAACCATTGAAAAAAAAAGATCACCTCTAAAAATGGATTTCGCAATTTCGCTCGTATTACTGCGCTCCTTTTTCCTCTCCCTCCTCTCCCGTCTTCCACTTTTAGTCACGCTCAGAAAGTGTCATCATTGCACAAGAAACAAGAAACACCGTGTTTCACTACGTTATCGTTATTCTTACAAAAACATGACAACGAGGGGAAGTTATCCAGCATCGGGGTGTTTTTGTCATCTTGTGACACCAAGAGAGGCGAGGGAGGGGTGGTGGGAGGCGTAAGGTGGGTTTGGAGGGAAGGGGGGGCATTGACACTGTCTGTGTGTTTTGAGTGAGGGCGTCAGCAGCAGCGAACACCGGCTCAGGTAAAAGGAGAGTAGAGGGTGTTCTGAGGCGGGACAGATGCCCGGGTGGGGGCTGGGGGGGGGGGCAGAGACGGCAGCCCCCTCATCTGTAGTCGTCCTTGGGAAAGTCCAGGGCGCCCAGGTTGCCGAAGCCCAGCCGCAGGCTCTCCACGTCGAAGCCGTCGGCCTCCCGCTCCTGGCGCTCCAGCAGGTGTTTGATCCGGTCGGTTCGCTCCTTCTGAAGGGAAACCAGCTCCTCTTCAATCTGTGGGAAACAGCCCGAGTTCAGTTTTCATGACGTGTTTGGTTTTATTTCATATTTATTCTGAGTTTCTGTTTTTCCCTCATCCTCTCTTTTCACCCAGCACTTAAAAGTAAACTCCTTAATTTTGTCATAAACAATCAAATGTGTTTCTCTGCCACTTCACAGGAATGTTAAAAGTTTTGAGTTGGAGATGTGATGGAGCTCAGCCCGTACCTGCTGTTCTGGAGCAGAACTTAGGTCTAATGTTTAATGTCTGCTGCTGCGTCACGACTCTGTCATCTATACAAACGATCATTTATTAAGGGGGTTGTGTTGGTTTTCTACGCACTGCGGAGCTGTTCATCTTGTGTAGTTGTAGCATATCCTGACTAGACAACAGTAAAGATGCCGCACGCTGTGATGTGTGTACCAGACTTTTACACTGTGACGCTGTAAGTGGGTTAAGTCTTATTCATCAGGTTTTGGTGGCAGTTGTTGTGTCTGCCGAACACCCGCACTAAACTGGGCACACACACAGACGCACACCCGCAGGTGCAGACAAAGCCCCTGCATGGCGCAATACGGCAATCTGACCGACTACTGAGCATGCACAGAAAACTCCAGACTCTGACCATGAACCCAACCAGAGGACAATGGTGCTGCTAAAACCATGACATCATCCCGGTCGCGGGGCGCAGGTCCCCCACGCAGCCAGCAGATGGCGACACGCCACCGCCGCGGCCCGCGACACGGACGCCGCCGGACCCAGCAGAACTGGATCGGGGCGGCATTTCAAATGTCTCTTCCTTTGTTGTCGGAGTGCTGTCTACTAGACTGTGGCGATGACGTCGGTCACTTTGGAAGGAGGCCGTTCTAACCTGATCACATGTCGTTGTAAAACACGGCAGGGTGCCTGAATAATCACGTTGCACATGTGACTCTAGCAGGAGACTCAAACAAATAAAAGAGACACACGTTCGTGTAAGAGAGGTAGAATTATTACACAGGAGGAGACAGCTAGGTGCCAAACAGCCACACACGTCATTATTAATCCTAATTAATAAATGATAACTGCAAAGCAAAAGCAATAAAAACGCCTGTTGATGATCAGTGGAGTGATTTTAGGCATATCTGGGGAATATGAGCAATTAAGACTGGACCCACGCAACCAGCTACTCGCAGCGAGCTCAAATTATTAGATGAACTGTGCTATTATGAACAGAAGACGACAAAAACGTCGTAATAACAGAACAATTCAAGAGATTTCACCACCATTAGCAGTGTGTGGGAGAGAAACGGTTGTGTGCTCCCTGCAGGAAGGCATGCCACTGTCATCACCACCTGTGGTGAGGGAAATCTGCGTGTGTGTGTGTGCATGTGTGTGTGCGTCTGGGTCGCCTTTCATACCCGCGCTGTCTGCTGAGGTGGATGCAAACGGGCATCCGGACCTGTCCGCTCCTTTGTATTTCAACTTATTGCCACTCGTTTGTGTTTGTCTGCAGATCTGCTGCACGCCTCAGACTCGTTATGTTTGTGATGCACTAAGTCGTGTCGGAGCGGCATCTTGAAGGACGGAACGCGTAAACGATGCAATGGACTTTTAAAGAATGTGCCTTGAATTAACTTCCCTCCGCTGTGTTTTTTTGTTTATGTCGTCTGTACAGTATGTCCTAAAGAGCGTTAAAAAAATGGTTTCCTTTGCCACACCTTTTGTTCCAGGTGAGCCCGGCGCAGCGACACCTTCTGCTCCAGCTTCTGCTGCTCCCGCTCGTGCTGCGCCTCGGTCTGCATCTTGATCTTGCTCTGGTAGGCATTGAGCAGCTCCATCTCCTGCTGCAGCTGCTGCCTCAGGGCCTGGCACTCGGCTTCCTGGGCCTCGTCCAGACGCAGCTGACACAGCCGACCATGGACGGCAAACAGGGGAGAGTGAGGTACAAAGAGACGAGGGGTGGGGGCCGGTGGGGGGGGGGCATGGATAAGACACACAGGAGGACAGAGAGAGGAGAAAGCAGGAATACAGGCAGAAAGGACGGAAAGGAGGGGAGGGGAGGTGGTGACGAAAGGATGGGAGAAAATGGAAGGGCAACAAGGACATTGCATTGAGAGACAGAGGAGAGGACAGGGGGGAGGTGGAGGAGGGACAGGAAAGACAGGAGGAGAGACAGCAAGTGAGGGTGAGACAGAAAGGGGGAAGAAGAGGAGTGACACGAGAGAAAGACAACATAAGCAACAGGTGGAGAGGAAGGCCTCGTCATCTCCTTCGATCTATATTCATATTCACCCCCAGCAATTCTGGTTTAAAAAGAAGAAACACGGCCGTGGCTGGACTCACCGCCTGCGAGGCCATCATCTCGTTGATGCTCTGCTCATACTGCTCAGCCAGGATGGCCAGCTTGCGTGTCTGCTCATCCTTCAGCGCTTTGAGCACCGTCTTGTGCTCCGCCTTGGGCGTAACCTCCATCTGGTGGTGGCGCAGGGCCTTGTACTGCTTGGTCTGCACCTTACACGTGTCCTGGAACTGCTTCTTGATCTGCAGCTCCAGCGCCTGGTGGACGGGACAGAGACGGGAAGAAAGAAAGAAAAAACGCAATGGTGTTGAAGTTCAAGAGGAGATCAGTCTGAGTCTCTCAGCTTAGGAATTCTGCTGAAGGTTAAAGGTCTCAAACAGCCACAGGCAAAAATCACAGTCCTCTTTATCCTCAAAAGCAAATCGAAATGAAATTCAGATAAGACATATTTTGTATGTTCTTTCACCATTCTTTCCAATTTAAGTTGTTACATCCATGTTGCATCACTGCATTATCAAGAACTACCCAAACCAGTAAAGATGTTACTCGTGGCTTGCGCCATCTCAGAGGTCGATCCAATGTTTCTTTTCAAAGAAGCAAGAAAATCTTTTTCGAAAAAATTAATCCGGAAACAAAAGCATTTCAAAGAAGGTTCTGGTTTCTCTCCGTCAGCAATGAATTTCAAGCACCTGTGTCCTCATGACAACAACAAAAATCCCCGGATTCAAAGTGTGGACTCACTTTGAGGTTCTTGGGCTGCTGCCGGAGCTCCAGCACGTGCTTGCGGTGGAGCTCGCGCTCGCGCCGGTTGTTGTACTCGATCTGGTTCTCCAGCTCTGTCTGGTGCTGCAGGCGTATCAGGTCCATCCGCAGCTTCTGCAGGGTCTTCAGCTGCCGCTGCTCCAGCTCCTGCGTGGACTCGTCGTGGCGGATCAGCATGGCGTGCTCCATCTCCTTCTGGGTCTTCTTCTTGTTCAGCTCCTGGGAGGAGCAGGAGGAAAGATGGAGGAAGAGGGGGAGGAGAAGAGGAAGGGTGCCTGGATGACTTGGAGTAGGTACAATTGATTAAGATTGTTTCTTCAGCTTGTTCTCAATGAGACATTTTCACTTGAAGAAATCAATTTTACTGTTTGTTCCAGACTGCTATTATTTTCAGCCAGAAAATCAATAAAGATCACACTTTAAATCTCCATTCATTTTCGATTTAAACCAAAACATGACTCAAGAGTTTTATGTTTTCCCACAGAAAGCTTCTCTAAATCTTCATCCAGATTTACACAACAGCTTTTCAGATTACAACATTGTTGCCTCGCTCTGCTCTGCAATAATCTTCTTACTGTTCATAGGAAACACCTCACAGATCTAAAGAACAATGGGCGCAGTTGTTAAGGACACGCCGCTGCTCTGCCGGGAAAAAGGTTTTGGTTTTCCATTCACGTCGGGCCTGTTCACACCGACATCACAAACGACGACAGCAACTAATTCAATCCAAACTCGAAAACTGGACATATAATTTGAGGTGTATGTTAAAATGAACAACAGGTTTCATTTTTAATTTACGATTTAGCATTTGTTTTTTTTTTAAGAATGCTCATCCTCCGCACCTCTCGGATCTGCTCCTGCTCCAGGTCGTGCCTCTTGATCATGACTTTGCGCTTGAAGGCGCGGCAGTTCCTGTCGTAGAAAACCCTCTGCTGGGACAGGAGATGGGCCTCCTCCTCGGCCTGGGAGTGCTGCATGTTCTCCTTGTGCTTGGACAGACGCTCCTGCTTCTCCTTCTTGGGTGTGCTGTGGTCCTCGTTCATCTCCTGGGGTGGGAGATCACAGCGGAGGAGTTACGTGACAGGTGTAGAGGAGACCGTGTCGACAGGTGCGGGACAAAAGGCTGGTCGGACTACCCAGTGGTCAGTTAATTCGAGCTGTGATTGGTTGGGTGGGTCATTTAACTGTTATTTGCCCATGTAAGTTTGGGCCTATCCATTATGGGCAGATATTAGTTTAAACCAGTGGATACGTGAACAGCAGGTTTCTGCATTACACATGCGTGTTTCTGAATGTGGAAGATGCATTTACATTGTCGAGTGTTTGCAGCAAACAGCAAACTCCAAATGACCTCCTGTCCTGAACTGCAGCTGACTCTCACAGGCAGGAGGGATTGAGAAAAAAAAACAGAACAGATCATTTCTGCCAAGTGTGTCCCTCCGCAGAGTGAGTCCTCTTTCTCTTTCATGGGCTTTAAGGTAATCTACAACTCGCACTAATGCACTCAACACATGAGCCTGATCCCCGCTCTCTGCGGTGTCTAATTCCGTTCTAGCCCTCGGTTGGTGGGAAATATCTCTCGCTGCCAGCGACGCTTTCTTTTAACTGCGCTGACCTAATTTTGGTCACTTATCTTGTAACTGAAAACACAGTGTATCACACACCCAGCCCACAGGAGTAATCTCAGGACTCAGTTTCAAGGTTGCGGAGGCACACGAACGCCACGCTGTGGTGTACGGACATTGTGGGTTTCCTTGTTTGTGTGTATATGTGTGTGTAGGTACACAGCGAACAGGCCCGAGTGACTCAACACCACTTCCAAAAAGGCCGCTTCGGAGGCACTGAGTGTGTGTGTGTGTGTGGAGGAGGGCTGATTCAACAGTAAACAGTGCACACACACACGTGTGTCACACACGAGAGAGGCGTACACAAAGGAGCTCGCCCGAGGAGGGAAACGGAAACCAACAAATGCGGCACACCTCCTTTATCTTCTCCTTGCAGAGTTTGTACTGCTTCTTTTGATTATCCAGAAAAGTGGTCAGCTCCTTCTTCTGCTGGGCCACGATCTGCTGCTGGAACTTCTTCTCATCCGCCAACGCCGTCTTCATCTGGGGGGGTGGGACAGCACACGACTGAAAAACAGGCTACAAGCCCAGCACTGTACTGTGAATCATACAGTCATAACAACCTGCATGTCACCCCTCAAATGTACAGCATATCAAGATATGTACAGTGACTTTGGTCATGAGTTTGTGACGTTCTCTCCTCCAGTCAGACGATTTGCGATTCCCTTGCTCTCACAGAAACTCAGCCACTTTTCAAAATACCATTATAAACTATCAGAAAATCAATGACTCAAGACAATAATCTAGAGATTAATCCATTAAGAAAATAATGACTACCCCTTAATCTCATGTTGGCTAAGGTCTAACATTTTTGTCCTGCTCAATCACAGTATGAGCAGTTAAAGCGTTCGGGCCTGGTTCTGACTGGAGGCGACTGGTTGTTGTACCTGTTGACAGTTGATGGGAAACATGGCAGACTTACTTGCCAAAACAACCTATTTTGGGAGCTGTTTTTGAGCCCATATCTCGTAACCAGTTTGACTGGCTGAGCGATGCGTATGTTTATGTAGCTTTGCAGGGGTGCATGCTGGTCCATATGTGCAGATAGACTATCTCCCTGGCTGGTGCGGCCAGCTGCGTGCTAATCACAGAGATATGCAGCTTGTTTTTCAGAGGGTGACATTCTGCCCTTGTGTTTTCATCGTATGCATCGTTGAGTTGCAGCAGCGTGTAAAGGCCAAACTACCTTTTCTATTTGATATGTGACCGAGGTCTACATCAAATACATTTCAACTTTCCTCAAGCAACTACAGAATCATATTAACTTGGACATCATGTCCTCCGCTGTTTTTCCAACACAAACCTTACCCCCCAGCCAACTGCTGCGTGGCACATGTAGGCCGGTGGGATCATCTGTGAAATAACTTAGGGGTTACTGTGCTTAAACATCCGCTCATGCTTTCCACTCGTGTCCTTTGACCCAACCACCCCACAGCAAACCCACCTCCTTCTCGCTTTGCACGGCGTGGCGTTTCGCCAGCTTCTCCAGCTCGATGTAGGCGTTGTTGGCCTGCGTCTCCACCTCCTTCTGCAGCTTGAGCCGGTGCTCGTCCATCTCGGCCTTGAGCTTGTTCTCCAGGGCGATCAGCTGCTTCTGGTGCTGCCGCCGCATGCGCTTGTAGCCCGACATCTGCTCCCGCAGCTCGCTCTCCTGCTCATGCTCGTGGATCTGCTTGGTCACCTGTGGAGATGTGGAGGGATGTGAGCAGCTGTGATGTTTTGACCGAAAAAAAAGCACATCGTTCAACATACAGAGGAGAAATACGCATTCAAATCAGAAACGTTTAACCTGGTCCCGGTTAGAGCTGAAATCTGAATTCTTTCATTCAATACTGTAAATTATTGAACAGGTACATGTGAGCTGCAGCAATCAGTCAGAATTTTAAAAAGTTCCAACTGTGGTGGGAAATTAAGACCTTAAAGAAAGAAATGGAATTCCCACCGGAGCCCAACAAAAGCTCTTTCATTTGACCATCGCACATACACAGTCACCGCATAGATCAGGAAACCACACAAGATCCGAAATGTGCTCAAACCACATGGAGCAAGAAAAAACATTTCCATAATCATATTTAACCTCAGACTTGACCTTAATGAATGTCTTAACAGAAATGTCTCCCTCGTTTTCCTTTCTTTTGAAGTGAAACCCACACCAACCTGAGGACAGAAAGGGTTCTCCACATCTAGGTAGTACTCGCTCCGCATCTTCTCATAACTTCCACCTGAACTCCTCAGGCCAAACATGATGGCGACTTTAGCCAAGTGCACCAGCATCCAGGAATCTTGTGCAGCATCCTACGCCCGACAGAACCCCGTCTGAGCTCCGATGCCACCCTGAGATCGCAACCCCCCTCGCCAACCTTACTGGAAGAGGACCCCCACCCCACCCCCACCCCTCCCTCTCGCCTCGGTTCGCGCCCTGGGCACGCAGCGGCCGAGGCAGGCGTGTGAACTATGAATGAGGCAGGCCAACTCCGCGGGCCAACAAGAGCACAGAGCGGCTCTTTAGTCGGGCTAACGCTAAGCGGCGGACAGCAGGTGGGTCACATGAATACCTCATTGAGAAAGGGTGAGAGAAGTTGGAGGGGGGCGGCGGTTAGAGAGGAGCAAGCAGAGAGATGAGGGGAGGGGTGGGGGGTTGATTGCAAAGGAGAAACAGCAGATGGAGAGTGACTGGGAGAGATTTAGAAGGGAAAAAGTGCAAATAATGAGAGGTAAAGTAAGAGCATCAAGAGGGGAAAAGGAGGGGGTGGGATATGGGGGGGCGGGGTTGGCATGGAAATAGATGGGAGGTTGATCTGCCCTCCTCCTTAATCTGTGCTGAATCAATACCCCTACTGTAATCGCAGCTCCCAATCCTGGTCACTTGCTTCGCTGCCACCCTGCACGCTGCCACAAAGGGCCAAGTCACGTCATGTGACGGCCTCTTTCACACAAGGCTCAGGGACTGGAAAGGAGATCATATTCAGCAAAGGGAGGGGGTGGGGGCATGCAGGCTAAAGGTGAATGTTCCAGTGAGATCAGTGGGAATTTAGCAGCCCAACTTTTGCTTATTTTGCAGTTGAAGGTGTTTTGTCTTAAAGGAATTAAGCTCGTGCACTGAGAGGACATTGTTGAACAGCTGACGCTGCACTGACTGATTTGTGCAACAACACATGAGAAGCGAGCGAGCGCTCACAAAAGATCTTCTTGCATTTTTTTTTTGTTTGTATTAGATTAAAAGCTAAAAATGAAAACCACCCTGGCTCTCCTCCTCCATATCCAAACACAACTGTAGCACATTATCACAAAATAGTCTGAAAACAGGGTTAAAATGCCAAGTAAAACTATATTGATAAAAATATTTGTGATCCTGGCATCAACATTTTAAAGGAAATCTAATACAAAAGGGAATAAGCAGAGCTATTTTTTAGAAATTTGTTTTGTCCATGATCCAAGTAAAAAACGTTTTAACAGAGCAGGTCGAGGTTTTCTTCTACGGCTCACAACTTGCTGAAAATGGATGATGTTTAGAGAAATGAAAATAAAAATAATTAAATAAAAGTGAGCAGCCCCCCTGAACCTTATGTTCTTCTTTCCTACATAAAGAAAAGTACAGTGTTTCAGACCTGAACCGGCTCTTTGTCAGGTACGACAGAGAAAGAGGAGGTGGCAGTGAACGCTGCTGCAGATGTACGGGACAGAAACATGTGGTGAAGTCATCGGGCTGCAGAGGGGAAGCAAAGAGCCTCCGCAGACCCTCATTTGTTGTCCTGTTTTCCTGTGGATGCACGAGTGCGGGGGCTCAGTCTTCTTGTATATCGGCCGGGCCTCAAAAGGGATGCCAAACAAAACATTTACCTGCAATGAGTCTTTTAATCTTTTCTTATCCCAGCAAAGCATATTAATGAGTATTTTACACCGCTGTCTCTGCACCGCCTCACGCTTCAGCCCAGTCACTTCATCTGACCTCTAATAACCCCTGCCCTCCCTCCTCCCTTGTCTCTCACACTCCTCCTCGCTGGTACGTCCGTGTCTTTTTGCCCGTTTCTCATCTCCCTCGATGATCTTTCATCCCGCTCGCTTTCTCTCCTCCTTTTCTTGCCCTCTTCCTCCCTCTCTCGAGTTTTACCCCCTTTCTTCTCGTCTCTCTCCGTATCTTCTGACATTGTCCCCGGACGCCCTCCTCCTTCTCTGACAGTCCAGATTTCAATCTTTTGTCTCACCTCTGTTTTGTTTATCTGTCCTTGTCCTTATCTGTCCTCCTTATCCCCCCCGATATCTGTCTGTGTCTGCGTCCTCCGTCTCCTCCTGCTCCTGCTTCATTCACCCTTTAATCTGTTTGAATCTCCCTCCATCACCTTCATTTCTCTGTTTGGAAATTTCTCACTTTGGACTTTGCAGACTTGTGACTTGTGCACCTTATTACCGGTGGTATGTTTTTCTTTCACTTTCCCTTTTTGACACCCCCCCCCCCTTCACCTCCCTTCCTTCTCTGGCGATCCATCACCCCCCACCATCTGGCCCCCCCCACCACCACCACCAACAACTCTTGACTCGCTCCCTTTCTCTTTGTCTACCTGCTGATTCCAGTCTCGGCAAGGCGAGGCCAATCCGAGGACGTCTGCGCTCGGCAGAAAAAGATGATGTCACCTCTTTTCAGCGCCGGCGGACGGGACCGGCGCTACGCGCAGCGGAGACGCTGCGGTTTACACGATGCCGCCTCTTTCTGAGACAGACGGAGCCGCTGACGCAGTGTGTGCCAGGTATTTTAGTTTGACTTTAATCCACAGCAACTCACAATGAGCCAGAACTGCTTTGAAACAGGAATGTAAGAGGCAGGACTCTGCAGCATGCTGACAGTGTTTCTGTAACGTTAAGTGACTCTGGAACGGATTAATGAAAGGAGACGCAGCAGCTGGGGAGAGGGAGGAATATTATTTCTTCTTTTTAAGTCAAAGGAGACGTCGTTTGTTCACAAGAACGAGTTTCCTTAAACTTCAGGTTACTAGTCCATGCAACAAATACACCATTAGTGGTATAAAAGAACCAGAAGAAAATTACATTACATGACAAAGCAAACATGAAATTACAGTTTCATTTGCTTTACTTGGTAATTTTTGACTCTATGAAATAATTTATATGAAACAAATTCAACCACAAACCCCAAAAACTTTAACGGTGAACACTTCTAGATGGACTCACACAGACACCATCGACGTCTACATGACTGTAAGATTAACACACACACACACACGAGAAATCTCCAGTAGTGTGTGAATACAGCAGGCGATGGACGCTGCCAGTCAACAGACTAACACAGACACACATACACACAGAGCCCTGGTCTATCAGCGGTTCATGCGCTGGTCAAGGACAGTATGAGGACACACACACAAAACACACACACGTCTTCCTTGCTCCTTCTCTCTGATGTCTAGTTTAAGACCTGACAACAGAAGGGACTCACAATTAAAACCGTCAGGTCATGGATGGGTAAACACGCACGCACACACACACACACATGCGCTAAAACACACAACACCACAACTACTTATTAGTTACTAGAGCTGGTTTCCATGACAACAGACGGGGAGGGAGAGAGAGAGAAAGAGAGAGAGAAAATTCCACCCCCTTCAACTCGGAGTATGGAGTGAGATCAGAGAATGATGTATTATCAAGTGCAGGAGAGGGAGGAATAAAGGAGGGAGCGGACGGAGGGGAATGGTAATGCGAGAGGGGGAAAACAAAAAGGAGCGAGGTGAACGAAAGGAACGACGGTGGAAGGAAATGGAGATCCGAGACAAAGAGGCGGAGAGAGGTGAAGACCAGAGGATGGATGAAGAGCAGAGATTTACAGGCAACAATAATAGATAGCAAACAGATGGAGAAAGAGGTTTGGGTAAAGAAGCAAAAGGAAAGTCTACAAAGACAGGCCCGCTTTCATACCCAGCATGAAACCACACAATGGAGACATCGCACTCGAACCCGCAGTCACAGTCACCGACAGGTTTTAACGCAGAGAGACAAAAAAAACCAAACACTTCTCTTCGCTCATATACTGCTGCTGCAGTGTAAACATCACACAGACAAAAATTTGGCTTCTGCAAGAAATATTTTTTTCCCCCAATTTCTGGCTTTCAAAACAAAACACATTTCTCAAATGACGTTCCTGAAACCCTTAAGGCACAGAAAAAACACGATGTCAGAGACAAAACAAATAGTAAAGAGTTTTGTCAAACTTACCAGAGAGGCAGACTTTATGGTGGCAAAGCGGCCCTGGTTCTTGTAGTTTTGGGCCTGACTGCTCTTGTCAGAGGAGGCTGGCCTCAGCTCCGGCCGGTGGTCCCTGTGGATCCCGTCGTCCCAGTTGTACTGGTGGTCCTGAGTGAGGACACGGGGAGGTGGATGGAAAGAGATGGGAAGTTGAGTGGCAGTTAAGGTGGATTTGAACTTAAACTCCCCATTGATTTTAATCATTCGATACCTGAATATCAAAAGGAAGTTTAGCTAAAACTGTGTCAACTGTAACAAAACATGATGAAATGTCAACACTCAACCCCCCCCAATTAAAAGGCCGACTGAAGACCAAAGCGCTGATTCATTTGGGGGGTCTTCGTCAGCATCTGAAAACAATATGTGTCACTTTCATTTGTTCTCGGTTCGGCCCCCTGAACTCGAACACAACACGCTGGCTGTCTGTTGGCAAAGTGACGTCCTCATTCATTCGCTGTCAAAACACAAAGAGCAGACGAAGAAAGGGAACGACAGAGCAGTGACAGCCCTCTCTCCTCACAGGTTTTGTTAAAGTCATGTGAGATATTCAATGAGAATGTCAGGCTTTGTGTTGACCTGTGTGTACTGAACGTGTGTGTGCGGGGGACGACGGCGCTGCACGAGGGGAATTTGCGACTCGCGTGTGCGAGCGCCGCTTGTCGACATGTGTACGCAGCCTTTGTTCTTGGGAGTGCGAACAGTGTCGGTGATGAACTTGAAGCAATCTGCCGAACGGTGAGGACTGTGTCGATGGTTTCCATGGTTTCCGGAGGGAGGGAGGGAGGGAGGGGGTGGGGGCGGGGTGGGTTACGCGTACTCTTGAAAACAGTGAGAGAGGATGTTTTGCATGGAGCTACGTGTCCTTCCCATTTGTAGGAGAGCAGTTATTACCTCAATAAGGAAGCGACTGCGCTGGTAATGTGGCATTTGTAGATTATGCGTGCTATCATTTATGAGCGATTATCAGAAACCAAGGTACGAGGCATTTAGGGAAACTTGTTCACTACTGCAAGTCAAATAAGAGGGCGATTATTGGGAAAGTAAAACTTCCTCTTGTGTTTACTTGTCTCTATTTCAGGAGAACATTTCAAAAAGCCAAACGGAAATCAGAGGAATTCAGTGAAAATGAGATTTCTATAAAGTGTGAGTATATAGTGGCTCCATGCAGTGATATAAAAGTGCACCATGCAGCATCGTCATGTAAATTGCCGCCATCTGCCCAACAATATGGACGTAATAAAAAGTGGAAGTGTTTTTAAAAGAAGGCAGACTTTGCCTCGGGCACCAACAGAGTATGTTCTGCAGGTGGCTGAGACTATATTAGTATTTAAGTTCATTATCAGAGCAGTGCAAGCGTGCCTGGGTTTTTAAATAAAACATTTGATGTCATGTGCTACACAGCTTCATCTGTGCTGATGTGTTGCAGCGGGGCGTTCATATCTTAACTCTGATGATTTCATAGCTTATGGTAGTTTTGTGTGACTGCCCTGAAGGTACGGTGCAGGACAGATGTGATTTTTTTTTAACTTGGTATGGGACACTGTGGGACCTGGCTCCCACTCCAACCAACGTAATGTGTGTGAAAACACCAAGTGAAAACTACAACTTTGTTATGTGTCATTACTTTTATCGTCCAGCTCTGAATATTCCCCAACTCCCTCCCAACGACCCCACCTTAACCCCTGACCTTTACCTTCTTGGTGTGTGGGGAGGAGTCCAGGGTGCTGCTGTAGTCCTGGGGGTGCATCATGGTCATGTCGGAGCAGCTGTCGTCCAGCACCTCCTGCATGCTGTTGACGCTGCTGCTCTGGCTGCCCGTGCTGACCGAGGTGCTGGGGATGGAGTGGTTGCTGCCCAGGCTGTTCATCTTGCAGCTGGCCGCCTCGCTGTCCTGCAAGCGAACAGGCGCAGACATTCGTGAAGACGTTTGTCCTCAGGAGTCACGCAATTGTGCGCAGATGAAAATATATGCACACACAGACTCAGGGATCTCTAACTTGTACCGTTAAATGCAGACACCTCAACGGTCTAAGTCATGCTAAATCCTCTATTGACCTCTAATAGTTCAGATGTGTATGTGTCTGTATCATTGATCTGGAATCAGTCTGCACAGATTTGGGGTGCAGTGGAAGTGCCGACTGGGATGCGACGATCAATCTTTCCACGCGCACCGAGACCAGAGAGCAAGGTCCGGGGCCGCAGGTTTTCTCTGTAAAACCTTGGGTGGTGTCTTGTTGCAGCCAGGCCTGGTGGCTGCTCTGAACTGCGTAACGTGGTGTAGGATGACACCGCTGTGTCTGCTGGCCGTCCGCGCCTGTTCCTGCTGCCTCGGGCCGGGTCAACCGAGGGGCATTTTCATCTCAATGTCAGGCGACAGCGGCTACGGGAGACAGGCTTTCTCAGACATCACTTCAAACTAGGAAGCCTGTCCTCGCTGCCTTTGTGCCGCGAGTCTGGGATCCTCTGTCGGTTGCAGATAATCCCGCATGTTGACAAATTACAGTGGAGCTGGAAAGATTAGCCCATTAATCCACCATCAGAAAACTTACCCAACGGTTCAGTTAAATGTTTCAGTCGTTTTTCAATCAAAGGTGTCCTTCTTCTGTAACGTAACTATTTTCAAATTCTCTCAGTTTAATATCAGTATGAACTGAACACCTGATGAAAAATTTAAAGTGCCTGCCCATGCTAATTACTGATATCTGTCAATACGTATATCAGATATCTTATAGACCACACAGTCTTTTGAATAATTATCGGTAGCCATAATGATTATTGATTTTACACTGGCTGCCTGATTATCATTCACCTCTGTTTCATTAATGACAGTGTTGTCTCAGCTGGCTCTGCCACTGTGTGTGCTGCTGCTCCCTGTGATTACAATGTAAACGGATGGACTGGAGGTTGACGACTGTGAACAGAATTTAACCGGAGCTCAGCTGGCTCCTTCTCCTCTCGCCTCCATCGACCGTTACTCCTGACAAACTCTGCAATCCTCATCTCTGTGTTATGAGACCCTGCCTAATCAACTCTTCCTCCCACCTCCTCCTCCTCCTGGCTCTCTCCCATGGGCCCGTTGTGTTTCTCCTGGTAGAGGATCTTCTTCATCTTGCGGTACTGCAGATTGTCCAGCTCGCGCACCGCATCCTTGGTCCTCTGGATGAGGTCGATGAGAATCCGCGGCGAGCGCTCCCGACGCACAAAATCATGCTGGACAGAGAAAGAGAGAGAGTTGGGTCATATTTTACAAAAAGGATAGAGGGAGGCAACAATAGGTTTTTAAATTTAAAAAATATATATATTTCATATGCTTGAATCTAATTTAATTAAAAGTTGTGTAATAACTCCAATACACATACAAGTTATGGATGTATGTAATTTTAGTTACTGCCATGACTTTTATTGAATTGCTGAAAAACTATTTGGAAAGTTGTCTGTCTCAGCAGATGACATGTTACAATTTAAAGAAATTAAATAATAATCTTAGAAAACAAATCTGGTGAATAAAGTCAAATAAAGAGTTGATATTTGCTGGAAAGATGGAGGACTCCCAAACACTACATGTTGCTTCTCGGTAAATATGAAAACTGTGGATTTGAGACTGTCCTCGTAAGTGCAACGCCATGAAGCTTTTAAGTGGCACGATGATGTTCTTAAAGATCTTATCGATCTCGGTTAAAGGACCTCAACCCTCACACTGCAATCCACTCCTCTCATCCGGCGCTTTCTTTCGAGAGGCACCACGTCTGTGGCCGTCACTAGAGGGCGCCTGCAGGTCGCAGCTCGCCACATAGCTCGGTACGCTGCACACACGGGGTCTGTGCAAGATTGTCCATAAAATCGATTTTTACAAATACTCCTAATCCTCTTCTTTCTTTCCAACCAGCGACGTTTTAAATGTATTTGCCTCGGCACCAAGTTAATGACAGCGTCAATTAAATTATGGCAGGAAAGAGGAACAACTAATATGCTGAATATTAATATGAAGAATTTTAATCTGGATTTTTTTTTCGAGAAGGCTTTCAAATGTTAACCTGTCTGAAAAGAAAAATGTATTGAAGTTATTAAAGAATACCCTTTTAATAACAGTATCTGAGAACCTAATGTATACACACTACTTTATATTAGCAACTTGATTTTTTTTTCTTTACTAAAAACAGCCAAATTCATACAGCAAGACAGTTGAACCTCAGCAGCTTTATAATGACACCAAAGGTCAGATTTTCTTGAAAACAGGACTTCTTAATGAAATTTCATACCATTTTACATTAAAATTGATTGGTGAAATTCATGTGTAAGCTGTGGCCAGTTCTAGTGTAAGTAACCAACCTTTTTCATAATTTGATCGCTGTGTTATTTGGTGGAGGCCAGGCCATTATGCATTTATGTAATTATTTAGATTCTTACATAACCAGCAGGTCAGAGTGGGTGGGGGTGGGTCGAGGATGTGTGTGTGTGTGTGTGTGTGTATGCGTGTGTGTGTGTGTGTGTGTATGCGTGTGTAGTTTTATTTTACTGACGTCAAGATGAAAATAAAAATAAAAACGAACGCACACAGCATCTCCTCTCCCAATTCACTTCTACCCACACACACACACACACACACACACACACACCCTCCTCTCAGTCACTCTCATTCATAAAATATTGTGTGCTTATTGTGGCTGAAATGTAAAGATATCGTCCGAAAAAGAATAGTATATATTTTTAGGTCCATTCCCAGCCTTTCAGTCTCTCCATGTGACAGATGCTGGTGTAATGGGTTAGTCAGGACACGGGGGGAATGACATCACGCTCTGAAAATAGAGATGAGAGTGATTTGTCCCGTTTTCTGACGGCCCTGCAGAGCGCGAGCGGCCGGGCCGCCCCCGTCCCATCGCCCGGCGAGGACCTATCTCCAGGACTCTTCCTCATTATGAGAGCAGGGTTAAGAAGACGAGCGCCGCTCCAGCCTCTTCCAGCAGATTTACTCTGCTGGGTACCCACCTTAAATGCATTTCAGCATCACTTATTGCTGTTATTAACCTAATGGCGTCTTTGGGTTTTGGACTACTTGTCAGAAAAAATATTGCACTTTGAACGCACCCCTGTGTCCTGTGGGAAACTGCTGTTACACTGGGAGTATCTGCAGTTTGCTGGTTAATTTATGGGATTAAAAATAAAATGCACCCAAATCCAAACAACTCCCACAGCTATTTAAAAAAATTTCATTAAAAGCATTTTTTTAAAAATACAAACGGTGAGTACTTACGGGAGGAGGTCACTGAGCAGTTATTTCATTATTTATGTAATTAGTGTTACTCTGAATGAGGTATACATGGAGAGAATGTGTTTAACCTGAAGCCAGAACACTGATAGCTCAAGGCCCCCAGATTAGTGACCTGATTTCCCCTTTAAAGAGCTTGAGGGTGGGCGGGTGCCTGTGTGTGTGTGTGTGTGTGTGTGTGTGTGTGTGTGTGTGTGTGTGTGTGTGTGTGTGTGTGTGTGTGTGTGTGTGTGTGTGTGTGCATGCACTGAAAGGAAGAGTAATTGTGTGTGTGTCTGAGAAGGGAAAGTGGGGTATTAATCATAAGCTACACCCCAACCCCCAGACAGCCCTTCAACATTAAACAGCCCCTTCGACACTGATCCAAAGTCTGTTTTGTACTTATCCCTCTTTAATGTTTTTGGGGCGGAATTTGGGTCAGGGGTGCCGGGAAGTGCGAATTCCAGTCTAAACATTGATCCCACCCAGCCCCCCACCACCAATTTCACCGCCGCCTGCCCAAAGGTGAGGCAGGTGTGTGAAAGCTGCTGCTGCTCGAGCTCCCACGCCCGTCGAGCGTGATCCCCAAGAACATAAAACTCTTAGCGGGCCAATAGGATTACCTGTTGGTCACACAAACAAAAAGATCAACTCCTCAACTATGGGGGAAAACACAATGAACATACACAGATTAACGCTGTGTATGTTCTTTTTTTTTCCCGGAGGGGGTTGTGCGTCTGAGGACTTGCAGCTATGTTTCTTTATTACACAACGCACAAAATGATCTAAATTTTTTGCTGAACTGTTCTGTCGTGAGCTTGGAAACAGTTACACCCATTTCTATTCCTGAGGTCCACTCTTCAGTTTTACAAAGCCTCAACCACTTGTTTTTGTGTCAAAACCCCAGAAAAACCACAGATGTAGGCCTTGTGATAAGATGTTTTTGTAAAAACAAAGGTGCATTTCTAAAATGCCTCTATTTGTGCTTATTTCCTGCCATGTAGCAACAGTATTTGAAAACCCATTTCACTTAGACCCTAATAAAAAGCATGAGGGAGAAGCAGCAAACACACACAAGCTCTCGGACCGAGGCTACAAGGAAGAAGGAAAAAGAGAAAGCGTAAGCATGTCTCAGCAGGATGCTTTACAAATACTCTGTGTATATCAGGGAGCCGTGGGTGGGTGGGAGTGACTCATCCGCACAGCTCGGGGACTGACTGAGACAGGAAGTGAGGTCACAGCTGGAGGGATTACAGAGGAAGCCCACTCACTCTTAGCAGCTCCCCCGACGAGGGTCTGTCCTGAGGAATTTTCAGTAGGCAGTAGTCGACGAAGCTCCGGAAGGGGTCAGACCTGGGAAAGGAGGACGGGGAGGTGGCGGTTATGGAATATTTACAGCAGAAGTTACGATGAGCAGAGTCGGCGGCTACAACCCAATGACAGGCCACCTTCAGCCACACCTGCGGCGCTCGCCCTCGGTGAATGTTTCATGCGATGAGTAATCTCTGGGGTGCTGTGTTCATCATAATCAATTAGCTAAACCAGAACAATACTATGTAATCTCTCCGTGTTGGCCCATAAAGGAACCATATATGGATTATGTAAATAAGTGGAGCAATAAAAATATAGGCCACTGGAGCTGTGGAACACTGTGCTACTGACTCTGATCTAAAAATATGCTCACGATAACACAATATGTGTAACACAGATAAAGCGGCCTATGATGTCATTTAGGATTTTGAGATTCAACGCTCAGATTCGGGGTCACGGCAGGGTCAGCGAATGAAACGGCCACCTCGGCCTCCACATCACACGTCCTCACTAACTGGCCAAGGTACGTCAAGCCAACGTGTGCACAGTGTGCCCTTGTGTTTGCGTGGTGAAGTAACACGGCAGAGCCGATGTCTCCGCTCGTCTCATCTGGCGGGATGTTGAGAACGCCTGGGGCCGCTGGAGCTCCTCCAAAAATACCACAACCCTGCGCCGCCCCACACAAACGCTGGCCTCAGCATGATGTTAGGACCAGCCGTTCTCCATACAACATCCCCCCTCCTCACCTTGTGTTTCTGATGACTTGTTTTTTTTTAAATTTTGCTCTCTTGTGAAGTGCAAAAAAAAGGAACCCTCATTTAATCGAAAGCTCGGGCGGAAGACAGCGGAAGGCCAGTGACGGCCTCAGGCTGTTCTGAGGCAGGTAGAGAGCAACACTCAGCTACTTGCCTCTGCTGCGCACAAGATACCAATTCTTCCAGGATATCGCAAGAAATCAAGCACCTGCACGCCCAGGACCTCGAACACGTTAGTTCTCTTTCATAACATTACAGTGGTAAAGCGTGACGGAATTAGACAGAGGCGAAGTATAGGGAAGAACATGACACATAGGGTTAATATTTCGGGCATACTGCACCCCCCATGACAATCGCCCCCTCAGGTGCAACACGTGAGCAGTGGCTACAGAAAGTCAAGAGTTCGAGAGAGAATATTTATCTTCTCCTCTGCTGAGCCAGACTTAACATGTGCATGTACAATATGTTATATATTGTATTATATGGAGTAAGTACGAGCTAATTCAGAGGGAAATATATAGAATGTGTTCGGACTGTTTCAACAAATCATCAAATAGCTTGACTATGGTGGCTGAATCATTTGTTTATAGAGCAATTATAGATTAATAAATAATAAAATAGAGTCCTCCAAGCAACAAAAAGAAGTTCTAATTCTTCACATAAAAAGCATATGAACAGACAGAGAGATTCTGTGTCAGCAGAAGCCAACCAGATGACATGCAAACGCCCACTTTCTTGAAATCTGGTAGCACGACTGGCTGTGACTGAAGATAGGTGCTGTTTCTCCCCAACCCTACAGGATGAGCTGGTGTTGTGAGGAGAGCTGTTTAAAAACCTGCTGGCCTGAATTCAATTCCTTAATTTTTTTTTTGATGTCTGGAAGGAGAGTCTCTAGAGAATCTATTAGCATCCACAGCCATGAGCTGAGGCTGAGAACAGCATAAAGCAGGTTTTTTTTCCCCTTCATATTAAATTTCGAGCACAGTCTTTACACGAAGAAACATCCTAGTTAGTGTGGCAAACAAAAAAAATGTGAGATTTAAATATTAGAATAAGATTAGAATAATCACACTGCTTTGTTTTTGATGTTGAAATACGCCTCGTAGTGAAGCGGGAGCGGCGTGGGTATTTTCACAGCGTTTCTTCGGCGGAGGCTTCTCAGGTAATTACATAAGAGACTTACGAGCGTGACCTTGCACGAGGCTCGTCGCTGGGATCACAGGTCGTGTGGATTAACTCAGAGATGTCTTACTCTGACTGAGCCCAGATCCAACTGTGCTTTAATATTCACAGTTGACTGGAGGTATTGTATCAGCGATACACTGAAGTTTGAGAGTGTAGAGAATATATATATATATATATATTTTTTTTTTTTTTTTTTCATCTCAGCAAGAAGTGTTTGACGGACCACATAGTGGACTGCATTCCAGGATATGCATTTATGTGGATAAACAATTTTGATATCTGGCTGAACTCTTGAGATTGTTCCTCCAGGGAGGGCGGGGCAAAAAATAGAACAGTCATACATGGGAAGCGTGTTCAACTCACCACTCATTGGACTGCAGCGTGGGAGAGTCGTTCTGGGCGATGTGATATAAGGCACTCATGGCGTTCATGTTGAACAGGGGCGGTTTACGCTCCGCTAAAATAAGGAAAAGACGCAGAGATAAGACGGGGAAGAGGGCGCATGAGTGGCGCCACCACAATCTGCTTCCCCTTGAATGGATGGATACCACCACCACCTGTCCACCTGTTTGCGTTTTTTTTTGTTTAACCAGTAGGCAGCTGTATGCTCACCCAGCTCAATACAGGTGATACCCAGGGACCAGATGTCCACTTTCCCCTCGTACTGACCCTCGTCCATGGCTAGGATCACTTCTGGGGCCATCCTGAGGACAGACAGAAGCACACACACACACACACACACACACACACACACACACACACACACACAGAGTTTAAGTATGAGGTAAAATCCACGAAAATGTTATAATCTGCTAAGCCCCTAATAGCTTTTAAAAACTCTGGTATGCTGTGATAGCAGCTCAGTTTTTGGAATATACTGTGTGTGTGTGTGTGTGTGTGTGTGTGTGTGTCTGAATCATATATGACGAGTGAGACAAAGTTGAGCTGTTGGCTGCTCCTGACAGTCCATCAATACTCCAGCTGTTTATGTGATGATTTCATTCACCATCAAAGCTGCCAAGAGTGTGTGTGTGTGTGTGTGTGTGTGTGTGTGCGCGTGTGCACATTTTGGTGGGTAAACTCGAGCTCATGACTTCTATATGAGAAGCAGCTCCAGTCACAAAACATAATAGACTAAACTGATGAAAACATGTTAAAGACATGGAATATGGAACGTCTGCTTTCACAAAGTGTTTTTGTCTTGTGGACCAACAGTTTAATTTCGACAGGGCCATTACAGAAAAAGCCACAACGCATTTACTAACCAGTAAGGAGTCCCCACAAAGGAGTTGGCAGGTGAGGCAATGGAGGCAGAGCCGAAGTCGGCCAGTTTGACCTGACCCAGCTCAGTCAGCAGGATGTTACCAGCTTTCACATCTCTGGATGGGAGAGAGAGAGAGAGGATGACGGGGGTGAGCGTGATGAAGAAAAGATACGGGCATCGCCGCCAAGAGAGCCTGCATCAGCTCTGACAATCTGTTGTGCATATGTAACGGTCAAGTGTACGTCACATGATATCATACAGTGTTAAAATGCTAAATATGACACCAGCTAGACTCTTATCGAATGCAAGGGTCTCCTTGTCTGCAATAAGACCCGTGATGAGGCAGAACAGACAGGCGGTTTCATAGGGCGCCGCAGCGGGATGCCAATGATTCATCCACCATTAAAAAGATAATATTGTGTGTAGTTGTCACCTCCTCGCAGTAACGCTCAAGAAGGATCAAATCTAAGTAGAGACGCGAGGTTTTATAGTTTAATATGCTGCGGTGGAGGGAGAACGTCTCTCATCTGGTTTTGTCGAGGTTTTGTCACTTTTGAGTTAATGTCACTGACTGTTCCTGTGGGGAAACTTTTTTTTCCTCAAGAGAGGGGACAAACAAACTCACCTGTGAATCATGTTATGGGAATGTAGGTAAGCCAGTCCTAGCAAGGCACCGTGGGTAATGGCAGCAATTTCCACCTCTTGGAGTGGTTTCTTATGAACTTTGGGAGAAACAAGCGCAGTGGAAATGAGTGGGAACCCTTTGAAGACTTGCATGATATGATAATGAACTATAACAGCTGTACCACACGCAGGCCTACGTAAGAAATAAAGTTTCCAGATATAGTTATGAGGTGATCGAGGTCCTGGCATTTACCACATGGATAACACGTAAACCGTTGTGACAAGGGCTCCTGAGCTGGGCCCCAGTGGGCTGCTGCAGTAACATGGAGCCTACATCCCCCGGGCAAAAAGGTCACAGCAGAACTATCGCTGAGAAATTTTATACAGGCAGAAGTCCAAAAAAAACAGCCCAGGGCTCAACTGTCATGGCAGCGTATCTACATCCAGTGATGAGTACGCACATAGGTGCTTAAAATAACAGGTTCGGGTCAGAAACGCTTTAGAGGCCGAACAGTCCAGGAGGCCCAAGCTTTGAAAATTGTGTTATCTTGCTCTAAGAACTTACTCCTGGGTATGGCTGCACTGTCTGACCCCGACCATGCATTCGCACTCTGGTCGGTTTTACAGTGAGCTTCACGTCTGACAGCGATGAGAGACAACCACAGGAAATAATCACCAATCAGCTTTTAAGAAACAAAAGCGGCCATCTGATAGCCGGCCTGGCAACAACCTCACGAGCTTAGGTCAAGAAGTCAGAGTCTCGATATTCAGCTACAGAGAAGGAGAGTCACGTATGCAGACAAGACTACTGCGGTCCACTTAAAGTGCAGGCACCGGCGACTTGGTGGGTAATGAGGCTTGTTTTAGAAGCTCTACGTCGTGTGGAGTTACGCCGTGTCAACCAAAAGCAAATGTGCAGTAAAAGCTGTAAAATTTTGACTTTGGTGATTTTTTCTTAAACCTCCACAATCAACAGGTGAGACTGCATGTTTACACCCCCTGGGGATAAAAGGGATTCTCTCATCACCTCACACTGGTCTGAACCTCATGGTCACTTTAAAGTAGGAGTAGTTCAGTAGCAGGAGTGACCACATCTGCATCCGTTTACTTAGCATAAAGACTGGAAACAAGAGGAAATGGGCAGCTGGTTGTGTCCACAAGTACTGTACCTCGAAAGCTCACCACTTAACATGTTTGTTGAATCTGTATAAACAATAACTCAAGTGTAAACGCAACATGTTCAAGTTTTTTTTTTTTTTTTTTTACAGGGTGGCTTTAAAACTATTTGTTGGCCTTGCACAGTGACTTTTTGGAAAAATGTTAAGACAAACAGCCCGAAACGGAAAATAAAAAACGGTGTCATAATTATACATGTTTGAAAGTGTGTGTACCAGCACACATTACACATTAATAAATGCACTTACCCTCTAGTAAATCTGATGCGGAGCCCAGGCAGTACTCCATCACCAGCTGAAACAGAACGCAGTTACAGCTGAATAACTCACGCTCACATGGCTCATTCACACGCCGTCGTGAAATACGCCGAAGCGCAAAGCTTTAAGTCAAGACTGTGAAAAGTTGTTCTGCAAACCGATCCCATTACGTCTACAGTGGAGGTAGTTCTCATCACAACATATGTAGAGAAACAGCAGGGAAACACAGGATGTGGAAGGCGAGAGGAAGTAAAAGAATAAATAGAATAAATCAGACAAAGAGGGGGGGAAGAGAAAAAGATCAACTATCAGCGTTGCAAAACTGCGAGAGGGGAAGTGGGACAGGAGGAGACGGGAAGGAGGATCCACTAACCCAGGCAGTGTTGTCTTTCAAGTAGCAGCCTTTGTACTCAATCGTGTTCGGGTGTCGCAGCTGTCCCAAAAACTTGACCTCCTTAATGATGTCCTGCCACTTCTGCCAAAAGCAAATTCAGACGCACACAGATGGGTTACACACTTCAGGTACAAGCGCAGTAACGCATAAAGTGGGCATCGCTGTGGCTCTGACTGCACTGGCACAGCTGGCCTCACTGCGGTAACCTCTCACACACAGATATTATAGCTTTTATACATCCGTTACCACTCTTTACAGATGGAAAGGAAAGTTTTTTAAAAACACAAAACTGAGTTAAAAAAAACATGCAAAAGTGAAACTAGTCAGGGACAGTCTGATGATGTCTGAACCACTGCTCAGGTTTATAAAAAGAAAGTTCACTGAACCACAGGGTTGTGGGCTCAAGTTCAGCTGTGATCACACAAGACGCCCTCGGAAATACATTTGTGCCAAGGGCCTGACCTTCTTCAGTGGTTTGCTGGGGGGGCACATTTAACAAATTATTTTTGTTCTTCTCAGGGCAACTAACCACCATACAAGAGTCGCCTCCCAATCTCACGAGCTGGTGTTACCTGGTCTGTGAAACAGCAGTGAAAATGATGTCACAGTGCATTTGCATTTTGAAGACGGGCTCTCGCTGTTCTAGATCTGCATCGAAGCGTGAGAAATAAAAGCTAATCTGTCCACAGCCAAACCAAACACCCTCCTGAACTTTTTCTCTGTTACAGTTCTATTACAGCTGTTGTGGTGTGTTCAGAGTAGCACCATGATTTTTCAAATACAAGCTGTTCATTCCTGTGTGTGTGCGTGTGTGTGGGTCTTTCTTACTTCGGTAGTCTGCTTGCCATTATAGGACATCTTTTTGATGGCCACCACCTCGTTGGAGTAAGAGTTACGTGCCTGAAAGATTAAAAATGGGAGATGTCAGATTCTTTCAAGTCTAAAAAAAAAGAGTTCCCACAATGCATCAGAGGACTTTGGCATTTAACTTCCATAAAAAGAACCTGGTATCAGTAAATTAGAATGTGACACACTAACATACTGCGGAAAAAGTAATGTCACTGTTGTAGATAAAGATCCTGATGCCTGATTTAGCAGGGAAACTAGTGGCTTTCTGTTAAAAATCGTAATTTTTTTTTCAACCATCACGTGCAGTATTGTACTATATTACAGCAGAACAACAGATTTTGTAAATTGTAAATATATTAGTTTTCAGTAGCTTCGTGCATTTGCTCCGTGGTTGGATCCGGAGGTGAGCCGGATGAATCTCATGGATGCAAAACCCTGTTGTGCGTGCACAAAGCAGCGCATTTACGGCAGAGCGATCCAGAAGTTAACAGCGTCCTCGGTTTGAATTTAAACAAATCTCCGCCCGATCAAAGCTCTCAGCGACGTGATCAGGGGAAGCCTGCAGGTACAATAAGTGCTGCGGCCATGTTAAACCCCGTGGCGTTAACCTCGGAGCCAGTTTGACCTCAGCCCTCATCCTGGCTTCATCTCCCTGACAAATAAATGGTAATTCCATGTTGAGTTTCAAACAGAATTACAGTCACTGCATGCAACAGACTTTTTTTCAAATTAATTTGATCCCTGTGATTTCAGTTTATGCATAATAACCATTCCCTTTGGTGTAATGTAAAGATAGAGAGGAGAAAAAAATGATGTAATGCTGAAATATTAAACATTCAGGCTAATTGTCATTGTAGGAGAAAGAGGGGTTGTATCAATAATTACAATGGAGTAATTCATTCAACATAGCCTGCACAGTGGTGTGTTCACAGCCCTGGGTGATGGCCCTGCATTCTCATCAGAGGGAATTCCCCTCATTCTCTTCTATAATGGAGCTCCTCCTTGTCATGCATCAAATATTAACATGCATACATTTATTTGACCGTATGCATGCACATAATGGAACAACCCAGAGAACACTCATGCATTTAGTCACCGCACCCCTCGATCGTGCGTTTAGACCATGTCCACCTTATAGTATTAGTGCTGCAGACATTTACTTCTTAAACATTCGACAGTGCAAGTAAATCAAAGTGTTTTAAGAGCACAGCGTGTTGCCTGAGGCGGCTTAGCGGATCAGCGGTGGATCAGTCGCCTCAGTGCAAGAGGGTTGGAAGGAGTTTGCATGTTCTTCCACCGTTTCCATGAGTTTCTCTGGCTGCTCGCAGATTTCTCCCAACAGTGGGTTGCATGCTGGGGCACGATTTCCACTGGGGATGCTTTCACAATTTCACTTTGATTTTCTTTTTTTCCTAAAATCTCTCAGACTGCCCAGCTGCTAAAAAAAATGATGAAAATGTTGATGTGCTCATGCGAGTCCCCATCAATTATTAGAGTGTGCTCAAAGCAATAAGCTTAATGAGCAGCAGAGAGCGATCTGAAGACCTTGTTCTGCCCTGGGGGTTTTACTACTCATGCAGGACACACTGGTTTCTAGATGGGATGGAGGTTATTAGAACTATATGCTGCGTGAGATAAAGACTGAAGCTCCAAAAGAAAAAGAAAAAAACTTCATCTCCCCTGAAATGTTTAATCAATGTTTAATTTACAGTTTATATTTTCCTAAAGGACGCTACAGCTGAGCATTATTAAAAAAATAGGACACTGAAAATTAAACTATGATGAGTTTAAGGACGGTATGGTGAAGATGCCAGAGTTAGCATAGCATAGCATAGCAACCAATGTTGTCATAATGGTTCATTACAGACATGTATCCTCTTGTATTTGTTAGGGGACCATTTCTTTTTTCCATTTATTTCGGTATTTAAACTTGTGGAAAATGTACTTCTGTACCTGGAAAAAACTAAACAAGAATATGAGCCGTGAAACACTTTCACTCGAGCTGCTCTGGCTCGCAGCTAAAGCTAGCAGTGTAGCAGTTGTAATGTGGACAGCAGAAGTGTGTCAGTGAGCACAGCACTGGCATCAGGGCAGGATTTAGACACACACTGGAGCCTGATAGCCAGACGGACATGAGCACCAGGGCTAGTGGTGATGTCCTGGGCCTGTGTGTGTGTGTGTGTGACACGGGATAGAAGGGGATAGTAAAGCCCTGGCAGCCAAGAAAATCCCGCCCCGCTATAGACGGCCTCTCTGTTTTTCTATACCAAGAGAACAGCTGTCTTAGGCAGGAGGGAGGGAGGAGGCTTATCGCCCCCAGCCCTGCATCTGGAGGGGCGGGGGGGTCAGAGGGGGCGAAGAACTGAAGAGAGAGCAGAGAGACGCAGCTTGTTTTCCACCCCCTTCCACACAGCTTTAGAATCAAAGGCTTGATGAGTAATTAGTGATGGTGAGATTAATAAGAAAGGCTACAGAGAAAGTGCTGAGAGGGGATCTGTCTCCACTTCATTGTATTCAAAGAGCCATAATGCAGCCGGCTGCAGCTACAACATATGTCCAGAGAATCAATAAATGAAGATGTAGGGTAACTTGTTAATTAAATCACAGCTAGCAATGATCATCATGCAGTACGGGGCTTCGAGTGACACCATAAAACTAAATGAACCGGCTGAATGAATCCAAATAAATTACTCCCACAATCTGATAACTCTTAAAACTTTTTCACCAGTTAGCTCAACAGAGGACATTTAGCCTCCCCGAGTTCCCTCCACCCGTGTTCGTGAGGTGGCACTCACAAAGTAGACGGCACCAAAGCTGCCATGTCCGATCTCGTGCAGGTCACAGAAGACGTCCTCGGGGTCATCTTTGAAGAAGAGGTCAGCCAGCTCGGGGTCCTTCGGCACTCCTTTCCGTGTGGACGACGGCATTATGAGCTGGACATGGGCTAGGCGCCGGGGACCGCGCTCACATACACACTGCTGCTGCTGCTACCGCCACCAGATATCCACGATGGGCCCGGCATTGGCCAACTAGACCTGGGGATGGAGGAAGGCGAAAGATGATGTTGATAAAATGATATTTTATTATCCATTATATCACATTTGTCTTTACACAGATCCTCCATGGATGCTTTTGCCAGAAAACACATCACCTCCTGTGCGCAAGATTATTTTCACCAGACCCCAGAAAGTGACTATAAAATCTTTTATAAGAGGGTGACGAGCGAAAAACTATTGTAATCAGCAGTAGATTTATTGTTATGCACATTTTGTATGTTGTGTGCCTTTCTGTGAGTGTGTGCGTCTGTGCATCTCATGGACAGCTGACAGGTGATGAGACAGGGAAAAAAAAAAGACAGTCGCATGATGACTGACTCGTCCTGCTGCTCATGCAAGTCACAGTCAAACTTGCTCACGTAAACATGTGCACACACACAACACACGTGACAGCTGAAGCTGAGTCACTGATGCAGTGTGTGCGCAGACGCTCACGCAAACGCTGACTGTTTTGTGTCACAAGGCTACAGCCAGGCTGTGAAGCATGTACGCATCCTGGACACCCTGCTCCAGTTAGCTTCGCTGCACACGTAACACACACACACACACACTGTCTCTCTCTCTCTCTTTCTGTTTACCATGAAATCTCTATGCACATCAGCCAGATGCAGCAAGCGAAATCTGGCTCCAAAGGCCAGCCCCACACAGGGCGAGCTGACGTACAGGCGGAGGCAGCAAGACACACAGGCATCCAGGCCAAGACACTAAGCATCAGCATCATCCTAATCCCCCGCTCTTAAAAGGATCTAAGGCATCACACCCACTCCAAAAATATCAGTCTTAAAGGAAAAGTCCTGTGCCCGCTCCCCCACAGCGCCAGATGCATAACGATGCATCACTTTACGTAGAGTAGCGTGAGGCTGCAATGGTTCGCTAACGTCTCAGTTCAAATGGTTTGCTCCTGGTCTCGTGTGAGAGCTTTTCTTTTTTGCTGTACATTTCTACACATTGTGTTATGTTTGATACACAATTACAGCTTTCTGTTGATTGAAAATGAAAATGAGTTTTAAAAGATGAGGGGTGTGCAACACCCTAAAAAAAAAAAAAAAAAAAACAGTGGCCACCATCATTACTCACTCAACAGTGGCTCAGAAGTTATGAGGGTACGTATAATTTATTTGTTTTCATGCTCACATCCCAAAAGGAGGTGAGAGCCGTGTGCTGGCCCAGGAAACCCACATGGACAGGCCTCCTGAGGCATCGTGCCAGCAAACATCTCAGCGTCTCAGTTAAACATCTCAGCACTAACGCTCCAGAAAACATGATGGGGAAACAAGCGCAGGTTGTCACGCCAGCAACAGGCAAGGTTGCGGTTTACCTGCTGGCACAAGGTGAAAGATTTGCAGGCGTACGTGCTCGTTTGCCGCGAGGCCTTCTCTGCAGAAGCGCGTGATGACGTGGGCTTCAGTGCAGCGAGCTGCGTCCAGCTTGCAGACCACAGACCCACCTATTCATGATGAAAACCTGGCAGTTAAGCGTTTGGCTTTCCTCAGACGCGTCACGTGACCCAGGATCAATGGGCTTTTGTGGCACCAAAATATGTAAAACAGCCATCACATACTGCATGGAACACCGACGGGGTTCCAAAAACCACTCCATCTTTAACGCTGCCAAAAATGAGCTTTAAGCAAGTTTGGGGAATTGTCTTTCAAGATGTTTCCTCACTGCAGTGAGATAAAAATTAGCCTCTTGAGATTTGTCACTATTAAATAAGAACAGTATTCTGTTACATATAACTGACAATACATACATACACTTAATAGAATGTGCATTTCTGCTGAATATTTCTTTATTAATCTACCCACCTAATTTACCTACAATATGAACTTGTGTGTGTGTGTTAGTGAGTCTGTGTTATGTGAACTATGTGTGTCTCGTGGTTACATCAGCCCCGTCCGTCTCTCATCTCTCCCGCCTGAGCGCTTCAGATAGCTGCTGAAATAAAGCCTGACACGACCCCCACCTCAACCACCCCCCCTCCATCAAAAACACACACGGTAACTGAGACACAAACTAAAAGGTTACGGAGTGACAGAGAGAGAAAAACAACAACAACAACTGGGGTAAGTAAAGAGGAAGAAGATTTCAGTTTGACACACAGACAGCGAGCGGCTTTAGAGCTTTGAGAGCAGATCTAAGCCACCGAGTCGGGAGATGTGTGTGTAACAGACAGATAAAAATGGAGCAAATGAACACTGAAGTCACGTGATCGCTCCAGAGACCGAACACCTCCCTCTCACCCTCGCTCTTCCTCCTCCTCCTCCTCGCTTAAGATGTGTGAAGTGACGCAATGTGGCGACAACAGGTTGTAACCGGTAAAGCTGTTACTAGTCCGGCACAGTCCGGCGTTTGGACGGTTAGCTCAGTGTGTGTGTGTGTGTGTGTGCACGCGGTTACCGTGGTTCTATGAATGGTACTGTGCTGAGAGAGAGGGAGCTGATTAGGCAAATGGCTTAGACAGATTAAACGCTTCGTGTGTGTGTGTGTGTGAATTCTTCAATGCGTGTGTGCACCACTACGCACCGCTGCATGACACTGCACCGGTGTGAGGGTGTGTGTTAGTGCGTACAGTGTGCGAGTCTTGCACGCACGTACTGATGTCTGAGTACGTGAGACGGTGTGTGTGTGTGCGTGTGAGGGTTACTGTGGGGGTGCGCAGTGGGGCTAAAAGATTTGCCACACACAATAAACCATCATAAAAACAAATTATATGTAGAAGAGATTAGGAGGTTTATGCTAATCTAGCCTGGACTACACACACACACACACACACAGGATTTAATGTTTATGTTTTTTGGTTTTGGTTGTTGTTTTTTTTAAAGGGCAAAAAACTGATTTTATACTATAAGTACTGACAGCTAATATACTGTATCTTAAAAGGTAGTTAGTTACAGTTACTGGTTGATAACCAATATGTCACACAGGCCTCTGCAATTAAATCTCAAGTCGGGAAACACAATCACAACATCGTCTCCGGTGGTCGTGCCTGTACATGAGCACACGCAGGCGTATGGTGCAACGGAAAGGCCGGAGTTCAACACACACACACCAGAAACACACACACAAACACCCTCCCACCCCCCCAGGCCCCCTGTTCGTGTTGCTATGACTAATTGATGCGCCAACATGTTGTAAGTCCATCAGGCTGGTGGACCATGTGCTGCCGCAGTCGTATCTAACTGGGACACCACATTGTCTGCTCTTTGCTAATTATATACAGGAATAACATATGTACGCCACGGACAAGAGGACCGGTCCACAAATCCACCGCAGAGCCACAGTAATGATCAGAGAGCAGAAGGATCCCGTTAGAGTCTGCTCCTGGACTTGGGAAAATTTTAGTCGCACACCTGAAAAAAAGGTCACATGGGGGAAAAAAAAACCTTAAACCTGAACATTTCGAACAGTTGACTGACAAGTTGTACAAAAAAATATATTTTCTAAAATCTTTCAAATAAGCCGGGGTTCGTTATTCGCTTCATCGGGGTCATTAGAGCAGAACGTAGGTGAGAAGTGACAGAAAATAATATGACATATGAAAAGCTTCTCCATCTTATCCTACATTTGTTCCTTCAGGCTTCTTTCTTACACTTACACTTCAGTTCTCTTTGTAACTGCCCCCTCTTTTATCAATTTCCTATAAAAAGAAAGCTGGAGACATCGAGGAAAGCGAGAATGTGTTATCATTCATTTTACACGCTGTCCCCTGGGTTTGACAGTATTCAAAACAAACTGTTATCAGGGTGCAAGAGAAGTACACGCTTTTGAGTTTGTGTGTGTCTGTCTGTGTGTATACTGTGTGAAAGTGCACTACGTGCTGGCGTTTGTGTGCTTGTTTGTACATACACGTGTATCTAGGGTGGTATGAGGATGAATTTGTGCTGTTAACGCCGGTGGGAGCACGCGAGCGTTCACATGCACGTGTCAGTTTGTGAGCGTGTGTGTGTGTGTGTGTGTGTGTGTGCGCGCGCGAGTGTGTGCACACGGCCAGGCGGTTTAGCGGCTTACTGGCCCCCCTCCTGGCTTTAGGCAGGAATAGGAATTAGGCAGACTGTGGGAATTCTTACTGGGATTCAAATCACCGGCTCTAATCAGAAACGGAAAAAAAGAACTGGTAAATCTGCCAAATCGCGCGTAGACACATTGTGTGTGTGTGTGTGTGTGTGTGTGCACGCACGTGTTAGAAGGAATAAGAATTACATAACGATCCCATTTCCAATAACGTTACAGAGAGCAAGCTCAGAGCTTTGGAGTGAAGTGTGTTTTTGTGTGAAGGTGCAGACGTACGTATGGGCGAACAACGAAGCTCGGATCGCACGTGCACTTTTTTTTGTAAATCACTGCACTTGAGTAACCGCGTCAAAAGAAAAGTTAAAGAGCGCGAGCAGCAGATTGAGCCTCACATCTCTCCACAGTGCAAGGTGCCCGGAGAGCTGCGTGTGACGTGTGCATGCGTGCGTGCCTCCTGCATTAAATGGGTCAGCCTCGTTATGAATAATATAGAAGCCTATTTAAATGCACAATGCCGGGTCGCATGGTGATGACTGGCCGATTCAAAGAGGGCCAACTGTGATAGGGTCGTTTCTTATCAATGGAAAATGTGAGCGCGGCGTTTCCTCCTGTGCGTGCGCTGAGTCAAAGGCAACACACGGTAAAGTAAAGGGATTCATACACACTGACACGACATTAATAACACACACAGCTAGGCCCACACTGACACACTATATTTCATATGCAGGAATGATGGGGAAGTGGCAACAATCAGACAGGAAGCTCCTGACAGAGGCCTCACCTCTGATGAGGTGAGCAGATGGAATCACCTGTGTGTGTGGAGCACAGGTGTGCAGGGTGTTTAAGCCAAAGCAAGCCAAATGGTTGATGTGATTGGAGAACTGGACAGCCCCAGCCAATCTAAACCTCACCGGTACCACCCCCTACCCCACCCCCGGCTCTTCTCCGCACTCAGGGCGTGACTCGACGGCAAGATCTGCACGTGGCACAGAGCGCCTGACTTTCCACTGAGTCCGACGATCGGTGCTGGCTCTCTGCGCCGGATGACGAGTTGACAGACGTTATAGCCCGATTTACAAAAGACTCCAAACCACAGACCCAAGAAACCTCAGGCTTCCTTCAGTCACTGCAGTCTGATGACAGCTCAGCGACGACAAAACTTTCTGAAATACACAGTTGAAAACAAAGCAGTACTTCAGCATTTTAAAGACGCTCTCATCCAATGCATTCAACTGCAGCATTTAAATTATAGTCATTTGAAAAAAAACACAAATGCAGTGACTACAGTTGGAGGGATGTATAGCTCCAAAAAACAAATGCTGACATGAGACTGTCAACCATAAAACCTGGCTGGACTACCAGCTTCTTTCCTTTTTTTTTGCACGTGGCTAACAAGCAACCTAAAAAAGTTACTATGCTGGAAAAAAAACAACACATGCAGGAATTTGCATGCCCACACACACACACACACACACACACACACACACAACTTGAGAAAGTTGCGGCATCGGCCAGAGAAAGTTTGCCTCCTTCCAGACTCAGCTTTAATTCAGTGTGACAGAGGGCTGGCGAGCTTTCATTACGAGGCAAACAAGACCCAGTTCACAGAGAGCTGATGCTGCGCTGGCTGTCCAACTGCAGCATGAGGGGGGATTTTGACACACACACACACACACACACACACACACACACACACACACACAACTGCCTTTACTGTACAAAGAGCGACATAGAATGACCTGCCAGCTGACCTCAGTGAGACGAGTTCCAGTGCATGCTGGAAGTTATAATAATTATAATTACCAGTCACAACATGATGATAAAAAAACAGATGGGAGAACATATGGGGGGGGGGCTGATCTAGAAAAATAAATGGCCAAACCCACCTGTAGGAAATGAGAAAAGGGGGTGTTGGACGAGCCTCCGTCTCCCTATCGTTCTCCTGTTTTCTCTCCTCAGTTTAAGTCCAGACTCGACTTCTCGCCGACTTTCCTCATGACTGGAATAAGACTGGACCTGAGACGGGTGTGGGGGGGGCAAAAGAAAGGTGGTCAGATTAAGATTAAAATGAAAACATTTAAATTAACACATCAGAGAACTGGGCCTGCGATAGCGTGACTAAAGATGAAGATACGATCGATCAGTTGATTAATGGCAATTGGCAGCAACTCTGATAAGGGATCAATCGCTTCAGTCAATGTCTTAGCTAACTTGTTCTGAAGTCACTGGTTCCCACACGCTGATTCACTGACAGACTTTGTCTCACAAAGAGATATTATCAAGCTCAATCTGACATTTATGCACGTTATGTCACGAGTCACATCTTAAAAGACATTTTGCAGGTTTCCTTCACAGCACAGAGGGTTGCTCGTGTGCAGCTTATAAAGACGGAGGTGTCAGTACAAGCAGAAGTAAAACTTTCAAAACTTCCTCGAGGTCACTGGGAGCGTGGCGTCTGCCCCAGAATGCACTGGGCAAATTATATGTGTTGGCATTTTAAACAAGGGAAGTGCCTCCTGTTTCGGGCCGAGCACATCCTCTTTTCTCCCTCTTTCAAATGAGTACAACACAGCATAGCGCAAAACACAACAGTTTCCTTACACACACACACACACACACACTCCGAACGAGCTGTCCTGACAGCGCAGCCTAACCCTGCCCACGGCTGGACTGCGTTTCACTATGACAAGCAGGTGATGCAGCATCCACCGCATTACCGCTGAACACAACCTGACCCCCACCACCCCCACCCACATTATGGTTTCCATGGCCAGCACACAATAAAACCATCTGTTGTCTTGGAGGAAGCCAGATGATCAGGAAGTGCAGTAGATCCATTTTTCAGTATATAAATGACCCCGTGACCTTTGAGACGCTCAGTTCCTGTGTGGAATCAAATTGTAACGACGTCCTCCTCCTCTGCCACCCCCCCATTTAATCAATTTCAGCCACCCTGCTCTTGTCTTATTGGCTTCACCCACCCACCTTACTCCTCTCTCTCTCTCTCTCTCTGATGGTGCCGAGCAGCAGATTTGGTGCTCAGAGGAACTGCGTTGAATAATAAAAGAAGGGGAGAGGATGGAGGGATGAGGGAAGAGGGATAAAAATGTATTGTGCCCCCTCTGAGTGTCCCTGAATGATTTATAACACAAACTGACGCTTGCATGAGCCTCTGGGAAAGTTGTGGCTGCCGTCTCCTCCTCCACCTCCTCGCTCGCTCACTCCACCCTGCCTGGCATTTGCGACCGGCCGTCAACAGAGAAGACATAAATAGACGGAGAGAAAGAGTGAGAAAAGAGGGAGAGCGTGTCTTTTGCTCAAGTCCATCTTCAAGAGGCCTTTAAACTGACTTTATTTTAAAAGACACCAGCTGCGACACACGCTTATTTTCACTCTCACTGATTCGGCTTCAGTTATTCAGTTATTTTCTGGACAAGTTGATTCGCTGTTTAGTTTTTTAAATGTCAGAAAACAGAGGAACACAACCATCACCAAGTCTCCAGAGGACAAGGACTTCAAATGTTTAATTTTGTCACAACGAGAGTCCAGAGCCCAAAGATTTTGCAATGACAGAACAGAGTAAGTCAGCAAATCTTCACACTGGAGACACTAGAAATGACAAATACAATCTAGTTTATTTAGCAAACACGCCGACGGGCCAGGAACATATACATATATATATATATATATATATTGTTGATTTGGAGCAGTATCATAATATTGTCTGCTGAGCTTTATTTCACAAACATGTCTTTGCACAGCTGAGCTAAAGACTTGCAGCAGCTAAACAGTGTTGTTGCTACGGGACATATCATGAGTACTTATTAATTATCACCATCAACTCTGCTGGATCTTACAAATACTGCACATCTGCATCAAGTGGGATGAAAGGCCACGTTAAATGGTGTGACAGGTTTGCTGCAGTACCAAACAAGTTGTGTGTGATTGTGTGTGCATCTACGAGGAAAAGAAGCGGGTCAAAAAGGTCAGGGGTCAGCTGAGGTGTGGCATGGTGATGGCACAGAGGATCTGACAGTGTCATGTCATGAAAAGAGATGAGAGAGAAAGATAAGTAAAGAGGGATGGAATCAAAAGATCCATTTGTTCAGTTGTGTGTTGTTAGAAGACAACGTTACAGAGCAGAGTGTTGTGCGTCTTCTGCTCTGCTTGAGAGACCGTGGGCAGATCAACAGCAGGTCAACGGTAATAAGTTAAACATCACGCCGAGCCTGACACACTGTACTGCGGGCTCTCTGACAAAGTTCGCTTGGCTACCAATCTAAATCATGACATCCAACTCCTACTCTCCGCTCCTCCTGTTGCATGACACACGCTGTGAAATGAATCACAAATCCTGAGTCACAAACCGCCAATTTCCGAGGCACGATTTGGCCCGAGCGGACCGTTTCGACAACCCAGTATCGCATTTCTGTTCTTGTTCAAAAACAGCCCAGCCTTCGAAGGGATCGGTCAAGCAGTAAGTACATCGGGCAGGATGCGAACAAGGGCGTCGGCCTCATTCCGTTTCAGACATTCGAGACGTCATTAAGTGTTGTCCAGCAAACTGGCTCCTGCAGGTATCGATGACGGCCTGGATTGTGTGTAGAGGCTGTGAAATCCCCCTTCGTCTGCAGCCTTTAAATTACCTCTGAGCAAATCGCCAAACAACTGAATGTTGGAAAAAACTGCTCACTGCCCATCGGGAGATCACACGTTAAACTGACCACATTACAAAATGCACAACTAGCTAGAATCTGTCTTTTTAAAACAACTTTGAGCCCCGATTTACCCAAATGTAATCAGCGATAACGAGACTTGAGCGTGCGCAAATAAACACCTGATGATCCCATGAGTGACCGATCATGACCGAGGTGGGCCTGTGGTGAGTCGGAGGTAAGTGTGCTTTAGAAAAAAATAAAATTAAAAAAAAAAAAAAACACATTTCAGAACACATTTCCCATGGTGCAATATTGCTTTAAATAAAGCTGAGCCAGGCAAATACGAGGCGATTTCCACAATGTGCAAAAATCTCCCAGGATGAAAATAAACTAATCCAGTGAGATAGAAAGAAACTAAACATTATGTCCTGATTATCCTGCCAGGGCGGCATGGTGTGTGTGTGTGTGTGCATGCGTGTGTTTATAGCAGTGACTCATTTTCACAGAGTGAAGAAAACACACACACTCTACACTCTAAAGAAGGATTTGGAGACTTTGGGGCAGCTCTCATCTCTGGAGCTTAGTGACACTATTGAGACATGCATGCATACAAATACACACAGACACACACACCAACGACTGTTACCTTCTCAGATTAGCTTCAAGGCTAATGCCAACATAAATGTGGCTGTTGGTGGATTGAGGGACAAATAGGGAGACAAGTAAGTGTCCTCGCCACCAACTTAAAGCTCTCAGCCTGTAGTTTATTGAAGCGATTTCCTCTTGTCGCCTTAAAGCAAACTCTCACGGCAGCTACTCTCCTTCTGTCCTGGATGTTCATGTTTGACTCTGCACCGGTGGCCTCTATGACTCCATCTTTCCTCGAGGGTGAAGAGCCGATCAGAGGTGAGCTTTAAATGCCGCAGAGACCGTTACATGCATCTTCATCAGCAACAGGTTTCTGACTTTCCGAGTCATGGCGGGAAAAATGTGAGCGTGGCGTCGTGATCATGCCTCCTTCACAAAAGTGACTGCCCACGAGCAACAGCAGAACTGGGATTATTAGAACCACATCATGTTTATTCAACACACAGGTACAGGCATGTGAAAACGACAGCGGCGCTGCAGAAGGCATGTGCTGGACTCTCTCGTGGTTGGGTGCAGCGACTTCCTGGAGTTCTCCTCCGTCCGTTTCCCCGCAGGTAACTGTTGATGGAGCTTTATGCGACATGCACAGGCACAGCAAACTCTCAGCAAGATGGGGAATAATTTCATTTGCCATGCGTCATCTAAAATATGATTTGTTGTTGTCTGGAAACTAGAAATGATCCAGAATGTAAGCAGGCAAACGTCTCACCCTAAAGCTCCAGGTCAATATCAATCTTCATCTCCACGTCGATGCAGGGAAGCCACTTGTGACGATGCAGATTTACAGAACATTATACAACGGTAACAGCATGTGCACCACATGTGAGGAAAAAAAATGTCACCCCCTCCTTGCAACACGTCCATATATGGGCTCTGTGCGTAAAGTGGCAGCTATGCAGCTAGCCAAGGGGCATTTGTAAGGTGTTTGTGAGCAGCCGGGGGTTTTGGAGGAAATATATTCTCCCTCCATTACCAAGTGTTGGAATGTGGCACTCGCAGTCTAGACACTTCCAACATCTTAACACTCACAAACACATATCAACAGACGCACAAACGCAACATTGTCAGATGAGGAGCTAAAATGACTGCTCTGTTAACGGATGAGCTGCAAATGTGATCGACGGTCGGACAAAACAAGACAGCTCTAAAGTCATTTTGAGACTTTTTACAGCTAAAACGTTAAATGAAGGTATAAAATAATTGGAGGATTAATTCATAATGAAAGTCAGATATACAATATCTCATCAGCGTGGTGGATTATCACTTGCAACTTCCAAACAATAAATGAAAGCCTGACACATTACTGCCACTATCTTGGGAAGCTCTTTGAGATAAACTACAGTGGGAGATGCTTTTATCTCACCACCGACAAGGAGGCGTGGAAAAAAAAAAAAGATAGTTCCAGCAAAGTCAAAATCTGTCAGCCCAAAGCGTGCACATGGATCTCTTTGAAACACTTTCAAGGACCTAAATGTTGGGACAACCGGCAACCACTGGACAGGGCCGCATTTTCAGTGGCCTTGGAAAAAAAGCTACAAAAGTTTTCTCTCCTGATCTGGAGGAGAAAATAAACAAATCATGGCCTAAATCTCCCCAAATATAGAGTGAAGGTGGAAATCCCCTCATTTGTATTGAGGGCGAGCGCTGGGCAAACACGCGTGCTATCTGAAAGAGTCATCGGTGAAAGCGTTAGCAGTGCGCCCGCTGCATCAGATCCATCTGTACACATCTGAAAAGGTAACAGAAGATACACACAAACACACACACACACACACACAAAACATCTCTCATTCAATGCAAAAGCCTTTAGAGAGCAATCCCATGAATCCAGAGGGGTCGTGCTGTGTGTGTGTGTGTGTGTGTGTCCATCCCTCTGGAGCAAAGCCTGGAGCATTCTCTATTAAAGCCATTCATCCTCTCTGGCAACGATCAGTGTTGCCGCCTTTTCAGCTTTTTTTTTTTTTTTTTTTTTAACCCTGGTCAATAGTGTGTTTGTTCTACTATATCGCTTTTTCCCCCACAAAACACACAAAATCAATCTCTGCACCCCCCCCGAACCCCTCCCCTTTAAATAAATATGAACACACACACACACAGATGCTGAATGAAACAAGCAAACACACTAAGTGCAGTGTCACGGAGCGCCGTCGCCGGGCCCTTCAATTATTCAGCAGTCCTTCACAGACAATTTTGCACATCAGAGAAAAGTGGGGTGGAGGGGGCGGTGCTTGGGTGCCACCAGCGAGGATGGGGTGTTGTAAAGATCAACAGGTCACACGCGCGCACACACACACACACACACACACACAGACAGACAGACTGTGGAACTACAGGAGCTGTAAATTCACTGAACCGGCGAATCGGAAGCTATGTCATGATTAAAGTGAGAACATTACACATCCATTTACTGTAACCCACTGTATCTGTGGAGCCAACGCTGCTTGTTTTAGCCCGAGCGCTCCATGGACCTGCCAAGGTGACGGCCAAGAATAGTCACAGATAAACATACAGCGAGACATGTAAACATATGTCCAGCTCCTGAGTAAAAACCCATTTGTCCTCTTCTTTCCGACCACATGTATTTCAGGACTCTTGATGAGTAGCTTTTTTTTTTTTTACCTGGAGGCTTTACAGAAGCATGTACTTACACAGGACAAGTGGAACCACCCTCTTTAACAACATGGAGTGTGTTCTGCAACATTACAAATAATTGTTTGGATTACGTAGATTGAAAACAAAGCTATAAAGTGGGGGAGAAAATTGTACCCTGATCTCCACCTTTGCTCCACCTTCACTGGGCTGAAGTAGATATGTTTTTATGGCCCAGTGTTCCCAGATAGAGACGTTTATATGTATAAATGTTTCTTTAAAAAAAATTTCTTTCATAAAAACTGCAAGCTATTTTCTGAACTAAAGACTTTCTGTCTTAGATAAGAAACATATCACAGTGATGCTTTTCAATCATAACCAAACCTAGTTAAAAATATATATATATTTTCATCACTGCACTTTACCAGCACTTATTGCTGCACCTTGTGTCTTCCATGACACGCCTTCAGTAAAACACGTTTCGTGTTTGTATAATCTTTTCTCTCGTTTTGGTCAAACTCCGTGTGTTGGAAAGCGCTCGTAGGCCCAGCGCAGCGCCAGTTCATTGTTTTAAAAACACGATTCCACCAGCACCACCTCCTCTACGCTGACTCACTAAAACAAACACCAACATGCACCATGTGTTGGGTTTTATGCAAATTGTGTCTGAAAACCATTGAGCTAAGAATCACAGGTTTCAGCTCGTAGCAGCGGCTTGCTCGAGCCCCATTTGTTGGTTCTTGTTCTCATCACAAATCTAAACACATCGAGTGACACAAGCACAACCGTTCAAAACCTTTCGCTCCACCTTCACGGCCACCGTCGGTTCAGGTGGTGGCCCTGCCGGCCAATGCCGCATCAGGAGTTAATGACGGGGCAGCAGTCAGTCAGAGGGTTAACACGGCGTAATCTGTAAAGCATTGGCCCACGCACAAGTCAAATTTAATCCATAAAGCTGACCCGAGGTCAGCGGGCTCACAAGAGAATCTGTCTGTCTGCACCAGCTCAGTTTCACCACGGCCACTTTTACCGCTGCAAACAGCTGCACTGGGACAACAGCTCGTATTATACAGCATTTCAACAAAGGCAATATGTAAACTTCACACATGGCAGTCTTAACAGGAAAAAGAAAAAAAAGCCAAATCTTTTCCCACATGGATGTTGCCCCTGCTTTTGCATGCTTACACCATATCATCATAATCACATAGAGCTTTTATTCTGTCAGCTGGCGTATGATTTGGGGGAAGTCCAATATAATATGTAAATCTGCATTTACGAGAACTTACATTTTAAGTTTACACAAACAAACTTGATAGTTTTTTTGTCCAATATGAACAAATGGTGGATTTTTTTCATCAAGCAAGAGGATATGACTAACATCTAGAAAGGCCTGGACACTGATACTGGTGGACAAATAACAAGTGGCACAGGGAAGAAAATGAAAAAGGAAGTGATTATTCCGGCTTTAAGCAAGACGGACACAAAGTTTCTCCGTGGATGAACACATTTATGATGTTCTTTGCAGCCCTTTGTCAGTCCTCCAGCGTTCACATTTTGTCATTAGCCTGTGTCCAATGCTGTCATCGGTCACGCCCATTGCCTGCACTTCATCACTTAGTTGTCAGCTCACTATTCAAGCTTTAGTTTAGCACTGATGTGCATGAGGAAATTTGAGGGATTTATTTAGGTTGTCCTACAGGTTTATGTTGCGGTCAAATCAAATTATACTCGATTTATGAAAAAAAAGGGAAGAGGTAGGACAGCAGTCAGGAGTAAATGTCAATTAGGTTGGGTCGCTGAGGTCGAGGCCTTTGGGCGGCGAGTTGTTATTGACCCCGGGTGACGCATCGGGCTGCTGCTGGTGTGAAAGCGAGGGGCAGGCCGCTCATGTAGCCGGGCTCAGCTGGGGCCGTGAGCCTCAATAGGCCGTATTGACTATGCAATAACCCAGGGGCCTGTTTACGACACTATCAATTCCCAGCTGTATTGATTTTCATGGGCTGCGGTTGCATGCACCCAAACGCATGGCAGCTGTGGAATCACACATGGACAAATAAAAAAAAATAAAAACACACTAAGACACATGTATACACGCATATAATCACATCTAGGCCACATGACAGCCAGTACAGATTAATGACGATTTGCCGGGGTTCAAAGTCTCGAGCGCTTTTTGCTTCGTGTGCACTGGAGGAGACCGGAGGAGACTTGCGTCCCTCATGCCACAGTAGGAGGTGCCAGAGGTCAAACGCCTGGACGGGCCAGTGAGTCATCCTGCTGCCGTAGCCCCCATTGTGCTTTCCCATGAGGCCACGCAAAAAGCACGAGAGTTAAAGCGTACAGGAGAACACGTGAAAACACGCATGTACGCAGCCGTACGCACACACGAAGGCCGCGAGTAATCTTTACATGAAGTGCTGCAGTCATTCAATCAGCGCACAGAGGGGCTCCTTCTCGTGGAACTCCGTGTGTGTGTGTGTGTGTGTGTGGGTGTGTGAGAAGCGCTACTCTAAAGCCCAACAGGATTTTCCAATCAAGAGCAGCAGCATGATTAATAGAGGCCTATCGGATGCTCCGCAGCGAAAACAGTGCAAAGGAGAAATTGTTACAGTGAGTACGACTTTTTTCTCATAATGAAACATTAAAGAGACTCAAATAAAAAAAAAGATGGGCTCCATCAGTGTGACGGATGCTCCAGTGCTGTGAACGCCGTCCACCTTTCCCAGACAGGATGAGTGAGTGCGTCGCGGTGCCAGATATTTTAATGGTTTTTTTACTGGCCTTTTGCCAAATTCAGAGCAACACCGACTGCCCTCCAGGCAAAAGCGACACAATTAACATGTGTTCGCCGGGTGGACGAGACGCCCTCTCCGTCTTTGGTGAAGGCCGTGATCTTGGAGGGGAAGGTGATGATGTCATGTTGTCGTTTCACCGGGGGGGGGCGCCTCGCGGGACGGCGGGGGATGTTGTGATTCACGGTTATACGTTTACAGCCAGGACTCCCGCAGCTGTCAGCTTCATAATAGTTTGAGTAAAAAGCGTTGGAGAGGGAGCCGTGCTGGTGCGGCTGTCAACGCCGCTGAGACTGTGTGCATCAGCGTTACGATGACCACTACAACAACCAGCCTGATGGGGCGTGAACACAACCGCGTACGCAGCTGTTACAGTTGTGTGTCAGAGTCTGCGAGTGGTTCCAGACAAACCCCAGAAACTTTGTTTCACTCGCTCAACACTGACATGACACAGCGCCCCTTTTGTTCTCGTTTGATCAGTGCGACGTGTGGCAACATGGAAACGGCTTGATTGCCGCCCGCGAGCTGAGATGTGTCCGAGGAGGTTATTTTGACTCGACCCGCTGCGATGCCTCTCCGGAGAGTCCTGAGCTCGCTAACCTACACCCGTCCGTTACGTTCATAAAAAAAGAAACGAGGGAACGATCAGCCAAAAATGAAAGAGAAAGACAAGGAGGGGAGGAAACTGAGCACAGGAAACCCCAAAAAAGGAAAACATGCATCTAGGCCACTGAGTCATTTCCCTTGTGTGTTTTGCCTCTTCCTCTTCTTCTTTTTCAAATATACACTGACAGTATAAATTATGTACATCATCGCTGGGGTTTACACAGAGTGGGAGAGGGCCCAGGGGTTTTAGGCCTTAGGATTTCAGCTTTTTATCCCCTGTAAAGTCGGCCTGCAATTAGTTTGGGAATTAATTCAGGCTCAGAACTTAGCCTCCCCCCTTCCCCTTTTAGATCTTCATCCAAGCCTCTTTTAAACACACACACACACAGAAAGAGGGGGGAGTAAAAATATATAATGGCCTGTGGACAGATTTTACCCCCACACATGCCTGAAAAGGTATCACCTACGTTATATTTATGTGGTTTAATACACTGCACTAAATGACAGGTTGGCTAATGCCATTTCTGCACAGGACTCAAACAGCCATTACAAGGCTATTTGTGTCTGTCAAAAGAGCAGGCCAATTACACAGAAAGATTCAGCGTGCATCAATATGCCAACTGTAGCTAAAGCGTTGAGTCTTTAAAACCTCGGGTGCTGAAGTATTGATGGCTTCTGTTAAACAACTATTTGTGCAACTGCTCAATAAAAGCAGGCCCGACCGCAGGCGGGGTCGGGCCGGGCTGCGTCAAATAGAGATCACATAAACGCAGCAGCCAGAGCGGCGGCGCTGCTTCTTTTGTCATGTAAATGTCACACGGTCAGCGATGTACGATGTTAAACAGCCAACGGTCAGTTAACGTTATCGATCGGGCATCTTTAAATTGCTTGTTTTGTTTGACCAAGTGCTAAAGAAAGTCAATTTATAGAAACATTCAAGTGTAAAAGACGACGATTCACATTTGAGGAGCGAGATTTTTGCTAAATAACTGAATAAAATGACTTAAATCAGGTAGTAAATACATTTTATCAATGAAGTCATCAGTTAATCGTTTCTGCATTTTATCACTAAGTGATTACTAAAGAATTAAAGTTTGAACTATGTGAACTACATTTGATGAATGGCCTCATCTTGTGTGTTACTTTCTTACAGTATAATTTACTTCAGTAAAGTACTTCAGCAGGGGCAGCATCACTCTGATCAGTACACCCCCCTGCTGCCTGGTTTTTTATTTGTTCTGCTGTTTTCCCTTTAATCTCCAACATTTGCTGTTGGTCCAGACTCGCTCTTCCTGGTGGGATCCATTAAATTGTGCAACCCATCACACCCTGTCCCTCTGGGAAGGGGGGCTGAGGGCTGGGGGCTGGGGGGGTCAGATTCTACAGCTACACCCTTTAGCCTCACAGCCTGATCTCACCACTTCTCTCAGATCATGACCCCCGCGATTCACACAAAACCCCGCACTCCGACGTGCGTTGCCAGTCATTAATGAACCACCAGTAAATCTTTATACTGCAAATATTTGTTGGATAAAAAGGGAAGGGACATGAATTAATAAGGGGAACCCTTTATTTATAAACACAGTGAGTGAGAGGGAGCATGTGTATGTTTGAGAAAGACAGAAACTCCTTGACGAGGGGGAATGTCAGATGCAATAATCCTACTTGGTGTCCATTACAGCCTTCAATCATTGTTATTATTTTGTCTCTGCCCGTGTGCGTGTGTGTGTGTGTTAAGGGTGTAATCAGTATTCAGCCCTGGCTTCTTTAATTTTCCTAGAAGCTACTTGATCTCCCTATATTACTGTACAAGTAGCAAAAACTCCTAAATCACAATGTCCGTCTGCACCTAAGTTCTGCAGGCAGTTTCAAAGCTAATCTGTGAATGACTTGCTAAATTATCATCTTGTGTGTTACAGCGATCACAAAGAGCAGCAACGACAAATTCCGGCCTGTGATTATTGCCGAGTACAGTAACTTGAACCTCGAAATCTAATCTGGCAGTCATATTGGCCTGCTTCCTGCTTTCTCGCCATGAATTGATTAAGAATGTAGAAGAGGCTTTCTGATCCGACACGGCCCCGTGTCACACCGGGAAAACAATAGCTGGACAAGGGGTCGGGCAAGCGGCCCGTTTGTGAAAACCCAGGAAGGGCGTGTGCACGCATGAGCGTCTTTGATACCCTCGCGGCCTGATAATTTAACAATTTTCTCATTCGCCCTCTGGGACCATATCACCCTGCAATTATTCCAAGGTTCGTGGCCTCCCGGGCTTTGTAGTGCTGCACATCTGGTTCATTTGTGTTTGTGTATGACGAGCACTTGTGCGTGTTTGTGCGCGCGCGAGTGAGAGAGGAAACGAGAATGACTGAGGGAAGTGGAGGGGCGGGGTGTTGACTGGCAGAGTTCCCGCCAAGTCCCAGTTTAATTGGACGATTGTTCGGTTCAACCTCAGGCTCTCTGGGTTAAGAAAGGCGAACAAAGCCGCTCTAATACGGACGATTAGGCGAGAAAAGGGTGGCACGCGCCCTCGCTTTGAGAAACGCCTACGCTCCCTCGTGCTGTATGACACACCATTCACGTCCAGCCTGATGAATCAGGGATTAAAACAGCTGCGCTGCCCAGCGGTGCAACTTCCATAATTTGTTCGTCTCGTCATTTAAAATCAGTAATGGGGGGGGAGTCCTGCAGGAAAACACATTGAGCCAGGCTGAGGCACAGACTTAACTAAAAAATAAAAAAATTTAAGTCACATTTAGCCTGATTCACTGCTGGCTTGCGCAACACAACTCCCACCCCCCCGACACTCACACACACACACACACAGATTCATCAGAGGCAAATCTCCACTTGACCCAATGGAGGCTGCCCAGTCACAGCATTAGGGATGCACAGAGCTTGGGCAGAGGCCTACTTTCTCCTGGGACTGGGGGTGGGTGGTGGGGTTTGGCACACACTCTGGTCGCCCAGCGAATGAAGAGTTATCAAGCCTTTACATCAGGACCAAAAACAGGGTCCATCACCCATAAAGGCCCGGCACGATTTGCTGTTGCTACAGAACCAAAGCCCGTCAACAGTCATTGAATAGTGCCAAGCTGCCGACACTGACCACAGGGCCCGCTGTTGTGCTGACGCGCCAGAGATAAATCCTGTGTAGTGACACTTTAGAAAAAGAAGTGAAAGACAGGTTTGAAAAACATGTTTTTAAATTATCATGTAGCGCTATGAAACGCAAAATTGCTTTGGGCAGGAAAAGGGAGCTCCCAAAATAGACCAGTGCGATGCAGTGTATTACCTCACACCCACTCACATCAGCAAACGTGTCCGTCACGATTATGCATCCTAAGCCTCGCTGACATGCCCCGCTCTGCTAAGCTAGCGGCGCGTGTAGTCCTCCCAGCCGGTTGCATGCAGAGGACAGTCGGCAGAATGGAGGCGAACTGTAGGCGCATGACATGACACTTTCAATTTTTTAAAAGACCCCTATTATGGCCAACCGTGTAGTTCCAAAAATACTCCTGCGTGAGCCCTTTCCTTCATTCTGCCAAGCTAAATTAAGTCCCAGGCCCAGGGGGTGGGGGTGGTGGGAGGAGATAACACAAGTCAGCCATCAGCAATGGCGATGTCTCTTTGGGTGATGATGATGGCTGCTCGTACCTCCCAGCACTTGAGCTCGCCTGGCCTAGTCATGGTACAGAGAGGCCTGGAGAGCTGGAGACAGATGCAGTCGGACATAATGGAGGTCGAAAAGAGGGGGTGGGGGTCGGAGGGGGCCGACTCATGGTCACAGCTGCAACCTCGCCAAAGGATTGGAGGCACGTTTCTAATGAAGGGCTGTAATCAAGTCGCTCGTACTAACCTCCCACACCCAGTCGGGCTGACTTGCCAAAATGCCTCTCTTATGACAGAGGGTTTACAGGCCCGTGGAAGAAAACAAAGAGGGGAGGAACAGTCCATGAAACACACACGAAGGAATGATGTAATCAACAACCAATCTGTTCTGCATTTTGGCATGTAGCATATCAGTTGTGCGTGTGATCAACACATTAATCAGGACATCATGCCAGCAGAGAGGCTGAATACGTGAGGTTTGACATGCCAGGTGAGTAAAGGCGGGCGTGTGTCTCCAGACACAAGCCGCAAGAAACGTCCTCAAATGTGCTCGATATTTTCAGCTGTTCGGCGGGCGACAGCTGGATCCCGCCGCTCGCCAAAGATCCAGGCAAGATGGTCCGACCAAGATGCTTTCCAGCAGCACGAAGTGGCGAGCGAACTGCAGAAGTGGCACACTCACTGGGGAGGCATTTGTTGATGAGACATCTGTTGGGCCGTGACTTCCTCCCCCTCCGAAACGGCTCTCAGTCGACAGAGGCCATGACTCAGGTCTGCGCCAGCTGCCGGGCCGTGACTGGACGCATTTTTGCCACTGACTCCTATCCTGGTGAGCGGCGCAAATAGCACAGGTTCCAAAACAAATCCACGGGTAAACGCTGATGAAAGAGTTTCCTGATTATAACTTTGGGGTTGTTTAGAGCCTCAGGGGACACGGACCCCCAGATAGAGTATAAAAAAAAAGAAAATTTAGCTTTGGAGCCGAAGAAGATCTTCAAGTGGTTTCACGAACTCACTCACATTTAATTAAATTGAGAAAACAGCGAAGATGGTTGAGTCTGTCTGGGGCATAAACACCACCTTGATACCCACAAGAAAAAGGCGTAGGGATCCACGCGCTGTGAACATGGGCATGTGTACACAGTCCTCACGTTTTGGTAATTCAATAAAGTGCTACAGCTACTGCAGATTAAACCTGCTGCCGACATATCTGCATGGGTTCTCTCGCTTTCTCAATGGCTCCTCAAGATCGTGATCTTGCAGAGTTTTGCCGTCTTTTGAATCTTTAAAAGCAGAATGCATGAACACATCTGCTAGCAAAGGAATGGGGTGTGTGTGTGTGTGGGGGGGGCAGGGCATAATTCTCCTTGTCATTTGAGACAGCATTCCTATATTAGACATGCTAAACCAGATCACTGCAGAACATTAAGCCTGACAGCAGCGCTTTAATATTTGATGAGCTCCGCTACCGTGGCATAAACCACCGCACTGCTGTAGCACCGGCTAAATTGACAATTCTCTTAATGTATTTTTCAAAAGTCAACCCTCCGTCACGTGGAAGTGGAGAAAAGTTCATCGCTTTCGGCAGAGAGTTGTGGGAGATGCTGCGGCGGATTAGTCAGCAGGGAGGAGGCGGGGGGCGACGTGCGTTTTTCCATCTCAACAGGTTGCCCTCCATGCAAAGCAAAACCTGCCAGGACTTCCAGCTCTGGCATCAAGGGTTTCAACTTTGGGAAACTATCATAATGGCTGTCTCACGGATATGTGACACAGCCAGTAAACTCATTACAGGGCTGGAGGAGAGCCATAAGACATGTGGGCCTACCGGTGGGGCCTGTCATGGCTCTTCAGACAGCGCAGCAGGTAAACTTGTTAACTGTGACCCCACGCAGGAGGAGGGGGAGGACAGAAGAGACAACAATCACGACAAGACTGACACACCACAGCACATCAGCAGAAACAAAACAACAGCCACTGTTGGACCGCAGTGATGGAGCCGTCACTTTATCCCAAATGACGCGCGTGCAGCCACCTGCGGAAACCATGAGTGGGATTAACGGGCTGGGTTTGAGGTTTCTGTTCTGTTGAGACTTGGTGAAGTTAATGCAATAACTCACAGCTCCCGCGGGGACGAGCGCTCTCATCAGGATCAGATGTTGGGCTCGGCAACAGAGCGCCGCGCAGCGACACACACACACACACGCTGGACGCTAGCCACCATGTGGGTTTGAATCTGGTCACTAAAATTTGGGGATGTCCTCGCCACTGTTCTACTTGGTGCTGCTGCTCCGCTGTCTTCCTGTGCCCTTTAAAAGCTTTTGCTGGATTTACTGCCTCCATGAGCAAATCCACTGATGGCTATGTTCAGATTAAATGAATTTTGTACTAAATGTTGCTGTCATAAATGCCGGCGTGCGATCACACTGCGGAACTTCTTTTTTTTTTTTTTTTGGGGGGGCATCCTTTACTCACACCCAGATAATCCAAATATAGAGTGGTGTGAGATTAAGCCTGCTGCCGCCACCCCCCCACCCCAGCTTTTCACACGTGTTTACTTTATCTGACAACAAAAATCGAAAAATCAATCCAATGTGCTTAGTGCCGACTTTGGCGTCACACTTTCATCATACAAAGTAATTCCAAATTAATATTTCTGGCCATATCATCATATTCAAGTGTAAATGTATTGGTAAACTTTGCAGTTTATTTGCTGTAATATTCTTTTGTCAACTCAATAACTCAATCAGTGTCTCAGGTTAGAAAGACATTGTTAGTATTTTGTTCTGTCTTCATGTCTGTCTCTGATGACACACACCAGCAGTGGTATTACTGATATTTTCCAAGTGTTTTCGGATCCTGCTGCACGTGAAAGTATTTTTTACCGTCTGGTTAACATTTATGTGAAGAGAGGGAGTCTTAGATGACAGTTTCAGAGGTGTTAATGATTTAGTCTTACACACACCTCCTCACAAACAAGTGGCATTCATCTGATTGAAACAACCTGAGACATGTTTGTGTAGTTAAGAGAGGACGCACACTCGCAGGTACTCAAATATACACCGTTTGTTACGTCATACAGACAAAATGAGACATTCAAAGATGTCACTTTGAACTGTTGAAAATTATAATGGCCATTTTTTTCCCACTTTTTTAAAAAAATTCAGATTGATCTATGATTAAAATTATGAAAGTAATCCTAAATTGCTGTCCTACAACCTACTATTACAGGCTAGTGATCATACAGCATCTGTGGTGAAAAAATATTAAAATACTGAAAGACAAAACAATTTTGATGTCACACAATCTTCTCTTGTTGCCAACACAGTCCTAAAAAACTGTGCGTTCTCACAACTTGACTTACACCTGACCTTGGACACAATTTAAACCTGACTCGTGTGCAAATGTGCCACTGTTCACACTAAACATGGCCTCAGTGGGAGTATTTACACCCCCACCCCACCCCCTGTCTCTGACAACCACATCAGCCAATTGTCAAGAGCAGCTGATGTGTCCTTTCCCAGTGCGTTCATTAGCGCACACACACACACACACAAACAAACCACTGGTACTCAAAAGGATTTGTGAACTCGTGAGAAGACCCCCAGCCAACATGTCAATAATGTCTCACACAGAGACGTGACTGTTTATTTTTTTTAAAAGAGACACGACTATTTGCTCTATGCCTCTGTCTGCCCAAAGACAGCTTGTAGTCACATTACATACAGACCTGTGTTATATGGTGACTAACAAGGGCCAGATGACAGCAGAGGAACACGTAATAATTCATCCAAAAATACTGAACCATAGCCAATCAATTGTGTGTCTATATTAAAAACAACCCAACCCTCGAGTTCTTGGCTTTCTCTGAATTTTGGTTTTGAAAGTTTCACAACATTGGCACAACTAAATGCTTTTACCCCCCTAATTATGGCTAAGCTCAGCTGGGTCCAGTTGTTCAAGAAAAACAGTGACCCAGCACATCATGACCTGTGCATTATTAGCCCTACAGCGTCTGACAGTCCGGAGTCCAACAGCGTGGACGAGTGAAACATTTACCCTAAAATGGCATAATGAAGGTAAAACGATAAACGCCGAGGTGCCCCAGATACTCACGTCACTTGACAAGGAAGTTTGTCTCTTTCTGTTCCCAGTCTTGGCTGCGCGGTCACCAAGTTGCCAACAAGCCTCCCATATATGGGTGATGTCAACAAGGCAGAGGACTTGCACAGCGGTCCTGTCGCCCTTTCAAAGCAAATGGGCTGCCAAACCGTAGTGTGGCGCCATAGCTCTTGACCGAAGACATTTTTTAAAAAAACCCCACCAACCCTGACAGCCGCTTTAACTGATATCAGACTGACAATACTTAGTCAGCATTATGCCAAGGTGAGCAACTCCAGTCTACAAAACAAATGTGTGTGAAATGAGTTTAAATGTGGATTCTTCTTTACTAAAGCACGTTCTCTAAACCTCTGAGCAGGATGGGTGCAATGTCATAACATGGGCTGAGTGTGTGTGTGTGTGTGGGGGGTGTCTTGAAATAAATCTTTACAAATTACACAGTTTAAGCTGCAAAGCCCAGGTCTGCCGCCTCTCTCTCTCACACTCATGCACTCTATAGACACGCATATACGCGCGCGCACACACACACTCTCTCTCTCTCTCTCACACACACACACACACAAAAGAGATGACATCATGTTGGGTCAGCTTGGGTTTTAGTGCTCCCTACATCTGCCATGTCGACCGCCTCACGTCAGCCCACTTTCTAACGCTGCAGGGGGTCTTCACCTGCGTGCAGCTATTCACACCAAGGACCGACTTCGCAGTTATTCTCTTTGGGCATCCGAGAATACATAGCTGGTATTCTGAAATCCGTAAAAAAAAAATCGTTAAAAAAAAGTGTCAATGGTGCACGTCACGCTCGACCGGTTACAGGCTGCAGAGTGCGTAGTAAAATGTGGTCCGGGTCGTGTGTAGTGGACGTCTCACCTGAAAGCCATTGTGACTGAGCGTTGATAGTAAAATCTCACTCACAACAATGTAGGATGCAATGGAAGATACCACAGGCGTGTTTTTTTCGTAGACGTGATAGACTCACTCGCGCTGCATGACAACGTTAATCAAGATAAGCCCAGACACCTTTTTTTAAAAGAAAAAGAACATCAACTGTACACATCACTACAACCTGTCGTCCCTTTTATTGCTCATCATACTCACCCCCTCTTGAGGAACAAACCAAAGCGGGAAAGCGTCTTCCCCCGTCAGTTCACGGTGTAAATATCCACAAAGCAAAAAAGATCAGCGTAGATTTTCAGCAGGTGCAGAGACACGTCAATCAACGAGCGCGTACTCCGCTCAGGAACCGTTAAAAAAAGCAACCCAAACCTACGCACTTAACCCCCCACCACCACCACCACCAGCGAGCTGACGCCGCGTACCCCCACCCCCGTACTCACCCCCCTCTGAGCGGAGTGGCGTTCACACAACGAGCCGAGCGACGTCGAAACCGAGCGGCGGTGGTCATTCTCAAAACTTCAGGTGCGACCGACGGGCGCCGTCGCGCTTCTGTATCCACTTTAACCGCTTTGACAGTTAGCTACGGTAGCTTAGCCGCCGAAACAAGAGGAAGTGTCGTTTCAGACCGAGAGCCACGGCACGAGCTGTGTTAAGAGGGGGCGGGGGGCAAACAGCGACGGGGACACCGACAACTAGAGAGGAAGAGGGGAAACAAAAAAGCCGCTCACCTCGTCGTTGTTTAAAGCCTCGGGAGCATTTAGTCCGAGTGTGAAGACGTCGGCGCGACTTTGCGAAGTGCTGTCAGTCGGGTCTGGACTTCCTGAATGACGGAGCAGCGGGAGCACAACCCCTCGCCCGTGTTTGACAGCGAGTTTGACAGACGGGCGGAAATAAAGTTGCCTGTAGTGAAGCACGCGCACCTCCCCGGCTGTTTTTTTTTTTTTTTTTTTTTGCTTCCTGTGCAGAACAAATACTAAACCTGACTCTTTCTGCAAGGGCGCTATGCTCAAATTGTTTGTCCACAATCAAATGTCAATTATGTACATCTTGGCTAACGCTGCTTTGAATAAGAGGATGATGAGTTAAAAGTTAACGACCAACAATCCTACACCTTGTTTTCGTTGCACATCATTAAGAATGCATGGACTGAGTCATCGCGGTTCTGTTGCAACTTCAGTTGAGTGCAATCCGGCGCATCTCCTGAATACAGTCTACTTAGTGCAATGCTGCCACCTGCTGTTTCACTGAAGTTAAAACTATCTTCGTCAATCTCGTCAGACCATATACCTTAAAACAAAGATAAAGGCTTCATGGAGATACCTATCAGAAATCTGTCCTTTATTTGAAACAAAGCACGGAGGAATAAAGAGTATCTTTATTTACTTTTACTTTATGGCATTACTGTGTCTACAGCAGCAAATAATACCAGATACTATTTTCAGTCTTATAGGCAATTGAATACATCTGATCTAAGACAATGGGTGGTTGGGGTGGACATGCAGAAGACTATCCTTCCATTTAAGAGGAAGACTGCCATAATTCAAAGTGATGCAGATAAACTGTATACAGCATATCATTTTTGAATCTCTTTTTGGCTGTTTTCTGTCAAACCTGTGTTTCTACTTGTAGTGTGGCTCTGTGGTCATTGTGCGTCTCTCTGGTATTTAAGCTTATCATTTGGTTTGTCATTTGATTTATATTTCCAACAGTAAATGCTGATTGTCAATTTAAAGTAAACAGAGGCTCTGAATTTATTGCGTTGCAAATGTAACATACCTGTCTTTATCTTTCTATCTTGTATCATCTGCCTGAATTAATGGTGCTTGAACTGTCCTCTTGAATTTCCCAAAAAGGACATTCTAAGTGGTATCATTGAAACTGAAATAGTAATTCCCTTTTTGGGGGCCTGAACATGCTCAAAAACTCATGAAATTTACATATTGTATGGGTCTCATGCTTTGTGGTGCAAGACCTACAGTTAAGTCTCCTGACATAATGATCTAAGCTCACAGGAAGTGATTTATTTTTAGTTTTCTGAATTCTGATACTTCACCACGGTCAAAGAAGTCAATGTAACTCACATATAGAATGACCAATCTATACTATCTGTATTTGTCCTGTCCTGTACACATCCACGCCCTCACCTGCTGAAGGAACACATGTGGACCAACAGGTGTCACTGTCCGCTCAGAAGTGGATTTAGATTTCACTCAGCATTTTTGTGATTCTTGACTGAATTTATATATGTTCACTTAAACTTCAGGAAATAATGCCAGAAATTTCCATCATTTTTGACATTGTATAACTGGGCAATCAATGAATTGTTTAGAAAAATATTTAATATTTAATGATTTAATAATATAACCTTTCTGTTAATTAGTGGAGTTGCAAAGTCAAAGGCTCAAAGCTCCAACAAATTTGCGATTAATCAAATTATGTAGTCTCCAACATGTGGAGAAAACACTTGGCTGTTTTCTTTCTATATTTCAATCAATATGTGTAATTTATAATAAATAAAATAAAATAAATTTAATTTATTATAAAAATAAATAAATAAACGTGCAGTGTGTACTGTGCGTTATCGTGGACATGCTGCCCCCGCCCCACCCCAACCCCTCTCACGCAAGCACACACGCACGACGTACACACGCTCTAAGGCACACGCACGCAAACATGGCGGCCTCTGTTTCACCGCTACGCTCCTCCTTCAGGATTTGTAGCCCGTTAACGTTACACCATCACTGCTGCCGGGCCAAACTGCGAACGCACAGAAAATGTGAGAGTCAAAGGAAACACCTCCATCAGTCGGCGGCGAGGTAAGCGGCACCACCTTTAAAACACCCCGTTTTTTTGCTTTTAATGTACGGCGTTACTTTGCGTCGGGATGGATGGATGGAGCGACGCTTCTGCTCCGCCGGTGAGGGCGTGCGCGCCGTCACGTGTCGGCGGTTAGTGATTGACAGTAGGTTTCACCGTTCACGGTGGAGAGGGCAGGTTTAGCGGACATAGCGACCTTTAGCTGGGAGATCAGTCACCTGTCTGATTAAACGTGAAGATGTCGCCAAAAAAAACCCCATATAACGCATTACTATGACGCATCCCACCGCAGCTTAATGACACACTGCATAACTATAATGTTGGCTGCTGATGCTAGGAGACGGTTAGCTGCCAGAGGAGAGTTAGCTAACAATTACCGTTTATTTTAACGCACAGGTGTCTCATTAAACACCGGCGTTTAAAAAATAAAAGCAAAAAAATCGATTTCTTGGACTACAAGCACAGAGTAACGTTGATTAATTACTTTGCTTTACTAATTTACCTCTACTACCTGTCGGTTCCCTCACCATGGCCGGATTACCTTCCTAGAAGTCCCAGGGGTGACCATTTGTTGTTGGGGCCCCCCGTTGACCCCCGCCACACAATTTAACTTTATTATTCCTTAAGACACCACCAACAGCAATAAATCAATGTGTCAATTGTTGGTTGCATTAGTTCTCCCATATTACTTGAAATGGTGTGTTTTTTGTGTTGCGTTTGTCTTTCAGCCTGTGATGTGGTATGAGGCGTCTGTATGTTTGACCTCCCCAGGCACGCTGCTGTGGTGATTTCGGGGACAGAGTTGGCTCGTCAGCTCCACAGAGAAATCCAGCGTGATGTGGAAGAGTTGGTAGCTCAGGGCAACATGAGACCCCACCTAGGAGTGGTATTAGTGGGGGACGACGCGGCTAGCCGTACCTACGTCAGGAACAAGACCCGGGCAGCCAGCATCCTGGGTTAGATATGAGCATTGCACACCTGATCACTGCATGATGTGATGGATCCTGAGGCCTGCAGCAACATATAGATAAACATACAGAGTTGTAAACTAACATGCACATGGCAAGATTTTGAACATGGAGCATGTGTGTGTGTGATGCGTTCTCCAGGTATTTCCAGTGAGACAGTGCTGCGGCCTAGCTCGGTCTCCCAGGAGGAGTTGCTGGAGCTGATTGACAAGATGAACCGTGACTGGCGGGTCAGCGGCCTTTTGGTGCAGCTGCCACTTCCGGGTAAACACGGGTCAAAGCTGCTCATTCGTTTTCCTCACTGACATCAAAGCAACATTAACTGGTCTTTGCAGCTTGGTTAGTTGGTAATCCTGTACATACAGTAAAAGTTTGGCTTCTTTGACAGCAGGTCTGAAGTGTTTGCCACTGAAAGCCTTTTGTAACACATTATGCACATTATAATTTGATTACCGGTAACAATGAAAACAATCTCCATACTGTTTGTTTAGAATAGCATATAATCAATAATTAGTCTTTCATTGTGTGCTTTATTAAATGTGTATTCACTGAGCACCTGTCCAAATCCCTCCCCTTGTTAGAGCACATCAATGAGCGAGCGGTGTGTAACGCTATCGCTCCAGAGAAGGATGTGGATGGTTTCCATATTGTGAATATCGGGAAGTTGTGTCTGGACCAGAGATCCATGGTGCCTGCCACACCTGCAGCTGTCTGGGAGATCATCAAAAGAGCAGGTAAACCAGCAAAACCTCCTCCATGCCATTTTCCAGTTCTATTTTAAATACCATTGTTTTGCAAAGTGCAAGTTTTTGCAGTGTGTTTGTGTTCTTTTTTAACTGGGCTGCAAATAACTAATTCCCTAGAGGGTATTGAAGTTATATTAAAGTGAACTCAATGAAGTTAATTATCAGTGCTCCCCAGGGGTTTATTTCCTGTTACTTTTGTCTTTGCTACCACTTTATGGTATTTTGCTAAATTATTTATCAATCTCCATATTACTTACTAACAGCAAATTTTGCCAAAAAGTTCAGATACATTTTTATAACAGCATTCTGTGTTGTACCTTGAATATAACTCAACCCTGTAACTCATAATGACTCAGAAGTCATCAAACATTAACAAACTGAGTTGTGATACTAATGTTTTAAGGTCACATGTGGAGGCAAAGGAAGGAGCAGGTACATACAGTGCCGTGCAGCGCCCACTAGATGGTGCATAACAATCATTTTCAAACCTAAATCTGTCCACTGTGTTAATGTGCTGGCCCAAACTGACATCCTGTTGGCAGAGTAATGGATGAAAATATTCTGTCAATTAAGAACTAGGGTTACACGTTCCATTACCAAATGCAAAATGGTAGGAAAAAGAAGTCAGTCCAAACAAATTAGAAGTCAGTTGTTGTCAGTTGAAACCACTTGTTTCTCCATGGTGACAGATTAGTGTGTGGTTTATATTTTGGCAGTGTATATGCAAAAGACAGAATTAATGTACATAAACATTATGAAAAAGGTAATGAAGAAGTAGAATGTATGCAGACTTAGTTTTTTGTTTTTATAGTTGTGACTATGTTAGAGCCTTTGTTCGTTGACAACATTCCCGGCCCACGTATATTGTACAAAATAGCAAATCTGTCATCGCAGTGAGATATCTGTCTAATACAGACATACCAATCCTCCCACTATTAATCATTTAAATGACTTTTTTTCTTGTCTGACAATGAATGTGGTAATTGTCAAATGTGCGACATTGTGGTGCCAGACTGTGGTGCAGCTGGAAGAATAACCTCCTTCACATGCCTGTATGATCAGTCAAACGTTAATCGTTGCCCATGGCTCTCTCTGACTTATTATTCTTCATTTTCAGTATTTTAGATTTATCAAATTCGCCCCTTGCATGTTCAAGTTCTCTTTGTCTCAAATGAGCAGTGTGGTTGTTCACACATTATATATGTTAAAAAATATTCTCCCCTGAAATGTGTAGGTATTGAGACAGTGGGAAAGAACGTGCTAGTCGCTGGTCGCTCCAAAAATGTTGGAATGCCCATCGCAATGTTGCTGCACACTGATCGCAACCATGAACGCCCGGGGGGTAAGTGCATGCGTGTGTTTATCTGTAATTACAAGCCAGCATTGTAATATAATTGGACTGCAGCTCTTTGTAGCCGAATGATGTTGCCCCATCTTGGCTTTCCCTAAAGGACATATGATGCTCAGAGCTTTTATTTTTTTATCAAGACGTGATCCATGAATAAAAAAGTTTAATGACTCCTCACCAGTGAATTCAAACAATAAATGCTGATGCATGTCCTGTTGGTGGAGTTCAAAAGAAGGAAAAAAACCAAGGGAGTGTGAAGGAAAAGCACAGGGTGAAACTTGTGGCATTGTGCACCATTTGAGGACGGATCCACTTTCCTTATAAGGGTGTAGGAATAAGGTAGGTGGTTTGGAAAAGCACTGCAAGGAATTCACAGCTTAGATGAAGCAACGAGATATGTCTGACCTGTCACAGTGTAACAGTTGTATGGGTCAGATTAACGCAAAAGTGCCCGCAGGTAAAATAAAAAACAAAAGTTCACTCAAGTTACAATTAAAAAAATCTGCACACCTGAAAGGTGATAGATGAGAACGAGTAATAAAAAGATCAACTGTAAACTCCCATTAAAAAAACTGCCAACACTTTGGGGTGCTCCTCTTTTACTCTTCACGCTAAACAGGTTAGCAAGCCAGCATTTGTTTTTGGTTGAGGTTCAATTAGCTGGTGAGAAACATAACAAGTCCACCTTTCAGTTACTGGGTATAAATCGTTAGTAACAGCTAATCTTTATGTAAGAACTAGTTTGTCTGTTGCAACGTGTTTTAATATAGTGATGCAGAAAACTCCATTTAGTAAATGTTGATGGTGGAGCAAGTCTAAGCAACCAGTCAAAGCATTGGCCTCCTCAATCCCTACACCTCAGTTGAGTGCAATTCACACCCATGACACACACCTGACGCGTCACGCAAACAGAAAAAACAGTCAGGTCGCGGGTTAGCCAGGATGACCTCGATGAGTGTGATTTAAAAATTGCTGCTTCTCTGACCTGTGTCACCGCTGGATGATGCAATCGTGGGTGTTTTAATACACATCAAATACCGTGAGTGACAAACTGTGGATAAGAGTCACACAAATCAACACCTAAAACATTGCCTCTTCCTGCTTCTTATGTTTCATTGAACATGCAGTGTTAATGTGGCATTTCCCTGTTATAAAATTCTTGATGATTGAGTGGGGAAGTGAAAGTTGGATGGTATGAATGAGTCTCTGGCTGGACTGGAGTAGGATTTTTGTGGTTGTATCATAAACTGGATACCTTTTATTTGAGGGGTTCATAGAAACTTAAATGACTGTTTTTAAATCCATATTAAAAACCTGTCCTTTGACTGTTTTTAAAAAACTGATTTGCACTTGTACAAAATTTTGACTAGACCACACTCAAAATATTGGTAAAGGAAGATATTTGTATTCCGATTTTATTTTGTTACACCACATTAATTTTTATGTTGGGGCCAGCTTTGTTCTCCTCTCCCTCTCTCACATTCACACACACATATCTGACTAGGTATGTACTCTGAAAGGTCTGATGTGCTGTGACTTGCCTTTCCTTCCCTCTCATTTCTATCTTCCTTGAAACCTTTGTTGTGCGATCATCTTTCTCTCGCCCCACCCCGTATTCCTGGTCACGGTTCAGTCATGACTGTGCAGGATGTCCACACAGATTCTACATGAAGATTAGCCCTACAGTCGTCACTTGCCCTTATTGCGCAATCAAAGTGAGTCAATCAAAGATCCTCGCCCCACCACCACTTGCCATTTGGTGCACTGGAGAATGCGCAAGTGTTTTATATATGGCATTGCAAGACCATGGCAGAGTCAACGGTGGAATAACTAAAAGAAAGGAGTAGGATTAGCATGCTTTAAAAGTCAGTTTACACAAATTACATTCAGGCCTCTAGTGTTGTCGAGCCATGCAAAAAGTAGTTCTGAGATGTCCTCCTTGAAAACCTGCCCCACCAGCTAAATACAAGCGAAATGAATGGGACCATGAAATGTGATCTGTCAATCACTATCATCTCCCGATTAATTTTTGGGAAAAGATAATGGTTATAGTAAAACGCCAAGATCCAAACTCCTAAACATTTACAGATTTCCTGTTGTCCACTTGTAATATTCAGCACGGTTTGTTAAAAGTTCAAATGTTACCTAATTGTGATTGAAAGAGTGTGTGTCTCTTCGTGTAGTATACAGTAGAGCCTTGCTCTTTTGCCCTGAAGGATAATGCTACATTAACGTTTTCTGACGTTAGTGTGACAAGTCTTTGTTTCAGATGAGCTACGACTCAGAAAACCCTGAAAATGAAATTTACCTTCGCCCATATTAATTTGCATACTTATCTCAAAAACATCAGCACATAAAAACAAAACTATCTGCCTGGTTAGATACCTCTTGGAGTAAGTGAGAATTTTTTTTCATTGCTTTATGTGGGTGAACCGACCAAAATAAAAGTCCTGTTTCCTCTCAGGTGACGCCACAGTGACCATTGCCCATCGATGTACACCGAGGGAGCGGCTGAAGGAGCTGACCAGTCTGGCCGACATAATAATTGCAGCTGCAGGTAATTTCAACCCAGAAATGGGTGAGGTACAGTCCTGTGTGGGCTTTTACGCTTCAAGGACTGATAACCAAATTCACATATCTGATTAACTGAGCCTTTCAGGTTGATTAATAATACAAAGCTTTTAACCAACAATAGTTATTGTCAGTATCAACTAATCTAGCAATTCATTTCCAAGAAAATGTGAAAAACTGTCAAAAACATATAGAAATTTTGTAGGTGGGTGTTTCTTAATTAATCCATACTGGGCTATTACATGGAGTCAGTTTAGTTCACATAATAATAATAATAATAATAATAATAATAATAAGTGGTAGCCTGTGCTTTACAAGACGCCCAGTCATGTCCAGTGTGTTGTTAGCACAACATGATCACATCAAGTGGACATTCACAACACACAGTCTGAGTCATAACTGTACCGTTCCACTTTGTTGTCACTTTCAAATTACCGGATTAGCACAGATCATTCAAACGGTTTAAAATGTGTGCGACCACTTATGTTAGTTATTGTATATGTAATTTAATTATGTTTAATTCATTTCCACATTCACTACACACTTACATTACAAATGAAACAAATTCACCTTTAAGGGAAGTAATTCTACTTTGTTTTAAGGTTCTGACATCAAGTGTACACTCCTTAGACCAATGACTGATGCCTTTTCCTTACGGAACTGCCGTACTGGGAGCTCTGTGGCCTGGTAATGCAAGACGGAGGAAGGATTGTGAAAGTGCTAACCAGCCCTTACTTGAAGTGATCATGTTGGAAACTAAATAATCAACTCTCAGGTTTCAGTATATTTACCTGTTCCCCTGCCCCGTCTGCGGCCACGGACTGCAGCGTTCTCGTAGAACAATAGTGATCTGTGACAGCTGGAATGTGGGAGCATCAGTCAGTGTGGGGCAGCAATCTGTCAAAAAACTCTTCAGCAACACAATGCCTGAAGGGTGCCCTGTTGTACTCCACTCTGGACTTTTTCCTGATGACTCAAAGCAGCTGTCTGGGAAAAGTACTTCCTTTTCTTTAAAACCAGTTGTTGGCTTTCTTTTTTTGAAATTAGAAACACTTTGCTGTGTGATAAAGCCCCATGACTCAGGTGGCCCGATAAGCGGTATTGAAAATGGATGGATGGATGATAAAGTGAATGAGCTAGCCACTGAGCGGTTGAATGTCACTTGGGAATTAGCATTTTGGTTTTGCATTGTTTCAAATCAAGTGTGTGGGTATCTTAAATTGTTGTGGAACCTGCAGTAATTCCAGTTGGTTTGCATTTAGACTCAGGGTGTAGTTTGAGTCAGCGCATCACTCCTGTGTGTTTTCTACCGTTAAACCTGGCAATTAATTGTCATTTGGCTTCAACTTTGATCCCATTGTTGAGCAGCTGTATAATTGCAGTCTGAGGAGCTTGAATTGACAATTTTCTGGCAGCTGACTTTGAGAGTGCGGTGGTGCCGTGGTTGTCAAAATAAATATGTGGTGCTTAATCATTTCCTCCACAGACAGTCGTCTGAAGACCCAGTGTCGGTATCACTGGGTCTTCTAAGTTCAAGGTGAAGTGGAAAATGTCATGAGAATCAGTCATTAAAAGGAGGTAATGAGCATCAGTGCAGAAACCAAAACACAGCTTGCTTTTGATATAATGATTTAATGGAACCTGCAGAACTTTTGTTGTTTTGTTGATGCGGGCCATTACATTTCTATCAGGGCTGGAAGGGTGTGAACATCAGGGTAGCCGCGGATGCCTTTTAAACCACAGCTGCTAACGGTTCTGAAATTATTTTGGAGGTTTTAGGTTTTAAATGTCAGGTTGTCTGAGTCAAGTCTTCAATAACACAGTGACGCACGTTTGGAATAAGTTTCTATTCTGCTGGTTAAACGTCCTGTGAGCAAGTCGGATTTAACAAAGCGGCTCCAGACTTCCAGGCTCCGACACCCCAGAGTTCACTGTTCTGGCTTTTTTTTTGGTAACTTGATTAATTGTAATTTTGGCAGTGTGCAACACTAAAGCACAATGTCAGCTTAACTGTGTGTCCTCCTTTATAACCTGACCTGTCTTGAAGAGGGGCCCTGTGGTTTTTTTTCAGCTGATACATTCCTTACAATGTATTTACAGTATTGCACTGGGGCCCGTGTTATAATGGTCCCATTTAACTGGAACAATTAATGAATCACCACATTATCTTCTAACTGTAAACTCCACCTTGGTTTCTGTGCATAGGTGTTCCCAGGCTGATCACGGCAGATATGGTGAAAGAGGGCGCAGCAGTCATCGATGTGGGAATAAATCGTATCCAGGACCCGAACACTGGAAAACTCCGGCTCATTGGTGATGTGGACTTTGAGGGTAAATATTCCAAGTTCATTAGAATAAGAAATGCACCTTTTAAATGTAATGTGCAAAGAATTTGCTTTAAAAATTACGTCAGTTGCTAGGGGGTTTAACAACACTAATATTAAAATTTTGCAATGCTGCAAGGGATTTATGTTTACAAACTGGTGTATTATATCAAAGTAACCAGTCCATAACCTTAAAACCACCTATCATCTGTTATCCCTGTAAAAATACATTAATGTTATTTAACTCCAAGTCAACTGTTTGGCATGTTGAAGGAGTGAAGGAGAAGGCTGGACTCATCACTCCCGTTCCCGGAGGCGTGGGTCCCATGACAGTCGCCATGCTGATGAAGAACACTGTGACTGCTGCCAGAAACGCACTGATGCATTGAACACAGACGCAGTACGAAGCTGTCCACTGAATGAATGCTATACGGTACAAACGGAATATGCATACATGCACACATATATAGATACATCAGTTTATTTGGATACACACACACACACACACACACACACACACACACACATTGGCAAGCATTTAACACAATTTTATCTCAAAAGAAATAATCCATGAACGCAAGAGGGAAACTTACTTGATACTTTGTTTTTTTTAATTGGTTTGTTTATTTATTTCAGAGTTCACTTTTTGAGATTTTAGATTCATATTTTTTCTACTAAAATCTTGGAGTTTGGTTCATTTTTTGAACATTCCAGATTCACTGGAAAAGGAATATTAAATAAAGAACGATACCGTGCCAATTTTACAATGTCGCTGCCTTTTTTTATTTAAAAAAAAAAAAAGCTGTATATACAAGAAGAAGAAACACAGTCCTCCCTCAGTGCATCTGACTCAGGGAAATGGGGAAAAACAAAACAAAGACTATAGTAGTTTTTACTGATGGTGGACTGTCCAGACCTGTGCAGACAGTACTCTCAGATGGATGGACACCCCCCACACACACACACACACACACACACACACACACACACACACATTCAAATGTTAGCATGCACGGTAAAACAAGCATAAACATCAGTGACATTGATCAAAGCAGCAAAGCACGACTAAGTCACATGGATGCCTGCGATGGGAAAGATTCCAATGTAAAGTGGTTTGACCACATAGTTGTGTGAGGATTAAGAATACTGGGCATGGGCAGTGTGGCAGTACACCCACAAAGTTTGGCTGTTCATTCATTTCATTACCAGTGGACTTTGGCTGATATGAGGCATCCACATTTGCAAGATTTTCAGGCACTACTATATTATTAAGTGCCAAGTCAAATATAGCAGTGCTTACAGAAAAGTGTTGACTCTCCCAGTCGTAATTACAACTTGGATATTGACATGAACGAGATTTACAAGTTGGAGAGTCTCCAATCTGGCATAAATGTAGCATAAGCAGAACCTCATACAGCCACTAGCACCACTGTATGCTCTTGTTTTGTTCTGTATCTCCCCTGACAACAGGTGTTGAGTTGATGGTCACTTTTCTCTCATCTGAATGGTGTAATATGCACAAGGATTCAACTTGCCAAAGAACGCAGCATCTTTATAGTGTGTGTCATCTGCGCTTTCGTACATCTTCTCTATACGTCCTCTCTTCAGATGCAACCGGTATCAAAAACTTCCCTTTCTGATCACCCCTCTCAAGAAAGCTGGGCTTTCAAAACACCTGTAACTGAAAACTATAAATGAAGCAACCTTTCAATCTGCCAGGGGTATGCGTGGGTTCAGACACTTCCAAGGAAGATTCCACATTAAAGAGCCTCTGGGAAATCACGTGCCCCCACCTCCACCGTCAACCTTGAGACTTTGTCTCTGCATGCACAGAGTAACTGAAAATGGAGGAGGTGATGCAGATGTCCTTTTAGAGGGAAATGCCTCTCATTTTTTTCACAAACCCTTTGTATCATTCATTTGCTGTTTACACCTTTTACGGAAGTTGGAGCGCTGTATAAAAGCTCAGCAAAACCCTGCTGTCGATCACACTGCTCAGGCAGAGGGAGTTGAACAACACACCACGCCAGGAGAGATGTTTACACAAAGACAGACATACCTGGAGAAGGGTGAGTGTCTGTTAAATGATCTTTTTTCACACAGTTTTGTTATATACCTATCCACTGTCCTTCATTATAGCAAGGCAATTGAAATGTGGGGTTTTTGTGGTGAAGCTCTTTACTTAAAAGTAGAAAAAGTGAAGTTATAACAAGTTGTGGGTTTTTCTTTCCTTCAGATTTGTGATCACACCATGAGTAAAAGAACCACATTAATTGTAAAAGGAGTATCAAGATTTACAAAAGACATTTTGCAGCAACAAGCCCTTTTCACTGTCAGATCTTATCGTCTAAGTTCTGTTTTCTGTCATTTCCCAGTCCTCCTCTCAGCGGTGGCGGCACTGCTTCTCCTGAATGCACCAGGACAACCTGCAGTTCTGAGTGACAACCTCCGTACCACAGCAACTCCTCCTCTCTCAGCTTCATCTCTGACCACACAGCTTGACAACAGTAAGTGTCATCAGGGGAAGTTGGAACCAAAAAGTCACAGAAATGATATAGATTTTACTTTGCATGTTCAAGATCCATCATGTGCAAACAGACAAGATGACTACTGAAAAATACCATTGTAAATTGTCTTTCCATCATTTTATCCTTTATCTAGGAATTTTGCAATTAGCACATCAGCCATCAGTTGATTAATTAGCAGCAAAAAGGGGCCTCCATATTCTTTAGTATCAAAATGTGATCAATTTCTCTCTCTCTCTGCAGGCAGCATGGAGGAACCTTTGGTTCTGCGCTCACACAGACCGTGCAGAACAGAACATGAAAAGTACTGTGAGAACGATGGCGAGTGCATGTACCCCCAAGACAGCGAGAAACCTTTTTGCATGTAAGGTTGCGCAGTAAAGTATGCACACACACACACACACACACACACCCACATATATGCCCTCTGTGGAGGTGCCCTGTGTATCATGAATATGTTTCAGCTGTGAAAACGCTGCTTCATATCCACATGTTGGTTCGTGTTGGCCTTTGGAATGCACTCATATGTCTTATTTTTCTCTGTCCGGCCTGCAGCTGCAAGTCCTCGTACGGTGGGCCTCGCTGCCTTCTCATCAATGAACCCACTCGCTCTCTGCCCGAGTTAAAGCAGATCACTGGCATCTGTTTTGGGGCAGCCCTACTAATTGTTTTCCTGGCTGGTCTAATTTACTGCTGTTTCTATAAGAGGTGAGTATCTACTGTACAGACTTTCCTTTAATAGCAATAAGGGCATTTAGGAGCATTGAAATATAATATAGAAGAGATGGCACAAACATTTAAGATAAAAATTTCTATTAATTTCAGAGAAATTGTGAAACATTTTGCAGACATTCTCCAGCCAGCATTCAAAAGATTAATTACAGAATTTCGATTGTACATGTTTATACTTAGTGAAAATATTCAGCCTTATTCTGGAATTTCTTTTGTTGCACTTGCCCTAATGAGTCAGTCAGTCAGTTTTCTGGGAGTCACTTATCAAGTCTGTCCGGGTTCAGACAAAAGGATGGATTTGTTCTCATTACAGTTAAGACTTGCTTCCTTTGCATTTCCCTGTGTGCCAAAAGCGATACAGATTATGATGCAATGTTTTCTTTTCTCGTAGGTGTAAAAAAACAGCACTGCTAATAAAGTCTGCACCGTCTGAGACGTCAGTGTGACTCCTGCGACTCACTGTTCCTCCTCATCATCATCATCTTCATCAGTATCACTGCCGTTGTCAGTACTGACACACAAACCAATTATGAGACCCCAATAGCTTTTTCTGTTCTTAGTTGGACTTTTCATTTGATGTGCATAAGCTTGACATAGTCATTCAAAAAAGTGGACGCTGGAAGGTGAAGAGCTCTGAACTAGGAAAGACTGTTCCTTTTTACATTTCACAGGGTCAGATCTCATTTCATTTTCCTTTAGATTGAGGGTGAGAAAATATGTCTATTTATGGTAATATATAAATTAACTTATTGAAGGTTTTATTTAATTTTGTAAAAAAAAAAAAAGTATGAACATGAATATTCCAATTTCTGTGGGTAAAAGGTGAATAAAGACACAAATATATTTGTATTGTTCTTAATGGTGACTTTTTACTTTACTCTCAGATTAAAAATGTATTTCATGTATTTCTTCTTCTTCTTCTTGTTATTATTATTATTATTGGAAATTTCCCCACTGTGGGATTAATAAAGATATATCTTATCTTATCTTATTCCTCATAGAAAATGAACAGCGAGAACGTTCAAAACGTCTGAAACTGCCTCCTCTTTCAACTACCTCAGCATACTTTCAAACTTTAACCACGTCACCAGACTTTCAGCTATAACTGGTATATTCATCTTTTTAAAATCTTCTGAGAAAAAATATGAATGAACTGACTCAGTTTATGTTCTGTTCTCTCTTACTATTTTTCTAACTTCAGCTGTTCATCTTTTCACAAAAAAAATGGACTTCTTGTAGGTCTTGTACCTTTAATTTATCGCAAGCGGTTTACAGGTAGATTTGCAGAGGAATCTGTGCTGATTCGCACAGTGTGACTCCTGGAGCCATAAGATTTATGGTTCTTGAATAGCCAGGCCTTAACCAACAAGAGGTCACCTCAGCTGCATCGCTGACCCCCGTGTTAAATGGGCTGTCTCTCTCCTGAGAAAAAACACAAATGTCGAGATTTTTTTTTACTTTAACTGCCATATCTCTGTCATTTTTCATTGTATCTACACAAATGACACAAATATGTCGTCTGACTCAGCAATACGAGCCACATTTTTGAGTCACTGCTTTTAGTTTGAGGTGTTTCGCTCAGTCTACTTCTTTCTTTATCCCTTCGTTACAACTGTGCATCACCACAGTGCAAGCTACACAGCTGATTAGACAACACTTCTTCACACAACTTCAAGGCAGCAACACAGTTCACTTTAAGCTTAAGCTTAAACAATAAGTGACACAATAATGTGATTTCGTTGAGGTAATCCAACTCATTAAAGTTAATGTTCAAGATGCACCTTCACATAAAATAAAATCAGTTCAAACATAGGACAACAATAAAGATATATATATAATTTAGCATAGATCGGTTCTAATACAACAATATGACAATTAGATAAACATGGAAACAAAAAGCAAAGGGGTAGTTTATATATTAAATGTGTAAATATAAGTATCAGTCAAACAGTGACCATGTGAAGTAACTCAGGTTCATTTCAAGTCTTTTTAAAGGTGGAACAGCTCCTCGTTGAATTTTGTGTTGCTTTCAGGGTCTGTCTTTTTATCTGGACCCCTGAAGTGTGAAATTATCGAAATTACAGGAGTGTGTCACCACACCCAGACGGCAGGATGGAGCCCATTGGTTTCCATCTTTGTGTCTGTCAGGTCAGGAGAGGTACCGCCTGCCCCCTTTACCCTAAAACGTAATTTGCCAAGTCGGAAGCGTCTCTAATCCGGGCTCGGCTCGTCCTGTTTCAGCCTGCGCGCCCACCTGAGCCTCGATCCTGTCCGCGACCCGCCGCCTCTGAAATGGGGAACAGCAGCAAACCTTCAGCGCTCCTCTCACTTATCGGTAAGATATTTTTGTTTGTTTTTAATTCACATATTTCGACTCTTATTTTGATCGGACCTCTCCATTGAAAAACCATAAAGCAACTCAAAGGAAATGAGAAGTAACCAGGTGCATTTACGCAGTTACTAACGTTCAGTTTTGAAGTAACGGTAATTTATTCGAGTATTCGCATTATATGTTGATTAATTAAGAGGGAAATACCGTGCTTCTATCTGCGCTGAATTCAGTTAAAAGATTCAGTTACTCGTTGCTTTTCGGATTATGATTTTACAAACGCAATATCAGTTTATAAAGACACAGTGCATTGCTGTGGATTAAACAGCAACGTATCCTAAGTAAAGTTACCCAAAGAATAATAAAGTAGTTAAAATACTAAATAATTAAAAATATATATTTTACTACTGAAAATTTAATGTATAATCCAGTATGACACTCACATGGTTTCTCTGCAAAACGGGTACTTTTACTTTAGATACAAGTACATTTAGGTGATGGTACACCTGTACCTAAAAATATATAATGTTTTGAATGTCAGAGTTTTGCTTGTATTGGAGTATTTTTCTCTCATGGTACTGCTTCTTGAAGGATCTGTGCCACAACAATACTCAACTAGTGCAATTCTTTACCAAAAAAAGTAGCAGTGCCTCCATTTATCCTGTATTTAAAAATGTACTTACGAAAAAGTAGAGAGGTATTATCAGTATAATGTAATTAAAGTACCTTACATACTTGAATTTTTTTTGTATTTTCCCTGGACTTTTAAAGTCTGATTTCCTTTTCTCCCACTTTTTAACTATGAAGTTTGTTTCTTCAGTTACAAGTAATTTCAGAAATCAACCTTTGTGGAGGTTTCGGAGTCAGATGACGGCCGCATACCTGCGGTAATGAGCTGACACCCATGCTGAGCCCAGGGCCTGAGGGATGCTGAGGGATGTTGGCAATGGAAGAGGGATGTGAATGGAAGATTTATGATTTGAAAGTGCATGCGTCATATAATAAACTAATAAGAAGTTAAAAAAAATAAAAAATTTAAAAAAGTCTATCAATTATGAACTGTAAGTGCTCACATCCTTTACCTGGCTACCATTACAACAATGTAAAAATACTCCATTACAAGAAACAGTCCTTCAGTCATAAGTCTTAAGAGGTGTTATCAAGAAAATATACTTACAGTAGGAAAAGAAGAGTTGTACTTGTGACAGATACAGTATATTCAACATTATTCCATTGCCAAGAATGTTGTAACTGGTCATGGTGGAGCTAGTTTCAACCACTTTATATAGTTAAGTAGTTCAGCCCAGTGGTCCCAACCTCAGGCTCAGAGCACGTCCAGAGGGTCACGAGGTAAATCTGTGGTGATAATTAATGGGGTCATAAAGAAAACAAAGTTCTGCTACCCAGATTTATATTGTATTATAGTGTATTCTATATTATGGGATACTAACAGAAAATGGAAATATTCAAGCAAAGTACAAGTACTTCAGTGCTTCATGTACTTTTCTACGCTGGCAGTGCCACAAACACTGCAAGTCCTGATAGAAATATTAATGTCATAATCTTTAATTGGGCAATTTATTGCCATCTCTATTTTTTCCAACTAATAATGATCCAAAAATAACTCCTGTACTAAATCATCTCAGAGTTGTAAAGTAATTCAGCACAAGTGCGGCTTTATTTCCTCTTCTTGTTTATTTTCACCCTTTGTGATGAATAGGCGACATATAATGACAAAACCTCTTCTCCTTTTACTGCTGTTGATGTTGTGGTCCTGTATTAACTGACTCTGCAGAAAGTTGGGGAAAAAATGTTTAATTCTCATTTCACTTAACGTGATGAGCAATTCCATCGGGTTTTCACAACATAACATATCAGAGTGAGCCATGGGCTAGTGATGTGCAGTAAACTTGAGCAGTGATTAATTAGTGATACAAGTTGCTTTGTCACCACTTCCAGCTCAAGTGCACACATCAGAAACACCCAACAACAGTGCGTATCCTTTCACTGAACACACACAAGAAAAATATATATCTGCAGCCATAACAACAGGCAGGAACAGAAACCCAGAGGCCAGGGCTTTACCATGAGTGTAGCCCAATTCACAACCAGCCATAACTAGACACATCTTGCATCCAGACTCATGTGTGTTTCTGTCCTGCCTGCAGGAATGTGGGCGGCTGCAAACGCTGTGTTTTAAAAAAGGTTGTGCAGGCTGGTACTCGCATGTGGGCCAGGCAATACAGGCCAAACCACACCGTGTCCTATGGGATAGTTTACACAAAAAAAAAAAATCTGGCAGAGAATCTGATGTTTCTAACCAAAAATGGATTTTTCCATCAATGTGTGGTTTTGAATATTTCCTTAACACTAGTGCCATGTCTTATCTAAACACGATCAGCAAACACAAATTAGTTTGGTGTGTTGTGGACTAAAATAATCCTTAATTTGCTCACATACAACAGGATTTTGCAAATGCATTTTTTTCAACATATGGGGAACCAGTGCTTTAAGTCCAGTAACAAGAAGTATGTTTGGGTGGCGGGAGATAACAACAACCTGCACAGGACTGGTAAACTCAGCATCCATACAAAACTAACTTTAGTAGCAGTGTAAGTAAAGAAACTGTTCTCTACTCAACAGGAGTTATGCTGCTCTGGCCGTACGTACTTACCAACAGTGTCTCATCCAGACTGCAAGCAGCAGACAACACCTCTCTCTCTGAAGGTATTCAACACAACAGCTGTGATGAACTATTATTGGCAGTTTTCTAGGATAACAAATCACTTTGTGAAGTGCAATTACAAGTGCTGTAAATCATGTTGGATATTATTCTCTTGATACATCTAGAAGATGTCCTCAGTATCACAGTGAATTCTGCAGTTGCTTCAAAATAATGCTTTTTTTAAACTGTTCTGGCATTATTAACTTGCACACTGAGTCTGAAATGAAAAATGGTTATGAGGGTAAAATGCTGTAGGCCTGAAACAATAAGTAGATACTGGAAACATCAAATGTTTGTCCGCTCGAAAGACTAATTTCTTTCGTTTGACCAACCGATTTGTTGGCTAATTATTGCATCTCTAAACATTAATGAAGCCATAGTGATTTAAAAGATGTTACGGATCCTGTGAGCCTCAGATTCTAACGAGCACACTTTTACTGTGAGAAGGTTTCTAACAGCTGGCCGGATGTTTCAGGGCAGGAGGAACAGCACCCTCATGTGGTGAGGCGCTCAACACAGAGCTGCGACAGCACATATGATGAATACTGCCTGAACAGTGGCCAGTGCATGCTGCTGGTGGACATCAACGAGCACCATTGCAAGTACGATCCTGTGTGTGTGTGTGTGTTACTTTAAATCATCATGTGCGATTATCTATGACTCGCCTCTTGTCGTTGCAGTTGTGAGAAGGGCTTTTATGGCCCCAGGTGCGCCCACTCGGATTATATAATTCAGCGAGTGATGGGAGAAGAGCAGATAATTGTCATCGTTTTCTGTGTGAGTCTGCTGATTATCGGTCTGGCCGGAGCTCTGTACTTCTTCTGCAAATGGTAAGAAGGCTTTAGTCTGTGTTTGAATTTGTGTGCAGTTGATATTAATGTTATTGTGCACTCTGACAACGATGGGCTTACATTCATTCTGTCAACACAAAAGCAAGTCCAAAAGAACTTCACCATCAATTTGAAAGTTGATGACATGTCAACATTGTGTTTATAGCTTATTCATGATGCTTTACTGGCAAACAATGAGATGTTTCAGGTTTAGCAACAGTTTTATCTACCTGTACTTTGCTGGAATATTTCCATTTTTACTTTATACTTATAATCCACAAATACAAAACAAAATTGAAGTATAGTTTGGAAGCATGCTGATTCAGCTGAATCTTTGAAGCTGAATTTTTGGGGTGACTCAGACTCCGTGCGTTTGTCTTGTATTTCAAATCAAGCCCCTCATGACATGGGTTAGACATCTGTCTGCCCCAACATCCTGCTTCATACAGGGACACGCACTTTGGACAATGAAACTCCATCAACCTACAGTGGTGCCTTTTGAACTAATTTAAATGACGTGCTGTGTTATTTGTTTTACAGGTACAAGAAAAACCGATTACTACGTCACCAGAAGCGGCAGGGTTACAAAGGCGTCCAGACTGTTTAGCGTGTCACACACGCCCACTGCATCCACAGCAACAAGGCAAACCAGGATTTCTTCAAGTCATCCAACAGAAAATTTCAAAATACCGTGACATTGTCTGATATGCTATATTAGCCTACACGCAGCGGCTGGTTTAGTGGACTGTGCCTTTTGTTTCCTGTTTTCATAGGATCTAATGCTTCTGCTCCTTCTACCCTCATGTGTGAAAAGATGAGTACTCCGACAATACAAAAACATTTCCCACTGCCGCTCCCTAATGACAGCGGGTCATGGAAAATGAATGGCAAAAGAACACATGAGAGAAGAGAGTGGACCAGTGCAACTGTTCCCCGTGTAGTGATCCATGCTTCAGATATTCAGGCCCGGGGAATGCTTCGTGCTGCCTCTGGGGCTGGATTTAGTTGAGCAGCTTGAGCTGTAGTTTCTCGACGTTACACTTTCTTTCTCGACAGTTAACGTGAGATCTAGTTTAAAGATTTTGCAAGGTTTGCAGTTCTTGTCACATCTTTTAAATTTGCCCCAGAGAGCCTAAAATAAAGCTGATGAAGACTGATGAAGACTGATCAAGACCATCTACTTCTCCTTTCTGAATTACTTGCTAAAGTATTGCGATTGTTTGTGAAACCTTGTTTTTAAGTTATATGTTATATTTCTGCCTTATTTAGCTTTTATTTATTTTTACTGTTTTATACATTTAGCTATGACAAATATTAAAAGTATCCACTTTTGTTGTTATGTCATTAAACTGGCCACTGAGTGTAACAGTTCTGTATTTTATTATTTTAATCTTTGTTAAAACAAAGTATTGTCTTTGTGATAATTTATTATAAAGTTTACACTGGAATGAAACTGTTTTGGAAGCTTCGTTATTGCTGCAAAAAAGAATACAGCTTGAATTTTTTACCCCTGTATGAATTCTTTTCGCTGCTGTATTCTTTTCATTTCGATGCTTCCAGTCATACTTCATATGTTGTTGTTGTTTGAAGGCTGCAGCTGTGTCTTCACATTCTGCTCAAGCCATTTTTCACATTTTTCTGCAATGCAGTCAGAAATTAAAATCTTTACCAATCTTTACTTTATTTTCTTGACATGACACTTTTTCACAAGTGGTACTAGCCATACATATGTGTACCAGCGCGTACCACCATCTGTGCCTCACAAATGAGAATGTATAACACCTACTGAATCATACCTTTGCCTCTGTGATCATAACAAAATGTTATAGTTTGTAAAATCATTGCAAAAAACTGTTAATTTTGTCAAATTCCCTTGGACGCAGGTGCATTTGGTAACCATTATCCTCTTCTGTTGTTTTGCACCAGATGTTCTGTTAATAGCAGGTTTGGAGGATTTGTAAGCAAACGATTTTTTCTTGCAGTGGTGTCAGATGTGATGAAATAATAATCACATGTTCAACACCTTTAACCGCTTTGAAAACTTTAATGACAGTAAGATCTTAGTGTTGCGCCGTCCATGCTTTGTGCAAACATGCACTCAAAGTTTTGAAGACTGACAAACTTCTGATATGATGTCAGGATGGTTGGATCGAAGAATCTGTAAAAATTGTGACTCAAACATTAGGTATTTTTTGGCAGCAAAATCATCTGTATTGAGCCTGAGATATAGTTACATTATGAGGTTCGGTGATTCATGGCAGTACTTTCTGTTTGTGTTATTGAGAGTGGTACAGAGACTGCATGCAAAACAAAAGCCCTGGCAGACACCTTGATCCCTCTGATTAATCACTAATGACACTACAGGATTATAAAATGAAAACTATCCCACTTTATGACTTTATTTTTGTGTTGATGTCTTTAACAACCCAATTAGCACTTTGAGTTCCCCTACTGCATGTAGCATTTCAAGGTTATGGTTTTTCTAAGCTTATATAATGCAAAGAAATAAGGCAGTCATCATCTGACCTAGCGAGTACAGTGACTGGTGTCAAGTTAATTAGTAACACTATTTTAGTCTCTGCACCATCATTAATGCTTCAACCAGAGTCAATGAGCCATTTTAACACCTGAAATGTGGTTTTACGTTCTGTATGCTAATGCACAGCACTGATCACACATAAACATTAACTCGCTCATAGACATTGTTTTGTTTAAGGAATAAGTAAAAAACACATAAGCGTGCCGTTACACACGCAAAGACCCACAAACACACCCACTCAGCGATGGCCATTTTGTTCTAAATATAAAACCTGTGGATAAACATATCTGGAAATACTTCTATAATCTCTGCAGTGTGCTCATTATAGGGTAACTGTTATTACCTATATTGCGTAACTAATGGTAGGTTGCTTATGCAGTGCGGTTGGCGGAAGCCCAACTAAGCTGCATCCTTGCGTGTCCTTTAACAAAACAAAATGCCGGCATGTAGCACGAACGCATTTGTTTTGCTGCTCAAGGCAGGTTCATTTGTTTTATACAGACATTCATGGTTTTGACATTTGAGTATGCCTCAGGATACATTTTTGATAACTCAGGGTCCCATGACTTTTCATTTAGAACACTCATCTTTTCAGAATTCTAATTTGTGACATGCCCTGGTTTGTTTGTGCCTCGTGTGAGCAGTAATCTCTTTTCCAGAAAGGTGGTGGAGGTGGTTCGATCACAGCTACCAACGCTTGTGTAAAAATGCACGATTCAAAGTTTTATCCAAACAGATACGGTCAGAAAGTTTTCAACCTTCATGTCATTAACCGTGAAGCTGTGTGTTTACAGTGGGCTGCTCTTATGAGGGGCTTTTCTCCAGGCTTGTGTCATACTTTCCACACATTCATATCGCGTATACCTAATGGCCTTACACCTCATCCAAACAATTTCATTCCACGGCCATTACAAGGAAAATGTGTCAGGGGCTTCTGGTCATCGTTGAGGCTGAGGAATGATGACGGAGAAGTTCCCAGCATTGCTAGCGTACTTCTGTTGGATTCCAACCGGATCATGAATGATGGGAAAACCTCTGTTTGCAGACACAACAACATAACCAACACACCCTTTCTGTGCGGCATCTCCACCCAAGCTATAAGGTCTCCTCTTGGTTACAGTGTATGAAAATAGAAAAGCTTGCCCTCTTTTAATGACACTACACACACAACACACCCCAGTGAACAATACAAAACATATATATCCCTATAACGCCAAACATATCATAATCACACTGCTCCACATGAGCAGTGTGATTATTGTTTTCCCTGAAAAGACAAATATGATACAAATTGAAACTCATATATGGAAAATGATATTTGAATTTTTGGTTTGTTTGTTTGCTCCATGTTCAAAGAATGTCAGTATGTCAATTATTTCATGGTTTGGGCTTTACAGGGATATTAACATTACATTACACATTTGGTGCCTTTTAACCAACAACTGAGGCACTGCCTGCTGTCCGCTCTTAAACAAATAATAAATAATAATATTAAAATATTCAGAGGTGAGGTGCTCATGATGTCACAATAACATTCTTAGACCTTCCTGCTCTTATCTGTACAGCACAGTGATACCAATTACACACAATCATTAATAGTTTATATATAATATCATAAATAGTTTACCGTGATCACAGTCATACACTACATTTCTACTGACCAGCTTTGTACCTTGTGTAAACTGAAGCTTGTCCTGGTTGCTGGTTCAATTTATTTAAGCCCACCCCCCAAAAATCCCAATTAAACAATAAACAAAATCAGACTAATTTTTTTTTCTTCAGTTGCTGCTAAGAGGAATCAGACAAAGATTTTTACCTGCTAAAAGTGCTTAGTGTGTGTGCGTGTGTGTGTGTGCTGTAATTACGGCCTTATTTGTAACCAGAGAGGGAGAAATGAGGAAGCAATGACAATTAAAGAAGCAGGAACAAAAGTTTGTGTGTGTTAATGGTGATGAGGAACAAGTCTGAATATATCAGACTGTTCTGTGTCTCAATCTCGTTCAGACTAATTATTCTCCAACAGAAGCTTCGTCATGTGTGAGGACATGAGGTGCGAAATGCGTTGCCTGAGGGAGATTAATCACCACACACACACACACACACCTTTAATACATGAACCTGGTTATACTGAAACAAACGCACACGCGTCTGCTCTCTCTCTCTCTTAAACACACACACACACACCCTTGAGAGGCAGGCGTTGGTCTATAAAAGCTGCACCCAGTGGAGGTAAGAAGGGCAAAGCACAATCTCTATCAGCAGGGGACAAACAGACACACTGACACTCAGCTGCACACACAGATTTGCACAGGACTGTCATACACAAACACTGTCTTCCTGGGATATGAACCCTCTCATCCTCACCTGTCTCCTGTGCTTCGGTAAGTCGAGACTTGCATCTATGTTCTGTGTGTGTTTGTGTGCAGAGCCTATAAATTCATGAAAGAAAAGAAGTGTAAAATGGTATGAGGACAGAGGAGGGGGAGAGGGGTGAGAAAGAAATGCCTTTGCAAGTGAGCACTTGTCAGGCAGGAGTGAGATAATCAGATGTTTTGAAGAAGTGTTTGTTTTCAGAAGTGCAGCGCCTGCTCAAGACAAAACTGAGCCATTACCAGGTCACATCCTTGTACAATAGCACCAGATGCTCTGAAAGGTCAACATATTTCAAATACTTCATGATTCTTTGAGTGTTATTCATCATTGTTCTTACCTTGTGTGAATGAAGCATTCAGGCACAGTGCTGTTCTGGATGTGGACTGGTTGTACTGGTTTAGTGCTTAAACAGCATGTGTCTAATTTGCAAGCCCAGATTGCCGTCAATATTTTAAGATGAATGGATGAGTCAGATGTAAATGGGCCAAGATTTCTGAATACAGTGGTAAAGTAACTAAGCAACCCAAGGTTCCTGGTGACCATAGAAGTGTCCTGTTTACTTTTTAAGTAGAAATGGTTCTAGCCTGAGTCTAATTTATATCCCTGAAAGAACATTCATTACGTAGATAAAAAACTGAGGTCATCCCATTTAACTGCATCACATGGTGTTAACACTGACCCTCATGTCTCTTTCCTGCTTCCCATTCAATGTCTTTGTGTATATTTGATGTGATGTCACTTACTAATCCTTTTTTTCCTGTGTGTCCTGTTGGTTTTACAGTGGTCTGCAGGGCTCTGGGTGCTCAGGAATCTGAGGCCACGTCCAGCGAACTAGCCAAAGTTACTGGGGGTCCGGCCTCCGGGGAGGGCCTTCCAAACTTGCTGAGCGACGATGATGAGCTAGAAATAGATGAAGAACTCTCAGGAGGGGACAATGAAAATTTCAACCTTCATGGTACCGGAATAAGTTCTTTTTCTTGACCCTGATTGTTTTATTTCTCTTAAATTGCTGATTAAAACTCCTGTAAGTTTATACTATGATATCATTACCCCAATTACTCTTTTACTTACAATTTCTCCTGCTTCAGAGTTACATCCCAGTAAAGATGAGAGGAAGAAAAGGAAAGGCAAAGGCAAGAGGAGGAACAAACACAGGAGCAAAAGCACGACTCCTTTCAACCCCGAGCACTCGGACTTCACCAACGGATACACCTCGACTCTGAGCACCACAGAGGATCCCTGCACCTCCACCCATCTTGGCTACTGTATTCATGGTTACTGCAAGCACATAGAGGGCCTGCAGGAGCCAGTTTGCATGTGAGTCCAGCACTGGTTCAGTATGAGTGCTTGATTTGATTGAACATGAATAAGAGATAGGCAAGTTGAAAATAGGAAAGAATGTGTTTATCATCAGAATAAACGTACACATATTTTTTACCATATTTGTCATGGTTAGAAAAATATACGTCTTGGCTGATCAAATTGTTCTGTTAATTCTCTCTTTGCAGTTGTATGAAGGGTTATGACGGGGAGCGCTGTGGGATCCAAACTCTGGAGACAAGTAAAGCCAAGCCAAATCACAGCAGTGATACTGAGTTGGTGCAGACGGTCTTGGTGATCATCGCTGTGGTCCTGTCAGTCATCAGCTGCACTGCCATCCTACTCATGACCTGTGCTCAGTGAGTATTTTGATTTTAAAGACATGATCTCATTTCCTGGCTGCAGTGCTTTCAGAAGGACCAGACATGTTTGTTGATATGAAGCCAGTGAGGGAGCTTGTGGTAAACCTGGTAAAAAAAACTCCTCACTGACAGGTGAAAAAATGTGTACCTGAAAGACAGTGTAAACCTCTGCTCATAAGGAATTCCATAAAATTAGATGATAAAAAGGCAACAAAGAGAGAAAAATTTGAAAAATTTGGGTTTATGTTTTTGTTTTACTCTTCTATCTTTTAATAGCTCATTTAATTTTTAGCTCCTTAGTTTTCATAATTTTAGGGTCTCAGCATCCACTTAACCATTTATCTATTTCCCCAAGCAACATTAGTCATTGTTGTAAGTCTCATTATTTCTGTATTATTTAACTGTGGGTACCATCCACACCCCAGCAAATCCAAACACACACTGCAAATCACACATCCTGTCCAGAAACACCTCTTGGCATCCGGACAGATTGACACATCAGAAGGCACATAACACACCCAAACACACCCACACCATAGGTATTGCTCTACGTATTCAAAAGAAGGACTCAATATGCTTTATAACTTTCATGTCTCATTATTTTAATGTAGACTGGCAGTGAAAGCCACAATCTCACCGTAAATTGTGCCACATCAATGAATGCACGTATTACTCATTATTTACATACCTTATTGGAATCCTGTGACAACTCATTTCCTGTATAATCACAAAGGTCCTAATCAATATAATCACAGTTATCATTTGAATGTGGGACAAAGTCAATAGTCTAAGAGAGCGCAAACATAACATGCAGCAGTGCAATTAAAGTGTTCAGCCAGTACAAGCCAGAAATGCTGAAGTGGGCAGGAGAAGAGAAGGTAGGCTAGAGTTTATTAGAGTTTACTATGCGAGTGAAAATACCTCCAGTTTTGTTACTTATCACTTATCACTGCCAAAACACAACAAAAACACACCTTGAATTTCTTTTGTCTAAACACAATCAAAGTGCCGTAGCTGACTCTGCACCACTGCCTTTCTAAGTAACTTCATGATGGTCATCTGATAATCACAAGTCCTGCACTCAGCTTTTATGATTAAACTAAATGTGCTTTGTAGTTACAGGTCCCATAAAAACTACCTGGCCTCCTACCTGGGAACTGGGACAGAGCAGGAGAAGTTACAGAAACCTGTTGGTGACGTCGTGGTGTGAAGGCGTCAAGTTACGAGGAGGTGGGTTTTATGTCACTAAACTTTTGACTGACTTGTGTGAGAACTTAAGCAACAAGCAGACAAATTCTGAAACCATGTCATTCATAAACATCTCAATACTCTGCATACTTAACATTAATAAGCACCTAACAACCATGAAGCTTTCTCATGTAGTGTACATTGGCCAATACCTCATGTTTAAAGAGTTCGTGGATCGTGGGTTTTTTCTGTTTTTGCAATTTTCAAAACAAAAAGTACAACAGGAAAGATGCTCTAACATAAGTTTCAAATGAAAGTCTGGCTAACTAGCTACAGGTGTGAGTAAGCATTTCTACCAAACCCAGGGACTTTTTTACATTATTTTGTGACAGGTTGCATAAACCCACTTTTAGCTAGCACATCTACTGTGTTTAGTATTTCTCTGCTGCTGTGTCTGGACACCAAGAGGTCAGCATTTAGGCTAACATCATCAGCTTTGTCCCAGTTAATCGACTAATCATTTTGCCACATATAGTGGAGAGCTATATGCGCCCAGCAACAAATTTGTTCCCCAGGACCCCCAAGATGTTAATCTGGACCTAAGTTTAGGTTATAGGTATGATATCTTTTATGCAGCCATCATATAGCCTACATGAACCAACCTATATAAGCAACCTGAAGCCATTACAAAATAAGTCTTTGAGATTTAAACCAATTTACGTTAGCTTAACTAGCTAGGTAGCAACAGTACCAAAAAAAAAACATCTGCTGGTTAAAACTGTAATTTCAGCCCAAAATTCACCGGATTGAAATGAAGAGCCTTATTTTGACTGACGCTGTTTAAAATCATGGCACATATGTTTTAAAAAACTGAAGAGATTTTTGGAGGTAAAGTTGTTGTAAGTCACTGTATGTGAGTTCTACAATGGAAAGCTCTGCAAGTATAGCAACTGTGACTAAAGGGTGGGGCTTAGTGGACTCAAGTGGAAATCCAAACCTTCACCAGGCTGATGCTTTGTTAATACCATTTGTTCAAACTGTTTTGTGATGCAGTAATAGGATGCAGTTAGGTGCTCCTATATTTTTGGTGGTGCATTCATCAGTGAAGTCTTTCTTCTCAAAGTCTTTCTTAAGTCCTCAAAGGGTGGTGTCTGGCCTCTGCTCAAGTGAATCTTAATGCAAACAGGAAAGTGTTGTCTCAGAGAGTGACTGAAGAGCCCACACGCTTGTTGTTGTTATTGAATGCAGTGTGTTGCATCATGCAAAGAGGAAACCCCAGTGGAAGAATTAGTCAGGATTAGCCAGGGGTGTCTTGGCCTGTCCCAGCTCTGCGTGGCATACCAGCGTAGAGAAGAACCACACGCTGGATCGCACAAATTCAACTGGATGCTCAAACAATAACAGTACTGACATGCTGGATGTACATGCAATGACCTTGCTTTAAGTCAAATCTTACTCAGCAACACATGCAGACCTGACATGTCTGCATAAAATTTAGCCTTGAGACAAACAATGTGGCTGTGCAGCATTGTTCACATAGCCTGTATCTTACTCATTGTCAACCCTGAGAAAAGCAAATCTGACTCACATGAACAGTCCATTGAAGACAGAAAAAACTGTGGCAACTGAAATCATAAACACATCATGCTTATTGATTTGCAGGTTTTAAGTAGTTTTATTCATGGATATAAAGGATTTATTTTTCATGAAATATTTTCATAGTTTCACTGATAAGATTGTACTCACCAAAGCAATTGCTGAGATAGCGGATATAATATAGGAGCTGCAACACAATTAGACAAGTGAAAGCTTATCAAAAGGAATAATAGCCAAAACTGCAAAAATATGACATGTAAAATGCTGTAATACACTGAAATTGTGTTGTAATGGAATTCTGGATTTTTACCTCAAATGCTTAAACATTATCTATGCAGTTATTTTTTTAAAACTTAAAAAAAAAAAAAACAACAACAACTTTTGCATGGTTGTTTTCTACCAAAATAGTTTCACTTTTATTTTTTAAATATGTATTGATTCTATGTTCACGCTTTTGTTTACCTTTGCTATCTCTCTATCTTTCCTCAGCCGGCTCCACAATTCAAAGACGAAGAAGACTAAAAAAGTCTGCCAACCTGACAAAGAAGTAGAATTGATAGACTGCTTCATTAGATTAACAAATCCATCCAGGACTTGTTAGAATGTAATTTATTCAGTGTGATTATTTATTGTTAACAACTGTATGAGTGTTTGTTTGTTGGACTGTTGTTATGATGTCAATTACCTGCGAATGCTGAGCATTCAGTCCTTAAATGATTTGGAGGTTTGGTTTTATTTATTGCACTGCTATTGATAGCCTGTAGGTCAGCGAAACCCTCTTCATCTCACTCTAGAAAGGGATGGAATTTGATTGTGAATAAAGTGTCTCAGTGTTATGTGAACGTGTTATTTATTCATGCATCTCTGCCTGACTTCTGTGTTTACATTCCCATCTCTGGATGCATCCCATACCACAGCAGTGTGCTCACACAAACTCCTCAGTCTTTCTGCCAAACACAGATTCAGCAGACAAGTATAACCCTGAGAGAGGCTCTCAGAAGACTCTCTGACATTGCAGAGGAATTCATTAAACATGAGCGCAACACCAAAGAATGAGGGACTGGAAAGTCCTTTTAGGTGTCAAATCATCAAATGAATTAATACCACTTCAGATGATTGAGCATTGGAGGATACACAAACTTATTTTAAGGAAAAAGGGTTGCCCCATGTGTTTTCGATCAAAGGATAGCTTCAGAAATGTTTCGAGTCTGTCTTGAAGCAATACTTGGATGTTCTCAAGGACACTGAAAGATTTATTGTGCACTGTAACCTCACCTGTCCATTATGGCCATGAAGCCATATCAGGGCAATGTCTAAGCAATGAAACTATGTCTTGGCAACGTCAGTAAGTTGTTTCCTTCTATTTCCAGCTAACTGAAGCACTAATTCAAGGTGTATTTACCAAACCAATTCTTTTAACAGTGTGCACCTTTCCCTTAAGTCTTTATCTGACAACATGTTGCAAAATGAATGGCTGTCTCATAATCTTACATTTGGGACAACGTGATTAAAGACTTGTGTTTGCACTTTAATTGCCATGCAAAGACTCTGACTCACCTGCATGGATACAACAGTTTCCAGTTACCCTCATAGAACAAGGTTTCAGTCTGTGTGCATGTGTGTGTGGCATTGTGTCACTAGTGAGGGAAAGGTGAGGCAAGGTGGACAACTCATCCAAAACACACAGGTGATGCAAGTCCAGGTAAACATTTGTTCTTGTGCGCATGTGTCTTTATGTATGTGTCCGTTGAAACACAGCGATCTCCACGGCAGAAATATCTATTTTAACCTGCCAAAAACATTCATAAACACTGGTGCATTCATCCATTTGACAAATTAAGTTAATGTGGGTGTGGTGAACTTTGATAGTTTCGATGGCACTGAGGTGGGCCCATGAGCGTTTGTGGGTGACTATGGAAACAGAGTAAACACACAGGCAGATGGTTGGTCAGTGATAATTCACTAAGAGCTCAACTGAAGGACATGCTGGAATTTCATGGGTGTGGCAACATTTTTTCCCTCCACCTTTACAAGGGGGCAGGTCTCAGCTACTATTGGATGGATTGTCATGAAATTTGGAATAGACAATCATGTTCCCCTAAGAATGAATTGTCACATTGTCTTTGTTGATCCCCATGATCAGTTAAAAGTTTTAATTTTGCCAATACTTTCTCTTATGATCCAGTACTTGTAAAACTAATGGTATTCCCATCAGCAGTTTTCAGCTGTGGATCGTGATCTTTCGCATTCACCTGAAAAAATAAAATAAAATAAAATAAAAACCTTTGTAGGTTATGGCGACCACATGGAGAGCAATATGTCCGAACTTGGGGTTATAAATTACACTAAGGTTGTCGTTTTTTTATTCAACATTTGAACATCTGTCCGATCGTGGGGGGAAACGTTAACAATCGATCAATATGTCTAAAAAATGGATGCGTTGTAAGACCTCCTGGTCGAAAAGCAAAAGCCAAAACAGGCCATTTGAAGTAGTTCACGTGTATTCCAGCAGAGGGCGGTCTAAAACATCCCTGGTGGTGGTGGGGTGTGTGTTTGGGGGCCGTGGTTTGAATCCCTTTCGACTAATTGTGTCACTCTAAATCCTGGAATACACCTCAAGTATTTCAAAACTTTTAAGAGGACAATAAATAAAGAAAGAAAAATCTTAACAAATAGTGTTACCAAGTCTTACTGTGATTAATATGCTGATATTATGCTAACATAATAGCGACCATTTTCCCTCAAGTTTTGTGAAATGTTATGTTAATATTGTGGACACACACACACACACACACACACTCCTGGACTGCATTGCACATTGTAAACATTATCTTTACTTTATCCATTGCTCTAGATGTTCATAACTTGCCTGTAATATATTGTACATATGCTCTTGTTTAAATTCATAGCCATAGTTTTGAACAGTAATTTTATTCTGCTATCATGTAAATACCGTACGACTCCTTGCACTTCTGGTTAGAGGCTAACTGCATTTGGCTGCCTTGTACTTGTGACATGTGCAGTGACAATAATGTTGAATCGAATCTGAATCTTGTACACGCTCCATATATGGCGGTTTTAATTCACAGAGGTGTTGGGGTTCAGAGATGAACACGTTTTCAGTGTTAATATTACTGTAAGTGTCTCATACAGTAAATTCGTGCAGATGAACTAATGGGAGGAAGAAAGAAAAAGACTTGGAGAAGACATAGAGAATGCCCTGTTTTTAATTTGAACACAGATCTCACACAAACTTACAATGCCAGAATGATGTGAGATTGGGTGCTACTGCAAAGACAATACATTTTAAAAAGCAACACAGACTTGTTTTACTTGCTAAACTGACGGCCCACTGGTTTGAATAAAAGAAACACACACAGAATACTGTAGGATGAACTGAGTGTTGTACAATTAGCATGATTGATTACTATGACTGCGAATATAAAATCATCACCCCCCCACCCCCTGACGTATGTGTACTTTAGGATGAAGTGAGTGTAGCACTGTAAGCAAAATTGGTTAATATGATTGCAAATACAAAATCATTGACAGCAGGGGGGTGTAGTTATATCTCAGACTTCATCGTCTTTTTGATCCACTTGAGTTTATCATCTGAGAGAAAACTGTACACTCCAGGTTTTTTTATCAGTCCACATTTCTTTCCGAAAGAAGTGACTCCAACTAGCTCTTCGTTGCACAGCAGTGGACCTCCTGAGTCACCCTGTGGAGAAAACACACCTGATGGTCATTTCAGGGCAGTTCAGACACTGAAGGGTGGCAGTCTGTTTACTTCCTGCACAAAACAAAAAATAGAGTCAACTTACCCCACAGGTATCAGATTCCTTTTCACCATCTGAACCAGCACATACCATGTTATTGGTGATAACAGGGTTGTGGTTGTAATAGTCAGGTGAGTTGCATGTGTTTCTGTCGATGACAGTCACATTGACCGACCTCAGGACGTCTGACATCTTGTCGACATCTTTGTTAGTTTTCCCCCATCCAGCCACCAGACAAATGGTTCCAGCTTCTGGGTCCTTGCCGGTTTTACCCAACTTGAGCCATTTCACTGTCTTGGTTTTCTTTACTGGTCTTTTAAGCTGAAATTTTTCAAACAGAACAAAACTTACTGATGCTGGCTATTTTTACATTTGCATTTATACGTGAATTAATGGCTTGTTGGATTGCTGTTCTTGGATATGATATCCACCCATAAACTTTGAGTAGTATCAAGACATGTATAATATATTATAATAAGAGGTGCCAGTGAGACTTTCAGAAGCTGTTTTTGGAGAAATTGCAGCTGGGAAAAAGAAAGACAATATATAGGAAATGACAGTACTCAGTACAGCAACAAGAAATAAAAGTTTCTCCAGTTAGTGGAGAGAAAACATGGACTTGAGTTTTGATATTTTCCATGTTTGTTGGAGAATATAAAACAACTGCCAAACTGTGCACTGGCAGTTATTTAATTTGGTTTGGTTTGCATGGCATCTTTTTCTCCCCCTGAATAAACTAAAGGAGCAAATACTGATTTCAAACAAAAATCCAAAACTCCAAATATGTTTTTCAATCATCGTGAACCACAGCAGTATGCAGATTGTTCCATCTGTTCATCAAAGTTACCTTACCTTGAGCAACATGAGGTCATTGTCGTAAGGTATTGCATCATAACTGGGGTGAGGAAAACGCTTCTCAACCTCTTGTTTCTGCCTGAATTTCGATTCCTTTGCTGCAAAGGAGTGCACCCCGAGCGTCGCCGTCAGAATCCTGAAAGAGCAAACGATGCACAGGGTTGTTAGATTACAGTTCACATAACTAAAGGTTAACATGCTTGGAATGCATAAACTAATAATGATATCACAGTTGACTTATTATACTGTGATCTACATGATCTGTATAATATGGCCAAGATACAGGAAAATGGCCCATAGCGTTGTTTCCCCAGTGTCAGTCACTGTTGAGATTTCCTGTCTCAACAGACATTTGCTGACCAGGTTATATTTTCTATGAGCATGATAAGGAAATTAAAGTGTCTGTGAAGTTGCAAAAAAGTTGATCATGAAAGTACGAGGGAAAATGTTCACAACATTTCATTTATTTTTAGTTTTACAGAAATATCCAATTTTACAACACAATATCAGCTTGTAGTCACTGAGGTCACTGTCTTATCTCTCTCCCTATCTATCTGATCTCACATTTCTCCTTAATACTCTAACTCTTGGAAGATTTTGGGTAACCAGTACACAGTATGTTTCAAACTGTGCAGTGAAAGCAAACTTTACCTTCAATGCATAATTCTGAGTTTTAAGGAACATATGTATCATGATCTTACTCTTTACAGTGGGCAGCAGTCAGGACCCATGATGGATGAATTAGTATTCCTCCACAGAGCTCTCTTTCAGTCAGAAGCAGAGCCATGTATGGCAGTGAGTGGGGCCGCACTTCCTCTCCACCAATAATCTCAGAGCCATCACCTATGGCAAAAATTATTCAGACAGTTCATTTAAAAAGAAAAACCAAACATAACTCACCACTCTGCACCAGCTGCACTTTGATACTGAAAGACACCGGTGCTATTTCTTTTCATGTTGCACGTTTAACATTAATTCTTAAATATATTTCTCATCATGTTACTCACTTGACTGGACACTGAGGAGAATCACGCAGGAGAAAAAAACAGTCAACTGACTTGGGCGGAACATCTTCTGATTCTTCTGACCTCTCTCCGTGGTGTGATGATGCACTGAAACCCATCTCGATGGACACGCTGGTTTTTATGTGTTCAGTTCAGAGGAAGTGATCTGAAGATGAAAACGTGTGAGTCAGCACAATTGGACTCAAGCACTGACATTAGAACTGATGTGCACTATCTTCATTTCAAGGTCTGTTGGAATCACTCCAATCATTTCACGATCATTATCACCCGTTTTGTTCCCCGTTTCTTTATTTTACGTGCTGCAGTTCACAACATCAGGGTGCAGGCATGCCATTACTGTCGACTTCTTCAGCTTCACTTATGAGCGTTTTTATGTAACGTCATGCTATGATTCAGAGGGAAACAAGACAACTGGAGAAAAGTGAAACATCTGCTGTGAACCCAAGCAAGTCAGAGCGACGGTTCACTGCTGGAAGAACTGGTTGTTGTATTTGATCATGTTATCTTAAGTGAATATTGTGGAAAAAATCTTTTCCTAATAGATCGATACCTTTTCACTAAATATGACACGTCAGCTAATGGTTGATTAGCATAGCGTGTTAGCTTGTGGTACACAAATCCACCTCCCACCACCTCTGTAGCTAATTAACATGTTACTCCTTTTTTAGTTGATCAGTACAAAACCCCAAATATAAAACTGACATGCAACACAGCATGAAATAGCTATGACAAAACAACCACATGTGTTGTGTTGATAAGTGAGTGCTGGAGTTGCAGATCTTTCTATCTGTGGTCTGAGCCACATTAGCTGTTTCCAGTTTTAGATAAACCTATCTGATGCTTATCTGGGTCGAGGCTGCATCAGGTATTTGCTTATAGCATTACAAATATATTTAAACACTGCTGCAAAATTGAAAATTAGATAATACTGAATAATTCTTGGCCATATTGTCCCTGCGGCTTTTCCGTTATGCTGCTGCTTGGGTACAGTGGTGCTCTGAGCTAAATGCTAAACACCGGCATGCTAACATTCTCATAATGAAAATGCTAACGTGCTGAAGTTGAGAGGGAACAGTATCCAATGGTGTCCAATGGTCTTTGAGATATTTTACACAAGACAAGTGTCAACCTTGCAGTGAGACACTCCAGGGATCAACAAAGTCATCAGGGTTCATCCTCCAGACACCATGAATGATATAACTAAGCCCCGTAATTACAGTCACAATTTTGTCTTTCATTTTGTTTTAACAAGCAGCTGCCATTAACTACTCAGCAGTTCAGAAGTAGAAAAAACTTATATAATGTTGCACAATATTTCCTTTACATGTCCATGACAGAGAACATCCTAACCATAAGAGATTCCGCATCAGATTGGAGGGGGGCTTAATCTTTTATTTTAGGAAGTCCTCTTCACCACAGCATGAAAATTTTCAAACAGAACAAAACTTACTGATGCTGGCTATTTTTACATTTGCTTTTATACATGAATTAATGGCTCACTGGATTGCTGGTCTTGGATATGATATCCACCCATAAACTTTGAGTAGTATCAAGGTATGTATAAGATATTCTAATAAGAGGCGCTAGTGAGACTTTCGGCAGCTGTTTTAGAAGAAATTGCAGCTGGGAAAAAGAAAGACTGAATAGAAATGACAGCAATCTCGGAAACAAGAAACAAAAGTTTCTCCAATTACTTGGGAGAGAAGATGGACTTGAGTTTGGATATGTTCCATTTTGTAGTAGATGAAGATAACTGACAAACTGTACGCTGGCAGTTATTTGGTTTGGTTTGCATGGCATCTTCTTTTCCTCCTGAATAAACTAAAGGAGCAAATATTGATTTCAAACGAAAATTGCTCCAAATATGTTTTTCAATCATCGTGAACTACAGCAGTATGCAGATTGTTCCATCTGTTCATCAAAGTTACCTTACCTTGAGCAACATGAGGTCATTGTCATTGTCGTAAGGTGTTGCACCATAACTGGGGTGAGGAAAACGCTTCTCAACCTCTTGTTTCTGCGTGAATTTCGAATCCCTTGCTGCAAAGGAGTGCACCCCGAGCGTCGCCGTAAGAATCCTGAAAGAGCAAACGATGCACAGGGTTGTTAGATTACAGTTCACATAACTAAAGGTTAACATGCTTGGAGTGCATAAACTAATAATGATGTCACAGGTGACTTATTATACAGTGATCTTTATGATCTGTACAATAAGGCCAAGCTACAGAAACATGGCCCATAGCGTTGTTTCCCCAGTGTTAGTAAGTTTGAGACTTCACTGAGAGCTGATAAGTGTTGAGTGGAGGATTTACCCTCAAACAGAGCTGATATGAATGTGTGGTAGTTTTTGAAAGTGCAAAACTGACTGTCATGCATGTGTATAATGTTTTCTCCCAGAGTTGAATTTATACAAATGTAATTTTGCATTGATCTGCCTTCATATCTGATAGTATGTAAGGTTGCAGTCTCACAGAAATTATGTTTACATCCTTTTAAATTGCAACAGCAAAAATTTTGCAGGAAACCTGTTGCTTACCAGGTTATATTTTCTGTGACCATGATAAGGAAATCAAAGTGTCTGTGAAGTTGCAAAAATGTTTATACTAAAGGTATGAGGTGTGCATTGAAAGCAAATTTTACCTTGAATGCATAATTCTGAGATTTAAGGAACATATGTATCATGATCTTACTCTTTACAGTGGGCAGCGGTCAGGACCCATGATGGATCAATTAGTATCCCTCCACAGAGCTCTTTTTTAGTCAGAAGCAGAGCCATGTATGGCAGTGAGTGGGGCCGCACTTCTTTTCCACCAATAATCTCAGAGCCATCACCTATGGCAAAAATTATTCAGACAGTTCATTTAAAAATAAAAAACAAATAGCCACCAGTGCTATCAATTTAAATGTTGCACGCTTAACATTAATTACTGAAATATATTTCTCATCATGTTACTCACTTGACTGGACACTGAGGAGAATCACACAGGAGAAAAAAACAGTCAACTGACTTGGGCGGAACATCTTCTAATTCTTCTGACCTCTCTCCGTGGTGTGATGATGCACATCTGGATGCACATGCTGGTCTTTATGTGTTCAGCTCAGAGGAAGTGATCTGAAGGTGGAAATGTGGTCTGTGTGACTCGTTCCTCTCATTTACCAGTGATCATTACCCTTTTGTTCACATGCTGTGTGGTGGTCTGTGGTTTTTACGCTTTTTCGTGGGGTTGGGCCCACCGTGCAGAAGCTGCAAGTGGGTGCTGTTTCTGCAAGGCCACGTTATGATTCAGAGGAAAACAAGACTGCTCGAGAAAAATGAATCATGATTGATGATTTGAGCTAAATCCTAAACATCGGCGGGGGGGTATTGGAAGAACGGGATGCTGTATTTTATCATGTTATCTCAAGTGAATATTGTGGAAAATATTGTTCTGGTAAAAGAGTTGTATGAGATCGATACCATGCTCATGTCTTTTCACCAATACGTAGCTAGCACCTGGTTTAGCATAGCTTGTGAATTTGTTCAGTCATTAGTAAACAAATCCACCAACCAGTGCCTCCATGGGTTTCATAGTGCTATCAATGAAATTGTGATTATTATCTATCCTAGGATTTTTACATGTATTCTTTTACCCTAAATGACCCTGTGGTGTGAATCTGAAAATGACAAGTCTTACACGTGTAGGTTCAACTTAGCGTTTAATAGGCTTTCTGCAGAAGGGATCAGACTTGATGTGGAATATTCAAGCAGTCTGTAGGACTCTGATAAAGAGTGAAATGTGTGAGTCGCCCAGACAGGTATTTACTCAGCATCTTTACTGTGGGAACGTAAGGCTAGGTCGACGAGATTAAATGACAATAGGCACTAATTGTCTATGACCTTCCACAGAAACCCTCACGCTGTGGTGTGTGAAAATTATCTTAGTGCGAGAACAGGTCGGACTTTGTGGCGGAGCTGGCCCCGCACTGTGGGTTTGCTCGGAGGAGGGGACAGGAAGCGTGCAGGCTCTAACGCAGTTTGTACTACTGAGAAACTGAACGACATGTACGTGAACACGGGTTTAACACAGGTCTGACCGGAGGTTGACGTCATTCACCGTCCCGGCTGAGGGATGCTGATCGTAAACGTCCCAGATACGGAGGCTCTGGTCTGCTCCGGCTGAGAAAATCTGAGTGGCGTCAGTGTTCAGGGCCAAGTGCAGGACTCGATGAGAATGACCTGAAAAGAGCAGCATGACTGAACTTTAAAAAAAAAGATGAAACAGAGACTTGATGTCCACTTTTATCGAGAAACAGACAAACAAGTTATTTTCAGTCGATTCAAAAAACCACAACAACTTTTAAATCGGTGCACTACTTCACATATGAAAGATCTGCCAAAGTTACTGCATTTTGTTTGTAAAATAATTAGTTAGAAACTTAGTAATTAGTTAATTTAAACTGTTTATCTCACATTAGATATAGTTATGTCTTACATGTTTCATTCATAGTTTCACATTCACTGTAAGCCCATGACAGGAATGAGTCAGCACGCAAAGGCCATTAAATATGTCAGTGACAGATGACAGATAGCTGCAGCAGTGGTCCCAGCTATCAAAGCTAATATTATTCAGCACGTATAATGATGCAGAGCATTTATTCCCATGTGGGTGGTGGGATCTTTTTAAATCATGAATCATACTTCAGGCTCTCTGACCTGTGAACTGGTGGATTAGGTTGAGGGAGGGAAAGGCCCAGCTCCAACGTACGACTTGGTGATGAGGAAAGCCGTGACCCGTGACCAGATACCTCTTCTTTTCAGCCCATTGTAGAGAACAGATCTTCAGGTGGAATCATTGGAAGTTGTATATTTAGCCGATACACCATTGGGGGAAAAAACAACAACTTTGCTGTGATGGTAGGCGTAGGCACCTGTGAGTTTGTGCTGGCAGACATCACACAAGTCGTCGATCGCGCGTCCCAGATTCTCAGCTCTCCATCTTTCCACCCCCCTCCCGTGGCGATGGTGTCCCTCTGCCATGGACACCAACCCATCGCCTAGATAGGCGAACGCAAAGAACACACAAGCATGCACGCACAACGCTCAGCAGCTTCATTGATTGTTTAAAACAGCATCAGCTAACGGCATCTCACCAACCAGCATAATACTACTCCATGCTACTACATCAGCAAGTCGTTCAACACAGCGCATGTTTGTTTGCACTGAATCCACTGTATCACGGCTGACAGACCGGATCATGCAGGCCAATGTCTCCCTTTCCAAGTCCACTGACCTTCACAGCACTGGGCTGTTTCATTGTGGCCACCGGCCGTTTTGAGCTTGTGAGCCCTGCGACGTCACCATCCCATATACTGAGGAGGCCATCTGTGGTGCCGCTGGCCAGCCGCTCGTTTCCCGGTGACCACTGAAGGCTGCAGATCCCCCCTGTCTGAACAGCTGCACCCACCAGAGGTGCAGGAGCCCGGGGGTCGAGGTGATGGATACTTCCCAGAACAGAGCCGCTGTTAGATTGTGAGCACAGTTATTTTGCTGAGGGATTATGAACTATTAACGATTCAGCCATTGTCCTTAAATTGTTCCCGCTTTGGTGGAAGTTTATGAAGTTCAAAATAATATTGGAAGATTGCTTAAGTTTTTCTGTGTAATATGGTTCACATGCACACCCCAGTACCTGCTGAGTAACTGCTGTTTCCAGGAAAGCGCACCGACCCCAGAAGAGTGAGATGGTAGACGCCTCATGGTTTGCTTCTCAACATCCCACAACTAAAGAGTCAGAGAGGCAGAGACACCACAAACAGTCAGCCTGATGATTTACTTCCCCTTCAGAGAGCCCATTCACCACAACCCCCCGTACTCATTTGGCATTAATTTTATGTGAAACAACATGTTTTACGTGTTAACCTGTATCTCTCCTCGCTTTGTCCCAATGCAGAGAGCTCTGCCATCTGTGCTCCAGCACAGAGACGAGACGGACCAGTGGTGTCCCATTGGTGGACTCGGCTCCAAATATCCCGCAAAAGTACGAGTCTCTGAATTCCAGAGGTAAACAGAAGAGCCCAGTGCTAATGCAATTGTATCGTCACATCTGCAGTCGAGAACATTAGTGTCTGAAAAGGAAGAGATAGGACAAGAGGGAAGGACTACAGAAGCTATACAGTCCCTAACAAGTGTAATTTTGTTCTATTGGTAAAACTACTACCAAGGTCATGAGTTGTATTTTGCTGTTGGCCTGCTATGCCACTGAGCATTCATCAAAACAGCAGAATGAGGGGTTACAGAGTTTAAAAATACCTTCATCCCTCAAACAAAAAACCCCACACACTTAGATCATCACCCGATTTCTAAAACCCCCACAAAAAACAACTGCAGCTGTGGCCTTGAGTGGGTGACCAGTTGAGGTTCACATATCTTCTTTGTTCCTGTGAGATACTTGGAGCTTATGAATCAATTCAAAGTTATGAGTTATTATGGTCCACTTTAAGGACAATACAAAGGCAGATGAGTGCGATGGGGTGTTTTCGCACTTTTGTGCTGCATGTGTAAGTTCTTACAGTAGTCGTTCAGCAGTGACGGTGCTGCCAACTTCGTCGCTGACTTTCCCTGAAGTCTCACAGTGGGTTCTTCAATAACAGCAAAAGGCAGCAAATCACATCTTCTCTCATCAGAAACTGCAGTGGGAAATATTATAAACACTTGTTTCAGTGAATTGATGGTTATTGACTGTTGTGTCTGCTGAGGCCCCTGAGGCTAAGAGACAAAAACACTTCACAATACAGTATGGAAAGCTGTGTGTGTGTGTGTGTGTGTTGAAGTGCTGTAAGAATGCTGTACCAGTTTGTTGTGCATTGCCACGTTCCTGAACTCCAGCTCTCCAAATCCATCCCTGCATAAAAATGTAGTTATTGTTGTTAGATTTAGTCTTTTACAGAATTTTGTTTTACTTTCTCAAACATGTCTAATAATGAGACTTCACCAGACATTAGCATCAGCCATGAGCCACAGAGTTTCTGACATACCTTGTTTCATGTTTTTTGTGGCAAAATAATACTTAACTATTTTATTTATAGCTGGTGCCATTATATTTTGGTACAGGGGTGTTATTTATGTTGCTTATATCAAAGGATCTTGGAGCTTTGATGATTTCACATCAAGTGATCTTGAGCATGAAGAAACCACAGATACCCCCCCCCCAACTGTTTCTGTTTCATTTGTCCTATCTAACAGTTTTTTCAACATCTCAACCGGCAACCCGCAGAAGGAAATACCACCCACGCCCTCCAAGTTTGTTTTTTTATCTCAGCACAAAGTCAGTCTGCAGTGGTACAAGTATGAGCCCCCTAATCATAACCTGTTCTGGGGGATTTTCCACAGCAGGTTGCCCCCCAGCAGAGGTGGCATGTGGACTGTTCGGTGATGTGACAGCCCCGCAGTGGGACGCACCTCCCTCCGGTGTTGTCTCTAGGATTAAGAGACATGATTTCACAGAATAAAAACAATTTTTTTGACATCCAACACAAAACAGTAGTACATCTGCTGTGTCTCTATTTTCAGACATCTCGACTTAAAGGTAAAGACAACAAAGAATGGATGCATGAGAGTTGTTTTTTAATGGGAAATGTTACCTGCAAAGTTTTATTCAGCAGGGGCCAAAAGACCACTTCAAAGCCATATATTGTGTGATAAGCTATTGTTGGGCCTCTGGGTGCATCTTAAGTTATTTATGCAACTTAAAATAAAAACGTAGTTGATGTGTAGACTAGTGACAATCTGTGTGTTTATACAGCACAACTGTGGCAACTAGGAATACATGATTTAAGTTATTTTTTTTCAATAATGTATTTTTTTCTTTTCTTCCCTGCCCTTTTCAAAAAAAGGAAAGTAACCTCAAAGCTTGGTTTCTTGTAATTCTTTGGTATTGATGAGGTTTCTCATGCGTGTGAGATCAGAGTCAGTCTTCTATATATTCCTCTGTGATGTGCTGTTAAAATAATGTCTACCTTGCAGGTTCCCCCGTGGGACCCTCTGTGCAGCTTCATAGTGTCTCGGTGGAGAGTCCAGATCCAGTCTCTGACAGACCGCGTCGAACTCAAAGCTGTGCTGACGCTGCCGCTCAGTGGACAGAGGTGTGCTCACATCTGGACCGCTTGTGCCGCTCCGCCGGGTGAACCGCCTCCTGAAGCGCTTGTATGACACGTGATGAGCGTCGTTTTGTCCCTGAGAAGACAACAAGGCAATACACAAACTACAGTAAGACTCAGTAGTCTCTGAATACTGATAACGGACATAAAGTCTATACTTGAAAACATCATGACTTCGCTCGCGTCAAGAGAGCCGTATAAATACAAAGAACTTCCGGTCAATACTTTCAAAACAAAAGCATTGGTCTTAAGATACGACCCTTCTTTATGATATCAGTGAATATCCAACATATTATACCGTGTGATATTTTCATTTTGGTGAATCTTCTGATATTTTTTTACAATTACTTGATAAACATTCTGTCGATGAAATGCAAGACAAAATTGTTCTTTAGTACTATTTCAGTACATTTCCCCCCGAGTCTACGATGATGTCCTCAAATGTTATATCATGTAAAAGAAAGGGAAGCATCAAAGCCTCACATTTAAGCGATTTTTAAAAAAATGGGTAAAAAATATCATTCTGTTATCAGGATTGTTACAGTTATCACTGTTTATATTAGTCTCGATGGACTAATGTTCATCAATGGAATTTAATATCATGTAATATTACTAATATTGTATTGTTAAAACTGAATGTAATTGTGCATAACGGCTATAGTTTGTTTTCATGCTGATGATACACAGGCTTTAATGTGTTCTCACTACAAATTGTACTTGTTGTTGTTGTTGTTGTTGTCTAATTGTATTGAGTGAGGGACACGACATTATAGTCACAGCGATAATCTTTTTGTTAATGAGGTTTAGGTTTAGGTAGAAAGTACCTTTAATACTAACATCAGATGTCCATTTGTTCCTCTAATTAGATCTAATGACTCTTAATGCGTGTATCAGCGCACAGCTTCCGGTTTGTCCTGTTTTTCTTCCGCAGGTTTAACGCAGCTCCCTCCTCCGGGCCGACCCAAAACTTTCGGCAGGAGCGCCCCCAGCACACACACCGACCACGGTCTGTTCTTCCCCCTCCAAGATGGAGGCCTTAGGGGGCTACCCTGCCAAGTCCTCCAGCCCAAAAGCTAAAAGGTTGACAGTGCTGCTGAGCATGACGGTCGGTGTCGGCTGTTTGTTTCTCCTGCAGACGCAGCTGGTGAAGCCGAGGAAACCGAAGGATTTTTACTCTTTCGAGGTCAAAGACGCGAAGGGGAAGACGGTTTCCCTGGAGAAGTACCGAGGAAAAGTAGGTCCACATCATCACCAGTTGGTTTACTTGTGCAGGCCTTTGTCCGAGTTATCATCTGTGTGTGGAATTAGGGTTTCAACGCATAAAACGCATTTATTAAAGCATCTTTAAAATACACACACATCCCGTTTTCTCCTTCTGTGCAGGCGTCTCTGGTTGTAAACGTGGCGAGTCACAGCGAGCAGACGGAGGCGAACTACAGGTCTCTGCAGGAGCTCCACCGGGAGCTGGGCACCTCTCACTTTAACGTCCTGGCCTTCCCCTGCGGCCAGTTCGGGGACACCGAGACCGGGACCAGCCGGGACATCGAGGCTTTCGCAAAGTCCACCTACAGTGTTACTTTCCCCTTCTTCAGCAAGATCAAAATAATGGGCTCGGAGGCGGAACCAGCCTTCAAATTCCTCACAGGTTGGTCAGAAATGCACCATATTTTATACTAATCCGTGACTGGAAAAATACAGCAACACTGTGTTTAAAAGTCCATATGTGCAGTTCCTTTAAGTTACAACAATGACTACTGATTTCATGGCTACACTGAGGTTGCTGAATTATGTTTAGAGACCGAGATTAGAGACAGAGATTTGTAAATAGTGTTTGTAATGAAATATTAGTTGCATTCTCGAATCTTTAGCCAGCGAACGCTTGATATTTCACTTAATAAAGAAACTTTTTATATGTAAGTTCTGCCTTCTATTTCCTACCTGCCAAAATACACATTTATACTTTCTCGAAAAAAACAAACCTATAAACTCGTAGTTATGTAGATCGGAATTAATGATTGCCCTGTCATTTGTTCGAGAATAGTTAAGTTAATATGTATGACATGCACTGGAAAGAACACACGGAAAACAAGTCTGTGAAATCCTGATGTTATTGGAAAGTAAAATGTGGTAATTATTTACACGTAAAGTTCTCTCGATCCAGCGTTTGGTTTGTCCATTCTGGGCTACTGTAGAAACATGGCGACTCTCTGTGAAGAAAGAGAACCCGCTCCCAATGTGGAGATAAGAAGGGCTCTTCTGAACTAAGGAAAACACAACGATTCATAGTTTCAGGTGATTATACACTAATGAAAAATTAATTAACGTAATATTTCCACTTCTGCCAATGGAGTCCCCTTAATCCTCCATACTTCCGACTTCCTACATACCTACTTCTGATGTGACATCTCAGTTTAGCTAATAATAGCTCTTCTTAAATAACAATGCTTTTTATGATACTGAAGCATCTTTGATTTTTGCATTAATGTGATTAGATCAATTCAGCCATAACATTAATAAGTATATTTCTCAATTTAAGCTGCACTGTATATATGGTATAATCTGTTATCTTTTTTAGATTCTGTGCAGAAAACTCCAAAGTGGAACTTCTGGAAATTTCTAGTGAATCCAGAGGGGAAAGTAATTCGCTTCTGGCGAGCCGATGAGCCCATGGAAAGCATTCGAGAAGAGGCCACGATGCTGGTGCGAGAAATCATCCTCAAGAAACGGGTGGAGCTATGATGCCGTGCTGTGCCTTGTGTGTTTCCTGTTGCTCTGACAGGCAGGAATGACACGTGGTGGACTGTGAACTGTTAACAGTGAGCGTGGTGCGGGCATCGTCTCGTTTGCAACACATGCAAGATAAAAAGATCCACAAAGTTTTGGCCATGGCGGCAAATGAAAGTCAAGCAAGGCTGAATGTGTGTGCATGAGTTTGTCTGTGTGAGTTAGGGACCATCCTGTTGTTGATAATGACAATGCTGATGAACATTCCTCATATTAATGGCCACTGCTGCGGCTGAAGGATTGTCTGAATTGTTACACGTTTAGTTTGGCTTTAGCCTGTACTATGTCTGTACTTTCTAATGTTTACATTCAAATCCATTTCTGAAGGTGAAGCATACCATTTTAGGCCGTTTTGACTGATTTTAGCCCAGAAATTTGTGCAACAGCAACCAAGCAATAAAATTGTTTCATAATAATTTGATTAAGTGAATGAGCCCAGGATCTTTTTATCTTTTAAAAACAAGAAAAATGTTAATCAACATGAACTTTTGCAACTTATTTGTGCTGATATTCTACATTTTATAGTTGTTTTTTCTAACATAATTTACAACTGTCATTTCAGTGTCCTTGGAAAAGGTAGGTCACCTCTCAGTCTATTTCAAAAACTGATGAATGGTTTGTCCCTGAACAATTGCTCTTTAATCAGATGTAAAAAAAAAAAAAAAAGTGCCCTGTATTCCAACGTCACTGTTTTTAACCGATAGAAGTGGATGTTAATTGCGTGCAATTGCATGTCCCCCGGGGTTGCTGGTGTGGATTTAGGTGGGCAGTTGGAGGGCAGCAGCAGGTAAGCTGGCACACACACATGATCAACCAGCTAACAAGACACTGCCTACCAGCCACCCACCACAAGAGTGTCGAAAACAGTGCAAAATCTGGTGATATTATGTTTCTAAATCATTTTATTTTCCGTCTTTGGGATGGCAGAAGCTAGTTGGACAGTCCCTATTAGAAGGAAAATAATCCTTATTCTGTCCTGTATCTACACAGTTCCCAGTTTGGGAATCAGGATGCTTGTATATCTTGATCCCTCAACATTTGTGACACAAGTTTGCAGGTGTGCAGGGAGCAACTGTAGTCAAACATCACTGTTTAGGCAGCAGAGCAGTGTGAGCTGTCACAGGAAACGTCAGCTAACATTACACTGCCTCCCAACCAGTCACACCTCGCATGACACCCGCTGTAAATGCAAATGCATGGGTTTGACTTTGTCGAGCTGGATGTTTTATTGTGGTGATACGTTTTTGTCAGTCACTGTCCACTTTTTTTATTGTACAGGTGAATGCAGTGGAATAAGTGTCGACTCTTAAGAGGTCAGTTGGTAAGCAGCAGTGAGGAGTGCAGCTGGCGGCTGTCAGTCGGATAGCACAGCCAGCAGCGGTACACTGCCACACTGTTACCACCAGCTCAGAAGCAGACTCAATAAGGTCAGTTTTGTCCTATGCTTTTTAATATATATATATATCCCCCTCTTACCTCGAAGGGATAAAGCCTCCTCGTCACTACAAACTCTCTGAACATTTCCCTCATGTTGTCCTGGTCACAAAAACAAACAAAACATTCAGTCAAGGTGATGCCTGTTATCATAAGGAACATTGTCACAAAAGTGGAATTTCTATTTTCAAGCTAATTGTTTAGCAAGTTCAGGATTATCCTAATAAATTGTTGTCATATGCTGTGGTAAACAAATTTTAAAGCAAAGAGGAACAGTCATGTGTTTGGAGTTTGAAGTGGTTGCCTGGTAGCAGCAGTAGCAGCAACAGCTCATAAGTGAAGCAGGGAAATATCTACCACTGTAATTTCATATTGTAGAAGAAAAAAAACCCTCACCCAGTCATTTGGATTTTGTGCTCCTCCTTTCATTTGGACCTCCAGTTGTTAGCTTCAGACGCATCTTCAGTTCCCAAGAATCCATCTCCTTCGCTCTCAGTCTGGTTTGAGTAGGTTGACCGGGCCATGCCTGGTGCACCTGTTGTCTCCTCTCCAGGAGGAGCTCCTAAATACTCTCCCCGGGCGGACGGTGGAGCGGGAAGCACCGTCCTCTGCTCTGCTATTGGCAGGTTTTTTTCAGTTAAGTAGGCTGCTCCTTTTCAGGGATTCCCTCTGCGTCCTGGTTTCTCCTGGAAACAAAAAGACACAGTTTAAAAAAGAGCATTTCGGTAATGTTTAAAGGTGGAGGCGGTAACTTGTTATCAGTTAATAACCCAGACGGACACGTTTGTTTGACAGTTTGTTATATACCCCCACCAGATCAGGCCCAAACCTATTATCTGTTCTATATGTTTGGCTGAACAGATAATTATTCTAAAAGCATTAATGATTAATGATCAGCTACTGGGAAAGTCTGGGGGAAGCTTATGCAGCAATTTTCAAACAGGCAATTTAAATCGTGTGTTAAGAATTTAAAAAGGGAATAAGAAGAAAAATATTAACTTCTTCAACAACAATAATAAATGGATCAATTAATAATAATAACAACGACGAGAATAATAATTACGATGTTTCAAACCCCGTCCAAATTATAGCCTACAAAGGTTTAGCAAACGACCTGAAGTTAAAAAAAGACTCTCGGGTTTATGCTTATTTATGTCTATTTTGTTTTATGTCATTTGATTCATGTTAAGTATACACCTAACTACTATAAAGTAAAATAATGGCAACATTTCAGTGCATTTTCATGATGATAATCAGCAAACGCAACAACACCATAAAATAAATAACATTATTTATTGATATTTTTGCATCATCTCTAATAACTATATGGTAGAGTTGCTGTCAGGTCACCTGTACCCGCTTCTCTCTGACGCGCCGTGCGCCCGCGGGCCACACAGTTTTAATGAGGAGCTGCTCTGGCGCTAAGTGGGCAGAACGGCGCGAGCGGGCGCACGTTCTCGCCACCTGCCACCTCCATATGCGCTCGCACTGTGCGCGCGAGCCTGCCTGCCACAGCGCGACAGGTGCCTGCTCTCAATGACACTGAACAGAGTGGTTCCATCAGTGGGCACCAGCAGGCGGCCATGTTCCCCCGCAGCCGTGTAAAAAGCCTCCAACCTCCAGTTTATCCATTATCCACAAAGATCATGGCATTTATGTATAACCCTCAGGGGCCATATATCCATCATTAGAGGTAAATACACAACACACATGTGTTAATAAATATGCCTATTAATGCAAATTAGTGTGTGCCTCTGTGTTTGAAGTTTTTATTTTTAATTTTAGGCTGCTCTATTGTTTTCCTCATTTAATCAAGGTACTGACGTATGCTTTAAAGTGCAGGCTACTACTTTGATAACACGTCACTTGCTCAGGAAAAAGGATTAAATAAAATTCCTAACTTTGCCCAGAGGCCTGCACCTTCTGCCCACCCCCGTCAACTTCCCTCCACAGGCAAAATAAATGACTTTTTTCCTCCCCTTTTTGTTATATCTCACTCCTCTTTCCCGCGGGACTCTGTCTGGTTTGTAGCCTCCATCTAGGTTTGGCTTTCGTCACCTTAGAGACTCATTGTGTCTGTATTTTCCTTTCCCCTCCCGAACTGTCCCCCCTGCAGTTTGGCGGTAGCTTAACCGGTCAAATGTGTCACAGCCAGCTTAAACAAAGCCGTGCCTGCTCATTGACAAACGGATTTGTTTGCGGTAAAAGTGGCTGAAGGCGCGCCTGGGTGCCGAGTTGAGCCGACCTGAAGGTTTGAGCGGTTGTGTGAGCGGCTGGGGCTTGACAACAAGCGTCCTGTTTGCTTTACGTTGGCAGCAGCAATTTAAAGTGTTAACGGTGACCCAGTGTTTGGTCAGATATGACACATACAGATGTAAAGTGCATGCGAAACGTGTCTAAATTCTGCAGCTCTGCAGACGTTGCATTCGTTCTTCTAATATACAAAATTAATTTGGTCTACTTGATGATTTCATGTTCTTAATAGATGATCAAGATGTAGTAGTAATATAGTTTAGTAGTTTTATGTCTTCTTGGTCTCTGTAATAATTACCCATTTTGTGTCTCTCTGTCCCATTTTAGTAATTTTTTTTTTTTTTTTTTTTTTTTTTTTTTTTTTAGTCCTTTATGGTCGTTTTGTGTTGTGTATTGTCTCTTTCTGTTGGTATAGTCTCATTTCTTTGGTCCAATAATTTGACATATTGCATATTATTAATATCAGAAGACCTTAGAACATCCTTTAAGGCCTTTGGTAATAATACAGGATGCATAGCCTGATCGATCACACTTTTAAAATTTTTGACGTATATGATCATCACTCATGCACACACTGTGAGACTAAATATCTTCTCTCAATACCATCAAAAACAATGAACGATACATAATTTGTACTGCTACGCAATGATGATCATAATATAAATCCAGCTGTTCACAATCCAACTTGTTTTTTACAAAATCCTAAAATTCCTGTGATGCATCCTTCTGTGATCTTAAAATGAGATGTCAGGCAGACTCCCATCTCACTATCAAGTTTTACTTATCTTCATCTGCATTGTTACGACATGACAGCAGCAGCAGCAGCAGCACTGAAAATCATTCCAGGGCTGCAGCGATGCCTTCAGTGTTCTAAAGTAAACAGGTTTTGGGGAGTTTAAACAGGTGTCTGAATTGAAGTGCAACATTGTCCTACAGACAACTCTGCCTCACACAAACTTTTTTTTTCTTTTCTTATTTACAGCTAAAGCCCACAACAGTGAAGTGAAAGGAAGATACCGTCACAGGTGCCCACAGGTCAGAAGGTCACATCCTCTTAAGATAAGTTAATCTCTTCTTCTTTTGATTTCCTCATCTTTTTTTAAAAAATGATTATCCAGATTTTAAAAATACAATATTTTGGGGAAAGATGTGACAGTGTTAACACAAAGAATCTTTTCCCACTGAAGAATACTATTTAGCTAAACCAGCACAGACCAATAGGTCATACAAACTGGTGCAATTTCAATTTTGAAATGGGAGGATATAAACAAGGATATTGGCTGCAATACATCATGTCCTTTTCCAAGACCACACAGTCACTCAGACAGAGACAAAGGGAAGGAAGTCCCTGTTTCTTGAAGAGGGTCATGGGGTCACATTTGTTTCACTGCTCAAACAAGGAGAACAGTTTCTTTCCATTTGTTTAAATGTTTAATGTAAGTGTTCTTTCCATTTAAAACAAACTCTCCAGGTCAGATTTATGAAACATAACTTTTATTCCCCAAAAATAATTTCCATTTTTGTAGACGAAAACATGTGAGGTAAGGTACAAAACTCAACATGACATTGAGGCATGTAAACAGAAACACAATGTAAACAACAGCCTGGGCAGTATTATTTCCTTTGTTAAGAACCACCTCTGGCTGATTAGCTCAGAAGCTACCTGAGGAAGGCATAATTTAATGATTTACAGATATCACCATAGATTATTGGTTAAGCATTTACAGCCGCTGCCCACCTACACTTCCTTCCAGCCTTGAATAGAGTTAAGGCACCTTCACATCACTAATTAGAAGCACATAACAGATCAAATTTTGCATTTGTTTACTGTGGTTTCAGCTGTGGTCGGGAACCCAGCGAAAGCGGTATCCACCTTCCTGAGTCCTTGAGGTAAAGGAACGTCCATTAGGAAAGACCCGAGTCTTTATGGTGCAGTGTTCTCTAATAGAAGTTCGGAAAGATGAGACAATCTCTCCAGCCTCCGCTCCTTCAGTCTCAATGCTGCTGTCTTTGCAAACAGAAGTCTGTAGGCCTGAGAATGTGCCGAACATGCGTATCGTCTCGGACTCCTGCTGCATTCTTGTTCCAGTGGAGGTGCTGTGCAGGACAGCATTGCAGCGTGTGCTGATGTCCCTCAGCATGTCCTCCACTGAGTCTGAAGATTCTGTTTCGTATCCTTCATCTAGTCGCTGTCGCTTGCAGGGACTCAGTGAAGTTTTACCACCACAAGGTAGCACTGGTTCTCCTATGCTTTGATCTCTGACTGTCATCAATTTCTAAAGGAAAAAAGAAGGTTGAAGTACAAGACCACCAGAAATAAGCATTAGATGTAAGTAAGACAATAAGAGGTCATAGTATCCAGGATGAAAGTGTGTAAATAATCTATATGTCTATATCTACGCTCGTCTCAGCCTTGTACTCACTTCAAGCACAGAGGCCAGATGCTTTGCTCGACTGGCCAGCTGCCGGAGATGAAGGTTTCTGTCCTGGAGGGAGTCAATCTGTTCCTGTTGTTTGTGAAGAGTCTCATGGAGCTGCAGATGCAACAAAGCAACATCTGTCTTAGGACGCCTCCCTTTACCCTGACAAATCATTATTTAGAATCTAAACTGGGTTTAAATAAGAAAAAACTTTTAGGTTTAGCATAATTTTGGAGAGGTAAGTCTTGAAACAACAGAGGTGCTATGAGTGAGTCAATGAAAGGGGTCAATCAATTTGGCAAAAGTCATCAGCAGGGCTGTGTAACTCATTATTTAACTATAGGCATAATCTAGATCCATCACAAATCACATATTAATATTGCCTTATCATCGAGTCCAGTTAGAAAAGACACTTAGAAAACTCAGTAAAGATTTACCTGATCATTGACTTCCATAGAATGTCCCAGTGCCCTGCCATGACACTGGGCCATGTCTTTCCAGAGAGCTCCATCCTGGGCAGGTGGATTGCCTGCTTCTGTGAATGAGTTAATAAGACTGTCCTCTGGAGAGAAGTCTGGCTGGGGGGTGAGGGGGGGTATGAAACATCCCTGAAATGGCACCAGTTCAGCTGGTGACAGACTGCTCTCCAGTGTGGTGGGAGAATCTGACAGAAGAGACATACACCCAGGGATTCAGCCAACATGACTTCAGAGTCTCTCCTCAGGTGACGATGATAACCATACAGTAGTGGCATGCACAGCATACACAATCAATCCTGGATTTTAAATGTAGCCTCTCTATACACAGTAGAAGTGTTGGTTTGCTCACCTGCCATGAAATCCAGGGCATACTCTCCAAAGTCTTGGTCATCTGCCTCAGATCCATTCACCTGTGGAGGAATAAAACAGATGATTAACACGTTTATTGAGTTACAGTATTTAGAAATAATCAGTCTATGAAGTAAACATTTCTACCTGAAAAAAATCCCACCAAACATTGTAGTGGGGGTTTATGGCAGAGTATATCTCGGTGGTCATTTCAGTGAGTGTGCAAAAGCTTAATGCGTAATGGGCGCACGGTGATCTGTGCCAAAGAGGCTGTTTGTGGACAAAACTGGTGAGGTCTAGCCAATTAGATGGTAGCATTCGTGTCATGAGTAAACGACAATGCCATTCGTGCAAGATTCCAGCACATCATGTCAAACATTAACAGGGAGTGATGCAGAACTGCCAACAGATTTTATTTTCCTCTCTTAGATGTGAAATGTTGGAAATGCGTGGATTCACGCGGGGAATGGGGATGTACAGTGACATAAGATGCATTAATAAAAATAAGACGAGGTTTTTGCCTCACCTGAGAGACCTCCCTCACTTCAGAAGCGCGGTCGTCCAAATCTTCCCATGCAATTGTTGAAAAAGCTGCAACGCAAGAAAAACTATGACTGAGGGATTTGACCATCCGGAATTCATTTTTTTACGCGTGCTTTCTGTTTTCCTTACAGACATTAGTGCATGAAGTTTAACCGTGATGTCAGATATACATGTACCTTGTTCAATAACGCAGGGGAGCTCAACATACACAGTGACCGGACTGCTGCTCCGTGGCACCAGCGCTTTATCCTACAGGTAGGACGTATTTTAATAACGATACAGATCTGTGTTGTGAGCGTCATACCGGATATAAATAGTGCATACCTTGTTGTTTGCTGCAGCTCTTGTCCCAAGTTGGGTCATTTGGTTGTGGCAGATAGCACCAAACGCTTTCCTGTCTCTGGGCACCTTCATCGGTCCGGCTCAGACTGCAGAACTGAGTGGACATGATTTGGTGTAGAGTTGATATAGTCGACGTTCTCCCGGTTTGCTTCTCTTCGTGCCGCGGTTTCATACTTTTGGCCCAATCACATGCACTTATTTGGTCTCCAGGGAGCAACGGCGTCCTCGGAGATTAAAATTGGTGCAGCCTAACGGTTTTCTGGGCTGAAGTGTAAAGTGGTACCGCGCATATCGGCGCCTTTGCAGCAGGTGTTCACTGCTTCAGATTTGCCCTCCCTCGGCCTGCCTGCGGCCAAATATTCCCTGCCAAAGGCGCGCGTACAGCCTGCCATGCCTCTCCAACCGTGTCTATGTTTTGTTAGTCCATTCAGTTTGTGAAGACTGATGAGAACTTATAAAACCACGGATAAACAAGTGACTTTATTGCTTCCAGAATGACGCGAGGCATTTCATGTATTTGTTAATTGATAATGATTATATAATTGAGACTCTTCGTCATTTGTTTATTTCGTTTATTAAATATATTCGGTGAATCATTTCTATCCAAATGTGCGTAAACTATGTACCTTAGGTCAATGCCTGTTTCCACATTTAAATAGAAGTGCAAAAGGAAAAGGGCAATTACAGCAGACAGCTCGGTAAACACTCGTGACAAATGCCTCTTTCGTAAACAAACAAGAGTGTGTCCACTCGGCCCTTCACGCTGAATGCACCTGTGTGGTCAACACCGTGTCAGCAGGTCGAGATGCCACGCGTAATGGATTATCAGATAAAGCCCCTAGATTGACCATGCAGGCTATGTTGGCACAGTTTAGTTTGAAACAACGCAGTCTGTGATGCAATGTTAAATAAAAACACGGTTAAATTGGCCTCTAGGCAAACAACCACAATAGCCTGAAATCCACAAGAATCAGCCACACAGATTTTTTTTCATTTATCCCCGAAGTGGGCCCCTATACAGCCTCACAGTTACACCACTTACTGTAGAGTAGTGTGTGAGATTTCTGCCTCTATTAAGGATGGACTATCTATTTGTACTTTTCAACAACAATCAGTCATTTATGTCAAAATGAGTGCAGGGATGTCATGATTCCCTGTCACACTCACTTCAGGGGTCACACCAGCTGAAATGAATGTCACATTTCTTCACCAATTCAGAGACCAAGACACATTCATTCACTGATCATTTATTTCAAAGTATCAATCATGACAACACATTTTTCAGGTCCTTCATTAAGGGGTTATAACAGTCACATAATTCATACACCTGCTGCAGGTCAGTGCATATATGGTAAATAATGATTTTGATTTGAAATTAATTAAAAATTGAAATATGAATACCTTTCAATGATAAACAACAGCATACAATCAATAAATACAAAACAGTGATGCTAAACATTCAGTGGCTGGTATCAAGTATATGACCGATTGTTTGTGAGATATACAGTATGTGAGGTGCAGTGGACAGGCCTGGATGAATCCCAGACTTTACTGCTGAAAATCCCCTACACCTCAACACACTATATGGTCTTTTATGTCCACACTTATGTGTAACCCCCCCCCCCCAAAAAAAAAAAAAGAAAAAAAAAAACCACAAAAAACAAAAACAAATTGGGTTTTTGCTAACATGTGTGCAGTGACACATTTCAGTCACATAGAGGACATCATTTCCAATGTCTCCTGGTTTAATGACACCAGCAGCTTCAGGTTGTCTTTGCATTCCTGGGCAAGATTGAGGTTATAGCTCCCCTGACCTACAGGCAGGAAGAGGCCCTTCACTATTAAAGAGTTGCCCTCAGGGCTCTCAGATTGTTGGGCAGGATCTGCAGAACTGTCCTGCCAGTATTCCTGTGTCTGGACAGTTGCATGCTCAACAAGCCCTTGTTCAGTAATGAGTAACTCTCTGGCTAGCCTCAGTGCACAGCTAGCAGTTAGGGACGGTGGGTATTTGTTGAAAGAATAGTCTGCTAGACTGAGCTCACACACCTTCCGTGCAAGGTTGCTGCACTGCCTGGGCCTTTTTGTGTCTGGATTTGTTCTGGCAAACCTTTTGCCACCCATGTCCTCAGTCACAAGTTGCGCTGCCTTGGTACAGTTGGTGTAATAGTCCAGGAAAAAGGCCAGGGTGGGTGCAGCAAGGTAGAAGTTGAGGCGGAGGAGGATGAGGCACTCCAGATTGCAGAGCTGCTCCTTGGTGAAGGCATCGCAGCACAGTGACAAGAGATGGCTGATCCGTGGTGAGCAGACCTCCACCTTGGTGACACAGAGAAAGGGGAATGAGTTTTACTAAATGAAATCCAAACTGTCTCGTCCTCAAGCATTAACCTTGCTCAGAGACGCACCTGTTTGGAGGCCAGAAGAAGTGCTGTGACACCCAGGAGCTGGAAGCAGTCAGAAGCCACCGCTGTCGATGCCAGGAACCTGTCCATGATGTTCACTGTCAAGCAGCAGCACTCAAAGGACAGGTGGAAGTGTTTGTGTACAGAGATGAGCCAGCTGACAAGCTTACACCGTGCCTCTGCATTCAGCTGCAAGTAAATCAAATCCATATATGCAATGTTAAATACACTTTTTTAAATAAACATTTTAGTGACTTTTACATGCATAGAGATACATATATAACCTTTTCCTGCAGCCTGCTATTGGCCTTTATAGCAGCATCTCACAAATATTACTACGTCAGTGATCCCAAAATTACATACATTCACTGTGCTTCCTGAGCAATAGCAAGATCTTTGTCATTTGCAGTAGACTGCTGAATTTTACTGGCAGCACGTCAACAGATTTTGAGAAGCAAATCTGTATGATTAGTTATTAAAAGCGTCATGGTTTCAACACCATGTTGAATTAAAAAATAATATTATATTCCAGATGTTGTTAGTGTAACAGGTGAAAGGCTGGCTACATTTTGATTACAATAAGTTTGAAAATCATACAAACATACATATTTTCATATTGCGTAATCTGCTTTTTTTTTAAAAGTGTCTCATAACCTACTTGTGGCTGATGTGCCAAACTTTTGCAGGGATAAAACTGCGCCTCTTTCTCCCTCTGGACGTTGTAACCGATGTCTCCGTACTGAAGGTACCAGCTCGACAGCTGTTCTGCAGGAGGCTCCGGTTCATCCAAACGGAGCGGGGAGACGTTGGTCCGAGCTGGGGATGGAATCGGGGAGGATCCCAAGTCCTCCTCGAAGCCGGAGTCACTCAGTTTGGACATGAGCTTCTGTTTTCTGTGCCTGGCCGTCTGCCGCTGTTGAGTCGGTGTGAGCGCCTCCGCTGGGGGAGATGCGGTGTTCGTCCGTCTCCGCTTGTACACAGCCGTTGACACCATCTCCACTTATTTCTCGCAGATGCCCGTTAACAAATCCACTAGTTGTGTGTTACCGAGGCCAGGTCACACTGGCTTTGGGATGGTGAAGGGAGTTCCGCCAGGTGACTTCAGGTTTCCCGGGGTCTTCCCCGCTCTTACCGCATCTTTCCCCCGTCGCTCCGGGCAACCGAGGCTAAACAATCACTTGTCCCAAGTAGGAATTAATTATTCTGAGCCATATGTTGTAGCCTGCTGTCTTTGGGCCTGGTTAATAATAGTAATAATACTAATAATTGTATCTTCCTGAAAAGCAAAAAGAATGAAATAATTATATTTCCACATGAAATGTGCCCTAATGTTTCTCAGGAAACGCGATTCTCACTTCGTGCTACAGTGTATTTGGCTACATTTTACATGGTTGCCTATAGTTTGTGAAGCTGCTGTTTGTTTTCACGTGTACATTTCACATAACTCAAAGCCGTATGTGCCTACGTGAAATGGTGTTGCAGTAGCACCTACAAAAAAAATACACACGTGAAATGATGATGCACCAAAACATTACTTTTATTAATTTACAAAAAATATTGTTTGCACGGCTATATTATTATTATGATTATTATTATTATTATTATTATTATTATTATTATTATTATCATCATCATCATCATCATTATTATTATTGATGTTTTATGGGAACATGAACGTCTCAAAATAGCAACAGCACCGGCGACGGGTGACGTTATGTCATTGTTTAATTTCGGATAGCTTCAGTTTTAGTTTTAAAACTTTCCTCGGTTGACTTTGTTTCGCATCGTTCCCTAGCTGCAGTTCATAATACTGTTATGATATCTTATGCTGTCCAGTGTTATAAAAAGGAACCTGTCCTGCTTTGCGGTGGGCGGAACTTTAACGCTGACGGCTACAAAACAACATAGACACTCCGGACTTCACCTTTCAAACTCCAGTGCAAGAGCAACGGTCATGCCAAGTCAGACCTAAACAAGGCTTCAAGTATGCACTCCGCGCACCTACAAAAGGTATTTTAATTACTCTTATGTAATGGATAATTATCACTGACATTTAAGAAGTGGCTGCCTGTATCGCAGCGGCAAGTTGAACAGCTTGGCAAACGTAGAACAGACAGTCACGTTAGCTGCTGCTAGCTGGGGAAGCTAGACGATAGGGGTCGGGACGTTAGCTAATAAGCTAAATAGAGACATTAGCTAGGCTATACATGGCAGGTTCGCCAAGGTTACCAGTTTGTGGACGTTGTATTAGCTGCTCGAGCAAGAGAAAGAAGAAGTAACGTCAAAGGAACACCAGACTGCAAAAGATAGCAAGCTAGCTAGCTTAAGCTAACACCGTGCCATAACAAAGTCAGCTAACGTTGGGTCTGGTGGCTAACGTTACAGTTAGCCAGGTAACTTGAGTCGTTGAATAACCTTAACACTCGAACACGTACACAGTCAATGTAAGTAACCTAACGTGTATGTTGTATCAGTGGTACTTGTGGTAACATAAGGATCACCGATTTCGATTTAAACTTAACGATCAACGTTCATTGCTAACAACTCGTTTATCAGTAAACCTCTGTTTGCTTGTGCCAAGCAACTAAATGTTAGATGATGCGACATGACACACTTCACGTATCTGTTGGCTCAACGTTCTTCTGAGGTAAAATTTTGGTTGCTACTTATTTAGCAATTCCTGATACAATCTGCTCTGAGTTAAATGACAGGTTGTGAAACACTGGCAGCTAATGAAAGTTTCTACACAAAGGGACATAATATGAAGGCAACTACAATAGCATTGCTGCCTTTTCAAAGAAAAGACATCTGAAGAAGACAAAACTTTGGACAGTGATCCAGTTGGCATTCAGTTTCTGACATGAGTGTTTTGATTACATAAGCATTATTTCCATGTTAACTGAACATGTCTGCCTGCAGTTTTAGCATAAGAGAATCATGGAAAACTCGGGCAAGCCTTACCGGACTAGGCCAGGTGGTTGGGAGAGGGGAGCAACAGCAGCAGACAAGGCAGAAAGCTGGAGGATCCAGGACCAGGGTCGAGGACAGAACATCAGACCAGAGGGAGGTCAGCAGGGCAAGAAGAATCAGGGTGGGCCCTACAGGGCCAGCCCCAAGAAGGGAGCACTGGGACCTCTGAGCTACTCCCCCGGTGGATTCAGAGGTGGTCACAGTCCATCGCAGAAGGATGACCCCCGCTGGTTCTTAGGTCTCGAGAACAGCAGTCGGAGTCGAGAAGATAACTGGAGAGAGCGCTCGCATCAGCAGCAATGGAGGAGGGGTGTCCAGGGAGAGAGTCCAAAGGAGGACAGGGAGCAAGGGAGGAGAGAGGCTGCCGATGACACTGCTCCTAAACCAGGTGAAGATTTGAATATTTGGGGAAAGAATGGAACACTTTTAGATGCATCCAACTTTAAAACAGCATTTGAGGCAGCCTGCCTTAGACCACAATCACAATGGGAACCCTCTTTAAAAATTAGTAATTTCCTTACAACTGTTTCCTGATCACAGTAATGTGCTGTATATTTAAATTTACTGTAAGAGTGTCTAGAGTGTAAGAACTGGCTGAAGTTCATCCTCCGTGACATATACATGTTACCGACATCTCTGTGAAAACATAGTCATTGTGTTTCTGACACATGTATTTCTTCTTTCCAAAGGGAGAAGGCGGAGAAACAGAAACAAGAAGAAATCTTTTGTTGAAGAGAACAGAGGCCTTGTGAATGAAAACTCTGCACTATCAGTCAAAGAGCTGCGCAGCCTACAGCAAGCAGAAAGGCGACTTAACAAAGATGAGATCTACTGCCTGAAGAAGGTACAGTCTTTCATCATGACAGCCATCAGCGTTCATTTTTTTTGTAGCAATTGTCTGATGCCTGTGCTTTCCTCTTTTTAAATTGTTTCAGAAGTCCCACACTAACCCTGGGGCATTTTACACCTGCACTCTATGTGATGCTCTCTTGGAATCTGTGTCAGAAGCTTACAGGCACATCAGAGATAAACGGCACAAGAAAAGGGCAAAGGTGAGAAATGGTCAACATTTTCACAATTACAGTAAACATATTGAGTGAGATGACGCTTGTGCAGTATTTGACTTTATGCATTAGTAAACCCATATTTGCACACATGCGCGTGTGTGTTCACAGGAGAGGCAAGAGCAGGTGATGCTGAATGAGATTCTGCCTCCAGGCCCGGAGCAGATCGGTGCAGTGAGTGCTGCACTTGAGGCTGTGGTCCGGGAACATGGAATGAGTGACCAAGATGTTGAAAAGAGAGAGTTGGTAGTTTCAATCATGCAAGACCTCCTTCTGTCTGTCCTGCCTGGTAAGTCAGGAAAAAGTTGTTTGTTTGTGACAGATAGTGGCCTTAATTCATCCTCTTATGACTGCTCTTACAAATCACATCATTTAATTATTCTGTGAGTTACAATTGAATGTTACTGACGTTCCCGCACTCTTTCGCTCACCTGTAGAGATCAGACTCAGGCTTTATGGATCATCTTGCACTAAGTTTGGATTTAAAGATTCTGATGTCAACATTGACATTCAGTATCCACCTCACGTGAGTAGCCCAGTGTGAGTTTGATAGAGTGAATACTGTTTTTTACTACACAGTCTTTATAGATTATTTAATTTGTGATTAAATTAAGACATCCCCCCCCTCACAAGGAAAAGAGACACAAAAAACAAAGATTTCATAAAACAATATTTAATTTTTCCAAGTTGATAGTTACATGATGTGTAAAATAACTGAATGAATATGCAGCACCAACATCTTGCATCAATATGTAGCAGGGACAGTTATGACAATGTGGATGGCAAAATATTAGTCATTTCTTTACATTGTAGGTTTGAAGAATGATTGAGTTTGGACATTGTGTTTGTAAGACGACCACCACATCCTCATGCCTTTTTTTAATATTGTATTTATGTTGTATAAAGGCTTTGAAATGGACTGTATTCACAGATGCATCAGCCAGACGTCTTGTTGTTGGTCAAGGAGAGTCTCTCTGTGAGCCGTGAGTCACCTCTTATTCATTTAACTGCAAGATTTTTCCTCACGAGGACATTCCACCCTTGGAAATTCAGTCAGGTGTTGGGCTGTCATGGAAGTTTTATATTTACCATGTCCTGCTCTGTCCTCAGCTCTCTTTGTTGACCTGGAAGCTGATTTTCACACTAGGGTGCCTGTTGTCATCTGCAAAGAGAAAAAGAGGTGGGTGTCTCCAACAACCATTCACAGTAACTGGATTATTTACAGGTGAAATTGACACATCTTTAAGACATCCAGGTGGCTGGCTTATAAGACATTGTATTTGTACCAAAATGGGTTTTCTTGCATGCGAATGGGGGGGGAAACAGCCGTACATATCGGGGTTACATTGGACCATGTACAGCGAGCAGTAAACCACTTATGAAAAGTGTTATTTTTCTCAACAGTGGCCTGGTCTGCAAAGTGAGTGCAGGGAATGAAAACGCATTCCAAACCACCTCCTATCTTTCTGCTCTATCTGGTCGGGAGCATCTCCTCCTCCCGCTGGTTCTGGGCCTCAGACGCTGGGCACAGGTATGTCTCTGGCTGAGACCCTGACCCGTTGCTCTCATTACACTCACTCGTCACATTTAGTTTTTTAGTTAATGTTGGGTTGTTCTTGCATTTGACTTAGATCTGTGAGATTGACCGGGCTGAGGAAGGTGGGCTGCCACCGTATGTCTTCGCCATCATGGTTATCTACTTTTTACAGCAGCGCAGAGAGTCTCTCTTGCCTGCCTACCTGAACCACGAGGTGCGTGTTTCTTTTCATCGCGACCCTGAAATGAGATAAATATGATGTTAATTTCAGCATAGCTCCTTGGTAGTTGTTTTTAGTGGGAATTAATCAAATTATTTTGTTTTTCAGATTAAGGTGTTTACACTCTGCAGGTTGTCAGACTTCAATGTGACCCATGTAGAGGATGAATACATACACTGGTCATACAGCCCTTCCTCCAGAGAGTCATCACAGCCAGCAGAAGGCTCCTCTATAAAGGGAAAGGTAATCGTGTAGAAATAAATATAGTTTTTTTTGTCTCACTCATAATAAATCGTAAGTCCCCCAACACACAGAAAACAGTTTACTAAGAAAAAAATTGATTGTGCAAATGTTTGAGGTATAGCACCATATACATACCTACACAGTTCTTATCATATATAATTATATATTTATATAAACCCTGTCAAATTAAAGCTGCGGCCTCATACTTCAGTGTAGTAGGTGAATTGAATGTGTTGAAACTCGGAGCCTAAGGGGGAAGAAAAAGGTGTAATTGTCCACATGCTCACGGCCTTCATGCTGTCCCATGTGTTTTCGTGCAGGTTCCGCTGGTGTTCCAGAGTCCTCGTCCGCCTGTGGAAGTGGGGCTTCTGTGGGTTGAAATGCTTCGCTTCTACTCGCTGGATTTCAACATGGCTGACAATGTGATAAGTGTGCGGACCAGTGCAGTCCTCTCCCGAGAGATCAAGGACTGGCCAAAGAAACGCATCGCTGTGGAGGGTGAGATGCTTTCTCGTGTGTAGTATACAGTTTGAAAGTTATGTTTTGGGGGGGGGACTGCAGAAAACACATAAATACCATCATGCCTGCAAACATGAAGAGGTTGATTTCTCTTACTTCTCTCTTGCTCATGGTTTATTTCTAACTAATGTCCCTGTTTCTGTGTTCAGACCCATTTGCTGTGAAGAGAAATGTGGCCCGCACAGTCAACAGCCAGCAAATGTTCGATTACATCCTCCACTGCCTCAAAACCACGTACAAGTACTTTGCACTGCCACTTAACAAGCGAGCTGCTAATCCTAAAACACAGCGTGGACCTGTTGAAGCGGCTAAGGCTTTGAACGAAGAGAACCTATACCTGTTGGATTTCAGTCAGCTCACCATTCAGTCGCAACATGCAAGTCAGCCCAGAGCTGCAGAAAATGGTCCCGAAGACTCAGACTGCATTATCGAGGAAGAGGAGGAAGTTGAAGACTACAGTGACTCGGATGAAGAGAGAGAGAAGGAAAAGGTTGATCTGGGCAAGAGCAGTCTCTCGGAGGATGAGGAGGAGCAGGACGAGGATGTGGATATGGACATGGACATGCACCCCAGACACCACTTGGACAGCTTCACCACGGAGGACGAGGAGATCTTCCCAGTGGACGAGATTTCTGGGGAGGAGCTCTTGTCCGATGAGGAGGGCCCGGATTTGGACACACCTGGTTCCTTGGATGAGGAGGAGCAGGAAGATGTTGAGCTGGCACCTTTCGGTCCATCACGTCCATCTTTACAGGACGCAGTTAAAGATGAGAGCCCAGAAAATAAAAACCAGAAACAGAGCACGCTGTCGTATGAGTTCACCAAGCAAGCTTTCACTAGAGGAAAGGTAAGTTGAGCTTTGTGTTTGTTTTCTTACTTTGCATACATTGAATACGTCTCTGGAAAGCAAGGTTCTTCATTTCATTGTGTGAGAAAACCAAAAAAACAAATACATTTTAAACATAAGTGAACATTTTCCTTGTTTATAATTGTAAATTAGACCAGACAAGACACTGTGGCAAAAAAAAGCCTGTGTCCACGAACTCACTTAAACTCCTTTCCGTGTCTGTTAGTCACACATGGTCGTGTGCAGCTTGTGCAAGCGTGACGGGCATCTGAAGAAAGACTGCCCGGAAGATTTCAAGAAAGTGCAGCTGGACCCTCTGCCCCAAATCACACCAGAGTTCCTCAACATCCTTAACAATGTCTGTGAGCAGTGCTACAGTGAGTATTATGTGACTGCACAAGTATTTTATGTCTGACGTGATGAAAGGTAGTGAAATATGCCACCTTCCTGTATCTTTCTCTAAGAGTTGGTCATTTCAGCGGTTGCATATCCAATCCAATTTCCAAACAAGGTCTGTTTCATTTCTAGGTGACTTTGCCCCAGATGAGCTGGAAGTGGGTGTAAGGGAGCACATCCTTCAAGACCTGGAGACCTTTGTCAGACGGCAGTTTGCTGGTGACATAAACCCACCTATTCCACTTTTCGTGCATTATAATAACACACATTTCACATTAACCTCCAGGTGTAGAGCACACAGCATGCGACGGATGAAACTGACAGATCACCTTTTTTGATTCACAGGTGCTCGGCTGCAACTGTTTGGATCATCCAAAAATGGCTTTGGCTTCCGACAGAGTGACCTCGACATCTGTATGGTGTTGGAGGGGCAGGAGACCATAGATGTAAGTTATAGTTTTATCCCACTGCTCATTTTTACATGTATACAGTAACATGCAGATTGTGGTCATATGTACTTTGGCTTAACCTTAAAATTTGGTTGCATTACCAAATTTCTAATTTTGAAACTCTACAGGTCTTGTTATAGAAGAAAGATAACAGAAAGATAAGTGCTGGGGGTTAAATCGGGTTCTGGGGCTTTTTTTGTGTTTGTTTTTCCACACAGGATGTTGACTGTATCAATATCATCGAAAGCCTGGCTAGACTGCTCAAGAAACACCCAGGTAAGGCAAAGCAGACATCATATGTCATTCATGTGTCTCAGTTTTTTTTTCTACATTGATTTTTTAAAAAAAATGATTTATCAGCCTGCAGGCTGTGTTGTCTTTAGCTTGGAGGGAATGACAACAAACTGTCTTAAGGAAAGTTAATGGTCATGTAAAGTGCCATAATATCCCAGAAATCCTGGTAAAATGAGAAATGGATCGAAAGTGATTCAACAGAAAGTGTCAGGTGTGTAACCAGTTTCCCAATCTGCGTCCTGTCACCAGGGCTGAAGAACATCCTACCCATCACTACAGCAAAAGTACCCATCGTGAAGTTCTACCACGTTCGCACCGGCCTGGAGGGCGACATCAGCCTCTACAACACACTGGTAGGGCTCCGTCTTGCTTCCTGACCTATTCTGAGTTTCCCATCAAAATAAAACTGATTTAAAAGAACTGCACATTTTTCAAACTGGCTTTTGAGTGACGTTTTTTTTCTTTTCAGGCCCTGCACAACACACACCTTCTGGCTTCATATGCTGCCATTGACAGGAGAGTGAAGATCCTCTGTTATGTCATGAAGGTTTTTGCCAAGGTGAATATGTTTCAACCAAGGTGTCTTTGTAATGCATGAATGTTTGTTATATTGGTTCATTATGTTTCACTGCATTGCTGCCGCATTCATTGTTTCCCCTTCCAGATGTGTGACATTGGTGATGCGTCGCGTGGCAGCCTCTCGTCCTACGCTTACACGCTCATGGTGCTGTTCTTCCTTCAGCAAAGAAACCCACCGGTTATCCCTGTGCTGCAAGAGGTACAAATGACATGTTTGTGAAAAGCTCTCTTTTCATTCAAATTGGGGTTTTCCACATCCCCTTCATTTTTGTATATCATTCAAAATGCCTTTGAATTTATTAGTCAAATAGTTTCTTTGTAGGTGCAGTTTTTCAGCTGTTTGTGTTGCCAAGTTATCTAAGAACAGCACTCTTATCTAGACGCATAATATTTTCCCAAGCTCACAAATGAAGATGTTGATAACTGACTTTGCTGAGCTGTCTGTTGCAGATCTATGATGGGAAGAAGAAGCCAGAAGTGCTCGTTGACGGCTGGAACGTCTACTTCTTTGACGATCTGAAAACATTAGTGAGTATTTTGTGTCCCCATAAACCTTTTTTTCAGCGAATCCACAGTGTCACACGTAAATCTTGTGCGCTTCCACCTGCAGCCCAGGCACTGGCCGCAGTATGGCAAGAACACGGAGGCGGTCGGGGAGCTGTGGCTCGGCCTGCTCCGCTTTTACACTGAGGACTTTGACTTCAGAGAGCACGTTGTCTGCATCCGTCAGCACGGCCGCCTCACCACCTTCAACAAGCAGTGGACATCCAAATACATTGTCATTGAAGGTCAGCATACATGTGTGACGTTGTCAAGGTCGAAAGGATGTATTTATATTGTTTTATTGCACTAGCTTTAAACTAACCATCTATCCAACGACATGCTGCTGTTTGTGCTCTTGCTTAAATTCATGTCACTATTAATATTCAGTGCTGTTAGGTTGTGTATGTGTTTAGCTGCTTGGAAACATTTGTCATTGTTAAAATTGTTTCTCTTTCTCCCTTGTGTTCCCATTACAGATCCATTTGACCTGAATCATAATCTGGGTGCTGGTCTGTCCAGGAAAAGTATGATATTTGGTTCTTTTTTAAAAATCCATCTTCTGTTGTCTCCTTCCATGCTGTCTTCTTCTGTTTTTGCTGCCTTTTCAAATGTATTTTTCTTGTCCCATCAAAACAGTGACTAACTTCATCATGAAGGCTTTCATCAACGGCAGAACAGTGTTTGGCAAACCCATCAAAAACTTTCCTCCCATGTACTCCAGTCAGATGGTTGGTATTTGCCGCCGAAACATCATATTTGTGGTCAGCATGGTCTAAGCGCTGACATCGTGCTTTGTCCTCGTCTGTCTCAGGAGTACTTCTTTGATCCCGAAGTTCTCACTGAGGGCGAAGTGGCTCCTAATGACCGCTGCTGCCGCATCTGTGGCAAGATTGGCCACTTCATGAAAGACTGCCCCATGCGTAAGAAGTAGGTATATGCACAATAGCTGTTTGAATGGGTCCCTTACAGATGAGTCTCTGTCCGCACCACGCTAATACATTTGGCCCCTAGGTCCAAGCACAGAAGGGACTCGGAGAAAAGGCCAGAGCACCTGAGAGACAGAATGGATCCATCAGAGGACTCAAAAGACCAGGTCAGACACAAGAGCGAGCACTGGAGGAAACGAGATGCACTGGAAATGCGCTGCTGCTTCCTGTGTGGATCAAGTGCCCACATCAAGAAGGACTGTCAGCTGTACAGAGCCCCCGCAGGTTTACACAAAGTCAAACTTCTTATTCTGTCTTGCTTCAAAACAACTGGCAGTATTTTTAATACTTTATTTCATTTTGCACCATAAACAAGTTATTATGCATTCATGTTATTCATGAAATGGAAGGAAAAGGTGAGCGTCTTTCTTACTGCTCATCTTTCATGTGTCATTTGGCAGGTAATGTGAAGATGGAAGGCTTTACCTACCCCTCATCAACCCACTTGAGGAATTTGAGAGAAAGGGAGAAACAGGTATGATTTCAGTTTTAATACAGTCAGTGGAAAAAATAGTCTTTTAATATTCTGCTGCAACTGTGCCCCTGTTGACCTTCCATTTTTTCAGGGTTCACCTATACAAGAAGAGAAAAAGAAGAGAAAGCAACAAAATGTGATATTAAGTCCACAAGCAGGTATGTAAAATTCATGTGGTTTTAGCTTCAGTGGAAATTTCTCAGGTGGGGGCCACACTGAAACACTTCTCAGCTTACTGTCTCATTATGTAGATAATTCTAACGACTTTAAACAGTAATTGTAAATTACTTTGGTCAAATGTAGGGAGAAAATGAATTTTGTAAGGGCTGATGAGGTAAGAGTCTGAGCACGAGACACATTTGCAACAGCCTCAGCTTGATCCATCTTTTTCTTGATGTTTGCTGATGTTTTGGTTGAAGTCTCTCATTTTGCTTCCGCTTTTATCTGTGATTTTTCCATACAATCCAAAAGCACATTCTGGAAATTACCAAACTTGTCACCTGAAATTATTTTGTGCAAATAAAGCAAATGCACCTGTCTGTTAGTCAGGTTTCTACAGTCTGGCCTGTTAAGACACAGTAATTACATTACAAAAGTGGCAAGCGCAGGTTACAAGTATGTTTTGGAATACATTTTTTGACAGTCGCATTCTGGTTCGTTTCAGGTAGCCTAGCCTGCCGGAACCTGGGTCGCTCTGGTCCCAGGAAGAGCCCAGTGGAATGAGCCGCAGCTGTGGCTACACAAACCGTGCGGTTCCACTCTTGTCCAGGCAGACAAAGTCCAGAAACCCTTAAATCTGTGTGGGACTGTTGGGCCAACTGGGAGCCCATTAAAAGCCAAAGCCAGGACACCTTGACTTGAAGCCAAATAGGGCCTTTTCTGTGTGTTGTTGTTTTTTCTCCCCCCTTAAATGCTCCTCCTCAGGAGCTTTTTAAAGCTTTCCTTTTAACAAGACAAGCCATTATGCATGCCCCTCATGTATTTGTTTAACCCACACTGCCGCTCAAGTTTTTTTATATAGTCATTACATGTCAAGCGATTGCATTGCAGATTCAGTTTGAGGTAGCTGAAATAAGAAAAGGTAAGTAATTGAGAAACGTCTACTCTGACTAATAGTAAATTGCTTAGGTCCTTATCACCACAACAAGGTGTCTTCTTCAGATAACATACTATATTTTTGTCCTGTATTTGATGCTTATTGACACAGTACAGACTCAGGTGTCCTTACAGGTAGAGCCCAGTGTTTGTAAACACTACTTCAGCTGTAAGACCAGTGGGCATGCCGACAGTATAGTATGTTGTCTGACACTTAAAATGCCTTGAGTACAGTTAAGAGTCAAGATCAATTGATCTTGATCCATTTCAAATTACCCACTCATTATTTCATGTATTCCTCATTTTCTAATTGCTAGGCTTTTAGGAAAAATTATCCAGTTATCTTTCTTGAGATTTAGCCAAAAAAATGTACAATAGTGGTTCAAAAACATATGAATGGCAGTGTAACATTTGTGATCTCCGCAACCTTTATTTTTATGGAATTTCTTTTTAATCCTGTTTAATTTGTCATCTGCACTGACATCCATCAGTCTGTCTCTCTTGAAAGAAGCTCTTGGGTGCAGTATGTCTCTGTGCGGTTGTGTGTCTGTGTTGCAGAAAATACCATGTAGATAATTTTTCAGGATCATAGTTTTATTTTTTGAGACTGATGATCCATCCCCATTTCATGGACATGTACTGTCCCTCAGCTACCTGTAAGTGTGAATGGAAGGTCACGTAACAGTAAAACTGCACTTCCTCCACTAACCCTGGCCCATATGCATCTCCACACATGTGAGGAAGTGTCATGACTATTTTGCAAGAACATATGGTTGAGAAAGTTTCATGCTTACTCTCACTGAGGTTTTTAAAACCCAATCGACTGGTCCAGTTGATAGCATACACTGCTACAAATGCTGTGTTCACTTACTCCTAAACTAGAGGAAATCTCAGTTAGTTCAGTGGAGACATACATGTATTTATTTGCCACAAAGGCTTCATTTTGTATTAATGGTGCCACAGATTGGTAGCTGCACTGTGAGGGTTTCCACGCCCTTGTTTTATGTTGCTGCTAGTTAATGTCTCAAAGACCTGCTTATCCTTCAACTTCGAATATGGACTGTCTGGCTTTATTGTTGTCCTAATACGGCTAAATTTTATAAAGAAAAAACTGTTGTTGTTGATGGTATTGTAATGAAAATTGCATATTTTGAAGTAGCCTTGTTTTAATGCCAGCCTTATTGCGTTTTTTTGTTGTTCTCACATGAGAGGTTTAGTTTATTAAGGAACTCCAATCCTGCCAGGAAAGGTTGGCTTGCAATCCATTTTTTGTCTCAGAACATTAAACTGAAATCACATCCTAATGTGGACTATGTCCTTAAATGGTTTTTTTTGTTTTGAAACTGTACAAATATCTGATTGTACATTTCCAAAGCACTGAAGTTCAGTAGTATTTCTAGGTCAAAAGGACTTTCTCCATGGTACATTAGATGTGCAACACTGTAATGGGTGTAATCAAAAAATGTTTGCAAATTAAGAGGCATTGGTGACAAAACTGAAATAATGAATAGAATAACTGCTTAAAACATCTTTCGCTTGGTCTTTGCTTTAACACATGTGTTTATTGATGATTTTGTGAACAGTCGTTCGATCAGCAAAGCAGACTTTTTATTGAAATGGACCATGGGGTAATATTTTGTTTTTGTCACAGAAGACGAGAAAATGAAATGAAATGAAATGCAATTCACACAGGACAGATTCCAGACAGGAATAAATTGTTGGGACGTTTAAAACCTCTATAGCACATTCACTGTATTAACAGGGAGCTTACACAAGAAAAGATTATGTGCGTCTTCTGAATTTTATCCGAAATCCGATTGGCTGTGACGCCCGTCCGTCATAATATTAGCAAGTCATTGAGTTGACAGTTTACTGGGGTGGTCGCCGATATTTCTAACGCGCATGCGCAATCCAATGTTATGCTTTTAGATGTAGCAACTAGTGGTGTGCGATACTGCATATTTTGGTATCGATCCGATACCAAGTAAATACGGGCCAGTATCGCCGATGTCGATACCGATTTCGATACTTCGATCAAAGCACAAGAGGGGGAGCAAAGTGTGCATGCTCTGCGATAACACAGGTGCGGCGAGTCCGGCGACCTGGCTGTTTCCTCTTTGCCGAAAACGCAGCATTGCAAATAAGAGCGGAACTTAAAGTAAAGAATTGATCTCACCAGGCTAGTATCGATCCGATACCGACACCGACTTGGTATCGATACTATCGATATTTTGATCGATCCACGCACCACTAGTAGCAACATGTCTGCCTCCGTGGTGAGGGCGACCGTCCGAGCGGTCAGCAAAAGAAAGATACTACCTACAAGAGCCGCATTGACACTGGTAAGTAATAAACTGTGGTGCTAAAATTCTGTAGGACATTTTTCAACCCGGTCAGTACATGTAAATTCAGGACGCGTGACTGTTACACCAGCGGCGGTTAGCTAATGTTACGTGATCCGAGGTTAGGTAAGCTAGCTAGCTAGCTATCCATCTTCGACTGTTTCACGCAGATCAACTTTCAGAAAAATATCTCTTTTATCGTGTTGGTGAGTTTGCATTGGCTGATGTACACAGTAGCACAGTTAGAAGTATGACGGTTTATGAAATTTAGTTGTCTATGGGTTCAACCGGATGCTAACGTTATCCACAGGCAAGGCAACGCAAACTTGCTGAAACTAAGCTGTTTAAAAGGGATCAGCAACTGTTTATTAGCATTTAAACACAGCAAAGAAAATAGGTTTCGAATTTAAGGCACTGTTACAATTTTGAAAACTATGCTTGTATTAACGATATCGTTATTTACGAAGTTGTGCTATGACGTGCAAGTCCTAATACTGAAAAGTTGAGGCGCTCGCAGGATATAACTTTAAAAATGCGGTTAAGCGCGATGAAGCAGAGGCCAAAATATCCTGGCTTTTGGTCTGGGCCTACAATTAGCAAAACTGTTCATTATTGATTCGTCTCTCCATTGTTTCATCGAATAAACGGTTGGTTTTGTAATCGGTAACACATCAGAGCATGCAGATAAGTGTCTTGCTGAATAGGTTGGAAGTAGACTCTCGGTCTCGCAAGCTGCCAGTGCAGAGTCCTGGTTTGTTATGGCTGGGATGATCGTGACTTGCAGCCCAAGGAGTTCTGCTAACCGTGCTGTGTCGAGATAACGTGTGGTGGTCTGAGCTGATAAAGGTGGGGCACTGAATGACAGTGAATGTAAAGTAGTGCGACGTCTCTCAACACTGAGCCAACTGCGACAGATGCGTCTTTAAAGATGCTGGAGCTTTTCTCAATCCTAAACCCGTAAGGTTTATCATAAGCGACCAGCATAGACTGTTTCCCTGCCTTCAATTTTCTGCTGGTTACGTTTGAAACAGTCGCAGTTTTGCCAAAACGCACTGCTTTCATAGGAGAGTTGGGGATATTGAAGCTGTGAGAAGTAAGCTTTTATCATCTGTTTCTCCTCTTTAGACTCCATCAGCTGTGAACAAGATCAAGTTGCTGTTGGAAAACAAACCGGAATATGTGAGTAATCAATACGACCAGCATTCAATGAAACAGCATATCATAAATCAGAGGGCTTTTCTACATGTTATGTAATAAGAACAGGGTGCTGTGTCTTATATAAGGGCATTTTTTATCTTTACCTAATAAGCAAGAGTTCATATAAGACCCCACAATCATCATTCTCATTGTTCCTTTGCTAAAGTTACGTGTCTTTCGGCAGCAGATTTCTTAAAGTGAAACATGAATGTGTTTTAAGGAAAATCTTTTTTTAAAAATATCTTCTGGCAGGAGACTGCAGCAACATCAACAAACATCTATTAATGCACAGTGTATTTTTTCTGTTTTTAGAGTCAAATATTGAATTGTTGCTCAAAATGTCAATGTTTATCTTGCTAAGCTGGCAAACTGGCAAGTACCTGCAAACAGCCCCTTTCACCTTTGAAATGCTGGAACTGTTTTCACTTTAGAAAAACAAAACAAGGGGCATAGCACATGGTGGGTAGTTTGGCACTGTGACACTGGTCTCTTTAGCAAACTTTCTTCATAAACCCCCTCCCACCATACTTCTGTGAAATCAAAATTTGACACAGAATGATCTTGTCCTTACTAGATTGGTTTGAAGGTTGGAGTGAGAACACGTGGCTGCAACGGGCTGACCTACACACTGGACTACACCAAGGAGAAAGACAAATCTGATGAGGAGGTGCTGCAGGATGGTAAATTACATCTTATTGTTGTATTTTTATCTTGGTAAAATGTTTTTTAATTGTTTGGTTTATGAGGATAGGTGCATGCATTGCTGTCTGCAACATGATTAATAAATAAAACTACCACCAAGGGGTGCTAACATGTAACATTTACAAGTTGTACACAAAGTGACTCAAATGAAAATATGTTTTTGTGGGTTTGCTGCTGTTTGCTATGTACCATTAAACCCACAACATTTTTTGCTGAGGATTTATGCCAACATTAGCCGGCTCTGCTGTCTTGCAGGGGTGAGGGTGTTCATAGAGAAGAAGGCTCAGCTGACCCTCCTGGGAACCGAGATGGACTTCGTGGAGTCGAAGCTTTCCAGTGAATTCGTCTTCAACAATCCCAACATCAAGGGCACCTGTGGCTGTGGGGAGAGCTTCAACATCTGAGCGTCACCACGCCAACCCCGCTCCAAACCATGTCCCATCCCTAAAGACCGAGAGACTGAAGGTTGACGAGGAAGTCGGACATGAGGGAATCTTTGAGGTTTGGACGTGCCACCTTACTTGCCACTGCTCTTCCTGTAGACCACTCGCATACCCACACTCTTGAAGCTCGAGTATGTATGTCTTCAAAACCATCACAACATAATCAGCAACATAATCATGACTTTTATGCAGGAGGAAATGGTAAAACATAGCCCAAGTGCATGCTCACTAAAGCAGAGAGTCGACTGGCCTTGACTTGGTAAAGCTAAGAGGATGAAGTGTGATGCTGTTAGTTATTCTGTTTTCAAGTTGGAATCGATTCACCAAAATCCACAAATGTTAAGGCCAACATCAACATCATTCGATAAACGCACTGTAGACAGTGTACCATTATCCGGTGTCATGGACCAGCAGTATGCAACAATGGAGGAGTTTGACTGTCTGGAAACTGCTTTTGTAAGTGTGTATATTCTTTGAAAAGTGTATATTTATCTCAGTGTAAATATTAGGAATGTAAGTCTCTCTTGAACCACACAAACGCACAAAACAAACAACGCACAAAACATGTATCCCTCACCTAAGAGTACATAGGTTTATGTCGGTTTCTTTTTTGCTCAATCAAAGCCAGAAACTTATGCTTGAATAGACTGCGTGCTCTTAAGGTTTGTTACCTGTGCAATATGTCTGTGTACATATGAAACAAATAATAATAAATAGTTAAACCAAGAGATATTGAATCGTGTGGTCACTGTTTAACACTGAGCAGTTTGACTGGAAGGCTTTTGCATCATAACTGTCTGACAAACTTAGACCCGTTGTCATGGAGACGGTGCAGGTGTCATCAGAATCTTCATCTCATGGCTCAGTTTTCAAAGCGGCTGCGTCGGAATGTCCAGGTTTCTGCAGCAAAGAGGTACAGTCCTTTTCACAGATTTATTCTAATCATCCCTTTACTTTTTGTGGGGGTTTCAAGAATTTTTGGGGTCCTGAACAATGAAAACATAGATGGAGATTTTGACAGCAGAGAGTCCTGGTGGCTTAAGGCAGTGAAAATGATAACCACAGTGTGCTGAAGGACAGCTTTGGAGGGAGTAAATGGGAGATTGAATTTCAAGATATGCGCCCCCTGCTGTCGGAAAGAAGTCGTGGCAGAGTAGGCTGATGGATCGGGGGAAGCGTACGACCAGGGAAAGAGACTTTTCTGGACTATCATTATTGTTGTTATTCCTGTCAGGAGTTATACTGTGTGCGTTCCTATACCAGTGAGTGTAATGTTTATGGTTGTTGAATCATTTCATACTGGCTGTTCTGATTACTGTTTTTGTTATTTTCTGTTACAGAACTACACACATATATCCACACACATACACACAGATACACACACACAACGATAATAAAGGAATAAAAGGAAGAACATCTCTGCTCATGCATTTTAACTGATGCCCCCCAGCGGCCACAAGTGATCCCATCCAGTCCTATACAGTCCTTAATATAAACTCCACAACACACAGTATTTGTTAGATTTACCAATAGTTTTTACAGAACAAACAGGCCTGTTGTTGTGTTGTCACTGTAAATTTCGTGACGAAATAACTTTTTTAATGCTGTGGCTCTGTGAAAGATGATGTCACGGAGTTCGGAGACATTCCCAGGTATCTGGAGAAGGTGATCGTCATAACTCATCTGAGTCCGGCTTTTTACCACACAGGTAAAGAAAGGCAGAGAAAAGGTCAAACTGAAACGAAAACAGTTTGCCTGTTCTAGTTTTTCATGACAGACTGATTATTGTTACAGACACAGATAAACAAGAGCCTCGTTCGTCACATGATGATTTATTTTATCATATGTTTTAAAAAAAGACAAATAAGAGAATCTCCCACAAAGATATTTTCCACTGTCTAGGTATAGAAAATGAGACTTTCTTCTCATTCTCACAACAAACAGAGAACAAATCTGTTATTTTATCTGAAACAATTTTTTTCCCAGAATTAACGTCAATGAAAACCCCAAACCGAACGACAGACATCGCTTTTGGACTCAGACGCTTAATCTCCAGGTTCATCACTCGGTGACATTGGCAAGAGTCGCTGCATGCTACTTTGCAGCCGAGGTCACGGAGGATGTAATTACAGCTTTAAAAGGTGTTTGTTGTGCTGGAAGCGGCGGGAGAGCGAGGTGCACTGTCACCACGACCACCAGCTGCTTCCATCATTCATTCCTTTTTCATTTTGGTCCGCGGGCGGTGTGGCAGTCGTGGTTTTCCTGCTTTTCCACAGAATCAACGTTTACTGCAAAGTATTAGTAAGAATATAATGTGGAGGAATAACTTCCGATAATAGCTGGAATTTGAGTTGACGCTCGCGCTGACTATGGCTTCTGTATATTAACTCATTGAAGTAATAAAATAACTTTATTGAAATCCAGCCTCAGTCATCTTACAGTAAATCACAGGTCATTCCAGGCGGAGATGGAGATTTTGTTTAATAGCGCCTATGACCTCAGTCTCTCACCTTCACTCACATAAACACTCCTCCACCCTCACCCCCCACCCTCACCCCCACCCCGTGCTCTGGTGGTCTATAACAGTGCTTTCATGTCAGACCTGCAGAGAACAGAACAACAGCCCATCACGGACCAGCACAGTACTAAACAGAGAGGGGAGCAACACAGGCAAGAGATGCTCATTATACCTGGAAAAAAAACTTAAATGCTTATATACACATATTAAATGAGTTATAATCCAAATTGGTAGGTAACTTCGAGCAAACATGATACGTCATGTACGTTTCACGATGCTGTTCTCTGTCGCAATTTCTATTTTAAAAACTTGTTTTTTGCACTTCAGTTTTGACATTTCCAGTGATACATTTTCACTGGAGCAGACGGTACAAACTCAGCTGGGTGCGACCACAGAAATATTCCCGGATTTGCCTGAAGATGACGGTGGACTCAGCATCCAGTCACGGTCCGGACTGTGGGTCTGTTTGCAACCAGTCCGCAGCGCCGGAGGGACGGGGGCCGCCGGTGCTGGTCGACGCCTGGCTCGTCCCCACCTTCTTCGGCCTCATCATGCTGGTCGGTCTGGTCGGGAACTCGCTGGTCATCCACGTGGTCACCAAACACCAGCAGATGAAGACGGTCACAAACTTTTATATAGGTAAGATTTATGACGTGTAGTAAGTAGTAATGGTACGAATGCTCAGGACAGGGATGGGATGAATCAAGTTAAGCTCTCATCCACTTTTCTTTTTACGCGTGTTGGTCATCTAATAGGATTCGTTGTTAAAATTAGGTAAAACGATTTTAGGTTTTAGACAATTAATACGAATATGACTTACAAGCAACAACACAACATGTTATATTTGGCTGCTCTTCGCTACTTTATTGATAAATCTATTTATAATTTATTAATAAAGTTTATTTCACCACCATAATCCACTATGTATTAATAGTGCGCTTGAGGAAGTCCTGGATACATATAATTAAAGCAAATAAAAATAAAACATATCACAAGGCAGGAGTTTCAACAATGACTTGTAAATAACATTAAAATAAAGTCACATTTTTATATTAAAACCCTTAAAATTATGAACACTTACTTACTGTATTGTTACCTCCTTGAATGTCATATCGCATTACAATGATCTCTTTAGGAGTCACTGTTGTCGTTCTCTTCCAGTCAACCTGGCTACGACCGACATCTTGTTCCTGGTGTGCTGTGTGCCCTTCACCGCAACACTGTACCCGCTGCCCAGCTGGATCTTCGGGGAGTTCATGTGCCGGCTGGTGAACTACCTGCAGCAGGTGAGATATACACCTTCATTATGGAGACAAGCAAATTTCTACAAAGCATGAAAGATAAATCCTACTTGTAAATGTGTGTGTCAACGTGCCAAAGAGAAAACAAATGTGTGTGTTTCAGGTGACAGCTCAGGCAACGTGTATCACTCTGTCAGCGATGAGCGTGGACCGGTGCTACGTGACCGTCTATCCTCTGCAGTCGCTGCGACACCGCACCCCCCGCATGGCTCTGACCATATCTGTGTCTATCTGGATAGGTATCACAACCCCCCCCAAAAAAACACGATGCACATTTTCACAACCTCATACACTCACTGGTAATGAGGCTGATACTCCTCGTCCTCTTCAGGCTCCTTGCTGCTGTCGACCCCTGTGGCCGTGTACCAGCGTCTGGAGGCGGGATACTGGTTTGGTCCTCAGACATACTGCAGCGAGGTCTTCCCCTCTGCCCATCTCCAGAGAGCCTTCATCATCTACAGCTTCTTGGCTGTCTACCTGCTTCCCCTGCTCACCATCACTGCTTGCTACGCCTTCATGCTCAAGCGCATGGGCCAGCCCAGTGTGAATCCCACCGACGGTGTCTACCAAGTAAGAGAAGAGTTTGCTCGCAGAACTTTTTTCACTTATTCACTCTACAGGGAAGAGAATGCCTTTCTGGTCGTTATAAAGAATCCTTATGATTCCAGCTTCAGGCTCAGGCTGAGCGAGCGGCGGCAGTGCGGGCGCGAGTTTCCCGGATGGTGGTGGTGATGGTGGCCCTGTTCCTCATCTGCTGGGGCCCCATCCAAGTCTGCATCCTCCTGCAAGCTTTTGGCCTACGCAGTTACATTCTGTACAAGGTGACTTACTCTCCATGATGACTGTTTACATGTGCTGTAAGGCAGGTAGGCCGTAAATGGTGTACAGATACATCATTTGGATATGTACAGATCATCAGGATCGTTGCAGTAATATTTGACTCAATCAAATTCCTGGATCCTCTCCCATGTACAATCATTTTCTTTAAAATTCCACAATAGGGCCACACAAGCTCTCCTCATTAAGGTTTAACATGTAAAGAAAAAAAAACTGAGATGAGAGCACAGAATGATTCAGTTTTGCATCCACAGCTGAAGATATGGGGTCACTGCATGTCTTACTCCAACTCCTCTGTCAACCCCCTGGTTTACGCCTTCATGGGCAATAACTTCAGAAAGGCCTTCAAGCATGCCTTCCCTGCCATCTTTCTGTGGCGCACCAGGGGCAGAGTGAGGGTGGGAAACATGGATGCCGAGGACGGGGTGAAATGGATCACCAGGCACCCAAAGGCGAAGCAGAGATGCACTTTCTTTCATCCGGGTCCTAAAGGCCACACTGGGCATTCGGACACTGTGTACTGATCATTTATTTATAGTTTGTTCCAGAGATGAGAGAAGCCTGCCCAACCTGGTGGTTATTCATGCATTGATACACACACACACACACACACACACACACACACACACACACACACACATGCATGCACACAAAGTCAAACACAGACAAAAGAAGGTTTTGGATAAAAATGGTTCCACCTTGACCATCCTGGCACAATGTAGGCTTAATATAGGAAGTACGAAGAACACCAGTAGGTAATAGGCCTAAACACACACAAACACACACAAGCAATTCCTGCCATGTGATCTCAGAAAGGACAAACCAGACGCCTCTCGTGACCTTCACGAGCTGCAGAAACACAATTATCTTCACATCACATTTTTCTAGCTTAGCTGCTTTGATGTAGGCTATTTACTGGATGTCCTCCCTCACAATTTCTGAAGGAGCTGAAGACAACTGTATCAGACAACGACTGTCGCTGACTGCATCCTTTATGGACAGCACCCTTGTTAAATATTATTATTTAAAAGGGTTTTGATGAGAATTTTGGAACTTTATCTTTGCACAGAATGCTTCAAGATAGATAGATAATTATTTTTTTGTAGTGACAGTAAGTCTGGTTAGATTCAACTAAATTCAGCTGCAGCATCTTTTGTACAGCCAGCCTTCTTCAGTTTTTTAGTCTAGAATTGTGCCACGCTGTTTTCTTGTGCATGTTGGGGAAAAACATGCACAACAGTGCAGTTTCTCCTGAAATTTTTACACATGTTTCTTGTCTGGTAGTTGGCTCACTTACTGCATGCATTGGTAGTTGTGTAGATGTCAGCCAGGACACTTTTACATGATGTGCTGAACAGGAAACAGTGTTGCATTTACAGACTAGAACATACCTGAAATGAAAATCTGCACAGTGATAAATAAATGTGTGTATTTCTACACTTGTTATTGTTAAGTTCTCCTCCTTACCCAGATAAAAAAAAACTCTATCTGAAAACAGGCTGTTGCTTTATGTTTGCTGACCTGACCTTGTTTAGAAATGTTCAAACTGCTGCTGGGCCCATTGATTTATTGGTGATTGAATATACATGCGAAATTGTGAAAGAACAGCCAAAGGTTACTGCCACTGCATGGTGCCTAAATATTAGTTATATAAAATATAAGTTTTCATGCTATAATTTAATACAGCGACAGAGAGAGCTTTCAATTCATCAAACTGTCTTCTATGACACTCCTACTAACAGTTGAAATATAAAAGCTGTCTTGCACGCAAGTTTTCCGCGCGTCTGGCTCGCGCTTCCCGGCGCGTATTCGCATATTTGTGGCGTGACAGCGGAGCCAATCACTTCGCATCTATACAATTGTTCACCAATGCCAGCCGTTAACCAAACAGACATGTGACACCCGCCAATGGGAGGGCTGGCTGAGCTTTTTGGGTCATGTGCTGCGTTCAGGTGATGCAGAAAATATTTGTGTGCTCCACAGGTCGAAAAACGATGCCGCTGCCTAGTGGGCACAGATCCTCAGGGGACCCCCCCCCCCCCAACACACACAGTGTTTGTAAGTGTTTTCATATGTGTGGCTATACATTTATTTTTAAAATCTTTTTTTCATAAACATGTGCTCCACACACTATAGGGTTGTTGATCAATCATTATTTTGATTGAATTCAAATTGAATTTGATTATTTAACCGGTCTATAGAATTTAGATGACAAATGTGATGTACGTTATTCACATCTCATGTTGACGTCTTCATATTACTTGTTTTGTACAAACCAACAGCTTAAACCCCAATGAAATCGGAGTGAAAAATGACTAAAACGATAAATTGATAATCAGAACAGTTGCTTATTGATTACATTTCCAGTGACTATTCGAGTAATTTACAAATCGTTGCACATCTATAAAAGTACGCGCAGTTTCCAAAATGTGCTTTAATTTGTTAATTGAGGGCACGCGTTTACGAGCAGTACCTGAACGCATCATTTGACACAGCTCGATAATTGGTGTCCACACGGTGTCCAGTGCGGCAGCAGCACGACGGAAGCTGAGGGGTTGAAATAACTACACCACAGTGCTCAATCAAACAACATCCACCAGCTCAACGCAGGAGAACGTGAAACGTCATGGAGCAGAAGCAAACCATCAACTTCGGCGCTGGACCCGCAAAACTCCCCCAGTCTGTAAGTACACACCCTCGTTTTTGCATGTGTAACATTAAATAATATGGGAAAGAAGCAGTGAAGGACCAGATGAGTATAGACGACTGCAGAGAGAGCGAGAGAAAATGTGATGTTCAGGGTGGTGGACGGTGTTTGTGTTGTTACTCATGCATGCCTCCCGCCCAGAGTCTCGCTGTCTTGATGTGGTTGATCGTAACGCAACATGAAGGAATTAGGCGTTTTTGCGTGTCCCTCCGTCAATCTGTCGCCCAGATGTTCCCGTCATTGCGACAGAGACGTGGCACGCAGCCGTGAAGCTGAAAAACAACAACGGGTCGGTGTTTGGTTTCAGTGCTGGTGTGGCTCGCTGTTTGTCAGACTGAAAACACAGCGTTGAGTTGCGTCAGCCTCATTCATTCATGTGGAAACCTGCTCCTTTGTGTTTCACTCGGCGTCAGCAGCAGCAGCAGATACGACCTGTAGATGGCAGGAAAACCCAGAGGAGTAAATCAAAGTTGCCGCTTCACTTATGTCGAAATCTGAAGTGCATTCAGACAGACGCAATTTTATGGTCAAGCCACAAAAACAAACACATAAATAGTAAAGCTGTTCTAAGTGTGGTTTATTTTTATTACTGGAAAAAACTGACCCTGCTAAATTAAGTTACATGAAGGTCATTTTGCATCATATGAGTGAGTTTCTGATTAGATTTTGGAGCATTAAAATAAACCTGCTTTTTGTGCTTTGATACTTCACAGTCTCAAATTGAAAAACTGAACAGTTTACTGATGAAGACCGAACGCATCACTTCCTCCAGTTTGTTTCTGACTTTTTGGACTTGATTGATGCTCAAACTTTATTTTTTTAACTCTTTAAAAAACTTTTATCACCCCTGATGGAATTTCTTAATATTTTTATATTTGACCTGTTGCAGGTGCTGCTACAAGCGCAGAAGGAGTTCCTCAACTACAGTGGCCTTGGCATTAGCGTTCTGGGTGAGTAGACCTGAAGATGGGTTGCATTAAATTTGTTGTGAGGCTAAACTATATAAACATATATAACATATGCCAGTTTTTTAGCTGCCTTGCTAAACCTAACACAGTGACAGTGAGATTGAATCCAAATGTTTTTGCTTATTTTCAAACCAGAGATGAGTCACCGATCATCAGACTTCAACAAAATCCTTGACAAAACGGAGAGCCTCCTGCGCCAGTTGTTGTAAGAGACGTTTGTTGTTTCACATGGCTTCTTCTCCACTGTCCTCACCTTTCACCTCTCTCCTTTTATTGTACTGCAGCACCATCATTACATTTCCAAATAAGGGTCATCGTCAATTTATAATGAACTTTTATCTCAGAACTGGTCAACATCAGACTGAGTTTTCTTCCATGCTAACGCGGTTTATGCATAACAATATTTGGTGGTATGCATTTTTCAATCTACACTTTACTGAATGATGTTAGGCATGAACTTCACCACAGAGTTTAACCATGGAGACAGCTGCATGTTATAATTATAACACCAATTATATACTATACTATACTCTCTGTGTCTCTGTTCAGAATGAATCAGTGGGAGTTTCCTGTCTGCTCTGTATTGGGTTTTTAACACCATCACCATTTTTTTTCTTTCACAGAAATATCCCCAACAACTACAAGGTGATGTTTCTGCAGGGCGGCGGGTCGGGACAGTTCAGCGCTGTTCCCCTCAACCTGATTGGTCTCAAGGAGGACAAGTGCGCCGATTACCTGGTGACCGGCACGTGGTCGGCAAAAGCGGCAAAGGAAGCGGAGAAGTATGGCAAAGTCAACATTGTGCACCCGAAGGTGGACAGTTACACAAGTGAGTTGATGAATAAAGAGGCAGAATAATAATCATATCATTAACTGCCCCCACCATCATTTTACTGATCACAAGCTATTAATTTGTAACAACGTTTAGTCCCAGAATGGAGGTTTTGTCACTCATTCTTGGATGACATGAGGAATATCTATTGAATTGATCTTTTTTCCTTTGTTCATACACAATCGCCATCACCGCATCCAAAAAAAGTGGCAGCTCTAATGAGTTCGTCATTGTCATTCATGCTACACTAGCACTCACACAGCAAAATCTGGCTGTGTCCAGACTGTTACGTAACAAACAAAAGGAGCCTACTACCAGTGAAAGACTCTGGTATGCGAGCAGCCTTTTCCACATGGCTGCCCCTGATTGGGATTTTCAGATATCTGTGGCTCCCAGAGGATGGATCCAGTCTCCTCACACATCCATCAGCATGTTCACATTGTCACTGTGAGTGTGGCTACATTTAGACAGTTCAGCCTCACATGGTTTGGACTCCTTACCCTGGTCTAACTATATTAGTCTTGTTTTAACCGCGTTCTGTTGTTGCTCCAGAAATCCCCGACCCCAGCAGCTGGACCCTGAACCCCTCAGCCTCTTACGTGTACTACTGCTGCAACGAGACGGTCCATGGCGTGGAATACAACTTCACGCCGGAAACAAACGGTGTGATCCTCGTCAGTGACATGTCTTCCAACTTCCTGTCTCGACCCGTGGATGTGTCAAAGGTGAGAAAAAGGATGATACCAAATATGATATTCAGCTGTTTTGCTTCTAGGTCCCTTTTCCCAAACTTTCCATTATGATTCATCGTCAACAGTCTGGAAACCCTTTTGTCATCCCTGAACTACAGGGGGAATTTGATTTGACAACAACAGCATCCATGCAAAACAATCCACACACCGATTATGAAAGTAAGATAAAATACGAAAAACAAGGTTACATATGAGAAATAATGAGAAAAAATATGTAAAAATAGAAGAATAAGACAAATGAAGAACTGCTATTGGTATTGCTGGCATGCTGAATTTTAGCATGTTAACATCAAATCGCTGTTCCTATATTAACCTGATGATGGTTTGATAGAAACATGCTACGATTTTCATTTAAGCTTTGAGCAAGAGTTGAACCTACGTACACTGAATAAAGTTCAAAGTTCTGACAGTGTCTGAGTCTGACATGTCCCAAAATAGCCACCGTAGAGAGGATAATTCCTTTGACTTGTACCGTTTAAAAAAAATCTTATTATCTCCTGGAGCCAAACCGAACAGTTTCGTTCCACGAGTCAACAGTGTGGTAGTGGACAAAGTTGTACTTGTCACATGATGTGTCCTATTGCATTGCGTAGTTTGGGCTGATTTTCGCCGGAGCTCAGAAGAACGTAGGCTGTGCTGGGGTCACTGTGGTCATTGTGCGAGAGGACTTGTTAGGCCACGCTCTGAAGGAGTGTCCCATTGTCCTGGACTACAAGGTGCAGGCTGAAATGAACTCCCTCTACAACACGCCGCCATGTTTCAGGTACAGGCTCACCTCTATTTTGTGTCATTCCAACAGACTGAGTGTGATGAATATGTTACCGTCAGCTCGGTAAAACACAGGCTTTTGTAAAATAGTAAAAGTACTGTGCAAAAAAAAGGCAGTAAAATTAAAGTGAGGCTGCTTAAAAATTTGGGATTTAGGCTACCTCACTGTCTTCTGTCTCTTCATGTAATTCCACTTTGGGACGTGATCAGCACAGTGTAGTACATTTTTCAGAGTTTAAAAAAACATGCTGAACTTTTTTTATTGATTTGTGTCTCTTGCACTTATTCACTTCCTTGCAGAGACTTAGATAAGAAGACTGACAGCATTCTCTTATCTGTCCATTGAATAGGAGGCTACAGCCAGCAGGCAGTTAGCTTAACATAAAGACTGATTCCATGACCTTATAAAATGATTACTTGCTTTTTTTTTTTACATTTGTTGTTTTGGATTTATGAAACAATTAAACCGTTCCCCCTGTCTTTATGCTAAGCTAAGCTAACCAACTGCTGGGTATTGCCTCATTTTGTATGTTTCACAGCTAACTCTTGGCTTGAAAGTGAACAAGCCTATTTCTCAAAATATGGAACTCTTTCATATGGGAAATATTTCACAAGCTTAATGTGACTTTCTGTGTCTTTTTGTGGCTTTCGGCGTGTGGCTGTTTTTAAACCATCCTCACCTTCTTCCTCGGTTTCAGTATCTACATCATGTGTTTGGTGCTGGAGTGGATTAAGAACAACGGCGGCAGCGCTGCCATGGAAACGCTGAACATGAAGAAGTCCTCTATGATTTATGACATCATCAACGCTTCTAATGGTTTCTACGTGTGAGTATCCAAATACCTCAGCGGCAGATGAAACGTTGTAGACTGCGAAAGCGGCAGTGGCAGGTTCACCGGCACACACACACACGTGTACATAGACAGCCTTAAGGAAATACCTGTGTAATGTATTATACATCAGAGTATAGAAACTAAAGGTCATTTCTATCAAGCACCACTAATAGAACTATTTGTCTTAGCCTCCGATAAAGCTCACCACCACTGTTCTCTGTTCCTTATTTTATTATCAGCTTTTTTTTGAGAAATTAAAATAAGTTTCTAATGTGCCCACCTATCAAGGTGTCCTGTAGACGTCGCTTGTCGAAGCCGCATGAACATACCATTTCGTGTGGGGAAGAAAGAGGGGGATGACGCCTTGGAGAAGGCGTTTCTGGACGGAGCGTCCAAACGTGGGATGATTTCACTGAAAGGCCACAGGTTAGTTTGTTAAACATGTGCCTCCTCTCAATGTACCATTAATACCTCAAGGGGTTGCTGGAGAGAATGCTGAAATTGAATTTCAAATGTAAAAGTTGTGCAAACCTAGAAAGGATCATCTGCAGCTGAATGCATATTAGGGATTTGCTTTGCTGTTATAGCTCTGTTCCACGGTCACAGAGCTGCATCTGCATCTGAAGACCTCAAACATGACGGTTTGTCTCCTGCTGCAGGTCAGTGGGAGGAATTCGTGCATCTCTGTACAACGCCGTAACGCTGGAGGACACTGAAGCCCTGGCTGCTTATATGCAGGAGTTCCTCAAAGAGCATCAATAAATCAGGCCCGAATGTCTCACAGTAATATTTCAGTACAGTTTACATTTAGCTAAGATCCATGTTGGATCTGGAAGGTGAACCTTTAGATGACGGTTTTGTAACACTCTTTAATTGGTTCTAATAAGCTTCAACCTCTGCTGTTGTCAGCAATTTCTTAACTACTACTGTGTGTTACTATTTTACTTTGACTAACAGTGTGTGATATAAATACTGATTCTTGTGACTGGTATAAAATAATATTTACATTTCAGTAAATCTAACTTGGCAATACTTATATTTTACAGTGTACATTCTTTGTCTGAGTTCTGCTTTCCAGTTTTAATTACAGTATGTACTGTCCAAATAATCTCCACACACTCAAGTGATATCTCCACACTCATAAGAAGAGAAAGCAGTGCTCAGTAAGCACACTGAGCTGCTGTGCTGTGTTAGCCTGTTTTCTCTTTAAAGAAAAAAGTAAAAATAGGATCTTAAAATAGGACTTGGACTACAAGTCCCCGCTAAAGCTGCTAACTGGCTTGAACAGAAGTGAAACTAGATGTTTTTGCTGCAGATGACCTCAAGGTGGAACTGTTCATCAACAAATGTATGTTTGCAAAAAACATAGAGGCGATCAAATCGGCATCTGACTTCTTTTTACAAGGATGTCTGGTGTTGCTCACCCCATTCAATGACGCTTTACTGACATGATAACTTAGCATATATGTAAGTAGATTGATAGTATATAGTAAATACTATATAGTAGCAAACTAATAATGTCCGATAATGGATAATATGGTAATTAATACACACGAAATTTCAAGCACTGAAAACATATTTATCTTAGAAAAAGAAGAGCATGTGGTTTACACATTGCTGTATAATATTTTGGATGGCTGTCATCTTGATGTAGACTTTACTATTAGTGTGAGGTGGGCATGATGTTTATAGAGCACGCGATGCACCGTTTTATCAGTGCTTATCTTTTCATGCTTCACAACTCTTTCAGTGCATTAGTGGTTGTATGGGTGGAATAAGTGGGAATTGAACTAATAACCTGCTAGCCTCTCAGTATCGTAGTCCACTTTTGCAGAAGCAAATATAATATACCTTTTGGAAACTGTTTAGATGGTAGGTGATCATGAAGTGTAACCTCAAAACTGTAACTGCTTGAGTCCATTTCAGCGATTAGCTGGTTGGCCACAGGAAAAAAAACCAACAAAAAACGCCTAGCTATTTTCTTACTTTCATTTTGAAATGTAATGAAACACTAGGTAAAGTTGATCCAGGAGTTATTATTTTATATAACATCCCTGAGGATTCTTTCCAAAAAGTAATTTTGGCTGTTAGCAAATATCAATACCAAGAGCAGGGGAGAGACTCTGAATGCTGCTGTTGGCTGTGGATTCCCAGAGTGGGAGATGTTGGACCTGCTGCGATGCTTTGTGTGCTGAAAGGTAAAAATGTTCTCCCAGAATTAAGTATTGCTTCAAGCGAGATGGGCTTTCTGTCCGAATGATAAGATCCTGCCCCGTCACTTTCTATACGTTTATTTCTGCAGCTCTCCGAGGCTCAAGTCCTTCAGTAACAACTTGTTTCATGGCCTTTACCTGTGGCCTTGAATGTCTTTATGCTCCCATCAGCTGTAGGATACTTTGGCATCATGCTCATTTTAGTCCAGTCATTGATGACCATTTTCTTGCAACTTTCTACCAGAGCCATAGGTGCATTTGAACACATATCTAAGTGCCTTTACTTCCATCTTCATTGTAGCTTGATATGGTGGTTCATCTTCAGCATAGCAAGACTTCAAGGCTCTCTGCATATTCAGAAACTGTGTCTCTGCAGATTGCTCTGCTATTTTATCTTATTTCTTGTGTAGTTGTGGTTTGTCTGCTAGTTTTATTTATGTTATATGACAACAAAACACAGAATACTTCAGTAAAGAAAATAAAGATAGAAACTTGAGAGAAAGATAGAAAATGAGATCTAGTTACATTTTATCCGAAAAGTCAGGCTGGCTAAAAATGTGCCCAGGTAAGAAATTGGTCAACAACAGAGTGTAAAGAAATATGACACATTTTTGGTGGAAACCTGGTGGGGGAACTGTTTTGCAAGTCTCTAGCCAATAAATTTAAAAGTGTGTGATTTGGTGGGGAATTTCAGTTATGGCTGAAACACAATATCCACAGTTGCCTGCGGTGATGTAGGTACAGTAAATGATGCAAAAGGTGTGAGATATTTCTTCTCAGCATCTCCAGCTCTACAACATGAGGTTTGTTTCAGGGATGAAAAACTGAGCAGGGTGTGTGTACTGCAAATCCAAGAAAGCTTTAAACACCAAAAGCCCATGCAACTAACAGACTGACACAAAAAGGAGATGTAAAAGCAGGATGCTCTTCTGACAAGCAAGGATTTAAGATTGTTCATTTGATGAGGTTATTATGAAGCTGCAGAACATGGACATGTGGGGGGGATAAAATTAGAAAAATAATTTCCTGCTGTGAGTTACAACAGCCACTGAGGGGTGCAAGACTCAATAGTAGTCATGCATTAATTGGAACAAGCATGTCAACAATTTGTGCATGTTTGCAAAGCATGGCTGTGGTGAGCAAACCTTGCTGCTTGTGCTGTGCAGTGGGTTTTGACAGCCAAGAAATAAAATGCAGGGACAGCCTCCCCCCAAAATAATGAAGAGAAATCCCTATTTAATGAAGACAGCCATTGAATTAAGTTCATTTCAACAATTTGAATAGAGGGATATTTGTGAAGTATATAGGAAATAGCATAAAGCTGTATGAGATGTATTTTCTTTCCAGTGCACATTTTTGCTCTTGTACCTCTATCAGGTATACAGTGACAGGATCTTTAAATTCTACTCTCTGCCTAAATGCAATTTAGATTCCGACAAAAGGCCTAACCTCTCAGTAATTTTCCCTAAAAGTATCGCCCATGACCCTGCTGCAGATCCACCTCAAAGCAGAAAAAAGCAAGCGAAGGATAAGAAGAGGCAGAGGGGCTTTGAAATGCGAGTGGGGTTACAGCAGAGATGGGAGGTTGTGACAGAATTGTGTGGTGATTCTCGTTCTGTCAAGCCCACTAATGTCGAGGTAATGCCACCGGCAGGCTGCGGTAAGGCAGCGATAATGAAAAACACCGGGGAAGACAATATCAAATGGCTCCTCTACATCCTACAGTGGAGATTAGTCGACACAAAAAGTAGGGTGGCAGAGGCAGAGGTGGCAGAGGCAGGCTTTAGTGCTGCTGATTGAGTCTCTTGTCAAGAGCTTCATGCTTGTAGCATAAAAAGTTCCTGTGACTGACATCCTTTACACAGTCTATTCAAGACACACAGTGTGCATGGCCTCATAGTCTGTTTTCCATAGATAGTGTATGCTATGTGCTTAAAATGCACATCACTGAATTTATCCTTGAACTGGTTTACTCCTTACAAAAGTGTGTGAAATGCAGAGATTCATGTGGTGAGTTCAGGTGCACCCTCTTTGACATGAGAGCTGGTACAGATCAGTGATACAAAATGGGTGGTTGTCATGTCTTCATGCAGACATGAAGTAACATTAGTCATATTATCTCATATATCATATATACTGCAAGTCTAGTATTTACACTCACCCTATTTTCACTTTCTTCTCCATCAATATGGCTCTGCTAAATGCTCCAATAGGGTTCATTTTTCTGATAAATTGGGTTTTAATCAGCTATAAAAAGTGTATGTGATGTCATGATTGACAGCTCTGGTTGACTCTTGATTGGGCGGCTGAATAGAGGGACCTCAATACTAATCATGAACCTCAACGGTAAGCAAATGAAGATGGTGAATGTGGTAAACATTGTAGGCTACCTGCTAAACACTTACCATTGGAAATATGTATGACTTAGTTAAACTGCCAAACATCCACAGTTGTATCCTACTCAGAGTCACTCAGGCCCCTAATTTAACTTATCCCATTACTTAATTTAGTAGTAAACGAGTCCTTTGAGGCCTGGCCAGTCTGCTTTTTATAGCAAACTGCAGCCATGTGACTCATCTAGGGGTGATCTAATTCCATGTACTGATTGTTGCGTGTAATATTGTTGATTGTAAACATAAACTACATAGAGTTCTAAATTTATTTATGACTTTTAGAATCTCTGTCAGGAAGGCTCTAATATGGTTGGTAATTAAGCGCTGTCACATCGGCGGTGCAAAGTCTCTTTTGTGCCTCTGTAATTATTCACTGAGCTCATGAAACCCAATGTCCTTTATGCAACAGCTCATTTAAAGGCCACTCTGGTGATTCATGCAAGAAAATGGGGGGGAAAAAAGGTTCTGTTTGAATATGAAGCACACAAATTTCTCTCCTTTTTTTTTTAACTACCCTGTCTCCTGTCCCTCTCTTTCTCCTTCTTTGCACCTTTGTCGTCCTTGTCTTACTCATTTACCGCCAATGCCTTTTCCTCGCTATTATTTCTTCGCCTCCTTTCCTCTTCTTGTCTCATTTTAGTCCCATTCCTCTTCACTTTCTTTTCAATTACTCATCCTCACTTTGTCCCTCCTTCTCTCCAACACCTTCTAATATCATTCTCTCTCATATGAATCTCTTTCCCAGCTTCCTCTTTCTCTCTCTCTCTCTCTCTCATAAACTCGTTGCTCTATGAGGCTAATCTTGTTAGCACCAAATGCACCATGTTCCGCTAGCTCCTCTTAATTGCCGCTGTGTTATTAATGAGCGGGGAAAGGGGAAATCACTCTTAATTAGCTCGTCTCATTCGGCAGACATCTCGAGTGAAGCGGCGGCGACAGCGCTCAGGCACAAACACACTGGGGATAATTAAAGCACTTCACTTGTCGGAGTATTTATCTAAACCAAAGAGCAACAAGCCATTCCCACAATTAGCCTTGTCATTCATTAGCGGCGGAGTGCCATTGATTTGAGTGTTACGTTGTCATTTTGCCACTAATTCATTCGACACCCCTGTGGTACAAGTGTGCTTAACTTACTAGTGTGGCAAAGTCACTGAACAAAGTGTTTTTGACAGTTTTGCTGAGTCACTAACTACAAACCAGATCAGGGCAATAAATCAGATTAGGGTCATGCAAGGAATCGTTTTTGTAGGAGCCAAAATGTGTATTTTGTCTCTACTGTATATTGGCTGTGGTTTTCACATTATTTACACGTTCACTTGGAAGGCAGCACGGGAACAAAGGATGAGTCGGGTGTCATTTTGACTTCAGTTGTTAAACAGCCTAACATGAGGCAACAGTATAAAAATTTGTCTGGATTTGAATTTGCATCCAAATGGATTTGCATGAATGTGTTGCAGTTAAGAGTCTGCTCATCCTTGGTGGCTTTTTTTTTTTTGTCAGTTGTTGCTACATATTTTATTCTGGCAACTCTAAAACCACACATTTTCCTTGCTGGTCATACAAAGGCACACCTGGCTATTGTTAGATGTGTTATGCCATGTTATCCATGGTTAAATAATCTTCTCTAAACTTCTCTAACTGAAGTGTGATATATTAGAAGGTGGCTTCATGCCAGAGGCCTGAAATAATCAGATTATCCTACTTGTAAACACTGTGATCAGAGGATGTCATGTGGTTTTAATCACAAAATATGTTAATTCCTTGTTAATGTTACTATTTTGTCCTGAGATCACCTTAATATCACAGGTTAACAGCTTGTTAGACAAGGGTGAAATATAAATGAAACGATGAAGATACTGTACGATGGACCCAGTCGTCATTTCACAGTTGAATAAAATAAAACTTTCAAAAAATAATTGCTGGCAAAAAATACAAGATTCACTAGCCAAAGATAAGATTATGATAAAATAAGAATATGTTTCATCTATTAGTGTTATATTTATCTTGAAAAGACATTTACATTGAGGTACACTACAGATTTTCTGTATTCATGCAAAGTCTATCTGACCACAAGCTAATTATATCTTTCATATAAGATCAGTTGTGTGATAACCCTGACACAACACACACACACACAGACCGAATTAAAACTCTGTGGCTTCTTGAGGTTCTACCTTTCACAGCAGGAAATTAAAAAAATAAATAAATCTGTAATTATGTGTTTCTAATGTGTGCGATGTGCATGTGAGTCTGAGTGAGCGCACCTGTCTTTGCCTCTGTGTGACCCTGACATGCTCTTGTACGATAAGAGACTAGTGACAGTGCATTAAGACAAATTTAATTTGCACCTACAGCTAAGAGAGACGAGGGAGGGGAACTCTTTTCGGGCAAGACTAATTGCTGCCTGGGGATCAGCGTTCATGTGTGTGTACTGTATGCTTCCCTGACTGTCTCTCTGCCAACGTAAACACTTTAGTGAATATTTAATGCACATGTTTATCTGTGTGTGTCTGTCAGTGTGTGATAACAGAATGTCAGCAAAGACAGAGGAGTTAATGAGGCCCTCTTTTTTGCAACCAGGTGTGGATTGAGCATGGTGCATCCAGCTTTGTCGGTACTATTTCTCTGTAAAATCACGATTGCCTTGTGTGTAATCTGTGCAGCCATAGTGCAGAGTATCAGAAAGGATACTCAAATTCATTATCAGCACAGTAAATGTTGTTAACATTGATTTTGGGGGATTTTACAATCCCCGGACACCTAGTTTAGGTAAAATACTGCTCAAACGTTTTCTCACCATCAGAAAGAGTTTCAACATCAACATTTTCAGATTAAGAGAGGGTAACATGTTGCAGTGTTATTTCCTCATATATTGATTTCTGTAATTTCATGTTTTCATGCCAAACATACAAAGCTCATTCACATCTTTATGTTGCATTGAGATGCATATTCTTCATATAAGAACCTTTGCTGTAATTTTTTTCAAACAGGTGATTGGTTTACATTCACTGTCAGTGAATCATTGAACTACAAATTAATCCTCATGTGTCAATTCTTTGGTTTGTAGAACGAGGACGAAAATGAAACGTGACCTTAAATTAGCTTTCTCTTAATCGCGGGGAATGTAGTTTTCCAACACTTCATTTTATAATTCATAGCAAGTCATCTTTAAACCTGCTGCTCTTAAATAGTGTAGTTAGTTATGCTGGCACCCCAATGTTCTTTAATGTTATAAAACATGTTAAAATGCTTTTTATTGGAGCTTGAGTTTGAGCGTTTTCACAATGTATGACATTAGGGACATATTTTAGTGAGCGAGCTGATACGATTCCTTCTAGTAAGAACAATCTTAACACAATCGTCTTGTGTTTGCATTCCTGAATAAAGCAAGAGAGAAAGTCCTGTCAGGGGTAAAACTTTTTGTTCTGTGTAATCTCATCTGATGTAGTGCTGCAGTGTTTCCTCTCTCTGCATGCTCACGGCCTCAGTAGGCAGGCTCATAAATTGGACAGCTAAGCCTTTCATAAAGTTTAATAAAGCGCTGTTTTCGAGGCTCAGGGGAGCTGGTATTAGTGACGAGAGCCACTGCTGCCATTCCAGCAAATCACATCATCATAATGAGGCTGTACTATGGGAGTAAGACACCTCCCTTACCACCCACACATCCACCCACCTTTGTTTTCTTTATCATTCCTCTGGCACAGTGCGTTGTCTTCACTTCACAGCATTTTTCCATTGGGAATTCGGGGATGGCGTTGTTTAAACGCAGCGACCAGCTTGGACAGGCTAGGGTTATTTCTCATTTAGTAAAGATCACAGGCGCTGTAAATGCTCCAGCGGCATGCTGTGAATGCCAATACCGGCGTGATTGGCAGCTTGACGGCAGCAGCAGCATTTGCATGGCATTTAGCTGGGCGGGCAATGGCCACCCCCTAACACCAAGGTGGGTAAATAAGATGATTTCTCTGTTCACACAGTACACACATGCACAAACACACACAGACGCACACACTTATGCACTCGCACCTGCAATCTCACTCCTCAACTCCCCACCACCGCCACCACCATCTTGGCCTGCCAAACCTGAAGCCACTCATAATTGCGTGGCATTTAGGCAGAGGAGAGGGACATCCAGTCATGTGGGCGAATGGACCACTGAAAAGTCTGAACCTCCCAGCTCTTCATGTCAGGCTGTTATTTGAGAATAATTAAATATAGTTGCAATTTTCCTCAAGCCTAAAAAAGGTGGATGGCAGCGTTAATGTCAGCTTGGAGAGCGTGCTTGTTTCAGTTTTGAGCTTAAAACTCAACTGTATTGTTTAGAATATAGAGATTCAGTAGAAAAAAAGAATGAAAACCATAAAAACAACTCACACGTAAAGCTGCTCTTATCAATATATTTATATCAACAATGGATCAGATGAATCGGATGATCAGAGAGTAGGGTTGAACCCACAGATATTTTTCTCTCTCTACAGTTCCTCTCAGTGCTATTGAGCATTTTATCATCTTCCAGCACATTGTTTTGGTTTTACAGACCACAGTGTTAATACTTATCTTATTTTCTTTTTCAAATTCACTGCAATCTACCTGCCATAGGTGTTAAATTCATCAGGTGTCTGGAAATATGACTTTAAATTAAAAGTAATGTTCCTCCATACCATACTGAATGTGCAAAATCTATGAAATTGTTTTTTTGTTTTTATCAACTGTATAAGGGGTCTAATATGTAAATTATTAAATTGTCTCAAACTCAAAGCAACTGAAAATGTCCATTGTGAAAAGCCAACCTCTCGCCCTCTGTGACCTAAATAGGATAAGTTCTTTAGAAGATGAATGAACTTGGCATCTTGGAGAAGAAAACACACTAGCCTCAATAAAATGAGACATTCAACTTTGATCTTGCTAATTGGATCATATGAGAGAGATTTGAGTTTGCCATTGATACATATGACCAGTGAAAGATGTGTATTAGAATCTATTCAGCATTTTGCAATTTGCTCAGCCACTTAAGGTGATCCACTGCAGTACATTTTCACCACATTTGGTGGGTTGGCGAGATGCAATTAAAGGGTGATGACCACAGGTTCTTGCATGTTCCCTCCATCTCAAAGTTTTGTTGAATTGTTCTTGATACTTGTGTTGGACTTTTGCATAAAAATTGACAATTATAGTTTCAGTTTTCAAAAATATGCAGGTAACACAGTCTTAGCCATGTGTTTCCTTTATTCCTGTGTCGGAGGACACTGTAGCCACTGCAGGGATTGTTCTCCTCTTAATATAATAATGTAGAATCAGGTAGAATCAGTCAAATCTACTTAGGCTTTTAACCTTTTTTGTGTTATCAGGCTCTGATAACAACCTCTACGATCCAACGATACAAGTGCTGTTTAGACAGTTGCTTTCCCTGGACAGGATGAGCACAGCAGACAAACAGCTGGTTGCATAAGCATAAAGCTGGCTAGAGGCAGAGTGCATGGAGCCTCCGTTATTCAGAGGAGGCAAAAGTATGGAGGGAGCTCCCCTGTAAAAACACACGCACCAAATGATGGTATGCTATGGTGCAGAGACCTAAAACTGTGCTGTGCAGAATGAGAGGGATGAGGCAACGCTACATACATACTGGTAATTCTGCTAGCTGATAAGAGAACTGTATTGCTCATTATTCTGTATGGAAAGCATTACGTAAGCTAAAAGCTAACATTTATCATAGATTTTAGACATTACTCTGTATGGTTATTTCATTTGTTGTAATTTAGACTTTGTAATTCTTATTAATGGTCCAGCTGGATAATACAATTTACAATACAGACTGATATATTTGAAGAGACCTGTTGGATTTTTTTTTTGTTTTGTTTCTGAAATGTGATGCGGTTATGTGTAGCTCATTGGCTTTTGTATACAGTCTGTTCTCCCAATGAGCAATGACTCTGGCATTTAAAGCTAAAGCTATCAAAAGTCAAGCAAACAAAGCTCTCAAGCACACAGGATCATTTCTCTTTGAGAGAAAAATGAATGTATGATGTTGAAATGAAAAATTAACTTATACTGAAAACTGTATCACACAATTCTGCGCTCTACAAACCTGCATTAATTGATTTTTTGACCACTTGGGGGCAGCAGAAACACACTGTCGCTGACATTGACATATTTTCTAGCAAGTACATGTGGTGATCTTGTTAGCAAATGATTGCCTATGTGCCCATCCAACAGATGTAGAACATTTGCATTCATTTGCATTTATGTCCATCAATGTCTGGGGACAGTGTCTGGCACGTTAGTTTCCAAATTCTCCACTGTATTGATGAGCTAGTTGTTAACTTTGTCGGTGTGCTGTTTGGGGGCTGCACAGGCAGTGTACAGCTGATTTTGTGGAGCTTTGTCAATCACAGCCTGCTGCTGCTGCTGCTGTCTGAAAATGACCTGAGTAGGTGACATGAGTTTGGTCTGTTAATGGTGTGAGATTTTGATTAATGAGGAAGAATTCTGGCACAGACTGTCTGTGACCACCTACTGAAGAGCATCTGGGCCAAAAACAGTTTTAATCTGCAACATTAGTACAGTACATCAGTATAGTAGCATTGGTTTTGACTTTGTTTTGTGATGATTAATTTCTTTATAAAAGTACATTTATGGTATGGTTTGTTACCCTCCACTTGTGTGCTGTGTTTTGGGGTTGGATGTAGTAGTGTACTGTTGGCAATAATGGAGGTGGAACTAACTAATTAAGACTTGTTCTTTCACTTTTCAATCCTTTGCCTCTGTTCTGATTAAAATCTTACCATAACTTCACCCATTCCCCAAGCAGGAGATGCGTTAAAGTGTCAGAAGTCATTTTCAGCTCTCCAAGTCATCTTACTTTCTAATATTTTATCCAGCTGCAGAGCAATCATGGGCTCACATTTACACATCTTCCCTCAACTTTTATTCACCTGAAATGATTGTGAAATGACATTACCAGTGACAGCCAGGCAATAACAAAAGTACCGAAGCTTCCTTGAAAAACAATAAATCAATAAGCCTCGCCAACACATCCTGTTACATTCCCTACTCCTTGACACCTGAAGCTCATTAAACACAGCCTAACGTCAACTTAGAAGAAGGAGAGTACACAGAGGCTCGCCTTTTCACAGCCTATCACAATAACAGCTACTGAACAACCTTGATATATTGTATATACTAGAAATAAATATGATTGTCCTTTAATCTGATTTTATTATACTGGGGACTCCCGCTGGCAAATCTACTGAGGGCTGATAGCCTGTAATCTTATTGCAGGGAGCGCTGTGTGTTTCATATCCCCTTCTTGATGGTGTTTTATCATGTCAGGACTATTATTGTTCCTATTGGTATATATGTGTTTCTGCATTGATATGTGCCGGTGTATATAACCTAATAAATCGAGTTATTGCACATTTTTGTGTATGTGCCTCTGTTTGCATATGTATGCGTGCATGTTTGAGTGCGCCCGGAAGTCCCACCAGCTCGGATGTGGGTGCTAATTTTGCACCCGCAGTGTGCCGGGCTGCTCTGAGGGTTCTGCTCTGTTTATGAACCAGGCATATTGACCCAATTTGTGGCCTTGGCGCTTTCTCTTTCTCTCTCTCTCTCTCTCTCTCTCTCTCTTTGTCCACCTGCTGGGGCATATTGTGAGTCTGCATGGCAGGAGAAATGGGCGCACTCAGTCTGAACTAAACGCCATACGCATCATTGAGCAGCATTACCAACCTCTCCCCACTCATCACTCTCAAGGGATGCTGCAGGTGTGTGTGTGTGTGTGTACACTATGCGCCCGTGTAGAGGGCTCTGTTAACTAGAAGGTCTAATAAATCAACCTGTCTGTCTACAACCTCCTCCCTTCCTTCGCTCATACCTATTCCCCCATTACCCCTCCCTCCTCTGTCCTCTCCCCTCTTTTTCTCTTTCTTCCACCATCGCTCTCTCCATCTCTCTCCTTTATGTCCTGTAATTCTTCTTTTAAAGCTCAGGGGGTGGTGTTGGAGGCATTACGTGCCTCCTGATAAATCACTGTCTGGGAGCAGAGCAGAGTAACATGGCCGTCTGCAGATCAACTTACTGTCATGTGTGTGTGTGTGTGTGTGTGAGTGGAGATATTCTGGCAATGGCTCGCGTTGTCCCAAAGATTGTACACTCCTATAACAGTGTGTATTCGTGTGCATGCATGTGTACATGTACCTCAGGTATTCATGATTGTTCATCACATTTACTGCATGTGTGCGTGCGTGGGTGCCTGCACGACAAAAAGTGAACACAGTTTCTGGCCAGTACTGATCTCCCTGTCCTGCTGAATGGTGGCTGATTGAGACACATGGACTGCCTTTGTGCCCTGATCTAGTTGCCATTGATTACCTATCAGGGTTTTTGATTGCATCCTGGAAGTAATTCTTTTAAATAGGCCCTAATGGCCTCCAATCTGGGCTGATGACGACCTCAGAGAGTCCAATCGCAGATCCATTTAGGCCCTTTCAGACCCCTCCATGTACACTCTGAAACTCTCGCTCATTGCTCATACCCTCCCTCCTCCGCCACCACCACCACCACCACCACTGCTGCCACTGCCTCTCTGCTTTGTGTCATGTCAGCACCACATCTGTACGCTCTGTTACTCCCAAGTAAAACCATGCTGACAATGAAAATCTGCCTCAAACTCAGACGTAGAGATCTCGCGCATCCCTTAATGGCACACACCAGGTTTTGGTGAAGATTAGAAAAGCTGATGATGCCAGGAGGTGATGAGCACAGTAATTGAGAATGACAGTGAGAAATATAAAGCAAAGATAGACACAAATAGTGTGTAATCCTGCTTTTAACTGAAAAACGGAGAGGGGTAGGAAGTTGAGGTTTCAGATCATCAAAAAGAAGAAGGGAAAAAAAGGGGAGGGAGAAAGAAGTATGACAGATCTGTTAGGGGTGAGGGTGTGTATGTGTGTGTCTGTGTGTGTGGTGGTGGGGGGGTGTCCGTATGTCAGGCTGTGTTATTATAGTCTGAGGGTTGGATGGAGGTATGAGAAGCAGGAGGAAGAGGAGGAGGTGGAGGAAGAGGGGAGGGGGGATTGCAGCAGACAGGAAGAGGGCTCGCCGTCTAATCCTCCAATTTTCTTACATTACTGCTCCCCCTCCTTCTCTCCACCACCAGGCCCCCCCTCCACTCCTCCCTCCCTCATGCACTGCTGCCAGGCATGTCGGCAAATGAAACTGGAGGCAGACGCAGCTTCACAGAGATTGACTTGAAGGAGTAAAACACACACAGAAAAGAGAAAGCGAGGCAGACAGAGACCTCCTGCACCTCTAACAACATAAATGTACCGAGAAAACCCCAGTGGCTCCAACATCTATTGTTCAGGGCTGGACGGAAAAACAAAAACAACATGGTGTAAGTTCCTATATGTGCTATATGCTTTTTAACAAACTTTCCTCTGCTTCAGTCACATAATAAATCTCAGCGACAGGAGCAGGAAAACGCGAATGCACCTGCTGATCTGAATGAAATGCAGAGAAAATGCAGCTGTCTTGTTGTGAGAGCAGCCCTGAGCGTGATCAATAGCTTCCTGCTGATGAGGAGAAAAACCTGATGACAGAATATTAAATTAAAGAGATTGTTTTACACTGGGAATGTATTAACAGCTCACTTAGCAAAATTACGAAGCAATGATGACAAACAAGGTTCCTTTGCCAGGCATTGCTGCCTGATAATATGCTGATATACCTTGTTTATTTATTGATAGATTTTTTTCCTCCAGGATGTTATTTAATTCAGAGACGTACTGTACCTGGTTGGCCTGGCACAGATTTGATATATGTGTGCTGTTGATTAAATCTGCGCCCTGGTATTGGGAATGAAGCGGAGCTTTTAGGGGAATTAAACTCAGGATTTCTGAGTAATGTTCGTACAATTTACAGTCGATTTGCTCCGACTAATAACAATCACATGCAACAGTGTAAGGCATTGCCCTTGAACTAAGGGATTAGGAACAAACCCGTCCTGAACTGGCTAAGTCTTGACCTCTTCAACTTTTGCCCCTAATTTCCTGCAAACAAGCTAGTATTTTTTTAATATCCTCTAAAATACACAATATTCTCATCCTTCCCTCTTCACCACAATTTAGTGATTTCCCTTTCCCCGCCCTCCCGATTGATTTGCATTCCTCTCATTTCTCATTGGGCGAGGCAGAACCCTGACTGAGCGGGACTAATTTGCCATGCTAATGAGATGGCTCCGACAAACAGAGCCAGCTGGAGACCAGAGTAAATGATCCTGTCAACAGTCAAGAACACAAACATGGCTAACAGCTAATTAGCTCGTGGCAGTTTATAGAGGTGACATTCTATCTGATCTGCGCCACGGTGGAGAAGAAGAAGAAGAAAAAAAAAGAGCGGGAACAATGAAGAGGGAAGGCAAGGGGAGGAGGGAGGTCTGGCTTGGTGATGAATTTTGCTTTTTTGTTTTCCCACACACACTTGCGTGACACACACAACACATGCACTCACAGGCGTAACTTCCCCCTGTTTCCTTTGCATTGCGCTGCACAATGAGGTTAAGAGCGAGTAGGTGCCATCAGAATGAGGGGAGAAAATATGCTAAGCAGACAATCAGAGGTGTACCCCCTGATGTTAAACAGCCAATCATGGCTGTCCCAGTGTGTGTCACCAGCCAGCAGGAGGCAGAATTAGTCCTGGTTAGCAGCCAGAACCCCACCGAGTGGCTGATTAGTCTTTTAGACCGAATAGGAGGCCGAATGTTAAAAGTCCAAACTGCCTATCTGGGAGTCTTCTCCACAGCAGACAAAGACAATGACTTTTTAATATTATTATTATTATTATTATATATCTATAAGAAGAAATGTTAGCAGCCTAATTGCTGACTTATGAACATGATACATTAACTGAACAGTGTCACAAATACGTTTTTTATAGCATGATTAGCAGTTTTTAGCATTTACAGAACTGATTTGTTACATTAAGTGGGCCAATGCATTTTGCAATCATTCAGATATAAATTAAACAAAAGTTCAATTTATGATTGTAGTTATTTTTATTTTTAGACATTTACTTTAAGTCCAGCATTGATAACAAATATATATACACTTGTAATATAAGGTTTGCATGCAGAAATAAGCCCTGTGGACACCCATAACTGAAGACTGTCTAAATACTGTAGGCAAACACATAATGAATGACAATTTAGCTGTTATAACATAAAATAAGCCTTCATATGATAGATTATAATTGTTGGCATATAGTGAATCTTAACAATATCTTGTCATACATCTGCTCCTAATGGCATTATAGTTGTCAGTAAACCAACATGATACCTTCTTCCACAATGCCTGTCAAACTAATATCATTTATGTGTAGTATCATGGGACGTTGTAGCTCTGATTAGTGCGCTGCTTTATCGTCACCACTTCCCTGGTAATTAATTGTTCTTCATCTCTGTCTGCCTCCCTGTTTCTGCTTTCAGCGTCTCGGTCTGTTCGTCATCTGGACGCTCCATGCTATTTTGGGTTTTTATCAGCACAAACACTTGCATTCATCCATTTGTAATCTAATAAAGAAATGGAAGCAATCTGTACGTTCCTTTCAGGGGACTGGATGACTTTGAGCACCAGATGCTGATGTTCCCCCAGAGTCGTTACTGTGATGGAGCCGATCCTTAACTGTCTTCGATAAAGATACTTCCTCACACACACACACACACACACACACACACACACCACCGCCTCCTCCCTGCTCACTCAGTGTGGAGGCAGGATTAACCTGCTGGTAGCGGAGTAGACCCAGCCGTGTGCTGCCTCCGCCTCCCTGTCTCTGTGTCTGAGGAGGCCTGGTTATCCCTTCATACAAGCTCCCTGTTCAAAGGGGTGGCCGCCGGGTATTAATGACGTGATAAAGGGGCGACCATGGGGGATTTGGGCGCAGCTTGCTGTAAGGACAGGAGATTTAAGAACACAGACCAGTGGTTAGTGCTCACTGGAGTGTGATTAGTTAGACACCCCCCACCCCACCACCACCCAACACACACACACACACACACACATACGCAGACAATGACAGACAGCTTCTATATTATTATTCTATATACCCAGAGGATGTCCTGTGGGTGAAAGGACAATACCACTGCGTTTGTCTTATAGTAAACACCTCTGTAACCCTGCTGACCTGTAGGACAACAGCAGAAGCCCTCAGGATCACATCACAGCATGAGGAGTGTGTACGTCTGGAAGTCAGTTGTTAAATTGTGGGATTCCTTTCTTTCTTTTCATCTTGTTGTCTTCTGTATTATGTCAGACACTATTTTTTTGCACAAGGAAAGACTTTGAATTGCATTTGTGTCTGAGATGCAAGTAAACTGTAAGTTTTTGTCACTGCCATATGTAGCCAAATTTTGCATGAACAGCTGTTTACTTCCCAATCTAGCAGAGACATTGAGAGTTCAGCAAAGCGACACAAATGTTAACTCTTGTTTTGCTTCTAGTGTACTTAGCATGCTAACTCGCCCTGGCCCGGCCAGCCCGTCTCTTCACTGCAGCATCCAGCCTACCCTGAGGAAATAAACACAATGATGGGCTAACGCTTTTGGGCAAGCAACCACCACCAACACCTGCTCCCGGTAAGAAACCACATTCAGCTGCAACTCACACATAGCACCTTTTAATTGTTTCGTGGTTTAATTGGAATGTTAGGGTGTAGACCTACAATTTTTTATTAAATCCATTCTGTTATCATATTAAAACTCCATATTGATTCAGATTAAGAAACAATCATTGTTAAATTAAACTCTGTACCTGAGATAAATTGAAAGTATAAGACAAATAAATACAGATCTGCTTTAACTGATTGTTGCATGAGACCCAATATGTTTTACCCTGCCTCTTCCACTGGGGTTGTTGTGATGTGTGGAGGATGTTAGGGAATATAATGATTTGTTATATGCCCCTGTTATGCATTTTCACCTAAGCTGCAGCTTCTGCTCCATTTGAATTGTGTGTGGCTCTCCGGCTAAATGTTGGTGAGCTGCATGTGAAACCCGACAAAGGGTGAATACTATGACCAGGAGTCTGTGTGACAGAGTGAGTGCACGGATGATAAAGATAGTAACATAGAGGGGAGTAATATTAAAAATAAGCAGACACTGTGTACTTGTGTGTGTGTGAAGGGGTGGAAAGGAGGGAGGGCTAGAGAGAGAGAGGGAGCTACAGTGAGATTAAGAGACATACTATGTACAGGTGCTGAAAGCTAGATGGGATCAGTGCACTGAACAAGATGTTAAGGCCGGGTTTCCTCGCCACCCACTCCCCACCACAACCTACGGCAAGCCTACCTTCTCCCCCTTAATCCCCCCTCCCTCAATAAGCCACTGTGTCCCCCATATACACACACACACACACACACACACGCACCCAGCTTGCTACCCATCTACCCTCAAAATACGCTCCTGTGCAATCTCCTGCGCATCAGCTGCCAAATGAAGTTCCTCTTTAGAAAAAAAGAAAGAAAAAAAATGTGGCTGCCGAATCGTCTGAGGCATCATGGATTTCGGCAAAGCCAGCTCTTGTGTTGAAGCCAATAATCCTGCGTCAGGGCTTCAGGTGCGCGGAGGGTCGTGATTGACAGGGCTTGATATGAGGCCCTCGCCTCACTTGACATTTGGGTTTCATAAGGTCTGGAACAAAAGGCAGGGGCAAAATAATCAGAGAGGGGCGCAGGCAAATAAATCTGTTTATTCCTCCTCACCTGCCCCCCCTTCCCTCCCTCTCTCTCATCGCTGCACCTCCCCTGCTCGCCCACATCACAGCTCAACCCTTGGAGGGGAAAGAGGGAGGGCACGATATTACCTTTTCGGAGCCTTAGTGGATTCACGCACCGCGACAGCAGGTCACTTTAGGCCCTGTGCTTACCTGAGATATTAGTTTGTATGTGTGGTGGGTAGAGATGTGTATTTGAAGGGCCGAGGTGGTGTGTATGTGTGCACAATCCTTTGTATGTATGAGCGAGAGGCAGAGACAACAGGAAGGACAGAGGGAAGGAGGCAGACGGACCTACGAGTAGAAAGGATTGATGTGGTGTCATGTTGTGGATAACCATTTGTACGCCTGTGTGTGTTTGAGCAAGCAAAAAAAAGTTAACATGTAACAGTGATAGATGTCCTGCTTTATCATGTTAGAGCAGCATAACAGCTTTAATATACAATGAGGCACACACATTATAACAAATGTCATCCTAAATGTGGTTATATTAACAAATTCAGAGAAAGTGAGAAGAAATATGAAGCATGACGCAACGTGAGATGATCAAGATTTTTCGACAGTGACCAAGCGAGTTAGTGCAGCTAAATGACTGAACGCAGCATTTAGGCGAGCTGCTGACCCAGCAGTAGTGGGTTTCATCTAGCCACACTGAACATCTACCCAGAGTGGTAAATGCGGGCTATACACTCGTTCCCTCATGCTGACTAGATGTATGCAGGACAAGAAAGGCTCGGATCATCACGAATCCCAAGGTGAATGTTGGCAAGAAACATCCAATCACTGAGCTTAAGAGTGTGTCACATGAGATGTGAGCTAAAGATGACGAGTGTTGAGAAAAATGTGCAGCTTAGCTTATAAATATTGGGTCACTTTTGATTGAAGTGACAGCTATGGCACCGTGTAATGACTGAATTGTTCTGATCTTATGTCTCAGACTGGCAAGGGCACCCAAGGCTCGTGGGTATTGTAGTATGATATTCATAGGCATTCACGTGCCAAAAAACTGTTTTTTTCATAAATTAAGCTAAACATAGAAAAAAGGAATGTCAATGCTCTAATTGACATGAAGCCTCATACAGCCCACCTTTGCTGCAGTAAAAAAAAAAATTTGCTTGAACATTATTTTTTTCAATCCCCTTTATAATTTACGCCCTTTACAAGAAGCAGGCAGAGGAACATATGAAGGAGCTGAATGAGAATTTAATTGCAGGGTTGTAGGTACAATCTGGTGACATAATAGCAGACTGTTTTAATAGGCTAGTCAATTAAAAAACAGGAAAAACAGGAGACACCAAGGGGCCAAATGTCCGCCTCTGCCTGGAAGTCTCTCTATAAAAACACACACACACACACACACACACACACACACACACACACACACACACACACACACACACACACACACACACACACACACACACACACAAGTCAACAGATAGTTTCCAGATTAATCCCTGTGACATCTTTTAGTACCAGACCGAGCCCCCCACGTGGGGAGTCTGCATATATTGCACCCTATTGGATGTGATTGGACGGCATATCGATGATTGGCAAGAGGGCGGAGCGCAGCGCGTACGCTTTTCTGTCGTTATTGGCTGTCTTTAATGGCCGCCCCTCCTTCAGACCACACACCATTGGTTTTGGGGGGGAGGCTTCGTTGAGGAGTCGGGAAGTTGTAGTTCTTTACGGCAGACGCACATCTGTAGTGCTCATTATCGACTAATACGAATTAAACTACACGTCCCGACGTCACGGCACAGGCTCCTGTAATTGTTGTGAATATGTAATTGCGCTCGCACGACTGGCTGCTTCTAAATTTGGCTTCGCAGGGGCAGGCTGCCACAGTCGGTGAGGTGATCGCTCCTCCGGCGCTTCGCGGGGATGTCAACACTGACGGAGGCTGTAGGAAATTAACCGACAAATGCTTTTGACGAAGAGACGCAGAAGCTTAGACGCGGGCAAGCCGGAGGTCATGATATGCAAGAAGTCGATGGTTTATTAGGGACATTTTGAGAAAATAGAGGGTCCGTTGTCAGAGTGTCATAGTGAGAATTGAAAGCTTTGTGCGCAGAGCATAACGCGCTGGAGATTTTGGAGAGGACTGAGGCAACACCCGCCTCGATTACCACCCTGAATGGACTTTTGAAATACCGTCGCACTGTCTTTGACCATCCAGAATTCCGAGGATGTTTTCTCTTTTCACGGAACCTGCACACAGCCCGCCAACCGACCACTGACTGACCATTTTACGCACGGGGAAAGATCCGTGCGCACACATTTTGTTTCTCGTTTACTTGGATGAACTTTGCAACACGTTTTTAATGATTCGAGATCTGAGCAAGATGTACCCTGCGGCACGGCACCAGGTAAATCGAGAAACAGTAAGCATCCGAGGCAGTGTGTCAAAACAGCGCAGATTAACAGCCGCGCGCCTGATGCGTAATCAGTTTAGATCAAGTTTCCGTGCCACTGCGCGCTCGCACGGACAATTGCGCTCATTGTCAAACTGCTGCAGCTGTAGTGTGCATGTCTGTGAGTGTGCGTGGGTTAACGCGTAAGGGGACCAAAAGGCCATCCGTATCACAGAGGCCTATTGTCACCGACAGTCGTGCTTCTGGTGTGTGTGTGTGTGTGTGTGTGTGTGTCATGAAACTGAACTTTGGTTGCTCAGTTCTTCCTCTGTTCCCTCGCATGCTATTTGGTTTGGGTTGAGGTCCCCCACCAGCCGGGACAGCCGTTCAAGTTCACTGTCACCGAGTCCTGCGACCGGATCAAGGAGGAGTTCCAGTTCCTGCAAGCCCAGTATCACAGGTAAGAGTGTGGCTCGAGCATGGCGTTAATGTTGCATACTTATGAAACTTTCTGCATCGGATTGAACAGTGATCATAAATTTGATCTTTGTGTTTTTTCTGGGTTAATAGACCTGATAGGATTGGTTAGGATTGATTAATCAATGGAAAATTCATGAGAAGCAGCTTTATGCCAGCAATTGTAATAAGCAGTTCTAAAGAAAAATAATTTTTCATTGTCAATTGTCAATGTATTTCTTGTTTTTCTACAGTAAAAAAAGAATATCTTTGGCTTTTGACTGTTAGATAGATAAAACAAGAAATTTGTAAAAATTGGGCTATGGGAATGTATATATTTTTTAAATTTGCTGACATTACACAGGCCAAACAGTTGATCAAGAAATAATCAGTATGACAATCAACAGTGAAAATGATAGTTAATTGGCTGTACAGTGAAAGCTTCAGATTGGGTGAGAAAGATGTTTCTGTGATGTTGACCTGCTGTGCACTTGTCACGTATGAGTCACACAGTGTGACCAACATACTGGCAAAACGCATGATGCAATGCAATGAAATATGAGACAGAAACTGGTTTTCATTAAGGATTTGATTGAGACAAAAAAAACAAGCTCAGTGTGAGGTTAATATCCACCAGGAGATCCCATGAAGTGATCCTCCTCACATCCTGCAGATAGAGCTAAGACGTTGGTTTGTCTCAGGTCAGTCTGTCATTGGTGACTAACCACAGGTAACCCCTTCAACCTTGGCATGCACGTCTCTCTCTGCAAGTGCAAGTGGTGTGAAATACTTTTTTTTAACTGACATGATGAAGTGTGAAATACATTGCCCAGGGGAAGAACCACAAGCATGATACCAATGCATAATAATCACTCACCTCTGGCTACCTTGTAATTATTGCCCAATCACCTGGTGAGACGAACCAGTGGTCCAGTTTTGCTGGCCAATCCTGGGGCTGAACGAGGCGAACCAAGGTTAGCGTCTGCTGCATGTGTATGATCAAACTGATTCATCCCAGTGAAGCCCTAACAGCAGGTAGATGCTGATTTAGTAAAAAGAAATGGTGCTAGATTGGGTCAGATGAGCACAATGAATATACAGCAACACTTTCTTTGGAGACTTTCTGTTTATATGGATGACAGGCTTTCTCTAGAGGCTAAAATGTCTTGTGATCACAGTGTTGTTGATTCACCATTGTCACAAAGAAAAATCCAAGCTCCTGACATCATTAAACCAACTGGATGCTGTCAAAGACCGCACTGACATCCACCTTAATTTAAAGCTCTTACTTTTGAAAAAGGTGACTTCATTAAGAGATTAAAAGTGTTTATCCAAAACCCATAACCGATTCATTTAACCATGTCAGTAGCCTCACTTTACCTCCACCGGTTTGATAACATTATATACCATATGATTTCCTCATGTAAAGAGGCACAAACGCTGTCTGAGCGATACATCGCAGCTCCCCAGTAACAACCAGCTGAAAGAGTTAAGCTTTTGTGTAACCGTGGCTGTAAAATGGATCCTCATTATATGGTTGCTTTTTTTTGTTGATGGTGCAGTTTAGGCTTCCACTCACACTGTAAGAATATATGATGGGGTTTGTGTGGTCGTCTATTGATCCATTAATTACTGCACTGTACCTGCTGAGTAAGTGTCTGTGTCTGCAGGGGAAACTGGTGTGATGCAAGCAACTCGTTTCTTTTTTCCATTTTTCTTTATCTGTTGTCCTCAAATTTAGAAATGCAAATTTTAAGTAACAGGATGTAGTAATTTTGAAGCTGTGTGCTCTATGAGTGACATTTCCAGTCATAAATTATTTCAGGTGTCTTTTTCTTCTCTGTGTGAGAGTTGCAATGGGCTTGATCATGACATAAACACAAATATAACATTTTCTTTCTGCCTCACAGTCTGAAACTGGAGTGTGAGAAACTGGCAAGTGAGAAAACTGAGATGCAGAGACACTATGTGATGGTGAGTTGCAATGGCTGCCTATTGTGTATGTTTGTGTGCGCGCACGAATGCATATGTGTTTTTTGGTGTGTGCCAAAAGAGGAACAGAGAGGACATGCTTGTTTGACCTTACTCTGATCTTTGTGTTATTTTCAGTACTACGAAATGTCCTACGGACTCAACATTGAGATGCACAAGCAGGTAGGAAAGTTTTTATTTGAGTGTCAGGAGGAAGTAAAACTGATTCCGGAAGAAAAAATGTTAAATAAGATTTATCAAGCAGCAAACGCCTATGTTTCATAATCCAAATAAAAAAGGGAGCTGCCAGTGACATATATCCTTCCTCAATTTGTGCAGTCTTAACTAAACATTAAAAATGTGTTACCAGTATTTGTAGATATTGAAATCTCTTTCCAGTGTTTTTTCATTTTTATAGAAAAACATTTTCTAAATGTTTTACCAAGAGTTATTTCCAGCTGCCTATATCAGCAGTCACAACTTGAGAAATGGATTGAAAGTGCAAACTGAATATCTCTTCATCCAGATAGAAAGAAGAATCTTTGAAGATTCTGGAACCACCTTCAGACCAGCAGGAAGTTTTGTTAAGCAACCCTCTGGCTTTAAAAAAAATTGCCAGGGAATTATTTTTTGGGATCACTGGATGCTTAGCAGTGACTTGAATGTAATGATGAAGCACAAACTGAGGATGGTGCTGAGGGGGAAATCAGCCCAGAATGCATGTTAAAGATATTTCTCACAGGGAATCTGATTTATTGACAGGGTGGTAAAAAAAAAAAAACAGCGCTTCAGAATTTCTCATATGTTCTGTTCTAGCATGGTTTTGTTGCTGTGTGAGGTTGTGAGTGGTAATTTCACATGTGAATAATAATTTCATCAGTGTAACTGAAAGGGAAAATGGGCTGAAAAATGACTCGTGTGAACGAGGATTTGGCTTTTAACGAGCCTTTACATTACCGCTGCCTTTTTTTAAACACGGAGGGTCATTAGCATAAATGTCTGTGTTAATCACACATCAGCTGCCAGGCTAAATGGGCCATAGCTAACCAGCTACGCATTCATTTCCAGAGAAATGCTGTGTGTAGTGTGTGTGTGTGTGCGTGCACGCACTTGCAAGTATGAATATGTGATATATGCTTGGCCTTTTTCTTCCTGTGTGCATGTTTTTGTGTGTGTATCTATACTGTGTGTGAGTGTGTTGTGGGGTGTCTGTACAACAGCCTGTATGTATACTGTACATATTTACTTGATGCATGTGTTGGTGTGTATTTGCCTGTATGTCCGCTCTAGTTGTTTATTTAGTTTTGTATGCATTATTTGTGTATCTGTGAGTGTTGTTTGTGTATGAATGTGTTCATATATTTTAGATGTTTACTACAGAGTGTGCGTTGGTCTTTGTGTTTGTTTCGGCTGTAATGTTTGTGTGTGTATGTGTGAATGTTGCACTCACACTCACCAACACACAACTTTTTTACCAGCACACTAATCAGACTTGTTTGATGAAATATGAGGTGTCTACTATAACTCCTGCTGTCTGCTGCTGTTTGTGTGTGCGTGCCTTTGTGTTTGTGTGTGTTCATTGGGGGAAAGGACAGAAAATAAAAAGAGATAAAATGTGGACGGTGGCTCCGTGTGGTGCCCAACAATTTCTGTCAGGAAACAGTTTCAGAGAGTGAATCCCAAATTTGCCAGCAGCCTTTGTGTGCTTGTTTTCACAGTGGGCGTGTGTGTGTGTGTGTGTGTGTGTGTGTGAGAGAGAGAGAGAGTTTTGGAAGCAAATGATATTGATGTGCAGGCTGTGCTTGTGTGCACCGTTACATCAGCGTGCTGGGTGTTAATGTGTGTTTTCTATCCGAGGCATTCGATATGACGATACGACGTGTGTGTCTCGTTGAGTGGATGCTGAAATTGAAGAGTGTGGCAGGGGTGTGTGTGTGTGTGTGTGTGGGGGGGGGGGGGTGCTTGCTGTCGGGGAGGGGGTGTCGAGCTATAGTCCCATTAAGGCAGTCGGCCTGTGCTACCAAGTGAATTGCTAATATTGCTTGTTTAGCATTTTCTGAGGGTAATAGGCCCATTGATTTTTGGCTCTGCTCTCTGTTTTATTTACACAGAAGGGCTGTGGTGCCCGGGGAGTGAAATGTACCAACGCTCGTTAAAGAGAAATTGACTTGTAGACAGAGGAGAGGACGAGATGGTGTGGGGGGCTGAGGAGGGATAAAAAGGGAGGAGGGTACCAGGGGTGAAGAGCATGGGACTGAGCTGCCAGAGGACAGCTAATCAATTGCAAATTAGCGAGACTGAGAGAGGAATAAAGCGAGTGAAGGACGGGGAGGAAGAGGGAAGGAGGAGGGAGGAGAAAAGTGGCGCAAGAAGGAAGTAATAAGACATTTTGATAGTGAAGAATGGCAGTGTTTTCAATGAGCTCTGACAACTCATTTCACTGCAGCAAAGCAGGAGCCATTTGTTTCATTCGGTGGACTTTGGTTCCATGATGTTGCTATTACAACAAGATTAAAACACCCAGGGACCTTTAAAATTACAGTAGATAACATTTAAAATGGCATTCTTTAAATGATCTCTTCATATTTCTTGAATTGTTGACCAATGTAAAATGGTCATATACAAGCTTAAGATTCAGATTGTACTTTAAATTTAACTTCTGTATGTAACTGGAGGGTAAAGTGGCATTTTTGTGGTTTCCAGCCATGAAACACAAGGGGGTCACAAAATTAACCTGAGCAGTCCTGAGATGACTGAAGAAACACTTTTAACATTTTGGGAAATATATTTACTTTCTATCTTGCTGAGGGCGAGAAGATGAGAAGATCGATGTCACTTCTGTGCGTGTCTGGTAAATATAATGCTACAGCCAGCAGCTAGTTATTTTAGCTTATCTTAAGGACTAGAAACAGGGGGAAAAGCTAGCCTAGCTCATTCTGACAGTAACAAAATCTACTAACGAACTCCACTAAAGATCACTTACTCGCCGTTTGAATGTTATTCTATTAGACCATTCAGTGAAACAAGTTGGGGCTTTATATGGTGTTATCTGCCAGACTACTTTTTGGCGGGTCCCTCCTCGTTGCTTATACATAATTTTGACTTTTTAATTGTAAATGATTGTGTAATTCTAAAATCATTTGTGGAAGTTATTTAAAGATGTCTTCTAATTGAGTTGGTGCCAGGGGCCTGCTTCATGAAAGCAGTTTGAGAATTTTGCCAAGAGTTTCATCATATTAACGGCAAACTAAATCTCATTTTGCAGCATGAGCTGATTGTAGCCTGTCTGAATAGCACCCTTTGTTTTTTCGCTCTGTCTCTGCCTACCTACAGTATCTAGCTGTGTCTATCACACACCCACACACACACACACACACACACAAAAACACACTTACTGTCACAAGGGAATACAGCCTTTATACGGCGGGGTCCATTAGGTGTATTAGCTGGTGGTGAAAAGTGGTGCTGATGTGGTGCTTACAAAGCTCCACAGGGGAGATGGACATTTGATCTTCCATCTGACCCAATCTGACTCCAGGGCTCCTGCCTGATCTAATTTCTTTGTTGTTAGGAGTTGAAGTGGGGGTGATTGAAGTATTTTTTTTTATCAGTGATAAATTTGGCATTAGGCTTTTCCTGGTGTGTTTGCAGGGAATTCATGCCATTTATTGCATGTTGTTGATCTGATCTGCTAATTTTTCTCTTTTTTTATCTGGAGGAGCATTTTTCCAGTGACTCACATACAAGGTCAAAGATAAATTCAGTGCACATAATTGTACCTCAGAGGTTGCTGGTCTTTATATGACCACAGAGTCCTCTAATCTAGCAATAAACTCAGTGGATCGACCTGGTTTGAGTCCTAACCTTAGAAGGCTCCCTGGCCAGTTGTGTCTTATTATTTATGCACTGTCAAGACAGTGACACATTCAGGTCAAAGTTAAGATCATTTCTCTGCAGATTCAAATTCTCCAGGTTTGCATAAACCACACGACACTTTTCGGACACAAAAAGAGCCCTTTGGTGTCCGCAGTGTGAACGGACATGTTTGCCAAACAGGCTGACATCCCTGCACTCTGGCCGACAGTTGCGATTGTTTGCCATTGATGTAAAATGTCACCCGAAATTGGTTGTGTCGCCTCGTGGAAAAGCATCTCCATTTCCTTTTCCACTCCAGTGCTTTCGTTTCCATTTCTGTGCCAACATTTCAGGGTCAACTCTTCAAAAAGAGCTGACTGGAGGTTCAGGTTGTAGAGTTGTTAGTGGAGGTCCACATCTTCGCAAATGATCTAATAATATCAGAGCAGACTAATATAACTTTCTGTTGCTTTTTAACTGAAATAACTTAAACAGTAATTGATTGTTAAAATAGTTGCCAGTTAATTTTCTGTTTAACGATTATCAATTAGGTGACTGATTCCTATGACATCTAAGGCACATGCCTATTACATTTAACACAACCATTAAGACAACCATGCAGCTGTGATCCAGACAGCCATTAGCCATCAGTGTTCTCAGTGGAATCGTTAGTCGGATCACCAACTGATTGCCTAGCTGTAAAATACTGAGCATGGCCTCCATTCACCTAAACACTAATGTGCCGCTGAGCAAGGCACTTAAACCACAACCAACCAAGCTACTTCAGTGGAGCTTCTCAGAGGCTAATATGTAGCAGGCAGCTCCCCGGTTGTGCATGAATGAGTAGCATGTGTGCACAGCAACTCTTCCTTGGATAAACGTTAAACATAAAGTGAAAATGTCAGTGTTTTAAGGTTGTGTGTGCAGCTGCGGCTCTGATTTAATCACAGGTAAGCTGCGCTGCAACCCTACCCGCGAGTTCCCCATCGGCCAGACGCTAAATGGCTCGCTAACTCTGCTGATAGTTTGTGCTCCTGCGTCTTATGAAATTCTCTGCATTCACGGCCTCTGAAGTCTTAAAAGCTCAGCAGCTCAATACTCACAGCTATTGAAGAAAAGAAAACATCAGAAAGAATAAGAGCCCTTGGATGTAGGAGATGTTGTAGGGTATTTTCTGACTAAGTATCGTAGTTTGTGCAGCAGTAAGTGAAAAATAAAGTGTGAACACCAAATGAATCATTGTGCTTAGTACGTTACCCCTTAAATCTGTGGGGAACAACCGCAAATGTCTGAAGAGTGAATAGGACTATGCATGTAGAAAAGCTCCTTTGCCTTTGGGGTTTTTTTTCTGTGTATATCCTGGCTGAGCAAATTTTTTGGAGAATATGGTTGACTTCTCTAGTTACACATCTTCTCTGTGGCATCTGTTCCAAACTGGCAAAACCTTGTTGCTTCTTTGGCCTCGGTAGAGATCAAGTCAGACATATAAAAGTCAACTTTCAGCATCAGGGCTGTTTTACATAATAAATGGGAATAAACTTATCCAGCACTGTTTGTACTTTGAATTAAGCTGTGAGTGCTTTTTTTATGAATAACACATGTTTTGTGTTCAGTATAAACTCAATAGACATATTACTGCCTATTCTTTAAAACTGAGGGCATTTTCATTTATTTCTATCTAAAATTAGGTGTCTTGTGTTTACAGCTGAAACTCCTCATCAGTTGATCAGTTAGTTGACTGGCAGGAAATCATTCAGCAACTATTTCAACAATGGATTATTTGTTTTGGTCAAATGTCAGGCTATCAATGAGCGTGTCACAACAACAGTATAAGTAAATCTCAGACCAACTTCTGCCACCAATTTCCACATAAATTTACCTGCTGCATGTATTCATACCATAATGTTCCGTTATGTAGTTGTATGTAGTTGGTTTTACAAATAGAGAAGGTGATGTTCGTCCCTGTGTGCCTGTTAGTATGCGTTTCTGTGTGAGTCTTTGTCTTTTGTCCGTGTTTGTGTTTGGATTTGAGTTGCACTGCTCACACTCCCTTTGGGACAGTGGATCAGGCAATTTCCTGTTTAAAAAAAATGCTGCCTGATGTGGGGAGAGAGAGAGAGTGCTGTATAATCTTTAAAAGCCAACCCTTGGGTTCAGTAAAAACATCTGATGAATACAGAGAAGGCTGTGGAGGTGTGTGTCTGCCTGTGTCTGTGTGCACCATCCAGCCACAGTGTTGCCTCTGCTGTCTGAAGGGTTTGTATCAGTGCGTTTGCTCTCATGGCCTCTGGGGCCGTCTGTTACCACTGATACCAGAGAAAAGTTCACCTCTGCCAAGGTCATATAAATGAAACGTGTGCCTGACAAGGTTAGCGATGTGGCCTCTTCTGCATTTGTGTTGGATGTCTGGCGATCTGTTAAAGTCGACTCCTCTCTCCGTGCTCCTCCAAATTCTCACGTGGGCCAAACCCTGGGTTTAAGTCCACAAATGATCCATTTGGCTGATGCTGATTGATGTTCAGGAAGTTCAGTGGTAAAATAACCTTCCAGAGATGCTGAAGGTTAGGTGGTGTTGCCTGGTTGATACTGGACTTTTTAAGATGATAATGATTTCAATATTTGGATGTTTAAAAATAGCAGTGCAACTTAGTAAATTTCTGGCAAAAAACACTTAAAGAAATATTTCATTGAAATGTTCTGAAAAATAAGTGCTGTGATCATTGTGGCTGTATCTAAAGCAACATTAATCCATTAATTTTCCATATACATACAGTACATACATGCACATTGAAGCCTGTTTACAGGTGTTGGACTGCTGCAAATGTGAAAGAAAGCTGTATAAAGGCCTTTGCGGCTCCAGAGGGAGCTGCATGAAGTCTGATAAATTGCTGCAGGCGATGTGATTGGCAGAGGCAGAGGCAGCTGGGGGCTGACAATTGAAAATGAAAAAAAAAATCTGGGGCGTGCAGAGTTGGAAGTGGAACCAGAGCATAACAGGTCTCTTTAGCCCGCTCCTTGTGTCTGTTTGAGGCTAGCAACATCAGCTGCTTCTAGTATAACACACCTAAATCTTTGATTGGAACAGTCAAGTTACATTGTGGGTAATGTATGTGCCAGTTTGACGAGGAAAAAGAGCGCACGGAATAAAAAAGGCAATATCCCTGGCTCTGCTGCGTTGATTTTGATCTTTATTTAAAAGTGAGTGCTCTTTTAATATCACAGTTGGTTTGCATTACATTGGACTGCTAGAAGCTATACACTATCAGCTGGCTTTGCTTAAAACCTTCCTTTGTTGTTTCTGGCTTTCGTTGGACAGACAGTTATCTTTATTCCATTATTCCTCCATGGCATCTTGACAGAAATTACACTGAATGTATTAGTTTTTAAATCCACAGTGTGTGTATGTGTGTGTTAAGCAAATTAAACTATTCTAGAAACTTCACCAACATCAAGAACGCAAAGGCTGAGATCCAATGCTCTATATGGAGAATGATGCTCGTGTAGCCTCAGTGAGAGCTTCAAAATGAAAGATTTAACTGCAATGAGATAGCAGCACAAAAGCCTCATCCTTCCATGTTTGTCTGTGTGTGTGTGTGTGTGTGTGTGTACAGTATCTCTATGTTTGTACTTCTTTGAGTGACTCAAATTCAGATTCCTGTCCCGAAGCCTTTTACAGCTCCAGATAAAACATAATGACTGGTGATGACTGCAATGACAACAGTAATAAAGGAGTCTGCCGGTCGGCCGTGGCCTGCTCTGCTTCAAAGTGGATGTGTTATTATTGTCATGGGAAACGTGAAAAGGTTTACAGTAAATCACTCCCTGATTGACATGTACACATTTACGTTGTTGTTTAACTGTGGATGGTGCGTGAGAAAAAAAAATAAGAACATGATTATAACGTCTTTGTCTCCTGCTTTAGTTGGACTTCTTGGCCGATGCTGCCTGCTTTGTGATAATCACTCAATGATAAAGTTGTGTGGGGTTTGTTTTGGTGACACCGTTGCTCATTAGCCACCATGTTATTTCTGCATTGCACTTCCCACAGATCATCTTTAAATCAAACTTTGTGGGTGGGAATTAAATATATTTTTTTTCCTGCATTTTGTTTTGTACAGATGAGTTTCTATTTGTTTTGCTCTTTTCATGTCCATAGCTGCTCATGCCATCCTCCCACTCCCACTCTCGTTAATTGCAACACTTAGCTACACGTCTTAAAATTTTAAATATAAAACTCCCTGTGAGCCAAAAGGTTTTTCTTTGGGAAAAATCCCACCAGACCTTTAAGTTTTTTCTAAACACAAAAGCTTCCAGCAACTGAGTATATATCAGAGTGCTATTGATTCATATGAACTGGTCCTATGCAGATATTTTTGTGAAAATAATGTAGGTTATTTCTTAATTTAGCACACATTAAACTCCATCGATGTGAGCAGCTGTGGGATGTGCGCAGGGGACGACTGTCTTCTTGTCTTCTCAGTGACTTTGAAGATGAATGCGTTTCCTGTGCCCACCTCTCTGTCTTGCAGGCGGAGATCGTCAAGCGGCTGAACGCAATCTGCGCCCAAGTCATCCCCTTCCTCTCTCAAGAGGTAAGACTCAAAAAATGCCTGTCACCGTGAGTTAAGACGGACGTGGGTGAGACAGAGAGACTGCGAAAGACGGAGAAAGGGAAGGGGAAGAAGATAGATAGGAGCCATAGAAGGAGGAGGAGGAGAAGAAGAAGAAGAAGTGTGTGGTGGATTGTGAGGCAAAACAGACAGATACGGACACACACTCGGCGCACACTAGCCTGCATGCATGCGTGCACACACTCATACACGCACACACAGACACACACGCACACAGATTATCCTGGGCTAATCCTCCCTGCTCGGGATAGGCAGATATGCTCTGAACTTATTAAATGTCTCCCACTAACATATGCAGGAGCCAGTGGCTGAGTGTGTGTGCGAGAAAACTGTATTGTGTTTGGGTTTATTTTGTGTGTGTGTTTGTCCGTCTGAATGTGCATTAAAATGTGCTAAAATATACTGTAATCATGTGCATACACTAGTGGGTTTCAGAAGCGTGTTCTATACAGCGTGTTTGTTATGAAATCTTTAGGTGTGTGTGTGTGTGTTTGTGTTTAGCTGATAAAACCTTCCTCTGGTAGCGTTGAAAGTGTCTGTGTGTTTGTGTGTGTGTGTGTGTGTGTGTGTGTGGAGGAGGGGTGGGAACAGCAGGAAGGAGTGAGTGTGGACGCCAAAGCTCTCCTCCAGATTAGCCATGGATTAGGAGGGTTTAGGGTGGATTAGGAATAATGGCATTAGACTGTGGTGCTGCTACACAGCCCTGAGGCCCGCAGAGAGGGGAGGCAGGGAGAGGAAGCAGCTTTCACTGCTTTGTCTAGATGCACAGCCCTGTTTACCGACTGCACATATGAAATGTAACCCAATCATATTATTATTGTGCAGCAAATCACATGGGCTGTTTCTGAATGTGTTTGTGAGGGCTCTTTGTTTTATTTTTGTTTTTCTCATTTTGTGATGCTGTTTCCTTCCTGCAGTTAGGTTTTTTTTGACAGTAGCGTTGTTGTCATCAGTTGGACGATGCGTCAGTCAATCCACTGTATTATGTATTTATAAGCACCATTATCACTGTATAATACATATGATTGTGCATATACAAATTGATGGGGTTTGATTTTACTAACAGTCTTTACAACTAACAGACAGTGACAAGTAACTAATTCTAGGTGATAGTCTTGTTATGTTCATTCTTAGACTAAAAAATTATTTTACTAAATTTTTACCGAATTTACTTTCCACAAAGTTGTTATATATTGTTCAGATTTTTTCTTAGACAAGTGTTTGTACTCAGCAAGTAATGAAACTGGATAATGTAATATAGTAAAAAGTAAAGTTGGTATGTGTGGCAAAACTCAGTTACAATATAATTTCATTTTCAGTCACAGTCTTTTACTATCTTATTGTAATCCATCAAATTCATACATGTGAATTTCTAACAAATTTTTTGTGTTTACAGTCGTGTTTTACTCTGCACTAAACTGTGTAAAAGGAAGTTGACGATGTTCTGAATGAGTTAATTGTTTTCTGCATCTGAGTTGAAGTCATTTGTGCTACTCTCCCTCAGCGATTGCAGACATGTAGACTTAGAAACACAAACTGTGTTCAACTAACAAAGCAGTATTTTGGACGTTGTATCATATATCATGTTAAGCAGGTAACCTCTAATGACAGTGTAATGGAATGAAAAGCATCTGTAGTGACTGAAATGATGATTTATGAATTTTTTGTATTGTCCATCCCAGATCTATAATTATTAGAATTATTGATAATAATGGTGCAAAGTGTATTTGGCAATATTCATCTGACCGGTGGGTCTGTGGGTGTCACATCCAGGCCGGTTAGACTCACTCACAGATGTGCAGCTGAACCCGATGGTCAGGTTCATTTCCACACCTGATAAGCTCTTTCATCTCTGGCCTACTTTGATGTTTTTTTTGCTCTCCTGGATAAATCTTGCTGCTCACTCTCTCTCGCCGCATGGACCTGTTTCTCTCTCTCTCTCTCTCTCTCTCTCTCTCTCTCTGTCTGTCTCTCTGTACCCTCTGGATGACTTTGCCCTGCGAGCTGTCTGCCTCTCCTCTGCTCTCTCTGCACAGTTAAAGTTTTCACAGCTACTCCAGAGTGGGAGGGGAACTGACAGAAAACAGGACTGCATAGAAGTTGAAGTTGTAGATGTTGTGTCATAAACATGAAACAATGAAAATCTGATGATGAATGTTTCACTATCCCATTGCAGAGTAGATAATTACATGCATACAGTGATTTACTCTATTAGCTTGCAGGCCACAGTGGACATAAGAGTTAATATCACGATGTTTGTACATGAAGCTGTACTGCAGTGTCTTGGACCCATTAGCAAACATCAACCATTCCTTTGGACCTAGTCTATGTGAGTTACACTTGACCAACTAGTGCACTCTAATTAGCTGACTGTCTTCTCTACTCTTTTCTTGAACATGCCGCTGAGTATCATATTGTGGGGAGGGGTACATTACTTGCAGCAATGACTCTGAGGTGTCTCTGGTTCTTGTCTGGTGGCATTTAAACTGGATCTGGTCAGAACCTTGAATTTTAACAACATGGTGGATGCTTTTGTTCCATTTCTGCACATTTGTAGCTTGTTCAGTGAGATGAAGAACAGTTTGTCAGGATACATGATGCTTCGCTGATTGATAAGTGTGTGTCAGGCTGTGTAAGGTTTTTGGTGTGAGCCACCTGGTGAGAACTGCCTGTTATCTATGATTGACGTTTGATGTTCACAGGTGTGTGGACACTTTGACATATAACCATCTTTATCTAAATGTATAGGGGGACTGTATTTGCAAAATATTCCACGGCCATCTGACATGATCTTCATAATGCATCTTTAAAATCCAGATGTCTGAATTGAGCGTATTTTTTCTTTTTTCCATCTCAGTTGCTGTTTCTTGCTCCTGCTGATTATTTCTCTCCCCGTCTGTGTGTGTGTTTCTTTCACAGCACCAGCAGCAGGTGGTGCAGGCGGTGGAGAGGGCCAAGCAGGTCACCATGGCTGAACTCAACGCCATCATAGGAGTGGGTGTATTACACACACACGCACACACAGATGATGCTAAATATGTAGCAGACTTAAATGTTGAAAAAGAGGTGCAGGAAGAATGATGGGGAAAAAATTATCTGGAAAAAAGTCTTCTTTTAATGCTGGTTGTGCAATTTATTGCATGTTCTTAAAGGGAAAGACATAAATGGACATACAGCAACAAAGATGAGTCTGTCCTCTGTCATGCAGAGTACTTAAGTCAAAGTGTGGCATTAATCAATGTTTCTGTGTCTTCAGCAGCAGCAGCTCCAGGCCCAGCACCTTTCCCACGGCCATGCCATCCCCATCCCGCTCACTCCGCACCCAGCTGGCCTCCAGCCCCCCCTGCCCCCCGGGGCCGGTACTGCTAGCCTGCTTGCGCTCTCCTCTGCCCTGAGTCACCAGCTGCCGCTCAAAGATGAGAGGAAGCACCATGATAACAACGGTGAACACCAGAGAGGTGAGGCCTCATTCTGCATGCATACGCTGTACAGTGGATGTGTTTGTCAGTGCCTATGTCTGTGCAGTTAGCATGCAACACTGGTTGTTAATGTGTTAGACAGTCACAATGGGAAGTTTTGCTTTTGTTTGGTCACTTCCTCCTGCACTTTTATTTAAAAAATATTAATTCAAGTAGTTTACAGTCACATCTAGGAAATATGATGACGCATAATTTATAATATAGAAATTTTAAGAAAATTGTTCCACAATGCTTAATTTTATCTTTTGTTTATCTGATATATTTTAAAAACCAATAACAACCCTATTTAACTCACATTTAATACATATATAGCAGAAACCTTTGCTGTTCACTCATAAGCAGATGCTTAATATGTTTAATAGAAATAAATGCTGAAGCCTTTATCACTTGCTCAGTTAATAATCCCAAACCAGTTTTGTATGTCTAAAATGTTCAGTCAAAGTTATAAATGTAATCACCACTTGTGCTGGTGGATCCTTAATTGTAAGTGCTCTGAATGAACAGCAGTTGAAGCTATCAAAAACTGATTTGTCATTATGCCATTTTAATTGGCCTAATAGGGAGCCATACACCACCACCATGATGCCTCTTTTCTCTTGTACACACAGAACGCCTCTAATTCTTCTCCACGCTGACTTTGAGCTCAAGCATTTAATTACCGTACATAGAGACTGTGTGTGTGTGTGTGTGAGATAGAAACAGTCTGTTCCAGCTCTTGATTACTCTGTTGTAGCGGTGTGTGTGTGTGTGTGTTTTACACTGCAGCAGGGTAGTTAACCTTGCCCTGTAGCTGCAGTAAAGCTAACAGCTGCTAACGGAGGTAGCACTCACCCCGATTAGGAGCACAATCAATAACAACGCAATTCCATCTCCAGCCAAGCTCCAGAAAATGTAGTGCAGGGAAGAAGAGGCTTTCTTATTTGTCCTTTTTTTAGACTTCATAAATGCATTTCTTTACTGTCATAATATTATTGCTCCTACATTTAGTCTAATTTTGTACATAGCATGTATACGTAGGCTACTAGTCCTGAGCTACACAGGTTTGATGATTATGGCACACTCACAGGATCAGCTGAGCGATGAGTGTTGTGGCAAATATGAATGTACTAAAGATGCCTTTAGATCTTGATTTATCACTGAGTTAAGTTTGTGTATCTCTGTACTTTGTGTAACTGTGTGACTAGAACCTCAGACAGGTTTACAGCACCTGAATTCCCAACAAAAGAGTTAGCAGTCCCATGTTACCTACAATCCAGCATAACCACCAGAAATGCACTTAAATGTTTGGGTAGGTTATGATAGTAGTTGAGTCCCCAGGTAACATTCTCATAAGGCAGAGGAATCAATGGTAAAAAAAAAAAAATCACCAATATAAGCTGCATTTTTCTGTGTGCGTTTCATATGCTGTCTGTTCATCAGTGTGTGTGTGTCTTTACATGTGTTCTGCTTGTTCTTCAGACATTAAGTGCTTTAATCAATAATTTCTTATTTTTATTTTTTGTCTCTTACCCATCGCCTCCTCAGACAGAGACTCTGTCAAGGTAAGCTCAACCTTCTTATTTTCCTTGCAAAAACAAAAGTCTGAAGCATAGCTTCAAATCTGTTCACTCAACTTAAGTGCTTTTTCATAACTAACACATAAACTCACATATGCTGTACGATAAGAGCACAAGCAATTTATGATAATATGCTCTGGCAACAATTTACAGGTTTACATAACTTTTGTCACAATTTTCAGGTTTTGGTAAACTGTGAACAAACAAGAATCACATTGAAAAAAATGGCTATTTTTAAAGGGGCTTTAATGTAAATTCTGAGCTTTTAAGTGAAACGTATCCATGAAATAGTTGATCTTGAAACACAGACTCCACACGTTCACACAAATCATCCATTCTGAAATGTTAATGTACAGTAGTACAGTATGTTTAAAAAAAACTTGACTCTAGCTCATCACACTAATGTCATTAAGTAATGATAAGACATGTGACTGCTATAAATCCCTCTATGAACTTTAGTATCCTCTGATCCACTTGTCATTTCTGTATTCTGCTCTTGTGCTTTGCAGAAAAATCATGCATTTAAAAATGTCTGATGGGGGAAAACAGTGCCAAATGAGAAGAAAGAGAAACCCCAACATGAGCAAATAGAAAAAAATAAAAGCAAAAGTCTGGTTAGCGAAGGAAGGAGGGAGCAGGTAGAGGCAGCGCAACAGATCAACGGAACAACCAGCTCTTGTAGTAATTAGTCCCTAAAGCAGAGCTTTTTTCCCAAGGCAAACATTTGGTTTGTTGAATACTCAATGAGCAGATTAGCATTTCTTTATTCTAGCAGCCCAGGCTCACACACTCCTACCCACACACACACAGACAAGCATGAGTTGAGCAGGTTATATGTGTGTTCTCTGGTGTGTTGGAGTAGGTGGAGACAGGAGGAATGTTTTAATATGTTATCTCCTGCCCCCCCCAATGTAGTATATCCTCCTCCACACACACACACACACACACTCAGAGCTGCCGGCACCATGATGGGAGCGATTAGCAGTGAATCGTTTGTGCGTGTGTGTGTGTGTGTGTGTGTGCGAGGTCGGCAGAAACCAGTGGTAAAGATAGTGAGACCAGCAGAATGATGAATGCCCTTCATTAGCACCCTGTGGGAAAACACACACACACACACACACACACACGCACAGCATTGCTCTTTGACATGGCGGCCAACAGTCACTTCATGAAACCAATAAGCCCCTTGTCAGTGGTCTACAGTTGCCTTGGCAACAGTCCACAGGGTACAGTGCGTGTGAATTGCATGAACATCTGTGCCTTAATGTCCTTGGTGTTAGCGTCTCACACACTGACAAAGGAATGCGGGTGTAGATGTACGTGTGTGTCTGCATACTTATTGTTGCTGGTACTAAGCAGTCATTTTTGTGGCCACGGTGTGTTCGAGGGTTGTTGTTGTTGACGGTGGGTCTGAGGGCACTTATCAAATGAAGCTAATTGCTGGTTCAGTTATCCTATCAATGCCATTGATTTTTTGCTTGTCCCTCTCAGTCCCCTGTGCGATTAATTCCTTTCATCTGAAATGAAGAGGTCAACTCAAGCACATACAAATAACACATGGATTTTCCTCCTTTAAAACAAACGGAAATACAACCACTCAAGCAAAAACACCCTTTAGCAAAGTCGCCATTTTTGATCACTTACTGTACGCACAGAAAAATACCTAATTAGGCCACTTTAGAGTCTAGACTGACAACAAATCACCTGTTGGAGTAAACACGCTGCAGCTTGTTGTTGGCGTGATCACTACAGCAGCCCTGAAAGTTCTTTTTTGTAGTTTTTGTCTTTTTTTTCCTCCGCCAGTACACCAGATTTACAGTTGCAGTCGGCTTCTCTTTGTTAATGGCAGGATGTTCTTTTTAAAGACCCAGTATACGGTTTACAAAGTGCGTACCATGCTGTGTTGTCTGCAGAATAAGAAGGAAACTGAGTCGAACACTAGGAACAGACGTGATGGATCAGGAGCGACTGTCTTGAGCCCAGGGTTTTATGTTTTTTGGTGTACACAGAGCCATGATTTTTGTTGGGTGAGTGAATCAAAAAAGCTGAGAAACGAAACAAAAAGAGAGGCGAGAAAGGAGCAAACTGGTGATATCTTGTTAAGGGAAAGGAAGGAGAATCTATCTCATCATTTTGTTTCCATTTCCTGTGTTTTTTAACAGTCAGACAGACATTCTGCAGATAGGGCTGTTACATCAGAAGACATTTCTGTGTCACTCTGCAGGGCACAAAAAGGGGCAAACTACATATTTTGTCATCCTCGAGGAAGACCCTTAAACCCCCCACCACACCCATCAGATCAGACCGAGCTTTGGTTTTAAGCAGTACTTATAGTGCAACTATTTGTTACACTGAAAAAATAATAATGACAACAGTGGAGGTTACAGGTGGCACTATCAGGACTTGCAGAATCAATTTGAAATGGGAGGCAAACATAATTATGATGTGCTTGTAAATTAATACTTTTCACCCAGCAACGCCGCACAGTTCCCCACACTCACAATGCTTGTACCGCCGGAGGAGTCTTCATTTGTCTCCGCAGCAAAATTAATTTGCCTTGATGTTTTTGAAAGAGCTAATTTGCAGGCTAATTAATGTAATCAGTCTGGAGCGGTGGTGGTGGTGGGTGGGCTCAACCTGCTCTGTCTCGCTCAAGAAGGGATTCACACCTGTAAACACACATTGACGTCTCAACGTTGCTCGCACATGTGGAGTACTAAAATGTAAACAGGTTCAAGTGCTGCGCCCCCCACACACATACGCGTGTGCAGACCAAACCTCATTCCTCCCCCCACAGAATCTTTGTCATCAACACTTGCAGCACGGCAAAGGGCAGTGGAAAGGTTACAAGCGTGAGTTAGTGGAAAGGTCGAGTTAAAGGTCCTGCTTTATTTTTTCTTCCCTGCGCCCGTCGTCCACCGGGTGAGGAGCGCCTCCCAATGAGAGAGAGAGATCAGCAGGGACTGGCAGCAAGATGGGAGATGTTTAGTTGACCTTATTTTGATCTTTGCTCCTCAAAGAGGATTAATCCTGCAGTAATGGTATTTAAAAGGACGCCATATTTGATTAAGAAAAGAGAGATATCAGTGGGCCAACTCCCCCTTCTCTCCCCCTCCTCTGGTTTCAAAGTAATGATGCAAGGTTCAAGCCACGATGGGCCAGCTGGACGGTCAAGGATGCAGCAGCGCTTTGTGTGATCCAATAAAAATGAAAAGGTTTTGACAGGCAGATGAGTTTGTAAAGTGATGTGGAAATCTGGCCGTGGAGTGGATCGCAGTCATTTTGTGTCTGCACACTTACTGCCACATTTGTCCTTATTTCGTAGTACGGGAGAAATCTGGAAACAATCAGAAGATTTGTGCAATATAAGTTGTACCTCGAATTTTACTGTTTTTTTCCCCCTGTTCGGGGCATCAGATCAGCCATTTTCCTTGGTATTTTAAGGTCTTTAGCAGGTAGTTTTGCTGCGAGAGTACTGTCTCCACTCTTTCCACTGTAGTCTTTGTTAAACTTTGGGTTCTGTTCTCAGATTGTGTCCCGCTGGGCTTCTAGGGTGATAACCTTTGCAATTGTTCAGTGATGCCTTTCTGTAGAGTTCCTCATTGCATATTCTTTATTTAGACTATTACCTAGACCCACATATCCCATTGTTGATCTGATCTTAAGGGATCAGTTAACTCAAATCATGATCAAATATATGTATGTGTACCCTATATCTTAGGACAGTCTCTGCTGGTATGTAATCAAAATTATATTTAAAAAATTCAACATTGAAATTTCTTGAAAGCGTGTGCCATTTCTTTGGTTCCCAAACTGCTCCACAGAACTGCTTTTAATACCTATAATACAGTATACTGTGAAGAAAGTGTAGATACAGTATTCTGATGTCCCATACACTACAGTGTGGGGTCATTTCTGGAATAACCAGACTTGTCATCTTCTCACCTCTGGGACGATTTTTATACAGACTTCTGTACATTTGTGCCCTTTTATTACTCCACATAATCAGTTTGTCCATGTGCATAGCTGATGTGTTTTAGAACGAATTAGTATGTTTTCTTCATCGTCTGCCACGCATGCATTTCTTGTTTCTTCCCAGAGCTCATCTGTGTCTCCCTCGGCCAGTTTCCGGACCGCAGAGAAGCATAGAAGTTCGAGTGATTACTCCTCCGACAGCAAGAAACAGAAGACAGATGATAAGGAGTTGGCCTCCACGCGCTACGTGAGTGAAGATGTTAAAGTCTGAGTTGAAAGGAAGATTTATGGTTTAAACATCTTTTTTTTTGGAGGGGAACATTAGGGTGGGGGAGAAATGACTGATTTGGTTCTCGTGTGATCACATCGCCCTTGTGCTGCACTTTTCTGTCAAAATTGAATCCCAACTTTGTAATAAAAAATTCATTACAAAGCAAAGGTATCATGATGGACAGTACTGTTTATGAGATTATTAAACATAAACCAGATTCAGCCCCATGCTGTTTTTTTGGCCAGTTGGCAACAGAGACTTGAATTTTAACCTAGTGTGCTGCAGTTCATGGCTTGTACCTAAGCCAAATGTGCCATCTGTGTGCTCCACAATAGAGCCACTTTGACCGTTTAATCAAATAATTGTAACAAAATGTTAAAAAAAACCAACAACCCAAAAAACACATTAAAATGGACAAATGAACAATTAAAAATACTTCAGGGTTCTTTTCCATAAGCATAATTAAATCTTTATTCATGATAACTCTATTTCATTACCACATGATTCATTTAATTTGATATTAAATCAATGGGGTTTGTACTGGATAATGCACTGATTACGTGTGGTTTTATAGACAGTTAATGTAATGTAGACAAGTGGACACATACTGTTAATTTTCAAGACCAGAACACCGTCAGTTTTTAAATAAAAGAATATGCAGGCTATGCAGTTTGTATACGTGTCTTCACCTGTGTGTCTTGTGTGTGTCCACATCAGGAAAGTGATGGAGAGAAGAGCGATGACAACTTGGTAGTGGATGTCTCCAATGAGGTACACAACAGTTTAACACTGTGGCTTTGTGAACTTATCAAAAATTCGTGCTCTCTCATCCTCGCCTGTGCTCATCCACCGCAGGATCCTGCGTCTCCTCGAGGAAGTCCTGCCCACTCTCCCCGGGAGAACGGTTTGGACAAAAGTCGCCTGTTAAAGAAGGATGCTCCCCTGAGTCCATCCTCCATTGCCTCCTCCAGCAGCACACCTTCATCCAAGTCCAAAGAGATTAATCTGGTGACTCATTCGGATAATTAACATCTTCTGATCTTTCTCAACAATTCCCAGGATTGTCTTTTTTTATTTTGAGGCATTCAGAAAAATAAAAAAAATAAATAAATAATAAAAAAGTAATTAGTGCAGGTATTGTAATGGGAAAATGTTTGGTTAGAAAATGGTGAATTGTAATAAATTGCAAAAATAGGTGAAAAATACAGCATTTTTTTGTATCAGCTGCAGAAAACAACAGTTTTTTTTTATAGAACATCAGCTTTACGAGTCAAGAACGTAATCAATTCATGAATGGTGCCTGTATTATTAAATATTTCTGCACTGCTGTTAAATTTGGAGATTGTTGCTTTTAGCTGTGAATCCATTGTGCAAAAACATATCTGCTGCATCCCAAGGCAACCTTGAGACCAAGTGTTTTAAACTTTTGTGATTCAGTTTACTTTGCTTTTTGTTGTGTTGCAGAATGAGAAGTCCACAACACCTGTGTCAAAGTCCAGCACCCCCACATCCCGCTCTGATGCCCCAACACCCAGCAGCGCCTCCACCCCGGGCCTGAGGTCTGCACCCAGTAAACCGGGAGGTGTCGAGACGCTGGGTGGGTGTAGCGTCATATTCATTGTCTTGTGTAAATTTATAGAGCAAAAAAGCTTCTGTATGCACGACTATGAGAGAAATCCTTTTGTAAGACAACTTAACTTTTCATGAATGACTTAACATTCATATATTAATTGTGACGTTATGGTTTCCTATTCACACAGTATAATATATCTTAGAGTGGACAACATAATAGATGTAGATTGGTTTAAGCTGAATCTTAAACAGGCCTGTGGCTTGTCACACTTTGGAGCGGGTACAGGGAAGAGCACCACACAGATAGAGCAGGCACTCACAGCTCAGATGCAAACCTTGCGACGCGTGTGTCAGACGGTGTTTTGTCTCATAGCTCCTGGTCTTCGCACACCACTGGCAGTGCCCTGCTCATACCCGGGGCCGTTTGGTATGGTTCCCCACCCGGGCATGAACGGTGAGCTGAGTGGAGCGGGAGCGGCCTACACCGGCCTTCACAACATCTCCCCACAGATGAGCGCAGTGGCTGCGGCTGCTGTGGCAGCTTACGGACGCACACAAGTGGTAACGGAACACACACAGGCACATGTTCTGTATATGTAAACACCTACATACTCATACTTGCTGCCACATGTGTGATCAGAGGAAATGAACAGCTGGCTCAGTACGTTAAACAAAAGGAAAAATGGGCGCTTTAAATGCGGCTGAAGCAGCAGTTACGTACAGTATACCTCGTGTCGCTTGGATGCCTAAAAGTTTAAAATCCTGCCAACATCACATCTTGTTTAAAAAAAAATGTATCAACTTCAACTTGCAGCCCAAAACAACAATTTACAGACACGCTACTAATCACTTCTATTATATATAATTTCAGCTCTTGCTGTTGTAGGCTATAGTTGTGTCTTGTTGAATTCCTTTTAAACTGTGTCACCCTCTCATGGCTCTGTAGGTGGGATTTGATCCTCACCACCACATACGTGTCCCCGGCCTTCCTCCCAACTTGTCAGGCATTCCTGGTGGAAAACCGTATGTTTCCTCTCGTCATTCTCATATGTCACGATTTTGTTAAAGAAGGTGACAAATGAACATTCATTTCCTCTTGTTTTGTTCCGCCTTCTTGCACATCTCACTCTTGTTACTCGGCATCCTTTCCTTCAGAGCCTACTCATTTCATGTGAGCGCTGATGGACAAATGCAGCCTGTGCCTTTCCCTCCGGATGCACTGATTGGCCCTGGCATCCCGCGCCACGCGCGACAGATCAATACTCTTAGCCACGGGGAGGTGGTGTGTGCCGTCACCATCAGTAACCCAACGCGTCACGTCTACACAGGCGGCAAGGGCTGCGTCAAGGTGTGGGACATCAGTCACCCGGGCAACAAGACCCCTGTATCCCAGCTGGACTGCCTGGTGAGCGACCTTCACTGACATGACCCCACAATGTTAGATCGTAAATACTTAAAATACAGCAAATTTTTTTGTGTTTTACCTGCAGTAAGTTGTTACAGCAACTAGTTTACGCATTTGTCCTTTTAAAACCTACTTGTGTATGTGTGTCACATCAGAACAGAGATAACTACATCCGTTCCTGTCGACTGCTTCCTGATGGGCGGACTCTCATTGTCGGGGGCGAGGCGAGCACACTGTCAATCTGGGATTTGGCCGCACCGACCCCACGGATAAAAGCGGAACTCACTTCGTCAGCACCTGCGTGTTACGCGCTGGCCATCAGCCCCGACTCAAAGGTCTGCTTTTCCTGCTGCTCCGACGGAAACATTGCTGTGTGGGACCTTCACAACCAGACTCTGGTTAGGTATGGAGCTATGAGAGTTGTGTGTGTGTGAGGGCAGGGATCATGTGTTGATGCCCACAACAACGCCTCATAATATCTGCTTTACCTATTTTATCTTTGCTGTTTTGGCAGCGTCTCCTCTCTCCAAGTAACACACCTTCATATGTGATTCCTTGATTTGATGAGTGCTCTCTTGTTGGCTATGGGTTTGTCTGACTCTATGTTTTCCTCTGCAGGCAATTCCAGGGCCACACTGATGGGGCAAGTTGTATAGACATCTCTAATGATGGGACCAAGCTGTGGACCGGAGGCTTGGATAACACCGTCCGTTCCTGGGACCTGAGAGAGGGGCGGCAGCTGCAGCAGCATGACTTCACCTCCCAGGTACATAATGTACATTTGCAATGTAATTTTTTTCTTATTATTACTCTGTGATTACAGTTAAATACACAAATTAGTGAAAATTGGGTGTCACTGGAGAAGTCACATCTATTTGCAGTTTGGCTGGTTTCCCCCTCAGGCTTTGAGTAATTGCAGTACAACTCAGTATGTTTTACCCATGCTAAAAGCCAGACCGAGCTCTGGGTTTTCTGCCGTGTCTCTTAAAATGTAGGTTTTTTTAGGTGAGGAGAAGAGATGTAATAATAGAACATGGCTACAATTTTCCTGAAAAGACCCATTTCACAATCTCAGTGTAGTGCCAAGGAGGAGGTGAACATGCATTAAAAGAGGGCTCAGAGAGGCCAGGCCAGATGAGAAGAGACACAGCCAATAGAGTCCTTATGCTTTCCAATAACTTTTTTTTTATAACTTCTTAAAGCAGCTTCACACCATGGGTTTTGGCAAAGAACACGAAGACTCATATTTACCAGCTTTATCAAACCATCATACATTATGCCCTGCATCTTTTTTATGTTAAATCATCTGAAAGGAAATTTTGTGGGGACTTGTTTAACAAATGAGAAGTGACTAAGTTATTCACCCACCTCATTACTTCTCTTTTTCCAGCAGTCCTGCTAGAAGGATTGTTGTCCTATTTTAGAAACTTAAACAGGCCATCTGTTTTCACAGATTAGTGCGTCTGGGACTGAAATGTTTGTGACGGTGTAGAAAAAGAGTGTAGAGGATATTTGCCAACTTTCATAGATGTGTTAATATCAGTGGCCACCCCCACAGACAAGCACAATCTTCATGCAGTAAAATATTCCTAGTGTAGACATGTATAAAAGATGATATAGTATTTATATAAACATTAGAAGATGTACTCGCCATAACCGTCAGGTTTGGTTTCCAGATCTTCTCACTGGGGTACTGTCCAACGGGTGAGTGGCTTGCAGTGGGGATGGAAAACAGTAATGTGGAGGTTCTACACGTCACCAAACCTGACAAGTACCAGCTCCACCTGCACGAAAGCTGTGTGCTCTCACTCAGATTTGCCCACTGTGGTAAGAACGAAAAAATCGACTGCGATAACAAGTATTTTTTTAAAAATAAAGTCTCATAGAAATTAGACACAAGTTTATGATTTTAATTTATGTTTTCATCATCAATATCAATGAGTAAACTGGCCAAGAGGCTAGTCGCCCAACATTATGATTACATCTAGCTAGTTGTTGTTTGTTCTTTTGAAGCTCCTGGTTAGTCTGTGTTGCAGATAAACCATGCCGGATCAAAATAACTTAAAAAAAAACCAACCCAGTTATAAAGCCCACAGCAATTCTGTCTGTCCATAGTTTGATCATGATATTCTGGTATTATTTTTATCCCACTCAGCCTGGATCAATTCGCCCTCTAGTGATTGAAATGAGAAGCTGGTGTTCAGTTGCAGCACTGTATAACAATTTTATCACATTGTTTGGTAAACTAGATTTTAGACACTCAGCCCTGTTCCACTCGGTTCACCTTGACTGATGAATCCTAAATGCATCATCACTAACCATTATTTGGCTTTTCAAATATTTTCCTATAAATTATCTAATTGCCTCAACTAGTACTGCAGGATATATATGTATATAACAGTGTAACGTCTGCTGTTATATTATTAAGAGGAAACTACAGAGGATGGAGACAAATCAAGACAAGCTTAGTTTCAGCCAATTTTTGTGTCAATTAACTGTCATTTGAATTAGCATCAGTGTTTGTTAGCATCACTCATGTTTTTTCAAAAGCTTTTTATGAAAGATAAATATAATTATTTGAAATTTGGGGATTTTTCTTTTCCTGATGTGGCCTGATGTGGGTTGCCATCCTCTGCAGGGAAGTGGTTTGTGAGCACAGGAAAAGACAATCTGCTCAACGCATGGAGAACCCCGTACGGAGCCAGCATATTCCAGGTAAGTGTGAGAGGCCAAACAGAGTACAGGCTCACAGCCAGGAGGTTCCAGATTTTATGAAATATCTTTAAGCAAGACAGCGAACACCTTTTAGATAATGATACTGACAGATATTGTGGACATGGACAGAGAAAGAAGTCATATCAAATCTTCTGCTCAACACCTGTCTGTCACACAGAATGTATTTATTCCTCTGGGCTCTTTCTTAGTGTTTTCCCATTTTTTTCTTAATATTTTCACACATCTTTTATCACCCCTACAGTCAAAGGAGTCGTCCTCAGTGCTGAGCTGCGACATCTCCATAGATGATAAGTACATTGTGACAGGCTCAGGGGATAAGAAAGCGACAGTGTACGAGGTCATCTACTAGCGGGGTCATGAAACAGCAAGGCCATCCTTCCGTCCAGACAGTCTGTGACATCATCCATCGCCTATGTACAGTTTTTGATGTGTATAAAATTTGGAGTCGGATGGAACAAACCAAACCGTTTTTAGTCTTTCTTGGGCCGTGGCCTTTTGACCTCCTGACTGGTTGTGGATAAAAATAAACAAACAGAACCAAGCACGGAGATGTTGTTTTTAAAGAGGGCCTTTTTGTTGCTGAGACGATGAATGAATGTCCATGTGCACTGACTCAAATGAATACTGTTCCTACAGCACTTCCTGTGGTGACATATTTGCTTTTTTTCAACGTGGAGAAGCGGCTGAGACACATTCTCATACAGTACTTTGCCTTTTGTGTTTTATAAAAAACATCCCTGGCTCAGCCCAGAATATCTTCTGAGAGAACCTGTGTACCTGTGTAGAACCTACACTATATATGAAGGTTAGCATATCTTAGCATAAAGACTGGATGCAGGGGGCAACAGCTAGTTTTGCTTTGTCCAAAGACCAAATTTCCCTGAAAGCAGCACCTTGACTCTCATAGTCTACTGCTCCAGGCATATGACTCTGTAAAACTACAACTTGTCATTTTAAAAACACGAGAGTGGTTATGTCATCTAAATCCTGACAAGAATTGTTAAAAGGTGCATTTCCCAAAATTTTAAGCTGTTCTTGTAAATGTGGTTTGTACCTGTTGCCTCGGCCATTTGCTCTCTGCCAGTGGTCCTGAAATCTATTTATTCTTTTTCCATAACTAAGCCCCTGGGCATGAGTGTGTGAACTCAGTTCATCTGTGTGTATGTGTGTGAGCATGTGTGTTTTGACCCTCTGGGCATTGAACAAACAAGAGGATTGCCCTCACTACAGACTGACCTTTGCACTTGGTTCTGCTCTGGACTCCTTTGGATGCTCACTGGATCCTGGTGGATGGATTTAAGAAGAAACTGTCAGAGGTGTCGGGAGGTCAACTGGCCCTATGTTTCGTGCCTGGACTTTCTGTTTAAGACTTTTGGGCATATATTTGAAAAACAAGCAGTCAGCGATATGGTCATCATTTCTCTTGGATTTACTTCTGTTGGCTTGTAGAAATAACCCAGTGCCTTTATACTGCTACGCTTCTGACGCCATTTCATCCTGCTGAGTGTTCAACTGCGTGAAGAGTTGAAATGTGATGGACTCTGTTGGAGTGTTTTTTAACAATTACTGTTTTTGAGTGTACATCTTTGCTCATTTTAGGATAAATTTTATTTTGAAAAAAAGAAAACGAGATCATTTATCAGCAAAGTAACATTAATGCCCCCCCAGATTATCCACTTTGGGTTTTTTTATAATCTGCTGTCTGTTGTCCTCATTGTAATAATCAGGACGTGAAATACACTATTCATACTCAGTCTGACTGTTTGAAGCATAGTGCTGTTATCCAGACCTTTTTAAAGCAACCAAGTGTTATTCTTCCCATAGTTTTTTTCTGCTTTCAATCTTTGTTTATGTTACTGCTGCGTCTACAGGTAGATACAATACATACCACCAAAAACACAGGATATCTGTAGTTTCTGGCTAAGATTTAAGTCTCTCCCAGATTGTAATCCTATCCAAACCTAATGTTAACTGCAGGCTCAGTCAAACATCATCATTTTAAAACACGTGCCTAAACCCAGCCTCCTGGTTTAGCTACCATCCATAATCATAGTGTTATCCATAGCTTAACATCACCAAAGGTTTTGGTGATTTTTTAAGTCCAGCTGTGGAATGTAGAGATGTACAAACAGACAGAGGCTGATATCATGTGTCTGCATATTTCAGCTTTAACTTCCGATTCTGGGCCGATTTGGTGCAAAGAGACATGTTCAGATGGACAATTCAGAACAAAAAGAAGCTAGCACTAAACAGGGGGGGGTGTTCACTGGATCTATAGGAATAAAACTGAAAATATAGCTCATCTAAAAAGTACTAGAACATTATAAAAGAGCTGTCCTGTAAAATTGATAGTATCACCTTTTTGCCATTTGAAGTAGCTGTGATATCGCCTGTAATCTTTTTCACAGACTCAGTTTTTCCTTTCTCTTTCATTTCACGAGGACATCCTCTGATAGCAATGACTTGTCTTAGAAAAGATAAAAGTGATGACAGCCGTGATCCCCCAAAAATGTTTAATGGCTTATCTCTCTGGTTTACTCTCCAAACTGATGGAAAGAGCAATCCTCGTGCTTGGTACTAGTCTGCCTGAGACCCCAACTATCTGTTTTATTTTACTTATCTTTATCTGAAAAAGATCAGTTCATGTCAGCCAGGGACACACCCTTTTCTTTCCAGAAAATCAGATCAGTTTTTTTAAAAGCTTGATACATTATTGCACTGAAAAGAAATGCTTTTTTAGTGAAATGCCGAGGAGAAGGATACCTGAAGATAGTCAGCTCTTTGTTAAAATTTCTTTATAATACAGTTTTTCAGCTGTGACTGGTTTCAGGTTGCAGGCGAGAGATGTTTTTTTGTACAATTACTCGCTTTTATGGGACATGACACAACAAATATGTGAAGTATTTGACACACTTGAAAAAACTACTGATAATTGCCATGCACAGAGACACTGTACATCCAAAAGACTGGTCATGAAAGTTTGTCTTTTTCACAGTTTGCCTTATGTTCTGCTCTCTTTCTCAGTCTGAAACATTTCTTTTTGCTGCAGCCAGCCATGCTTTCAAATGAAAATGACAAATTCATTCCCCCTCGCTGTCAAGGCCTGCTTTGCTGTACTTTCTACTCTTGAGTGAGTCATAAAATCTGGTGACAACTACTGTACCTAATACCCTGAAAAATCCCCTCCCCCTTTAATAATGAACAAACATAAAATGCAGTTTGGTTGTAATCAACAGGAGTCACACCTAAATGTGACACGTGTCATACGATTGCTTCAAGTTAACGACCTATTACAGAAATTATGTTATGTACAGTAATGGTGTGTTGAGCGTTAAGCTTGACTTGACTCATGAAGGTATTATAAATATACTGTAAACATGTAACAATTCAAGCTTACAGTGAAACTGTTGCTAGTTGAGCTTTTGTTTTCCTCAAGACAAAATGCCTTTGCTCTCTTTTTTCTAGTCTGTGGTTGATTTTATTAAATTATTGCGTGGAGTATTTTGTCTGAGCCTCATTCTCTGTTCAATCATTTACTTGATTTTCCTTCATAGTTTTTGTGTTTTTAACAAATAACCCAAGGCGATTAATTAATTTATGACTAACTGCCAGAGAAAGTGACAGTTCCTGGACAGATTCATTGCAAATGCTGCAACAATGATTCTGCGTCCAGATGTTGAAAGATGTTATGGTGTTTTTTATGTTGTTTGACTGCTCTCTACTTCCACAGCTGAAGACAGCGACCTTATGTCTCTTCCTTTTGTGTTACAGTGTGACAAAAGAAGGAGTTTCTGTGTCTTTGAAGAGCATCCATGAAATGTGATCATATATAGAAGAAATGAGAAGTGGAGTGTGGCTCTGAATGAGCTGCAGTCAGTAAGAACAGATTCATTCCCCCCTGTGAAAAAAAAGATATTAAATGGTCATGACAGAACACTTGACTTGTCCACTGGTCTCCACATATTTCATTCCTCGATTCGCACATTGGTGTATGGCAACCTGTTAATAGACACACTGTCACCCCACCACCACCTTCCTGTGCATGCCCAGGTTATTAATATCCTCATGGTTTCCTGGAGAATCAGATAGTCCTCTTACAGCAGCACCTTGGAAAAATCAGCCACAAGCAGACATTAATTCTACATTAAGGGTTATTCTATTGAGCTCTGGCTCTTTATAACTCTTTATATCTGTGCAAAATGCTTTGTCCTTGAAAGAAACTAACAGCACAGCTGTATTGTGGCAAAACAACCAAAACAACAGCTTCTAGTTTGTCCCTTGCTTTGTTCATGTTTCATCTTTGGACTTGAGATTGGATCATTATCTACTGTGGCCCTGACCTAAGCTTTTTAACCTGCACACTGATTCTGACTCTCTTTCTTTGTTTCTTTCTTTTTGTCGAAGCAAATGGTTGTCTGATTAAACAAGCTGCATGAAGTATCCATATTGCATTGTAAGCTCTAGCTGGATTCATTCCTTTACTTTGACTGGCATTTTCATCCACTGTGTTATCACTTTGTCTGCATTCACTACTAACTACTACAACTCTGGTAAACACCAAACCCTTTTATTAAACAACAATCAGTGGTGGGTGATATGGAAAACCTTAATGTCACAGTAAATCATCTGTGTTCAGGTGTGGTGTGACCAACTATTATATTTTCAGTTGCAGCAGCCGCCATACTCCATATTCATCCATATTAAAAGTGCAGTGAGAAACAAAGGTTTCAAGTGTTTAAGTGTGGCATTTTAGCGCAAGCTGATAGGTCAGTGCTGGTCTCTGTCTCAACCTCCCATCGCTAACGTGCTGCGTTCGTGTGGAGCGTAGCGCTGGACTGTTGAAGTGGATTAAGTGATCTAAGTGAGGGCTGTGGAGGAGGACGCCCTGCCATTACGGTGAATGATACTCCTGTTACAGCTCTCCAACCAGCACTTCAAAACAGACAAAAGTGGGAGAGAAGGAGGAAAGGTGGGGATGCAATGTGGGAATGAGCCACCCTACTTCAACATTTTATATTAAGGGCACTTGCAGCTTGGAAATTGCCCACTTTCCTGACAGACACAGAAGTTGGATTAAACAAACAGGCCACACAATAGCAAGATGGCGTCAGCTTGCTGTTGCTGAATCACGTTACTGATCGCCGTAGCTGATTTGGCCCAAAGGACGGCATTTATTTCCTTCAAGACTGGATGTTCTTGACCACTGCTGTCACATTTATTGTCCTTGTAAAAAAAAACAATACTCTGCTAACGTTGTGGCACAGCTAGACTCGCTCTGAATTAATTAACCATTTTAGAGCCATGAAAAGCATTAGAGCATTACAAATGCAACAGATGATCAGATCATGGTTAATGAATCAGATGATTGAGCTGTGTATAAAATTAAGGGATCACCAAATTTATTGCAACTCACCCTGAGGGAAATCCGAATATCTGAATCATGGCGATCCCTTCAAGAGTTAATGAAAGTTTCATTCAAAATCATAAATATAAAATCTTGTGTGGTGAATCAACCAGGAGCAAGACCAACACTAACACAGAGTCAGGGTTAGAATGGCTAAAAATAAAAAAACCTCTGAGCTCCATTTACAACTAACTGCAAAACATTATTCACAAATCTGGCAAAACACCAAAGAATAATGTCACAAGACTGCGAATGATCGTCCGAACATGAAATACAGTTCCATCTGACTTTGGTTAGAGCTAACTTGTAAAAAACAGAACAAAACACACACACACACACACACATTATCCAACATAAAATGTATTAGATTCTATTTCATCACTAATTGATAAAGCTCAGTCAGTTTTATTTTGGTTCCAGAAGGGCTTTCTTACCCTCTAGGTGCAGTTCAAACCACTTTCTTCTGGCACAGCACCAGTTGCTAGGAGATTTTTCTTTCAACACCTGATGAGAGGAATGGAGAGGTGACTGGACAACATCGTTCTTTTCCAGCGTCTTCATTGTGCTTTGATTATAAAACCTCAGCTGAACTTAAAATCACTGGTCATTCTTTTGATGGGATACAGAGACAGTGGTTTATAGTGCTGTGTATCTCTGTTCTTTCATTCCCTTCTGCACAAAAGGGGACAATTACCCCTGAAAATGCCAGGATTTACGCACAATGAGCATAACTGTACTGCTATCGGACCGCCAGGAATGTAAGGCTTTTATATTCTTTTTTGTGTACTCTTAAGAATTAGCTCTGAACAAGGCGATGAAATAATTCCTGTGAGATACAAGACATTCCTTTATAAGCCATAATCTTAGAAGCCCTGCTGTCAGGTGGTAATAAAGTAATAGTAACTTCAGCCTAATATGAAAGGACAGGCTTTTTCTAAAATTTTTTGTCCAGACTAACAGCAAACAAACAAACTAATGAGTAAGACAATAACTCCATGCTGCATTTTATGTAGCATGGTATTATCAGCATGCTAAAATTCCCACCCACCTATCGACATTAATGGGCTCAAGAATGAAGGTTCTGGCTGTGCCTGTGCCGAAGAGATATTTAAAAAAAATATAAAGACAGTGCAGCAAAACTGTATCTTACTACACCGTGAGGGTGAGACTCATGAAAGAAGATTCATGTGAATAGAGATTTGTTCTTTTGGTATTTGGAGGGACAGGTAATGTATTGAGGTGGTACTTTAGTGTAATTTTAATAGGATTATACCGCACCACTAAGGCTCACAGTGTTCTCTTTTATGGTCTTGTATTGCATTTGAACTCACTCAAATCTGTCCGTGTTATATCTGACTTACTAACTTTCATCTGCTCCCAATTTTTCACCTCACCAGTCCCATCACATCTTTGAAAGAGATTGGCTGAGGGTACGTAGTGGGGAGCATGTCCATCAACTAATCTGGTGAAGTAAATTTGACAGCGAACCTGTAATGAGATGAAAGATTTGTAAGGAGCTTTATACATTTGAACTATTCAAAGGGACATTTTTCGCAGAAACCGATGCTGCTAACAATTTCCAGGGAGGACTGATGATTAATTCATGTCCCCGCCGTCTTAACGAGGTTGTGCCCGTTAGTGGGCGGGAGGAGGAGGAGGGGGGTGCACTCTGCTGCACTTTGATATCCTACATTCGAGGCTGTGTCACATATTAATGACTTCTTTGAGCTGTGAAACGAGCATCATTATCTCTTTCCAAAAAGGGAAGGATGAGAGATTTCAGCTCAGTTTATATAAAGACAGGGGAGGAATCAGTCAGTGAGCGTGTGTGTGTGTGCATGTGTGCGTGTTTGTGTGGGTGACTGAGTGATTGGGTGAGTGAGTGAGTGACACTTGAGCATTGCCTTGCACTGCAACTTCCATCCGAGGGAAAGGATGGAGGAGCAACTTTTCTCTTTTCTATATTTGAATCCAAAGAGCATTAGGGTTGTTAAAACACATTGCAGTTAATTAAATGAATCTCTAATTTCTTTTTACATTTAGCCTAAAGGGGAACTCCATTGATTTTATAATGCACTCACATAAAGTACTTGCGAGAAACAACAAAAAAAAAGAAGCGTTCAAAAACGAGGCAGCAGAAGCCAAGATTCCCACTTAAATTCTGTAGCATGGGTCAAGTGTAGGCAAAAGCTGGATCCTATGATTTCCCATAATGCAAGTGGGTTGTTTGAAATCTTTTGATACTGGTGCAGATATTATGCAAGAGTTTGGGATACTTTATTTTCAGAAATAAAAACATATTCATTAGGATAATTAGATATATATAGAAATACAATCTGGCATATTGCCATCAGAGTAAGTGATCTGTTTGTAAAATTCTCTGAAATTCTGTGATGTGCCTTGAGACTTTCCCTGACCCCATGGTTTTCCACTGAATTCAGGACCAAAGGATACCTTGTTCATTCTTACTTTTTCCATCCAACCCATATGTGCTATTGAGCCACTTTCCTGCACTCATCAAAAAAATATTTATTTATTTCTTAAAAAAAACTTTTAAGAGGCTTTTCATGCCTCTACATCTATTCTGTCACTTCACAGCTGCAGAAGTGAGAAGGGTCTGGGGGTCACGGCAAAGTAGAGGGAGCTGTATGAGTGAGAGGGTGTAAGTTCACGAGGAGAGTGGAGGTTTGCATATTTCCTAAGAAAACAGGAGCAGCCATTTGAGTGGAGGTCATGGACATTTCTATGCATGCTGACAGAATAGGTGGAAGCGTTGGAGGAGAAAGGCCTCTTAAAACTAAATGAACTAAAAGCTCTTGGTTTGAATGCTCTTCAGTCTACTCTGCCAAATGGACTCTACGTTGAATAAAGCACTCAGGTCAGAAGGGATGTTTGTTGAAGCTTTTATAGGCTAACTCTGATTCCCACTTAAAACCAACTTTAGTTCCCATTTCTAAGTGAGACAAGGCCTTTTATCTGCATCGGTTTCAGTGTTACTCCAGCATGTTTCTATCTAGTCATTGTGAGGGACTATTTGTCTGATGGTGGCCTTGCCATTAATTACAAATGCACATGCCCAAGACGTATACTATGTATTACAGTCTTTTGATGCATTCAACAAGAAAATGGCAGTGCAGTATCAATACCTCAAATGACAGCTGCTCAAAAGAACTAACTGAATAATGAGAATGAACCTAGGTGGAACTGTATGAAGAATCACACACGCACACACACACACACACACACACACACACACACACACACACACACAGAGAGAGAGAGAGAGAGAGAGAGAGAGAGAGAGAGAGAGAGAGAGAGAGAGAGAGAGAGGGAGGGAGAGGGAGAAAGGGATTTCAAGGATGAATTCCTTCAAAATCCACATGGTGGCAGTTTATCTTTGCTTTCAGCATAAATTCCAATCTGGCATGTTTAGTTTGTTTTTGTTTGGTTATATATCTAGAGACTATTATTGGTATTAATATTTCTGAAAGCATCCTCTCTTTACTTTTATCTAAAACCGTATATTATCATTTGTTTTTTTACAATATTTAAGCAAGATAAACTACTAATTCTTTGTGTGGTAGTGTTTGAACTAATACCTCTCTCTTATAAAAAAAAAAATCCTGCCTGTAACATTCCCTGGTCGGATGTTAGCGCAGTTTCTAAACATGTGCGGTAATCTGAAAATATATTTTGTGCAGACCGTACATACAAACACCAGGTGGCAATATGGCGCTTCACTCCTATTGACGTAACCACAGAAGAAAATTGCTGCTAGGTTAGCTAGTAAGCTAGCAGTTGCCAGTTTCACGTTTTCTCAGACGTGAGCAACAAAATGCTTCTACAAACGGTCAGGCCATGGTTGCTTCGTTGCCGAAGTTTACCTTTAGCAGGCACAAGACCTTACTACGCCGATAAAGTCGCTCGGCTCGGCTCTCAGCCGGACAAACAATCTTCTGAATACCAGGTAGGTTAGCATGTTGCTAACGACCGCTAGCCAAGCTGTGACGTTACAGATGTACTTGATGCTAAGGTCAGCTAATGTTGACAAGCAGCGAGACTGCCGTGTATTATGTCCATTTCTAAAGAAGAAGCTAATTAAGAGGTCAAGCTCTAAACGGGGAGTTTACAAAGATGACGTACGTTCTTAAAAAAAGGAGGGGGCATCTATCATGTCTATCTGAACGGGAAAAAGTACCATGTAGCCAGAGAACGAGTGTGTATGTGTTTGATTGCTGCAGGGGGTGTATTTTCTTCTTTTCACTTAAAAATATCAACAAAATATGTAAGCTGCCTAAGGGTGTCCAATTTTTTTTTGCATAGAGCTGCATATACAGTACATTCATGGTGTAGGGGTAGGTTGCTCGAGCGACAGTCAGCATGGCTGTGGTACTTAGTTAAGAGGGTGTAAACATGACAAATAATAAGTATTAAAAAAGTGAAATACAAAAATATGCCAAAAATACCTTGTGGCCATGGTAGGAGAAATGCAATTTGGGTTACTTTTTTAATTAATATGAGGTAAGAATGCTGTTAGATTGAAGTTATGATTAAATCTCTTTAATCATAATCAGTGTAACTCTTTGTACATTGTGTCCACATTTCCAACAACCAGTCGACTCTCACTGAGGCGACACCAATAAATTCCACAGGGTGGCGCTACAGACACATTTTCTGTTTGTTGAGAAAAATATATCAGTATCAACGTCTAATCTAGTAAGTGATCGTGTCCCACATTAAATCAGTGTTATTGCATTCTCTTGACCTTCTTCATTTCCTCTGGACAAATTCAGTTAGATGACAGACTGATGAGAGGGTAGTGAACTCTATTGCAAATAATCTAATAGCTGACTTTAGCAATTTAATCAACAACTTTTCCTATTTTCTAATGGAGAAAAAACAGTGTCAACGAATGATTGGGTTTTCATCATGGGTGATTTCAGTGTTTTCAAGGCCTCGCCAACCTTAACTCAGTTTCTTTATGTGGTGATATGTCTGCCACACGTTGCCATCAGCACAAATCATGTGACATGCCTGGGAAAACAAATATCTATATACGCTTCTTGTTTTTCAGGAGAATTATGAGCGAATGAAAGTTCTTGTTGATGAACTGAAAAGCCGGACAGAGAAGATTAAATTGGGTAGGTGTGAGCACAGCTGACGAATTACACGCTACACCAAAGTTCAATTCATCACTGTGTTTTAATTCAAACGGCGCAAATTAGTGTCTGAGCTCTGGCAATCTGGGTGATGAAACTGTTGACAAAACCCCTTTATTTTCTCCTGTCTGGTCCAGTAACACAGCTCAGGGCCCACCAGGAGATATTATGTGTTTCAGGGCCTGTTCTTAGTGAATAGTCAAACTGCAAGGTTAAAAGCTCTCAACTGTTACCATGTGTACACAGTGCCAGTAACATTTTTATTTACTGTAGATATTTCAGTTCTGTTATAGATTACACTGTCACTTTAGTGAGTTTAGGAGTGTAAAGCAATGCATACATACATAATGTTCATTTTAGTTTAACAGTCTTGGGTATAAATTTGTATTTTGGGTTGGGATCGACACTTGACTCTTTCTAATCAGTTGATAAATCAACATTGAAGAAATCTAAGTTTTGCCACTTTGTTTGTGAACATGTGTTTGTTCTATTTCAGGTGGGGGAGAAAAGGCCAGAAGACTCCATACTTCTCGTGGGAAACTCCTGCCAAGAGAGCGTGTTGACAGGCTGCTGGATCCAGGGTACTAAATCTACTTCCATCTTCCGTTTTGACAGATTTAAAATTTGTAGTGCTTTGGTTTGATGTCACTACACAACGCACAGGTAGTTCAAGTGTGTGATACACACTTACCTGTAGACTGAGTAGAGGGAAAGAGGATTTGCATTGCTGTCATCTCACTGTTTACTTTCCCCCCTTGTAATGATCTCTCGTCACTACAGACATCATGCTTTCATGCTCAAAACTTTGAGTATCTCATGTCTAAGGATGTCATTTTAAATCGCAAGCCTGCAACTTTCTCCTCTACATTTTAAATGAAATGTGTTACGTGATCTCTTTTCCTTTGGTTTCCTTGCAGAACCCCGTTCTTGGAGCTGTCTCAGTTTGCAGCACACGAGTTGTATGGAAAAGAGGAAGTCCCTGCAGGCGGTATAATTACGGGGATTGGGCGGGTTTCAGGGTAAGCACTATGAATATGCTTTTGTGTTTACCTGCTAAATTGAAGGGATGTGTTCGTAAGCATATTACGTATATACTGTATGTGAAGCTATTAATAAAGCAGCATCAGTGAAAAAAGCAATACCTGCACACTGACAAGATGGAGAGAATGTTTCCCTCTAAGTTGGATTTTTGGTTCAGATTCATCTTGGATTGTACTTGAAAACTTATACTTTGATTACATCTTATATTTCTTCTACAACAGAACACAAAATAAAAATGGAATTTAAGCTTCTGTAGCTGTACAAGCTGCAAAATATTCAAAAGTACGAGTTTATGATAATTACATAGGCTGTCAATTTAATCTTTGTAGCTCGTCATTAGCTTTTTGTTTAATTTCAAGTAATTTTCCAGTTGAGTACTCCAGGTGCACCAGACAAATTTCAGCATTTTAAAAAAATTATTTTTCATAGGGTGGAATGTGTTATTGTTGCAAATGATGCCACAGTCAAAGGGGGAACATACTACCCAGTCACAGTAAAGAAGCACCTTCGTGCACAAGAAATTGCCCAGCAGAACCACTTGCCCTGCATTTACTTAGGTGAGTAACTCTATATTTGTAAAGGCTTGGTAACGCAAAAAAAACTTTACCTACCAAAGGTGGGAACAGTAAAGCAGTGGAACATATATACAGAGGCCATGCTGGAGATTAAGAGAAATATTGTATAACAATCGCTATATAGAATGAGCATACTAAAAGTTTTATTCACTGTAACTTGGGTAGCCACGTCTTATCTGCAGGGAAGTATCTGTACATAGCCAACGACCAGATGTTAATAATAATTTATCATAATGTTCTTGTCTCCTTCAGTGGATTCTGGAGGAGCTAATCTGCCCCGACAGGCGGATGTCTTCCCAGATAGAGATCACTTTGGACGCATCTTCTACAACCAGGCCAGGCTGTCTTCAGAGGGAATAGCACAGGTGATGCTTTTGTTCTCATTCTCTTTCACGTGTTGATCACATAACACACTTACAGCAGCGTGATGGGACTTTTAACTCCTTGGCTTCATCATTTGCTCGTCTCCTCTTGGTCTTGTCTACATCCTCTGCTTGTTGTTATCCTGGGCAGTATATTTTTAAAAGAAATCTTTCCTTGATTCTTGCCCAAAATTCCATGATTCATAGACCAGTTTTTTTAAGGCTTGAAAGGGTTGTCTGAAAAATGATGTCACGCAGCAGAGATGGTAAATTTAAATGAACTGCAGTGTTGCAGGTTATTCATCTCTTCTTTCTCCGCGGGCAACCAAAATCCATTTTGCTATTGACTGTTGAGGAAGAGCTGTCCTTGCATTTAAAAACAAAACAAAAACAAGGCTGTCTGGGTGAGAGCGATGAATGCATGCAGCGGATGCTGCTGAGAAGTCCGGTCTTGAACAAGTCTTGTGCTCACATCTCCTCCAGTACACCCAGGAGTGATAAACATGGCAGAACATATTCGTAAGACTTACTGAACACAATGCTCATTATTTCATGCTAATATTTTCTCTCCAGGTGATTAACATTGCATGTTTATGCATGGATTTTTGTTCTGTAGCGTCTGTTGTTTTTTTTTTTAAAACCCTATCCATATTTAGTTTTACTGCGAGATTAACCACTAAATTGCTATCGTAGAACTTTAAGTTCCAGTCGCCACTGCTCATAACGCTCTTGGTAGTCCAACCAACACTTCACAGCTTCCTTGAAAGAGGCTGGGAAGGGAAATGGCTATGAGACAGTGTTGAATCAAAACTGAATCTGAGTTCCTACTGCTCTTAATGCTGTACATGTTATGTAACAGGATTTCATTCTTTTCCATCGCTCCTATCAGATAGCTGTTGTGATGGGCTCCTGCACCGCCGGAGGAGCGTACGTACCGGCGATGGCAGATGAGAGCATCATTGTGCGGAAGCAAGGGACCATTTTCCTTGGAGGACCCCCACTGGTTTGCTAATTTTTTTTCCATTGTGGTAACTGTGCAGGGATTCGGTGAACTTTAGAGACTCAAGTTTACAGAATGGTGGTTCATGTGGCAGGCTGTAGTTTTCACCATCATCGTGACATTACTTTCCAATGGCCGTGTGATATTTGTTGTTCTCTGCGCCTGTTTCCTGGCAGGTCAAAGCTGCCACCGGAGAAGAAGTTTCTGCAGAGGACCTTGGTGGTGCTGACCTTCACTGCAAGTATGTAAATGAGCAGCATTTTCACATGTGTGGGTTTGTGATACCAAGTTTCTTTTGTTTATCTGGTGTCATAATTACAGTGTTGTGGTCCAGAGGAAGAGTTTGACTTCACCTCAGCCCTAAAATTCCTTTGACGTAGATCAAAGATTTCTGATTTGCTTTTTTGTAAAACAAATTTAACATTAAGCAGTGGTATTACTTTAAGTGATGATGTGCGTGACATTTTCACAATGATTTATTTGTTGCTTACATTAAGGAAATCCGGTGTGACAGACCACTACGCTTTGGACGATAATCATGCTCTTCACTTGGCAAGAAAGGCAGTGCGAAGCCTCAACTACAGGAAAAATATTGAGGTCAGTCAAATAATTATAATCATTGACGGTCGCCTTTTATCCTTCGTCAAGTTATTACGTCTGTACTTTCTGTTGATGGAGTGTCTGTTTTTATCATTTTCAGGTCACCACAGAACCTACTGAAGCCCCTCTCTACCCTGCAGATGAACTCTATGGCATAGTTGGAGATAACTTGAAACGCAATTTCGATGTCAGAGAGGTATGTGTCCTATATCTGTCAGCTCGTCAGAAGAAGAAGAAAGATCATAGGCTGTGCTTCAAGATATAAAATATGCCTTTACATTTCCACTGACATCCAACAATTTGACCATGGCAACACTGTAATCTAGAGCTTTATAACTAAACAATGTTGTTTTTTAAAATGTGTACACTTTTTAAAGGTACACACAGAGTCATTTTTTGAATTGTAAAACACTTGATGACCTATGGGATTACATAATAGTCCATTTAAATTCATTCCTTAGCTCCACTCAGACCGTTTACTTAGATATTACTTTGCCAAGACACCCTCTGTTTAATGTGACTTTTGCAAATCATTACCATTAATTAAATAGATTTGTTCTAGTATTACCATCACAAAACAAGATTTATAGAACACAGACGCAGTGTTTTATTTTTACGATTTATGAATAATCCAAGCAAGCATGTCTTCTACATCTTCAGAATGCACTTTAAACAATATTCAGATGTCAGGTCCCTCTGTCGGGAGCGTAGTCGATAATGGACGACTGGCATCATTCACTTTGTGTTCGCTCTCTCTGGCAGCGCTTGCCAAATGTTCTCATTTGCTTTAAAGCCTTTGATTCTTGATGCAGACCCAGGAGCAAGAATTACTGCTAACTCTACAGAGGTCAAAGTGTTTGTAGTGTAGAACAGTATTGGCAGTCCATTCAGGATGCAAGATCAACTGATTGTGCCCTCTTTACAGGAGGTTTCCTCTGCCTTTCAACACGGAATGGCCTTAAATCACTGATGTTAAATCACTTGTACTAAGAAAGAATTATATTAGTGTTTTAATATGATCAATTTTTCTTATTTTTCCTGTAAAAAAAAAAAACAAAAAAACTGCAATTAATTGATCCTAAAAGAAGGTCTTGTCAGTTTACTGTAAGCAGCTCCTAACAAATGCATCGCTTATTTTTCTGTTTGAATAAATTTTGCTAAATAAATGACACATTCATTTGCCTTTCTAACATTAGTGTATTTATCTGATTGCAGGTCATCGCCAGAATTGTAGATGGAAGCAAATTTGATGAGTTCAAGGCTTTCTATGGAGACACACTTGTTACAGGTATGTGAAATCACTTTTTTCTCCCCTCCCATTTCTTCCACACAATGAAATATGTTTTTTTCAGCCTCTGGAATGTACCAACCTCGCCATTTGACTTGCAATTTGTGCCTCTCCAGGATTTTCTAGAATATTTGGTTACCCTGTTGGTATCATTGGCAACAACGGAGTCTTGTTTTCAGAATCTGCAAAAAAGGTAAGTATAACTCTGTAACCTGTAAAAGTGCTCTAAAAAATTAATATGGATTTCCAAGGTCTGCTCACAGCCTTTCCACATGACAAAGAAAACCCAAATTCTACATCTCACAGCTAACAAATTTCAGATTGCACAACAGCGTCTGTGTGAACACAAATGAGGTGCACATACAGACAACACCTGTAGAGTGTGAAAAGTCTAATGACCGTGTTGCGATTTCAAAAGAGTAAGCACTGTGCTGGTTATGTGCCTCTCCAAATGTCAATACTGCAGCGCAGACAGTGTTCTCCACAGGGAGTTGCTGCTTACAATACTGAATAGCAATATTTCTCTCTTGAGGGAGCTTCAGTGTTTGAAGATGGTTTTGTGCTGACCCCTCACAGTCAAGGCGCCGAGTTTCTCTCTTACAATAAGCTCTCAAATTGCACTTGTCTGGGCCATCTCTTGAGCCCGCTGATGAATGGCATTGTAATAACATAGCATTTAGAGAGCATGGACAGGGAACAATTGTAATTTCATTTAACGTAATTCACTTAATTTGCAGGCCAATCTGCCGTGAACAGGCCTGAACTTTACAAAGCCCCGAGAAAGATGAGGAGCTGAATTTTTGATTATAGACTAATAAGTTTTTCAAACACATTTTGAATTAGATAACAAGCTTAACCTGAGAAAAAACTGTTTTCTTTGATTCATTCTTTCTGTGAGGTCTCAATATGACTGTATGAACATTGGTTATCTCATCAGCGTAATTACTGTCGAAAGAGTCTGACACAGTGCTACAGACAGACACAGATGTGGAACAGACATGCTCAGGGAGCATATTCAAGAAAAATCAATACAGCACCTGAATTTTGAGATGCATTTCTGAGACGTGCTGTCATCACTCGAGACATGCCCGGGCTTCTATTATGCGAACTGTTAAATTGTTAAAAGCTTTTCCCCAGGTATTTGTGTTTGTGAAAGGGAGAGGTAACACAGAAAAGATTAGATTTCTGTTGTTGTGCACACATTGGGGAGCAAACTGATGGATCATTTTTCACCAAGTGACAGTTTCTAATATGCAGCCGTCTTTCACATTGTCTCCAACTCCTGTTTACGCTTTGCGATGCAAGGCGGGCTGCGTCACTGAAAGGAAACCAGCAAAGGCGAATGCCAAAATAAAGAAAACACCTGAGTAATTCAGCAATACAAAGTGTATGGAAATGAGGCGTCTCCACACAGTGCACAGCCTTTTGTGCCTGTTTGCCTGTGCAATAGCTCCTGGCAGCTCAGTGTTGTGCTGTGAATTTTCCTGGCGAGACTGAAGGCCGTTCAGCTCCTTGATTTCTAAGTAAAATCTAGCGAATACAAAGCCAGCGTGAAGCGCAGATGACCTTCCTCTCAAGCTGATAAAAGTTTCTGTCGAGACTGGTCTCGTCTGAGACAAAGAGGATGACTAAGGTGAGGCCAGCTGATCACAGGACACACACTCGAATAATGGTTTATGAATGCAAAGAAATTTGTTTTGGTCACCACATATCAAGCAAATTGATCACCTTGGGAATTTAAGAGCATCACATTGGGCAACCTTTTTGCAAGTTTCTGTCTGTTTGTGAAATCGCACTCTCAACAAGAAATCAGAAGAAATCCAGACAGTCTAGTTTCAGTATGCAATTCCCTCTACACCTCCAGCACCTCAAGCAGTTCAGAATGTACTCTTGTGTGCTGTGAATACTGCATATTCTGTATTACATATTTACACTGTTTCTTTCAGTTCATTTAAAGTTCAAGTACTTGTGTATTACTTGAGATGTGAAGAACAATGAGTTGTTACCAGCCTATCATCTCATTTTAAAGAAGTCATAGTACATGTGTATGGTTTTTTTTTTTTCCCCCCCTCGGCTTGGAGGTTTCATTAAATATTGCGTTTCTTTCCAGGGGACACATTTCATCGAGTTATGTTGCCAACGAAACATTCCACTTATTTTCCTGCAAAACATAACAGGTCAGATCAGATTGTATGATGTCATTTACAAATCTTTCTCAACAATCTCTCAGTTTTACTCATTAGTGATTTTTAAAAAATTTTTAAAGACATTTTTGTCTTTGTGACAACAACACGCACACTTTCATGGTCAGCCAGGTTTTTATTTGCAATCTCTCATGTCCATCTCAGGCTTCATGGTGGGCAGAGAGTACGAAGCGGGAGGAATTGCCAAGGATGGAGCCAAGATGGTAACTGCAGTCGCCTGCGCCAGTGTGCCCAAGATTACGGTTATTGTCGGAGGCTCTTACGGTGCGGGAAACTATGGCATGTGCGGCAGAGCCTACAGGTAGGAAAAGGTCAAAGAGTGGTCTGTGACAGCATGAAATAACAGAGTGGAAGCCTGGCCGCGTCCTATTATTCACAAATGAATGTCATTAGCTGTCTCTGAAATGTTTGTGCACGATCTTCAGTGAGAAAACTACCCTGTGCCCGGCTGTCCAGTTTGTGTAATAACATGCATCAGGTGCTTGGAGCTGTACGTCTAGGTGCCAGCGACCTTTTGGAGCAGCAGGAAAAAAGGCTTTCAGATTTGAATCCTTTGAGTACAAACACATTTTTTAATTAAAAAAATTCCATTTCAAATCTGGGAAGATTCTTGCTCAACCAGGTCTCGGTTATCTGAGAAGAGCTGAACTGAGGGCAACTGGACTTTGTTGTAGATGCTTGAAGACATTTCACTTCACATCTAAGAAGCTCATTCAGTTCCCAACTAAAGGACCAAACCCCTCGATTCAACTCTTCTTGAATATCCATTTCAGTCAAAAGCTTCTAAAACTGAAAACCACTCCTTCCTTTTAACGTCCCACAACAGTATTGCTTCTATATGAACAATAGCACACGGAGAATTAGTGGATGGTTTTGATAGCGTGGTGGCCGCAGGATCTTAATTACTGCGGATTCATTTTTTCATTGTTCACCTCCAGTTTAGCTGCCTAATCTGACCCATCTTCTTTCTCCTCTCACAGCCCGCGATTCCTGTATATGTGGCCGAATTCTCGAATTTCAGTTATGGGTGGTGAGCAGGCGGCGACCGTCCTGGCCACCATCACTAAGGATCAGAGAGCACGCGAGGGAAAGGAGGTAATGATTCACATTAATCATTCCCATCTCGCTTCACAAGAATTAAGTTTAAATCAGCTTTGGTGAAAGACACCTTTCTTTCAGGAATGGTTTGACATAGCACTGAAAACAGGGATAATATTATATCTCTGCAAAGTGTTACAGTGATGACACCCTGAAAAGCGTGGTCATCAGATGGATGTAATTAAATGTAAATTGCTGTTATGGTCGATTATGAGTGCGTTAATGGCTTCAGACTGACACCTCATATGGTAGGTGATTTCAATCTGTGACATTTAAGACGGTTCATATATATAAAGCATTAAATGACCGAAAGAGTACACAAGACAAGTCCCATCACTCATCACCCACTGCCAGTAATTAGTGCATAGAAAGTCCAAATCAAACAGCAGTTGGAGCATCTCTGTTTTCTGTAATGTGACATATTTGCGAGTGAAGCGGGGCACAGTCATGAGAGGGATTCACATCTAATCCCTCTCGTTTGACCAGATCTGGAAAATGACCGTTGGCCTCCACTGGCACCTGCTTCTCCCACGCTGTTAGATCAGGAGGTTTTTGCTATTTTTGATCATTCCTTAATGAAAATTATCTCCAGTTGTAACCGTGAGGTTAAGAGGTGTTTCTAACATTTTGTTCACTCCATTTGAATCAGTGAGACGAGAAATATTGAAAAAAATTACAGCAGTGACTCAACATTTTCATCATGCTCATACTCGCATATAATTTTCAAGCCAGTGAAACCAGCGTCCGTAACAAATGAATTTACCTTGTTCACTGTAGACACTCTTTAAAAATCCCATTGGCACCTGTCCTCATTGTGCTGTGTTTAATGAACATGATTGTAGACCCCCCCCCCCCTTCATTCAGTTACCTTTGGCAAACATGTCAGCTGCATTTTATTTATTCACAGTTCACAGCAGAGCAAGAGGCTGCCATGAAGGAGCCGATAGTGCGGCGGTTTGAAGAGGAAGGCAGCCCGTACTACTCCAGTGCCCGGTAAGTAGCGATTCATCATACACCACAACTTACAGTGTGTGGCAAAACTAATGTCAAGATGTCATTGCAGCTGTACACACTGGTATCTGAGACAGTGTTCTCGCCTCTTTGGAATAATAACGTTGGACAAAGGTGGTGTAAAAACCGGCATTTGTTTCTAATTTATTTTGAAATTGTTTCAAAACGTCACATGGTCCTGCTTTTCCAAGAGCGGAAATAACCACAAGAAAGGCTCCTCATTCACAAGGAGTGATGCTGCGATGTTTCAAGTGCATTTCTTCTCCATTAGATGTCCTGTTGTCGATCTAATATGAGCCATCTTTGCTTTTCATTAAGTCCTGTGGGCTGTTTTTGCACTGTATGCGAGCAGAGCACATATCAGATGATACAAGCAATGATATGGTGGGAAATTGTGTTTACATGTTGCAATGCTGGGAGACAATTGAAGCGCTCAGATTATATATTTATTACCCGGGAAAGAGCTGGTTGAGTTTAACAGGAGTGTCCTGGTCAGCGTGGAGCATTAAACATAGAGGTTTCAAAACATATAAGACAGACCTGCAAAGAATGAGACAACATGTAAAAAGAATATTTCAGATTCACAAAGCACATAAAGTCAAAAGGATTTGAAAGAGACAAAATGCTGCTGAATGTCCAACAAGAAAAATCTTGCCTGCAGCAGCCATGATCCTGTGCATGGCTCCAAATAGAGGCTATTAACACATCCGCTGTAGGGATAATACCAACAGGAAATGGAGATACTGATGTGTTTCCCAAAAGGGAAGGATGAATGTAATTGTCGACTCCATTGACCAGTAATCACAGCCCCATTAAAGACATGGACCAATAACAGTAACGATGACAAGGTACCCTGGCAAAATTGATCAAGTCTGTTTAAATGCATGATCCTCTTTATATCAAACTAACTTGCTGGCCAGTAGAGCTGCAGCAAATAGTGGATTGATCAATGGCTTGATCAAAAAAAAAATCTAACTTGATGATCAATTATGTTTCAAGCAAAAACTCTAAACATCTACTGGTTTAAGCCTCCTTGATGTGACGATTTACTGCTTCTCTTTTCTGTCATGATTATCAATTAAACGTGTTTGGCTTTGATCAAAACCAGCCGTATGTGGACATCACTTAGGACCTGAGAAATTACAGTGACCTTATTTGGCATTTTATAGACTATATGATTAATTTATTCATCAAGAAAATAATCATATGAATTAATGATTAGTTGGCGCTCAATTAGCCATCTGTAGACTTACAGGGATGCAGAGAAACTGTAAGAATGAGTAAAAGCAAAATCAAAAGATATCGTATGTGGGGGAAAAATTATAACTGAGGGCAAAATGTGCAAGGTGTGTATAACATTAATAGCCATTAGTATGGAATACAAGGATAAGAATTGTGGTAACTGCACATAGATGCTGCTTTGATCCTGGATGTTGGTGGAAAATAGGACTGGGTTGTGCGTAGTAAAAAAAACCTCTACAAGTGTATTAAAAGTGGAAGATGAATGAGCGAATGATTCAGGGAGAGGAACACAAAATGCTGCCACTCTATTAAAGTAACTGATAATAGACCCTGCAACAACAAGCGTCAGACGAGTGAGGTGTGATGTGCCATCTAATAAAGCGATGCACTTGTATTGCTCTTCGCAGACTGTGGGATGACGGAATTATTGATCCTGCTGATACTCGTCTCGTTTTGGGACTGAGTCTAAGCGCAGCGCTGAATGCACCAACGAAGAAGACGCATTTTGGAGTGTTCAGGATGTAAATACGGTACAGAGTTGCACAAATTATTTTATTTTATTTTTTTTTTTAGCTTTATTCCCTGATGTGTCACCAGATTAAGAGTAAGAAACAGAGGGAAAAAATAACACTACACAAAAAGTGTAAAAAAAAAAAAAAAAGTCACAGGATTGGAATCGCACAATCTCTTGGATACTTGGGGATGTGATAAGATGATGAACTGTCATTATGGGACATATCCACTGTCAGGTTGTGCCTTAACTGTTACTATCCTAGTGTAAATCTAACTGTAGTTAAAAAAATGTTTCCTTTTGTTGGAGTTTTTTTTTAATCAAATGCTGTAAATGGTGAATTAAAAAATGGAAAAATTGGAACTCAGATGTGCTGTCTTTATATTCAGGACCAGTGTGTATGAGTGTTAACAGTCCCTGACAGAGAGATAAAACAAGATCATAAGGGGGCACTGTTTAGCCATGAAATATCACTTGTTAACATCCAGAGGAATGGTAGTTTGATATTTTTCAAGCTTGGAGCTTTTTAGATAGCACATTTTGAGGTGTTGAGGGAAATCACAGCAAAAGAACTGTTTTTGAAGGTCCAGCCTCAATGCAGTTATCTGTAGCATGCACTTTTAATTTTTGTTATTGTGTGTCAAAGCAAGTGAGAAAAGGATGTGCTCTTATTGCATGCCATAGGCAGAGGATGCTGTGTACCGAAGCAGATCCACACCAGGGAGGGTGCTTAACTTCACCAGCTGGCCACCCTTTCTTTTTCCCTTTTGTCAATTTATCTTTTTAGCAGAGCATGATGCACACAGTTGGTAGGCTCACATATTGGTAAAGGACATCTGAATTCACTCTGGCAACAAGTTGCAGTTTTTTTCCCTCCACATTTCCCAGGCCAAGGATTAGATACTTTGTGGATTCTGGATTTGAATGACTTCCTGTGAAGCCGGCTGGCTAAAAATGCTTGACTGGAAGCCCTTCATGCTCCTCTGTGTATGACTGTGTGGCTGGTGCGCTGAGGCTGTGGAGAGCTTCACCTCAGGGAGAGCAGAAATAACTCGGGCCACGATGTGTGAGAGAGTGTGCCGCCCACACACCCGCATCCTCCACCACCGCCTCCCACAACCAGTTTTTAAAACTGGTTGGCTTGTTTATGCCTTCATCTTCCTCCACCAAATATCACTGTGGGAGGCGTTAGTGTACAGCACGAACCAGTTTGAAAAAGTTTACAGTTTATCGAAATAAGAAAAACTTGCCGGGGAAACTGAGACCTAATGATTCACAAAAAGACCGGGGAAATAAATCTGCGTTAAGATTACTACTGTCATACTCTGTCTTTGTCTTGTCAAAACTGATCTAACTTTTCTCACTCACCGTAATTGTTGATTAAATTAATAATTGCTCACTGGGAGGCTTCCAGGTCTGCTTTCAAAGAAGGGTGAGATTGTCCTTGTGTCTGTACAGAATATCTGGCAAGCTCTCCATCTGTTGTTGACTATTTTGGCTTTGAGATAGTGCAGCACTTCACGACCCAGAGGATGACAGATTTCCCCAGCATACGCTGTATTAAAAGGCTATCAGGACAGGATGCCAGACACACAGACAATCACCCTCATTAACAGTTCTGTGCAGGCGCTGTGTCCAAACCTGAAGAGGCTCACAAAAACCTCCAAAACCCCAAAATGCCACGTTAAAAGGGGTCAAGCGTCCAACCTTGTGCTAACCTGTAGGTAAGACCATGATAATTTTCCTGTTAGATATTCATTCTGTGCCTATGTTTTGCATGACAGGAATAAATGTTGTCTTCAGTTAAGGAGGATACTGTTTCAGTCAGACACATTGAGGCTGCATCCAGGCTGAGCTGATAATTGCAGTATTTAATGGCGAGTCCGGGCAGACGCGATGGATTGCTATGCGTGGGTCGTGGGTCTCCGGGGGATCGGGCAATCTTTTCAACTGTGAAGAAAACTTCCGAGTAGACTTTGACTGCTGCCAACAAAATGCCAGCTATCGCCGTGTTACATAGCAAACAACAGTATCCGAGCTGGTTTTCTTCCTACACTGTTGCATATTTTCATCAAAGTGACAGGAACGTTGTACTCCACACATCATACTCAGCATCTTTTCTCATAATCCACCTAATTTACACTCAAAATACTGACACACACTATCAATGTACTGTCTTCACTCAGCAAAGATCAAAGAAAAATGTAGTTATGCAACTTTTGTGAGGCTTATTGTGACTTTACTTTTTCTAAATCTCTTGAAATCAAGAGGTGGGTTAATTCATAGCTATTCTGTTGTAGAAACAATGAATGAAACAAAATCAAGGCAGTTTGGGAACTAAGTTACCTGAAAGAACAAAAGTGTATTGCACACTGGGTTCATTTGGGGTCAAAGACAAATTGTTACAGCATCAAATTCAACCTATAGTCATCACCCCCCCCTCTGACATTAGTTCTTAGTTCAGTGCAAATAACTCAGTTTAATGGTCCATTTACTTCATATACTGTAAATTATACCCAACCTGATTTCAGGAGCTCATTCACTCTCTGGCAGATCTGTTTCGACAGCTATGACTCACGTCGAAGTCACCCCGCAGCCTAAAAATAATCATGACAGAGAATTGGAGTCTGTCTTAATGTCCAGTTCCTGGGGGAAATGGATTATTGTCTGATGCAGACGGTGAAAAATCCCCCCCCGATTATGTTTGCCCCTGTTGATCATTAGAGAGATGCTTCAAATTTCAAAGTTGTAGCTTTGTGTGTGTTAATTTGGGAGTGAAAGGTGCGCCTTGCTTTTCAAAGCGAAACTGAAGAAAAAAAATGCAGCAAATGTGATTCTATTTAATTTTCATTTCAGATCAACCTGTTTTCCTTTTCTTCAGACATTAAAACCCAGTCATAACCCATCTATTTGACCCAGAATGGACTTTAACAGTTAAGGAAGCTGACAAAATAAGGACGTGTTTCATATTTTATGTGGTATTTAGGCTATTCATAAACAAATGTGTATTCCTCTTGTTTTGCCAAAACAGCATTAGACAACCCTACAGTGCAAATGGTGATTTTACTTGTGTTTGGAGTCAGTAAGATCTGTTGTTGTTGTAAAACAAACAGAAATCAAAATATCCAATGATTTTTGAGCAATGCAATGGTACAATAAAGTCACACCAATCAACAACCGTGTTCTACAGATGGGGCCTCAGGAAACTAAAACAGAAATAATATATATATAATATATATAATATATCAATGCATTTACTACACTTCTAAAACATGCCATTAGTCCCAAATCACATGTTTAAATCACATAGAATTGGAACAAGTAATGTTCTCTAACAAGGTGATAAAGGGGTTTTTTTGGCTGTTAAAGATGGCACATAGGGGTTAACAATGCAAAACACAAAGAAAAAGCTTAATGGTTGCGACTTATCAATATTCGTGTGTCTGTTTTGTTGCAGCTGAAATGCAACTGCACTGCAGGTGAAGATAAACTGTCCTATTTCTTAGGAGACTTTGTGTCCCGTGTCCTGGGGAGAGGAGGCTGCAGCCCTCCGGTGGCAGCCGCAGCCTCTATACTCCTCACTTGGCCCTATATCTATATATGCGTGTGCGTGTGTGTGTGTGTGCGCGTGTGCGTGTGCGGTGGCCCGGACGCCGAAGTGACGAGCTTTGTGGCGCATTCGACGTCTGCGCCGTTCCCCCGGACTGACAGGTCCGAGGGTCCAATGAAATGAGCCGACATATTGTGCTTGTCAAATCAAAGCCGGAGAGGAGGCGCTGTCCCGGCGTCGTCTGAATTACGTCATGCACAAACAGCTGGTCGTTGGCAAAAAAAAAAAAAAAAGGGAAAAAATCTGAAAAAATGTAGACCAGCACAGCGACGGAGAACTGCACCCGGGCTGTAGCCCCTCCACTAAATATTTGGCTTTTAACGATGTGGCAGCTGGAGCGTCGGGGCTCGGGATGTAGCCCTCCGAGGCTCCTCTTGCTTGTTTACACCTCTCTCTGCGCTCTTGGAGGTGAGTGGTGCTTTTCATTCAGTGAGTGTGTGTGAGCGTGAGTGTGTGTGCCGCTTTGATGCGCGGGGAGCTGTTCATTTTTGTCGGGGTGCTGAAATGCTCTGGGAAAGCAGCGGCGGCGGCGGCGGCAGCAGCGGCAGCAGCAGTCGCATTCTTGGTTCCTGGTCTGGATCCTGTGCCATGAACATCCACGGCTCCCCCGCGTTTAGTCCACCAACATAACGCTTTTTTTCTAACGAACACAGACAAGCTTCAGTTACGTGGCGCACAGGGACGATTTGCTGCTAATTATGGCACGCAACACATTGACAGATGCTCCCGTAGGTTATAGGCTGCGATCCTGAGGGCTGAATGTGACCACAGGGAAAACGCACCAGACCGGACGCTTTCACTACTCTTGCCCCCTTTGTTTGTCTCTCTGTTTGTTTTGTCGTTGCTTTTGCTTTTGTTAAAGAAGGCAAAGACAAGTTGAGACACGCTGACATAGTGCGAAAATACCACCAGATTCAGCAGGCAGTTGGGTGGTTTTTAAGTCAAATCGTCTTCTTGCCTAATGTATACGAACTAAATTACAGAATATAAAAAAGCAAAAACAAAACAAATTTACATTATGTTGATAATATAGAGGTTAAACCTTTTACATCCCTTCAATTCAGACTCCCTTCCTCATACAATTTGACCAAAAAGTACAACAGTTAAACATTCTATGTATCTAGTTCCTTTACATAAAGAAATGTTCTGTAGACGGACATATGGAGTGTTCCTCTTGGTGTTTTTCACCAAGATATCTGCGCTGCTTCAAGAAGACAGAGCTGTGAAACAAAACCCCTCAGTGCTCCTTTGTGTGACAACAATGAGTGCGTACCTAGAGCACACACTGTATGACTGCGGTCACCAAAGACCTCAAAGATGCTCTATCTGATCGACTTGTTGCTTTTTAAAAAAAAAAAAACATTTGCACCATCAATTTTTTGTAAATCTTTTCAATCTTAGTTGGATCAGTTCACCACTTCACCCTATTTTCCGTTTGCTTCCTTGGGGGAATATTTTAGTTTATATTGTGACGAGGATTTATTAAACCTGGTACTTATTCAGGTGAAAAACTGTAGAACTGTATGTTTGTCTCATACAATGATAGGTGTTTATTTGAGCTGGAGCTCAGTTTATCCACTCCAGATAGATGTTGAGTCTGAATGCTCCGGTTTGTATGAACTGTGAGTGTTTCATGTGTGACAGCTCCGTTGTTGATGTCTGTGAGGTTGGTGGTGCAGATGGAAGGTCCGGTGATCATAATTGTGTGTGATTCTTGAGGTGTTCTCGTTGGTGGGTTTGAGCAGAACGAGGCACAGGATAATAATGCGTTTGACCAGGAATGGGAATTTCAGTTTGCCTCTTAATGTTAAATTCTTCTTTTCTTTTCCTGATTATTTTTACAGATGATTTTAAAATCCTACAAGATGATGAGTAATTTCAAACAGCAGGTTTTTACCTTTGCTGCTCCAAAAGATGATCCAGCTAAGCACTTAAAATAAATCTCTAGTTGAGATGACAGAAAGCAGGATTATGTCTATATTAAGCCTCTAACAGAGTAAAACAGTGGTTAGGAGGTGCTCATTGAGGAGATTATGGAATTCAGAAGCGTGCTTTGAGAAAGCCTGTAAGCACTCTGCTGCCTTTATCTCCAAATGAAACGTCTTTATTTAGCTGACAAACAAACAAGCGTTCACACCTTCAGATGTAGTGCAGTTTTAGTGTGTGGCTGCTTGTTCTGGTTCTTTTGGACACAACTTCTTTTGCAGGGTTTAAAAAATAGATGTGCAGGGTTATTACTTTGCTGTTCAAATAATAACTTGTATGTGTTTCAGTCCTGCATTTAATAATTTTATCACAACAACCTCAGTCATATTTAAAAATTGCCACTGTGACATGTGAAATATGGCAAATATAAGGTTGTGACAGTTACCAATATGTATATGTATATTTCCTTATTTCGGAGTATTGGCAACTTATAATCAATCAGCAAAGATAACAAATAAAAGAAAGGTATTCTGTGCACACCTGTATAGAGAAAGAATAAGAATGACTAAAACAAACAAAACAACCCTACATTCTGGAACATGACCTCTGTCAAGTATTTTGACCCTCCAAAATGAAGCTATTTAGACCACTGGTTGCCAGCCTTTTCTGTTTGTGACCTCTTGATAAAAATCAGGACCTACTTGCAAATCCCATAGCATGCAGGTTTTTGGGCCGTGAACAGATGAATAATTTAAATACCTAATGTGCACTGAAGAGGTAAAACTACATGCAAGCAAAGAGTGGAGCAAAGTTTTACAAATAAACATAATTTATGTAGCAGGAATATGATTTGCTCAGTTCCTACCTCCACTAATTATCTCACGAGCACCTATGGGTATTCTGACCAAGTCATCGACAGCCTTCTTTAACAATTTGTGATTAATAGACTTATTTGAGACTTATTTAGTGTTATAATCATCCATATTCAGTCTTGTGTCTTGATGTGCAAATTTACCAACTTTTTTTCTTTTAAATATCCCTCTGACCAAGAAGTAATAAACTATTTACAGTATTTCATTAACTTTTTTGGGTCTGAGCTTTGATCTGGAGCTTGAAGGGAACCCTCTCTGTTTCTTTCTCCTCACACAAGCAGTACATTCACTGGGTTTATTGCAGACTCCAGGAGTGTGCCACACTCCATCTACTGAGCCACAGCTCCTCAATCTGTGAAATGGGACCAGTTTATACTCAGCCTCTGTCACAGGTATCTGTGCAATAAAAGTGCAAAAGAGAACCTTAATGCAAAGAAGGCTCACATGTGATGCAGATATCAGACTGCAGGAAGGCTGAGATCTTTGCATGGGTTTAGGCTTTATCTCTTCACAGTAAGACTGCTTCATTCCTCTGAGTTTCTGCCTCTATATTGTGTGCCTTTAGTATTCAAGATTGCCTCCATAGGTGAGAGCCACCACGAGACTTTGAGGACTGGTAATAGTGTGGGGTAGCAGAGCTGAGCACAGTTATTCTCTCTTTTTTCATTTCTTTCTTTTTTTAAATGCATATTTAGAACACACTGCGCATTCAAGAAAACCTCTTCCTTCATGCGTCCACGCTTCAGAGCCTTGTCAGTTTAGAGGGTCACTTTGTTTCCCTTGTACTTCATATCCTCATCAATGTGAAAAGCAGAAATACTAACACGACGCACCGCTGCAAATGACAGCGTGAGTACGGTGAGCCTGCTTTACTGTCTTGGTAACTATTAAATGAATTGGGCTCATGCTGCTTTACGAGACATGGGCTTTTCATTGAATTCTCAAAACCATATTGTGAAATTCTGTGCAACTTTTGTAAAAAAAATTGCAGGAGAGATAAATCATTCCTTGAAAAGAAGCGAAAGAATCATCGTAGGTATTCCAGGTAGGTAAGACATGGTTGACATGAACAAACAGAGAGGGAGTGCGCTACAAATGGAAAACATTCTCCTCCAGTGAAACATCAAGGTGCTTGCACATTGTTCCCATGACACGCAGCTGCCTTCTCTGTTATCTACTGATGTTTGTATTTATAACACTTGTCGAAGAGATGCAATATGTTCTAGTATAGCAATTAACTGACTCACACCCAATTTCTCCCAGATTTTGCCCACCCGCTAGGTGAGCTGGCTGCCAGCCCAACTCATGTGGGTAATATGGCAGATTACACCTGTCACTTGTTCTGCTGCTTTTATATGCAGAGCCTTCGGTGGATGTAATCCAAGGATTTCACATTATGCAGTGCGCGAGTGAGCCTGCATACATACATCTCCCTTTAAAGTCTGTGATCACATGTTTAGATGATGTTGCGCTCTAGTCAACAGTTTTCTGAGTTCAAGGAGAAGCCCTTATTATGGGCTTAAGACAAATAGGCTGCTTATGCCTCTGTTATATTTACAAGAACCTTAGTGCTGCAAAATCAGAAAATGTTTGTACTGGGGATTCAGTCTTCATAAGCAAAAGTCTTTATCTTGGTTAGCCACGCCAGCGGCGGGGCTGTGAATGGCAGCGTGTCTGTCGAGTCTATAGTTCGTCCAATTTTGGTTCTTTGAAATCTTGACACCCATTGGATTGTTTGCCATTAAAATTTTGTACATCATCAAAAAACCCAGAGGGTGAATTTTAAGAGCGAGCTACACAATGGATTGGCACAGAGTTGGGTACAGACGCTCATGGCCCCCAACGAATGAATGCTTTTTACTTTACTTTGTTGATGGAGCCATCATTAGGCTGAGATTTTCGTTTGTACCATACTTTGGTTTATGACTGAACACCGGTGAAACTAATGACATTACTGTCAATCTCAGCTTTGTTTGTGTAGAGCAAATTAGCAAACATTAGCATACAAACACACTAACCAAAGATGGCAATCAAGGTCAAGGATATACCTCTGAACAATAGCATGTTAGCAGTGTTTGTGTGAATATTCTAGCATTGTAATACATTAATTTAACACGGTAAACAAGGGAAACATTATACCATTAACATTATCATGTCAATGTCAGCATTTATCTCAAAGCAGTGCTACGCCAGGATACCGCTTCATAGCTGCTTTCATGGCTACTGACTTTGTTTTTCAAATGTAAGCTACCCTTCAATTTTGAAATTGTGAATATATCTTGTGTTCCTTGTATTCATGCTCACAAATACTCAGGGACACTTTCCTCTGGTTTTGCTCCCCGCAGATTGCCTTTTTGTGACAGAATACTTCACCCGTACGCCTCGTAAACTGAATGCTTTCAACTCGTTCGCCAGCGTGGAACTGTTCCACTTCAATGTGCCTGACGACACCATGATGGCCGTATGGAACCTCATCACCTTCAAGGAGCAAGGGGGCACGTTTGGAGACAGCTGCCCGAACCGCAACGTAACTGTGTAAGACAGTAACTTTGTCACAGCAACCTTTTTCTGAAAATGCTTGGGTTTACTTTAAAGCCTTTCTTTTTTTCCTTTTGCTGAAGTTATACTTAGAAGCTGAATTCTGCTCCTTCTGTTGGGTATAATCAGATAATAATAAGCCTTTTTTTCCTGTGGGAAAAAGGTTATAGCAAGTAGTTAACCCTGAGCTACATTATTACTGGCCGCCTCAACATACAGAGGAACTGCTGTTAAAGCATTAGCACCATTTAGCTTTTAATTTTGCCTAATCATATTGGTAATCAGTGTTTGTCATGAGCGCTGGTACCTCACTTCACTCCTCTGTGTCCCTGTGATCTTGTGATTGACGTGGTTATCATGATATGTAGGGTTGCATTATTAATGTTTTGGATTTCATTTTTCAAATGAAATACAAGATGCCATCTGTGCTCATGCTGTCAGCTGTTCCTGTGAATGAATTTTATATTTGACATCTATTGTTCATGAAAATATTACGCCCTGACAGTGATTGAATTTTGGCTTTGTGATTAATAGGTACTTCAGGTCTGGGGCTCCGCCAGTAATCAACCCCCTGTATACCCGCTTCCCTCGGGACACAGTCGTCCCAGGATCCTTTGCGGTTACTCTGACCTGGACTCTACCAAATCGTACAACAGGAGCATTCAATGTGACCAGCCCACTCCCTGGAGACTGGTTTCTAGCAGCACATTTACCCAAGGATGAAGGCAAGATCTCAGTCAAGGTGAGTCGGACCATTTATCAATCATAATTTAATATTTGAATCTGTGGCGTGTTATTTTGGCAGTGTAGCTGGTGTTACCATTGGTCTCTGTGTTGTTTTTGCACTGCACTAGAACTTTTTCATGGCAGACATTTTGACGTGTCATAGCAGGAAGATCACAAATGAAACTAATTTCATTTCATCAGGTGTCCCAGTAATGCAGATTGAACAAATGTTTATGTGTTTAATTACACCTGTGGTTTTCCTGTGGTAAAATGTGGCAAAAATAGCTCTCCCACCAGAGGTCCACTTATAAAAACAGTGCGGATAAAGCTGTGTTTCTAGAGGTGTCGCTCTCTTTGTGTCTTTAGCCAAAGTTGAGTTTGCCACAAAAGATAACCAAGATTCATCCTTTAACAAGAATAAGATTATACAGCCATGGTGGCAGCTCTGTGAGCCTGTGGTGCTTAGCTTAGGGTGTTAGCATGCTAAAATTTGGTAATTAATTCCAAACATAAAGAGGCTTATGTGACCATTGCTAGCTTTGCAGGCAGTTAATCATAACCCAAAGTACTGGACAAGGGAAATCTAAAATGGCAATAAATTGCCAAAGTTATTTAATAAATGCCTTTCCAAATTTCATGGCAGTCATTCTTCGTTTAACATTCAGGTAGAAACCATATACAGTATACAATCACATCTATTGTACCACTTATGTTTGTGACATTATTAATCTGCACAGCCCTTGTTAAATAAACAAATAAACATATAAATAAAATCCAATATTTCCCAAGACGTTTCCCTCAAAACCACAAATGTCAGCCCTACAGTGGCACTAGTGGAAAAGTCAACAGATTATAAGCGTTATTAGGATGCACCCCCATGATGTTCATGAATGCATGCACAAAATCTCACAGTAAGCCATCCAATAGCAGTTGAGATATTTCAGTCAGCACCACAGCGGTCGACTGCCTGAGCAACACAGCAACACTGCCCTCCTTGGAGCCATGGGGAATAAATCTCATTCAGCATCTGCTGGCTCGAGCAGTGAATGAAAAGCTTGAATCACTGTTGTGCTATACATCACTCGCTAATGGAGACTGGTGATAGAGAAGCTTATTTATGTTAATGTTTTGTGTAATACAGTTTAAACGAGATCTACATCTAAAATATTCTCCTTTTGATTACTTAACACCCCATTATGAATCAAGTAAAAATGATAAAAACATTCATTGGGATTAGTATTCCAGTTTGTGCTGCAGAGTTTAAAGAGGCAGATCAGTGTCAGAGAGTTTTCTTCATCTCATCGTGTTCTCCTATATTGCTGCATAAACACCTGCTGATTTCCATTTCTAGCAATTTATTTGTCGCTGGCATGGTGCTCTGTTGTGCTTCCTTTGTGGTTTCCACTGGCTGGCAAAAGTGCACCTGGAATACACAACAATCAGTAATATCATCAAAAGTTGCCATCAACATTGCATGTACAAAAGAATTGGTTTGCTTTGGGGCGCACTGGGAATAGAAGCTGCCATGGCTAAAATGCGATTGGCTTCCAATGACACACTGTATGGATGGAAATAATGTTTTTCAAATTCTGCTTCCTGAAGCAATTTTCCAGCAACAAAGATGTTTTCTGTTCAGAAAGGAAATATGCACTGTAAGCACAAACAAGGGGGCACACTGCATTTATAAAAATCTCAGTTAAATAATGAATTTAGCACACAGTACTGTATTTAAGGATTTAGCAACAAAAAACAACGAAGCTGTGATAAATTGCATTTTCAGCCTTGCTCAGATGCATATGCCAACTAAATCTTATACTGTATTTCCTCAAAGTGGCTGGAGGATTTATTTCCCTCAACTGCAAAGGGTAATAGGCCTTTATTTGAGGCATTATTTCTATTATTGATAAGTAAATTTGATAAGCTAGTGCATTAATACAAACCACACTTCCTGTAACCGTTTGAAATTAGTCACTTTGTGGACAGAAACCATTCAGTACTTTTGTTGTGAAACATCTACAGGCATATGGTGTATATGCTGGACATATGTAATGAAAGGAAACCAATGCACAGCGGATACACCCACAGTCACTGATATAAGACAGTAAATACTTACATGACTAATCCAGAACAACTGTTTTGAAAATAGAATAATTACATTCATTCATTATGTAATATATATAATAAATTAATTAACGTGGTAGAAACATATTATGTTTAACTGACATGCACATTATATGACAGGCACCAGGAGTTTATTCACTCAGCCTGTATTCTGGGACAGTCTGTATTTATTCCTCCTTACTTGAAGCCTGGCTTTTAATTGACTCCTGTCTTTTATTTGAGAAAATACAGTACAAACCTTGTCATATGTTTAAAACGACAAAAATAGCAACATTGCACACTTTCTACATCACTTGCCAGACCAGCAACACATGAATCATTGCGCAATTTTGAGTCATTACACATTATAATAAACGCAAATTAGGAAACTGATGGGAAATGATAAGTCGTAAAAGGATATTAAATGTTTACAGATCCATCCAAACGTCTTTGTGCCTCTAGACCTTTGTTTGTATGACTTCATCAAAGTGTAGGGCAACTAATTCATCTTGTATCAGAGTAACAGTGACCCTCGTTAGTTTTAGGCTATGATAACAGAGCAATAAAAACAAGGATGGTGGGTCTTGATATGATCTTAATAGTCAGAACTCTGGAGGGGTTACTCATTTAATTAACAAATTTACCATGGAAAAATGTTCTTCATTCACTTTTCTCTCACTTATACATTAGCATAATTCATCCAATAGCAAACACACAGCTGCAACAAGTTATATTAGCTTATTATGTGCACTTTTACAATCTATTGCCATCTGACATACATTATCCTGACAACAAATCCTTCCTTTGTGAAGCCTGAAATTATACTGAGAGGTGTTGAACAAATTTACGTAAATGTCAGTATTAAAAATTTAAGACGTTTTCTCAGTGTAGTGCTGTTGGATACAACACCACCACTAACTACAGACTCAGAAATTACCATAGAGTTCAGTGCTGAACATGAGCTGTCAGAGGCTGTGTTTATTGCAGCACTGTTGCAATGGATTGCACTAGATTATTCAGGTGTATGTAATAAACTGGAAACTCAGTGTATACCCTAGAGTTTTTCCTAAAATTGCATGCTCTCAATGGGTCATTCTGACTAAAGGAGGTGAAATAATGCAATTAGTCAGGTGGTTGGGGGGGGGGTTAGAAGCTTTAGCTTCCTGCCAAGACTTAAATTCTGCAGAAAAAAAAGTAATGCTTATACCTTTTTTGGCATGAAAATGGACAAATTTAAAGAACGCCATCTAAAGCTGTCTGCGCATTTATTGTAAAAACATTGGCCTACAGGAACCCATATTGGTTGAGCTTTAATTAAAACACAACTGTAGCTCTACAAGATACATGTGCAGGTCCAACTGACAGCCTGTAATAAATCAAAGGGTCACCTCAGCAGCTCCCACACTAATGACATGCCACAGCAATTGTGGCTCCAGCAGGACGGGTTAGTGATCAGTTGACAGGAATGAAGGACCTCATTTGGCATTGATACCTGTCGGGTAAAACTGACCCCTGTTCCTTTACTTTAAAACAAATTTTATAGCTGATCATGTGTAGAAACAATGTATGGCCTGATGGCTCTCAGTCGCTCTGTTTGCTTGGCTCATTTCACAGAATAATGCACATCAAGCATTAATGGTTCAGAACAACACAAGTAAAGTAGTGGGTGCATGTAACACTGTGTGGAAGGCAGAGTGAGGACACAGCGATATTAATCCAGGAGGCTGACAGGCTTTATGCACACAGTCCATTAGGAATTTTGAGCCTCTCTGAATGATATCCAATCTCCTCCGTTGCAGCCTTTAAGAAATATTGGTGAGTTAACCACTAAACTACCATCTAAGCCACTGCTGTGTTATTTCCATAGGGTCTGTCTGAAGAATGCCAGTATCTGTTCCAACCTCAACTCATTGTCCAGAGGCTAATAGGGATTTCAGTGCTTTATCCCGGATACTTCATCGACCAGATGATCCCCATCCATAACAGATCTGCACTTTATAAGTAAGTCTTTTAAGTGGGCTTCCAAAAACCTGAAGTTCAGGATGGGTTGGCTTTAAAATTCCACATATTACCCTGGACTATCTGAGGGAAATTAACTTTTATTTCTCTTTAAATTTTTTCACATAATCTATCTCCTCAGTCCACCTCCTCATCTGCCTCCTCAGTCACGATGGCTCCCAGAGTCTTCCCTATAAGCTTATCGTGCATTTTCATTCTAAGAAGATGCAATTTCCAAGTGTGCTCTTATGGTCTGGATAACTTTATTAACTTCCCCTCCTCAAAAAGTCTTGTGAGCACAGCAATATTAATTTATTTTAAAATGTTATATTCATTTTTTCCTCATCTTTGTTGGGTGAGTGCTGAATAAATAATTGAAATGATGTGAAGAATAAATGTTACTTGCTTAGTCAAATATTGTACACATAAAGGTTAATAATTTATAATATATATTTTTAATAATTTGATCACAACAGCAAATGCATAATATGTTTTTCTAAGAGTAACTGAACTTTTTAACATTTTGTTAAACACACATAATGTGTGTTAACTTTATTACATTTGTACGTACAATGCTATTCCTGCAGCACATTGGTATTATGCCTGTACAAAAATGTCTGTGTTTACTTATCTTTGTGTGTGTGTGTGTGTGTGTGTGTGTGTGCTTCTGCAGAGTGTTCATCCCCAATTATATATCAAAGGTGAAGGTTCAGCTGGTAAACTGTGGCACCAAGAACAAGAGTAGCGACAGTTGTCCCGTGGTGCTGAAGATAAGAGCCCGGGCGCCACCGGTGCATAACTCAAGTGCCCTCGACTGCAGGGAGTGGAACCCTTGTGAATTAGACACCCTCGTTCCTGCTTGGGAACAATGGTACTACATCCTGGTGGAGAGATATCTAAGTAACTCTGACGTCTACTTCCGCATCGGGGTTCAGGTCACAGGTGAGTGCATCAATTTATTTTTCCAAAAATAGACAAAATGAAAAACATTAATTAACACATTAATAAAATAATATTAATTAGACATTATCAGTCTGATCATTCAGGTAGAAAGCCTCAATCATTCACTGCTCATTTAAAGCATCTTGAAGAGGTAAATTATAAAATTTCAAACACAAATTATCACCACTGTTATATTTTATCACACTGGTTGCTTCTCTTAATGTGAAAATAACTTGCAGCATTTTGCTCACAAGTCTCATCAGGGATTTTAACACCGTGCGTTATACAGTAGGTTGTTGTGTAACTGAGACTATTTGACTAATTTTGCCATTTAAACAAAGTAATTTAATTGTCTATTAAAGGTAATGTGTTGGATTTTCTCTCATTATTTTTTAATAATTTTTTGAAAATTCTTATTGCCACAATGTTTTAGCTGATTGATTCCAGCGTTGTGCTTTATTTTTCTCCCTGCTGCTTTTGAAGTGTAATTTAGATCATGCTTGGGTGATTTACATAAATCTGAAAACTCTATAAATTATACCAAACCAAAGCTCAAGCTTGATTTCTGCAACATATCCTATCAAATATCCAAAATGATACAGAATATAAAAGACTGTGGCTTTCAGTTTGCCCTCCTGGAAAGAAATAACTGATTGTTAGGTGTAATTTTGTCCTTGTATTGAAGTAAAAATCTCTATGGCTCTCAGAGATGCTCGTGCTTCTTACAGACACAGTACATGGGGCTGAAATTGAATTTTGGACATGTGTCTTGATGGGAAAAGGGAGGCCAGACATAGCCAGACCATCAAGAGGCTTGTTCAAGAAATGACTGTGGCCCCAAACTGAAGTGATTCACATGGGCTTGCTGAGGCCAGTGATACTGCGCTTAGGCGCCGCATGCTGCTTTTGGATTGTGGACAGCTGAGATGTTCTTTATGCTCGCTCCACAGGGATGGCGCACAAATCTGTGGGAAGTCCACTCCCATGAAATGATCCCCTCCCTCCGTTCTACACTATGCAGTGCACTTTGTCACCATGGCAACACAGACACTAATTATTCACACTCTCCCTCACCCCCTGCCTGCCAGGCAGATCTTACTTGACCTTTTGCGGATTTAAATTGAAGAACACCTCAGGTTCAGGGAAAAGACCATCTGGAGCCCTCACCTTCTCAGGCTTTTCCACTGTTATTTGTTACTGTTGTTCTGAGCAGCCTTCGAAATACAGCCCCTTATTTGAATTCTGTCCAGTTTGCAGGTTACCACATTCGTTGGCTACACAGAGAGAAGTGAAACTAGGTTGCACTTTATTATTTATTGTTGTCGTTGTTTATACAGTATTTTCTCTGCAGGTGTCTTTCCCTCAATATACAATTGGGCTGTATGTGAAAACATAAAGAATCCAATGCTTTTGGTTATGAATGCTATGAAACACCATGTTCACTTCCTCTCCCAGCCACACATATGCATAAACATGTGCTATAAGCTTGGGTCTTCACTGATATTACACTGATTGTAGTTGTTTCTACCAAAGTTGCATTTGCCTCGAGGTTGCAGTATTTGGCTTTTTGGTATTTTAAGGGGTGCTTCAGCTCCCTGAACGAACATCAAAATACTTCAAACCCTTTCATAGACAACACTATGCAAACGAAGCTGAGCCAGGAAAACCTTTGAAATCCGCTCCCCTCAGGGTTTGGCGGTATTTGATGGTACTTTGCCAGTTGCTAGCAATGACCATGTTGCCGTGAGTTGCTTTGTGTTGAGTGAAAGCATACTGTCTGGAATTACTGTGAATCTTTATCTCATTAAAAAGCAGTGTACAGCGCTGAACCTTCCTGTTTACATTACGGAAGCCAGCCGAAGGGGATCATTTCAGACGTTTGCAAAAGACTTGGTTGCTTAGCATGCATAATAACACAAGTAAAATAACTGACTTGGTTATCACCTCCTTGTTTGGTATGTCCTAGGGACTGGTTGTTTGATTTAATGATAGGGATTATTACATTACACAAGATGTTGCAAGGTGCATTTTTGAAAACCTCTGCAACAAACCAGTGACAGTCCACCACAATGTTTAGCTCAAACAGGCAGCAGTTTGATTGATTTCCTTTGGGAATTTGATATCTCTTTTCTGAACAGATTGCTCCAAGCCCATTCTGTCGAAGGACCAGGCGCAGCCCAGCTCCTCCATGAACATGCCTCAGTCTTTTGGAACAGCGATGGGTTTTTCCTTGTCTGAGACTCTGTCAGTGGCAGCCCTGCCCAGCCTGCTGCAGAATGCCAGTCACCTGCACACCTCAGAGGAGAGCATTGTTTACCTCGCCCCCACCGCCGACACCAACAAGTGCTGGCCCATCCGTCCAACTCTGCGCAACGAGCTGGACACCTTCTCCGTCCACTTCTATGTCTTCTTTGGTCCAAATATATCGATTCCACCGGACAGGGCTGCTGTGTTCGCCATCAACCTGATGCCAGTTTTAGACAGTGGAGGAGTCCTCAACATGGAGCTCAAGCTCAACATGGTCAGTTCCTAGTGTTGTTATATTATTAGTTAGTTAGCTGACGTAAGTTTGTATTTCCAAAATATTCAGAAATGAGCAAGAACACTTTCTTTGTATTTTTGAAAAATGTAGCGGCATGGCTATAAGATTGAATTATCATTCATTCAAAAAATGTGAAAATGACAGTTTAAGGATTCTGTAGCAGACATTGGGTTTAATAAGCTGGACAGGGCTCTGCTGCCAACCTCACCCTTCACTTGCTGCATACTGTACTGTTGCAACAGATCAGATTGTAATCAAGAAAGTAAATATGCATCACTTAGTGAAGGGAAACTCCCCACCTAGCAAGGGTGAGTACAGGGTCTGAGTGTCTGGCTGAGTTGCCTACTAAATATGGATGCACGTATGCTTACAGGCTTTGCTGTGGGAGCTGAAAAAGTTCACAATGAAACAGATGCCAGTGTTTGGGCGTGTGACATATTTCTCTAATTGAGAGCAAAAAAATGCAAAAAGTCAGCCAAGCAGGATTTGATATGTTTTTGTTAAGCTGTCCTTCAGATAGTAATCGCATTAGCAATGCACCTACAGTAGCTCTGGAGGTCTACAGGGAGCCAGAAACTGGAGAGCTACAGGCTGGCATATGGACTTTTTACCCCTAATAGAAAGAAAGCCAGCCAGTGTTGAAATAACCATGAGATGACGCGTAAAATTCCAACACGTATCTTTGATTATTCAGTTCAGAAGAATACCCTGACATCTTGGGAAACAAGCTTTTTTTGCTATCCTTCAGAGAGTTAGATTGATATCCATTTCAACTCTCTACACGTAGAAAAACATATTGGTTGAGGGCCTGGTTAAGTACCTGTAGTTTGGCATAACAGATGGAGGTAGAAGGAAACAGCTGGCCTTCAAAAACAAAGAATGAGACACCCTTCCAACAATTTTAAAATTAACAAATCAATGTCACCACAAGGTCCTTTCAGCAGTTGTTTCAGAGCTTTTAATCAGCAGATGGAGTTGCCCAATGGTCATGGAATTCAAGAAATTAAAATACCCATTCTTCAGACCACTGTGAGTTTTTGCTTAAATGTTGAGTTTGAAAGCTCATTCGTGACCCTGAAAAAGGAGTGTGATGTGACTGAAAGCTCCAAAACAGATTCACTAATTGATTAATCAAGAAGATAATTTCAGATGTATTGGAAATAATTGTTCATTGAGTTTGTAGGACAGGTTTGAAGTCGTTGAAATGCAGCTTCCACGCAGATTCTCCCTGCCTCAAGATTTTGTGACAGGCCAGGCTAAACGCATCTTTCATCTCTACTGAACACACAGAGATGAAATTGATAATCGATCTTCTCATCTAACCCCCGGCGAGAAGGCAAACAGCCGTATTTCCCAGAATGCCAGAGAAAAACAAATAGTTGCCTTTAAAAGGAAATGGCAATTATTGACTGCGTAATTAATGTGATGTTTTATCGAGAGATTGCTTGGTTAAATGTGGCGTCACTGTGGGTTCAACTCACAAAAGGATCGTCATGTTAGTAAATGGCAACCCTGGTTCTTTTCTGAGGAGTTCTCATTCATTCCTTCTTTTTACATGTGGTGCAAGACAACTTTGGTTTGTACGTTAGCATCATCAATGTGTGCTGGGTAAATTCCTGCCCATATGCATTACTGGGACACACCCTGACCCCTCCCACCATGTTTCCATGCCACAATATAGTCACAAGTGTATGCAGTTTGTTGATTTTAAGTTGATGGATTCTGCAGATGTCACAGACACAGTGTGCTGTGGTGAAAACCTGGTTGCTGTGATTGTTGTATGAGCTTCAAGATGTATTCCTTGGAGACACTGTCATGCTATATTATTCTATGGACAGATTTCTACCCCCTCGGCAGTGATCTGTCACTTGCCTGTCACAGGCGCAGAAACCAGTCAGCCACTGCCAGTAGGGGACTCTGGCAGATTTGCAGGGCTTAAGGAGACAATAGCAGGAGCTGTTTGTCTGCCTTGCATCACTCTCTCTGAATGGAATGCATATGGCTTTTATTTCCACTGAGAGCTCGACTCGCGGTGGAACAGTTTAATCGCTTTAGATCCATTTTTCAAAGTTTTCTTTAGGTAGGGCTTATGCAGGGGAAAAAAGGTGTAAGCACTATAATGAGCATTAGTCCTTGACACACTATCAGTTTGTACCTTGTTAGCTTTTATACATTACAGTACACTTGTTTTCTCAAATGTCCTCTGGGTATGGTGGCCTCAAAACGACTTGGGAAATAAATGAATGAATTACTTAGTAAATGACCATGATGCATTAAATGTAAATATATACAGAGAAATGTTGCCAACAAATAAATGAATTGGCAACTGCAAAAATTAAAAAAGAATGTGTTTTGTATATACAGTATAAATATATTTTTAAATAGCAATAAAAGCATGTGTAAAATACTGAGCTCGAGCCAAAAGGAAAAATGCACCAGCATTAGTATTTTTAGTGAGGGTGAGATGTTTGCCACACCTTTTTAAAAATCATATAATATGAGTCAAAACATGACACAGTTTAACATTTTACTGAGTGAAATTAAAACTCATCATTGAGTTTATTTAGTTTAGGCACTGGGACGTGCAGGGTATAGCATGCATGCCAGCTTCAATCGTTTTCTTGCAGTTGGCACGGTGTCCTGCTTGGCAAATGTCATCAGCATAACTCCTGGGAAATATAGCAAATCAAAAACCACATGAGTAAACAGCAGAGATAAACTGGCATTCCTCAAAAGTTGTTTCTCTCTTCAGCGTTTTTGTGATCACAGTTGACGTATCTGTGCTGTGGTGGTAATGCTTTTGAAGAGATGTTTGCTAGAATTTTGTTTTCTTCAGTCACCTTGAGCAGTGCATTGTTGGAAGACAGTGCTCCTAATTGAATTATGCCTCTGCCACTCACATTTCTCAATCATAACTAACGGCTGCATAATAGATCACAAATATAAATCACAATATTAAATGTGATTAATGTACTAGTGTTCACAGCAATGTTATTAAGTGCTTTACAAGTAACAGCAATAAATAAAAGCCCAAACAAAATTAACATAAAAATTCCAGGCATGAATTTTAAATGGATACAAAGGCGAACACAAGAACTGAACATAAACTAACAAAAAATCCTTGACAGCAGAGGTTTATTTCTGGGAGTGATTGAAATCCTTTTGGTTCCTGGGCAGCAAAGATGCAGGGTTTTGAGGAACGGTCAGCTTCCATCTTGAATGGAAATTATATGAGATAGAGCTGGAAGACAGATTGAGCCTAGAACGTTATCAGCAAAATCTTGATTTCAGCACCACACGGGCGGGCAGAGGGGAGCAGAAAACAAGGGAATTTCCTGGTTTCTAAACCTCACGCGTGGTTCAGATGACAGATTTGAAAAGGGGCAAACGTATCAAGAAATAATCATCTGCATCTTGAGGGCATCGTGCTTCCCTAATTTCCATGCATTTCCTTGTGAACCAGGATGTTTAGCACACCTAACCTGGAGTGATCATTTGTCATAGTATTAACCATGGGATATGTAAAAGTACACGGACTGAATAATTCAGTGATTCAGGAGGCTAATTTTACCTTGACAATTGGTGAGGACACTACCAGTACTTTTTTTTGGGTTTTTGCATATTTGTATTTTGTATTTCAAGGCTGTATTGCCTTCATCAGGGAGGGGTAGTACGTCCAATCAGGACTTCATTTAAGTGAAATCATGAATCGTACCGTTAACCCCATAACAAGCTCAGTTAAAGGAATACATGAAATAAACAGAGCAAATGCTTAAAACCACACCTCAACTTCAGCTCACTTGAGTATTCACTGTGTAGCTACATTATGTGGTAACAAATGAATAAAACTATGATGAGAAATAAAAATCTGATTTATAATGGGCAGATACTCCTACACAGCCACGCTAGTGGATCTATGAGGCCATTTAGCAGGTGTAATGTTTACTACATTCACTGTGTTGATTTAGCACGCACCCGCTTGCTAATTAGCAGGAGCCAAATTCATCCAGTAGTTGTTGACATATTTCTGTAAAGAACTGAAATGTCAGGCTCTTGGTGGCAATAGAGGAGCGATGTGAGGATCATTAAAGTCATTGGGATATACTATAGCACATTATGTGGGGACCTGAAATATCGGTTGTAAATTCCATTGCAATTCATTTAATAGTAGTTGATATTTCACTCTTGAACCACAAACGTCAGCCTCATGATCAGGCTAGAGGAGAAGGCACTGAAGTCAGACAATTTGTCCTCGACAGACCTTGAATATCTGTTGGTAATTTCTTAGCAATCTATGTAATAGTTGTCGATATTTCAGTAAGGACCAAAGTGGTGGACCAACATTGCCTTGCTACTAGCAAAGCTTAAAACATCTTTATTTTCGACTAAAGACTTTGGATCTCCAAACAGAAATGTTGATATCAGTCACTTTATGTGGAGTGTCTAACTTTTGGGGGCCTCCTGACCCATGTGACAGTGTCTCGAGGGCCCTGTTTGGTATTCTGTCCATCAGTGGTTTTGGCTTAATCCTTCATCTTCAAACTGTGGGGGAGAGATGGGACAAAAAAAAATAACGGAGGAGAGACTATCTTGAAATGCCAGTGGGCATGACAGAGTCTTACTATCCAGAGAGCAGGCCAGATGGTGAGTTTAGGAAGCTTGAAATGTCAGCACCCGGCAAAGTGTTTGTGGAGTTACTGCATTAATCAACAACTTTGCCAACTCCCTGCATATACATTATGCTCATTTCGTGCTAAGGAGGGCGATATAAATATTGTTGATTCAAGACATAATTGCCTTAAGTTATCCAGACTACCAACTCTTTTTTTTCTCCTCGGGACACAACACAAATGCACGTAATGTGCTGAATCTTGTTATGTAAGGTTTTTGTCTGCGATAGAAGCCGTGGTATCAGATTTAGTAAGTTAGCTGGACACTTTTCCCCTATGATTGTAAAACAACTCAGCGCTCTGCTGCAGCCACTCTTCACTCCCAAAGACCTAGACGTTGTGAATAAATGAGGAGGTATGTTGTCACTAAGTGCTGAATTTAGTGCTTGAGTCCACGCTGATGCTTTATGAACACAGCCAGTATTTCTTGCTGCTGTTTGTGCTCCTCTTGTTCTTTTACTGATAGCAGTTTGGACTGTAGTGGCCTCAGTTCACCTCTCTGCACAATGAGCCAGGTTGTATAAGAATATACAGTTACAAACGCTCAAAGAATTCTCCTCCAGGGTTTTTTTTTTAAAAGTGCATGAGTGTGTTAATGTATAATTGATGCTCGAAGAAGATAAACTGCCAACATCTTCATTTAGGTGCCTCAGGCAGCCAGAGGGGGAGCAGTTTCACTTGATTTGTTTGTTTTAAAGTTTACTGTCTCACAGCTAAGGGGACCTGAGGAAATCGTGAACAGTGTTAGCTCTCAAGCGTGACGACAGCAGATGGCTGATGGCTGGATGGATGAATGATGTTTGCTTGTGTTTCCTCCCACAGTCAGTGCTGAAAGGTGCTAATGTCACAGTGTTTGGCTGCCTGAATCATGGGATGCCCCTCTTCTTACGGGAAAACTCGTCGCTGAAATGTGAATCAGGTATGTCAAAATCAAACTCTTTCTCCAGTCAGCACAACCTCAGCTAATAATATATGTCATTCAATAAAGTCTTCTACACATTAGCTCATAAATCACAAAAAAGTAGAGATGTTGTAAAGGCAACTTGATTTTTGTAAGTGTAAGGCTTTTTCAGGTCTTGCTTCTGAAAAACAAAAATGCTTCTCCACCTTTTCTAAGTCCCAAAACATTGACTTTTCATGAATAATTTACAACATTTTTACTTAGACTTTAAACCACCATCTTTTAGTTTAATTACTCTAACTGGTACTAATATCTTTCAGGACTCATTTTCCAATCTCCTTTTATCACGACCATGCGGCCGACATTTAAATTACTTTCAGTGACAGAACAACTTCACCTTAGTGCTTACACTTAAACTGTCACTTCAGCCACTTTGACTATTTGCATTTCCACTGCAACTTCAACTGTTTGACTATTTCAACAATTTCAAATCTTTTAAGTGCAAAATGTCAGTGGCAAGTAAATTTCTTTGAAAAATGATTGACTTCATCGTGTTAATGTTTTATTTCTGATTAGATCTCCTCCAGTTTTTCCACTCTTTGTTTCACTCTGTTGCAGAATCGGTGGCCGGGTTTTTCCTTTCTGTGAACGCCTCTGCTAATATCACCAAACTGAGGATTCCCTACCCACAAACGGGCACCTGGTACCTCAGTCTGCGCTCTCTGTGTGCCACCGAACGTGGGTAAGACAGGCAATCATGCATTTGGGATTTGGCATTTGTTTGTCCTGTATGCTCACACTCTGGTTCACTGGAAAACCTCAATCATCTACAGTGAGAATTATTCGTGAGAAAAACCTGCTGGCCAAATAAAATTGATGAATATGATGCTACCACCAGCAGCTGGCTAACTTAGTTCAGCATGAAGACTGAAAAGAGGGAGAAAGGGCAAACCTGGCTCTGTACTTAGGTGAGAATCTGCCTAATAGCACCTCTAAAGGTCACAGATCAACTTGTTATATTTAATTTCTTTAATCATACAAAAAATAGTGTTTCCTATGGTTCCTATGGTCCTCAACTCAGAATTCTGTTAAAAAAAAACACTAATCTACACATTGTGTTTGAAATAAATATGGTCCATTTCAATTTAAAATATTTCATAATTATCATCCATTTGCTTTATTTTTTCAGGTTCTCATTATGTGCTGTAGAGCAGGGGAACATAGGACCTTGAGAACACATAACCTTTTGTCATTATGGGGCATATAGAGATTGATAACATTGGACCCTGGGTACATGGTTACCCATGAGTCAATTCTTGTTTGGTTACTGTGTACAAAAACAAAGTGAAGAAACAACAAAGTGTCATTGTATGGATTTAACAAACAACTGGTATTGGTAGGTGGATTTTTCCACCTTTATACACCTTATAAAAATGTAAACAATTGTGTAAATTGTAGGCTCTGGTATAGTCAACCCATATAGTGTGCAAAACATTTACAAACAGAAATTCACTGAAACTAGATGAATGACTGTTAATCATAAATTATTGACAGTCTCAAGTCATTATCAGATCAGTTCTGGTGACCCACAGCAGTCGCTGTGAGACAATATTTGCTGTCAATTACCGGATGACAACTGCAAAATAGGACGCTGAATATTTCTTAAAATAGAAATAACAAAGCTTCACATAACAATCGCTAGTTTGTTTACAAACATTAATAATTCAGAGCTGTAATGAAGACAACATGCTCACTGTTTAAACGCTGCAGCCTCCCTCATTCAGCCACATCCTGTCCCATCTGTCACCTGGCAAATTAATTTAGGATTGGCTTCAGAAATGTGCTTCTGGTGCACACCTAGCATATGACATGGAAGAGGGCTAGATTTTGAGGTTTTAAAACAGATTTCACATTATACCATACTTGGAAATGCAAACAAAATGATTCAAATGTGTATTTTCTGCAGTGCAAATTGAAATTTCACATTAAAATATACTTTAGCAGGGTATCTTGAATTCTTGTGTCTGTTTGGTGTCTGTAAATGAATTTTGACATCTTTCTAAAACATGAATAGTGAAAGTCTTATTTTGTTTTGTTTTTGCCTCTCATCTTTTTGATCATTATCTTATCATCATGTTTGCTATTCACACAGGTAGAATTTTTTATTGTGACACTACTTTTTTTCAGTTTTGTAAATATATTACACAGACCATAATGTGTTGTTGTAACCAAACATGAGGTTTTCTTCTTTTTTTTGTAAAGGACACAGCTCTTATCTTTCTTTACTTGAAAATATCTTGAAAATCTCTGTTGTTCTCTCCACCTTCATGTGCAGTTAATCCACAGATGAAGGCAATAAGCACACACTTGGTACTCCATGGGTTGTGTATAATCGGTGTGAAAAATGTTGGAAAGAAAAGGTGGGGGAAAAAATGCTTCCATTAACTTGAACAACACAATGTTTTCCATCAGTTTATCGAGTATTAGCTATTCAGCAGATTGAGCTGTTTTTGCCGAAACCCTTAATAGCGCAAAATGTGAACGGAATGAAATTAAGCAGATTTTTTTTTTCCCAAGACACTTGGGAGTTCCAATTGAATTTGAATAACAGATAATAACAGATGGTGTGGGACATGGACTCATCCTCACTGCTGAGGTATGAAAATATGGAAAACATTGACATAGCTACCGTATGTGTTAGATTTCTACTCATTTGAAAATGCTAAAGTCAGGTCTCGTTAGAGAGAAAAGAGATGTGTTGTGAATGATAGGTGCTCTTTAAGGCTACAAATGAGTTGACTGATATAACTTGAAAGTAAAGAAGTAAAGCAGCTGTCGATTAAAAAATGGCTTCTGGCTCCTGGAGTTTCATTCTCGGATTGACTGTAGAAGCTATCAAGTGCCCTGCAAGCGCAGAAAGGTTTTTTCACATGTAATATCACAGATAAATTACATATGGATCCACATCCAATTGTTAGTTTGTGGGCTGCATAACAAGAACAACAAAAATCTACCTTTTGAATCATAAATGTCAACTTTAAACTGGTATGACAGGAAAAAAATGAGATCACAGTTGGTAGGATTCATTGTCTGGGAAACACAAATGTCTGTACAAAATTCATGCCAATCATTTTAATGATTGTCAAGCTACTTCATTTTGGACATTATCATATTTACATTCAGGCTCCCCACAAATACAAAGTTCTTGCTTGAGTGCAGAGTATGTCAGTCGAGATCCACTTAAAAAGGAAACAGCAAATTCCTGCCTGCAGCGCTGCTGTCAGCAGGGCCATCGCTGTTCCTTCCTCATCCAACGTTCTGCTTGTCTGCGACTTTTTCAGATTTGAGGCGTGCACCAACGTCACAGCCGAGGTGTATATGCGCTCGTACCTGACTCCATGCATCAACGACTGCGGGACATACGGGCAGTGCAAGCTTCTGCGCAACAACAACTACCTTTACGCCGCATGCGAATGCAAAGCAGGTAATGATTTACTTTAAACATCGCATTGTCAGTGCATTTCTCAGCCAGAGAGCCCATTCCCGCTTGATTTGTTGTTCTGAATTTGTGCACAATGTGAAGGTGAACTAAATTCACATTAGGCGGCCTATTTATGTCTTCCTTTGATTATATTTTAATGGCCACTTTATTTTCAAATTGAATTTGCATTTACTAAGCTGTAGAATCCAGTTAGTGACAAAACAAAGCAATTGTGTGATTTTGATTTAAATGGGGAAATAATTGTATAAAGGGACTTTAATTATTAATCAGTAATTAATAATTAGCAAAAAGCATGACCATGAATTAATACTTTGAAATGAATTTGAGCATTCTGCATGTGAAATAAGATAAAACTTGTTTATGAGGGAACTGGGTCATCAGTGCTGCAAAGAATGTCTGATTTGTTGGAAAATACAGGCAGAGTGACAAGTAAATGGGACGTAGCAAGGTGTGTGTGTGTGATGGGGGGCGCAGGTCAATTTCCAGAATTGAACTGACAACACAGCAGTTAAATAGTGGGTGTCCATGTCCGGTGAGTCACACAGTGACGTGGATTTAATCTTCTAATATAAGCCGTTTTGATAAGACAATAAAACCCGCTCTTAATTACGAACAGCTGTTTAATAATAGATGAGCTTATGAAACCAAACAAAGCATGTCCTTTTTTTAAATCCCGCCTTTGATCTTCTTGTATCAGAGCCTGTTTCCCTGCAGACAAACTCCTTGTCATACTTCATGTGTGCGACTGCCTTCCTGGCAGGCACTTTGCATTCAGCGCTTGCCCTTGTCCGTCTCACACTGCAAAGCCTCCGTTCAACAGCGCTCACGAATATTTAATTCACACTGTCTCATCCAATCCAACACTTGATAAAGATCCAATTCAAGTGGCAAAGCGGTGGTGTTTTAACAGTGGAGGGAGTTCACACCCGAGGGCTCCATTGTGCAGGATAAACAACCTCACACTTATCTGTTTTTGATTATTCTTCACAGTGAAATGTCTGTTTGTAACTAAGGGCTGATGGAACATTCAACTTGTCAAGAGATAAACATTTTATCCATTCCAAGAGATTCTGTAAATTCTAAAGGAATGAGCTTTTGAAACAAACTGATTCATCTACAGTAGTCTTTTTTTCTCATCCCTTCAGCCAAAAGACTTAAGAAGACTTTCCTAAAGTTTATATAGAGTCCTAGAGTTTAGAGTTTCTGTAGAGACAGAATCTGCTTTAATGTCAGTTTTTTTCATCCTATAAAGCCTGCAAACACAAAAGCTATCTACTCCTTAGATCTCTACTTTCTTAGATCAACATACAGTGCTGACTGCGTGTCTGTGTGTGTGTGTGTGTGTGTGTGTGTGTGTTAGGCTGGGACGGCTGGGGATGCACAGACAACTCAGAGGCTTACTCCTACAGCTTCCAGCTCCTCTCCACGCTGCTGCTCTGTCTCAGTAACCTGATGTTCGTCCCGCCTGTGGCCATCGCCATCCGAAGCCACTACCTGCTGGAGGCCTCAGTCTACATCTTCACCATGTTCTTCTCCACCGTGAGTGACTACCAAAACCACCACGTGTTCTACACTCTGCAGAAAACTAGGGTTGACCTATAAAATAGTGTTTGCGGTGTAAAAAAAAAAAAAGCACAAACAAGCGGAAAGCTGCATTACTGCTTCATCTGCAGCTGCTGTGTTTTTTTTGTGACACATAAGAGAAACAAAGTCAGATAGAAATATGCCAATTATGATCATCTCAGCAAGTTACCAAGTTAAAAGTATTGTGCCAGTGCAAGGGGAACAGGTTTCGACAAAACAACAACACAAACTTACAGTTGTAACACGGTTTTGGCCTGACTCCGCATTTTGCTGAGAAACACTGATGTAAACATAGCTTTTGTTTGTTTATATAACACTATGCAATGTACCTTGGAGGAAATAAACATATCTAAAAAGTTTTGATTTAATAGAAAACTTTGTTTATAGGCCAACTATTTTTAGATAATTTGAGATATTAACCAAGCATGAACAAACACCAAAATCAGATGTTTTCAAAACATAAACAGGAAATGGGGTCTGGGCTGGCACGACACAGAATAAATTAGTATCCACAATATCATCCATTTTGGACCAAATTTAGACCAAACCATAAAGACTTTGTTTGGTCTGAAAATATCTGGGTTATGCCAACAATCAGAGCGTAACAGCCAGACCACATTCAGCTAGTCAAACCAAAGTGTGGATATTAGATGTTGTCGGGAGTACAGAAATAAGTATTTTAATTTTATTGCACATATTATTTTAGATGGCAGCGTTGCAGTGTGTTCTCTTCTGTGCCATCTGTTTGTTGGCCTAAACATTGTCCTGTCTCCTGGCAGTTCTACCATGCATGCGACCAGCCGGGCATCGTGGTGTTTTGCATCATGGAGTACGACGTCCTGCAGTTCTGCGACTTCCTCGGGTCGCTCATGTCGGTGTGGGTCACCGTCATCGCCATGGCGAGGCTGAAGTCCATCATAAAGCAGGTAACAGGTTATTCTTGAATCAAGTAACATTGTCAGAATGAAAAATAGCTATTTTCATGGAATAGGGGTTTGACAGAGAGCAGCGAGTGTAGGCGAAATTTGTGATATTATCATTCTTAACATTTTAGATATTGTATTTCCATTTTAATAAAACTTTATTTCAAGTGATTTATGCGTACTTCACAAAGTTGTGAATATGTCGCTAGGTTGTTAAAATCAACACTTCTTACTACACTGGTGACCCAATATGAATGTACCATCCGACACAGCTTAATAACCAACTCAAATGATTAATACTCATAATCTGACCATTAAATCTCCATACAGAACAGTACATCACTCATTCTGACCTGAATCATTAGCCCTGTGCAACACACTTGCGTACCAACAGCATCACTAACAGCACCAACCAATAAACACGCTCCTAGGGGCTAAATCTGAAAGGACAAGATACTGTTTACCAACTGATGATGCATCACTACTGTTTTATTATTAGCTGATAGTGATTCAGCCTCAACTGTGCCACCTCATATGCCAGCTTCCTCAGTTTAAGAGGTTTTCCCACCTTTGCTGTTATGTATCAACCCATTGTCACAGCACTTTTAGCTCCACACACACAGCTCTGACTGGCTGGGCAACTGTGGACCTGTTTGATTTTCTTGACAAAATAGCTAGCGGAGTCGAAGAGGGACTGAGAGCTATGGTGCCACGTAAGAGAGGTATAAATGAGTACCGCATAGGCATCAATTTTTAGTAATAAATTAAAAGATCAATGTGTTGGAGTCAACGATGCGTGAAGCTGAATTCTCTGGTTCTGACGTATTGCGGTGGATAACAGAAAACACTAACAGGTGCACCTTCTCCCTGGGTCACTCCCTGGCTGCACACCAAGATGGAGCAGTCTCAGGGAGTGTGTGTGTGTGTGTGTGTAAATGTGTGTACGAACATCTGCTGTCCTCTAGAGTTTTCATTTTTGCTGAGCGCTGCAGTACGCACCCACTAATCAAATCGCACATGTCAGGACTGGCAAGTGGAACTGTGTGTGTGTGTGTGTGTGTGTACTTAAGAAAGACAGTGTGTGTTTGTTTGTTTGCTCCTGCGTGTGTCCATGACCACAGCAGCAGCAGAGGGTGAAGGACCCAGGATGCTGTGGTTTGTGTACGTGTGTGACTTTTGGACCTCCAGAGGTCTAAAAGTCCTCGCAAACATGTCAGCAGAATATCTCAGAAACAAAGTATTTGCTGGTTCGCATAAAGAAAGAGTTTGAGGTTATTTGTTAATGTCAGCTTGCAGAGGGCGGTTGCATCAGAATCATATTAATCAATCCGATGGTTAATTACATTTGAGTACAATTTGTGTTTTGGCCCTCTTTTACCAATTTTCAAATAGCTCTCACAAAAATAATTTTCAAAATCTATAATTCTGCGGTTTAAAAAAAAGTTGCACCTTGATGTTGTGAATGAAACCTGGAGCAACTTTTGAGGCAGCCAATCACAAAAGCCGATCAGCAGAGGTGAGAATGAAACAGAAACTCAGAAATCTTCAACATGAATGAGAATGAGGTGCTGAGGTCCTATGTTTAGAGGATGACCATGACATTTTTCTGAAAGCTCTGACAGACCTTTGTGCTCAGATGCTGTTAAGATGAAGAATGAACATTCATGCTCCGATTATTTGTTCAGCATGGCCATTTTAAACCATCTTCTCATGACATACAGCACTTCACACGTGCACAATTTGAGTGTAAGTCTGCATTACTGTATATTGGTGAGCATGAAAATGTATGTAGCTAAAAAATAGACCTCCTACCAGAATTTCTGCAAGCTCGTTTGTCAAAATGTCAGATAATGATTCATTACAGTGAAAACCCTCTGCCCGTGAGCAGCCGTGCGCTCATGACTGCATACAATACATGTATACATGCACGCCCGGGCACTGCTGCGTGATTCAGCGGTGCAGTATGAGTGATGACTGTTGCTGCACTGAGTCCTCGGGCTGCATCACGCTGCTCCTCCCCTTCTCGCCGTGTGCCAATTAGTCCTGTTCCTCTGCAGACGGGTCATCCCTTCCCCTGCTCGAAAATCCCCCGGTTTCTCCTCACGTTCCCCACCAGACAGAAGAATGCACACCCCAGGCATCCTGGCCAGGCTTAAGTTCTCCCATAGCATGTGTAGCACGGCTTATCGATTTTTTTTTTTCCCTCTCGCTTCATCTCTTTTCTATCCCATGGCTTTGTGTCAAATTGTGAGCTTGGCAAAATGAAAAAAATGTTAAACTGGTATTATTTATAGTGTGGTTCTCCATTGTTAGATTTTTATTTCCATTGTTATATTGCGGCTCTCATTCACATACAGGAAGCTCGGTTGGTGTGTTAATCTGAAAGCACTTAGAAATACCAATTTCGACCTTTTCTCCACTGATATATCAAGCTGATGTTTACATAGCACCAGGCTTTTTACCTTTTTAAACACAGATTTTTGTGCTTATTGTGAAAGTCAACACTCAAAATGGATGTTAACATTTCAGGATGACCTTGCATTTAAAAAAAATATTTTTCTTATTATCAACAATGAACCATGAAGAGACTGAACAACAGCGCATTAAACTGTCTCCCAGTACTCTTTGACTTCACTCTGTTACTTACTCCTCTTTCCCAGCCCCAGGACCATTCAGTGTGTGTGTGTTCATGATAATGTGACCCCATGCAAGAGTGCGGCTCACTGATGTATTTCTAATAGTTTGGGGGCAAACAGTGGAGCTCTGTGGTGCAGAGGAATAGGCTGCATCAGGCTCTGGATATGCAGACGGAACTCGTTAGCAGGATCGACTCATTGTTGGTGTCATGGATGGATTACGAGACAATTGGTCCTTGAGCAGAGACGTCTAATACCCCCCCCATACACACACACAGGAAATCGAGAACCTCAGACTGAAAGATAATCCAAAGAACAAGTTTTTGTTCATTTTGTGTTTTTTTCTGATTGCTTTGCATGTCTTTTGACTACAAACGTTTTGCATCTTTTTGTAGTTATTTGATGTCTCTTTCAAGTCACTTTTTCATCTCGTGGTTACTTTGTATCTCGTTGCTTTGTTTTGTGACTCCAGTTGTCTATTGGGAAATCTATCTGTGGTTGGTTTTGGTGTTTTCCTAGAATTTGTTGATAGTAAGAAAAATGAAGAATACCTTCAGCCCTTATTTTATATGGTTTTCAAAATTAGCTTGCTGGCTAGGTAACTAGGTAATGTAACAAACCGTTAACTATTTTCACAATAGATTTTATGCTGCATTACTATAGTAACAAGTGCCCAATAAGCCAAGACAAGGTATTGCTCATTTTTCTGAACCACACTGAACTGTCATGCACCCACAACACAACATGTTTTTTTTATTATAGCATAGTCTTTCTTTTGGTACATTCTACCTTTTTTTCTGTAGCAACACATTTCTACACTAGACCACCAAGTGCATGATGGCACCAGCTGTGCTAGAAAAAGTAGAACTCTCAGAGCCAAAAAACAGGACATAGGTGCAAAACTGGGAGGAAAAAAAATCTAAGAATAGAAATAAAAGATCTACTGTTCCAAACATATCCTGCTGTTTAGTAACTGCCAATCACTGCTAAAGATTTGTGACATACCTGCAGAGCTGTTGACACCATTTTTCCAATATAGGCAGGGGATCAATGATTCGCCACATACACATCCTCTCACATACTGGGGAAGTAGCAGTGTTGATTGTGTTTGTGCAGGGTTGTCATTGATCCTTGTGGTTTTTGTCAAGGTGCTGTATCTGCTGGGAGCGATGTCCCTGTCCATGGCACTGCAGCTGGACCGTCACGGTCTGTGGAACCTGCTGGGACCCAGCCTGTTTGCTCTGGGCATCATGGCCGTGGCGTGGGTAAGAGAGACTCAAATTCTTGCTGCACAGTAGAACAGCTCGACCACTTTACAGCTTAAAATTGGTTAACTTCATAATGAGATAAGAGTTTATTGATCTTAGGGGGGAAATTCACATGTTGCAGCAGCACAAGAGATAGGCTGAGAGGTAAGGAAAACAGATCAAGAACTGTTTAAATGAATAAAATGCAAATATAATAAGGTGTAAAAGAGAATAAATCTGGATAATTAGAGGGATTTTATTATAAAGCTAAACAACTTTAAACGTTAAGTGATTCATGTGATCATTTGTGTAAAAGAAATCCCGAAAGCCACAACACATGAAAAAATGGTCCAATTAAAACTGTTTATGGTAATATAGGAAATTTATGCACACAGTCACAGCGCTACAAAAGGTTTTTTTTTCACTGGATAAAATATAGTTGTTTTAATGTGTTTGACATTCGTGTACAAGATGTTCAAACATACAGATGAAACAATGTCAGTACTGTTCCTCTATTGTCCTCGTGCTGGCAAGTGTAAAAAGACTTAATCCATCATTTAAGCTAACACAGGGCTGGAACATGTGCATGGCTAAAAAAAAAAATATGTGGGGTTTTGACCAATGAAGCTATTTTACATTAGCATCGAAGGGGCTTTAAAAGTTTTGCAGCCTATGGGTATTAGTCATGGGTTGTAGTTCCATTATAAGTCAGCTTGTACTTTCACTGACTCTTCTTCGAGTCATAATGTGCTCCCTGAACTGAGAAGATAAAAAATAATAGTCTTTCAGGCAAGGTTCTTGGAGGGAAAAAAAAGCCTTTCACGCCAAACCTCTGACATGAGTTTGAAAACAAGGTTTGTGGCTTGCTTTGCATTGAATGTAGTGTGGGAGTTGTAGCTCTGAGAGTTATCTCTCTGAGCTGGAGGAGCCTACAGGAACTGTGGAAGATGAAGTACTGTTTAAATCCACCATGTAAACCATCTGGCTTTAGCACCAAAGGTAGGAGACAGTATATTTTCCTATAGACAAGATTCTTTTGTTCTGAAATTAACAACCGTGCTTCAGGATTCACTGCCGTATCACTCAAAATCAGAGTAGTCTGAGATTCACATAAAGCAACTGGCTTCCTCTATTCGTCTGGTTTTCTTTAGGCTTTGGAAAATTTCTAATTCAATTATGGATGGCTTACTGACAAATGTTATTTGATTAATGTAAAATGCATTGTCTGGCATAATATGTACAAAATGGAAGTATACACAGATTTGTTGCAGCATCAAAATGACTGAAACAGAGAGACAATCTCTGATCTTCCCAAGGCGATGAACTGCACACTGCAAGGTTGCAATCGTAAAACTTCACTCAGCAGCTTTTCCATAAAATTCACTTGGATCTCATGCTAATGTTGCAGTTTTTTAAGACAAACCCTGGCTCACGCTTTGATTACCTGACACTTCGTAATGTATCTGCTGTTCAGTAATGTATATCTGCGTCTCAGCATTCTCTCCTCAGAGCTGCACCTCTGAGTTTGAGTGCCGCACATTTTCTACAAGAGCCCTTTCATTTCAACATGTCATGTTTGTGCGAAGCCTGGCACTCTGAATGTTCCCAGACACAAACCGAATTAGATCAGTCAAGCGGAGGGCACAGAGCGTCTGCTGCTTTGCAGGGGTGTCATGAGCAGTAAGAAGAAGGCGAGAAGCTCAAAATTGTCTGTGCCAAATATCCCTAATTCTCCAAACTAAATGAGGTCCCTGACTTATGCATGATAAAACCATCCTGGTCAGAAACTGTTTGTCTTAACGAGAAATATATGCAGCTCCAATGGGACTGGAGCAGTGAAAACGCATTTTATGTTTTTCGCCACTTCATTTCACATAGATTATCAGTCTTTAACCTAAAATGCATACAGCATAATAATTCAGTCAGAGCCATTTTTCCTGCTAAAATGCATGTAATTATTTTTGGCATTCATGAGCAGCTTAAATTTCCCTAGACAATGACAGGCTTTCTTTTTGTAATGTTTTGGGGAGAAAATATAATGCAAGCAATCAGTTTTTATGAAGCAATGACAGTAAAGACTGAATACAATAATGAAGCGTTCTCTACCTGAAAAATAACCAAACAAAAACAAAACAAAACAAATAAAGGCATCATGTCCAGTGAGAGCCAAAGAGAACATGAGCATAAATAAGCAAATATCTATACTGCTTATCAGTAACTGCCCTGTCACTGATACAGACTTCAGACTCTAAAACCCAACTGAGATTTATGGAGAGCCCCATCCCTCGCTCCTCCAGTCAAAGTGAACCGCCTGCTGCTCCCTCACTGAAATCCCAACGGTCTTCATTTTTAAATGACTGTCCGCTGTGTGATCCCTCTCTTATAGCTCTAATATAGTGTTGCTTCATAAAATAAACCGTGAAATGCTTTACTTTATGGGTCCCTTAGTTTCCTAATAATTCCGTAAAAAGAACATTGATATGTGATTGTTTTTTCTTGGTAAGCTTCTTGGAAAGTACAGTTAAATTGGAGATTAATTATGGGGAACAATTTAAATGTTATAAAAACGGTACAATTGGCACATTTTTCATTGCTAGCAAAACCAAGACAGTGTTTTAAGTTGGAGTTCTGCTTCTGCGGAGATGCACACAGAGGAGCTGATGTGCACACCTCCCACATGTCAACACAAAGTAGTGCTGACCCGCACTTCCAGGAAGTTCAACAGCCTGTCAAGAGGTTTTCTCTAGTTTTTCTTTGAGAGTGTAGCTGTACATTTCAGCACAGTTCTGCCAGAGGTGATCTTCTAACAAAGCACAGTAAACTGAATCTTCTTCTCAAGGCACCTTATATAGTTGCCCATCTTGTTATTGCCAAATTCATTGACCTTGATAAATCCAAATTCTTTCCCATATATTTCACAGATGGTGTAGTGTGTTTACACTATAAACCGGGTGAAAGTTTCCTGACACCATCTGGAGTTTCTTTACATTGTGGTCTGCTAAATGCTACACTGCTGTACACACCCAAAACACACAACATGTACGAAAGACACCTTTCTTTGTTGGCTTGTGTGCACTCAGGAGAAGCATAATTCCATTTTACTCACTAGTGAACTGGTCAAATGAGCATACATACAAAAAGTGATGGTATTTTTTCCTGGTTCTGTTTGGTTGTTAATTACAGGTAATTTAACAAATATGAGAATCAATTATCTAAAGTATTTGGCTGCATTTGCAGATGGATCTTAGTATTTGAAGTTATTGGCACTGTGCTGTTGGAAATGGAAATGCATGGAGAGATTAACAGCGTTCCATAAACTCAACCCAACCCCTTCTTCTATTTCTTATGTAACCATCATTTCTTTGCTGAACAAATTAGCAAATTTTCCCATGTAGCATATTATCTTACCTCTAACCTTGTCATCACGCTTTTCCAGGAAACCTCATAAAATAGTTAGATCTCCATTCAATTAAAGGAATGCATTGAAAAAATTTAACATTGCTACATGAACTATAAAATACAATCTTTACAACAATTGATAAAAACTATGTTATTTGTCTGTTGACCCGTCAGACGGTGCGCACCGTCCGTCGGCGGCGTTGCTACCCGCCCACCTGGAAGCGCTGGGTTTTTTTCCTCTTCCCTGGCACCATGATTGCCACGTCTGCCGTGGCCCTGTACGCCTTCGTGGAAACAGAGGAGAACTACTTCTACATCCACAGCATCTGGCACATGTTGATCGCAGGGAGCGTGGGCTTCCTCCTGCCGCCTCGCGCCAAGCCCGATGCCAAGGTGACCCCACTGAAGCGCAGACGGGGCTGTGGCTACCAACTTTGCGTCAACGAGCACGAGGAGCTGGGCCTGGTGGACCCCGCCATCATCTCCATCAACAGCATCTGTACCAGCTGATAAAACTCCCGGCCTTTTACCTTAGAGACTCTTCATTGCCTTCTTTAACTTGGGAAATTCACACTCGGGAAATTAAGCCACAGAACTTGAAAAAGCAATGTAAATACTTTAATGCAGATGTGACACATTGGAGTTCTTTTTTCTGCTGTTATTGTCATGGTAATTACTATCAATACAACTGTAATTATTATTATCTATAGTTAAAGTTGTTCTGATGAATCGTGGGTGTACAGTGACACACTGTTGTTTGTGAATATGTATTTAAAGTCAAAGCTGAAACACTGCTGCTATCTGACGGTGACTGTAAAACTGCTTCTGTTAGTTATTTATTGGTGGTCTTGTAAACAGGCCAGTTATTTTACTGTTGGGGCACAGGTCAGGGTGTGTGTGTGTGGGGGGGCATTTATCAAGGGCACGGCTTTTCTGAAATTCTTTTGGAATATATCTTTTGCACTGAGACACACAAATGTTATTCTGTAAATTTTTATAACAATATGAACTACAGTGGGCATCACAAATGTAAAACCTAGTTGTCATGTGGAATGTTAGACTGTCTCTTTTGCAATTGCAATGTACCGCTTTTACACGAATGTGCTGATTGTTCTTGATGGGAACTATTCCAAAGTCCAGCTGCCTGTTGAAAGAGAAGAAGGTGTGTGGGGGTGTGTGTTGGGGGGGCAGGATCACTTCAGAGACCTCAAACCAAGACCTCACCTCCCTGTTCTTTTCTGACAGGACCTGTGCGACACCACATTCATAAACAATAAATGTTTTCTTTCTTTGCCTCAGTATTACCTCTGCTTTCCAAAGGCTTTTAAATATAGTGCAATGTGGTGAAACTCCCACAAAGACGTTGCATTGCAATCCCGGCTCTAATGGAAGCCAGTGGTACTCAGACAGTGAGATGAGACACTGTCAACAGCATCCTCCCAGGAATAGAGTGAGAGATAAATAATTCTCCTGCAGAGCAGCAGCATGAAGGCAGCGTCAGAGCATAGTGAGAGCTTTATGACTCTTTGCTTTATTCTTTATTAGGCGCAATCCATCAGCAGCTCCTCTGTATTCGTCATCCTCCGTGCACACCGGGTCTTTTTTTATTATCAGATTACTTCTGAAAAGATGAAAGAATTCATTCTTTTGGCAAATGTACATACTCTAAAGCAAGCTAAGAATGGAAGCTTTGACAGCACACAAATTAAAACAAAAATGTGTGTGAAATGTGTGCTTATTCACAGGAAAAGGGCTCGTCCCTCAGAAAACCACAAGCTATAGTTGTTAAACGTTGGGTTTTTGTACAGATTACAGATTACTGATGTGTTAATTGGTGAGCTGTAGAGGTGCTGGTTGGCACATTTTGTTACCTCTGGACAGAGTCACACAAGCTGCTTTCAGTCTTTATGCCACAGATGGTTGCGTAGCTTCTTCTTAACGTAACAGCCACCAGAGTGGTATCGATCCCCTCATCTATGTCTCAGTAACAAATTGAGCAAATGTGTTTCTCAAAATGTTGAAGAGGCCATAATATGACAGTGACAGTAACAATGCAAAGGCGGTCACTTGTACAGAATTATCACCTGAATCTGCAGCTCTTCTCAGTTCTGTAGTGACTTTCATGTCTTTGTTTAGCTTCCCAGCGCAACACTATGCTGTTCATTATTACCGTTATCACAGCATCATTTTTGGCTGGCTCAGCACCAAACAACAGATGGACAAACACATTTAGAGACTGGCTGGTGAACATAGTTGAGCATTTAGCTATCAAGTTATTAAGTTTTAAGAACAGTCAATAAACTATAAATAGATTTTAGATTTGATGTCCATGTAAATTTACTGGATGATTAAGCTGTCAACCTTACAGCAAACCAGTGACCGGCTAGTTTATAGTGATACAAAATAAATGCATAACCCCCCCCCCGACTCTAATTATCCATTCGACATTTTTTTTTTATTCAAGGGTTTGCAAGCAAAGCATTTATTTGCTGGGCGAGATGCAGGTGAAAAAATTCATTCCTCAATTTTAGCAGAACTGCCACTGCTGCAGTTAATTATGTACCAATTCTCTGCTCATAGTGTTTCTGTTCAGTTTTAAAAATGTGATGGAATGAGGTCACTGGGGTATTTGAAGGCTATTACATTAACCTCTCTACTCCTAAATGGAAAAAAATAATAAGAAAAAATATACTGTGTAATCCAGTCTTAGTAAATTAGGACCAAGGGCAATATGACCAAAATGTGCAGTAGAACGGCTTAATTCCTTTGACAAAATTTTGTTTGATTCATACTTATCATCATATCTTTTTATTATCTTCAAGATACTGAACAACGAACAGCCCACACAACCTACATATTCATGTTTTTGTTGCTGTCTTTAGCCCTTTTCTCTTCAGATAATTTGAGAAACACTGTTCTAAAAGGGTCTGATGGATATGGAATAGACAAAAATGAAGTGCCATTGAAATACAAAATAAACCACTGGTTAAATCAACACAAAACTGTGAAGCTGTGTATATGTCAGGGCATTTCTTGGTCACGCCCATGCCACTTCAGTGAAAAGCCAAGTAATGGAAATTCATGTAATAAGCAACTCAATATTCCAAGTGCAGAGTGCGCCCCTTGGCTGGCATAAAAGGCCTCCACTGTACTTAAAGAGACAAATTAGACCAAAATGACAAGGTCTTAGATATTGAAATTTCAAACAGTGTATTTTCCTGTACCACACCACACATGAAATCAAAGCAAGTACCTTCTTTGTATTCATGGATTCTTGGCTAACATATCTAACAGGATTATTACTCTGACACACCATAACCTACAGCACTAGAGCAGTTTCAGCTCAGCTTTCTTGAGTAAATCCCGCAGGGTAAGTACAGAGCTACTGCACTGGGCTGAAAAATATGACCTCCACCTTGCCAAAATGCAAATTTTGTTGCTTTTTATTTCATTTGACTCTCGCTACCTCACGCTCTACCGTCAGCATTTTGCTGGTTTGCCTCATTCTTGTTTAAATGAGTTTACAGTCAGTGTGTGAGGTCGTTCTCAGACAGTCATCGTTTGAGCTAACTGCTAATGCTAACATGCGAGTCTAAGCAGATGTTAGCATGTTAGCATTGCTACATCGGCTAATCAGCACTCCATGTAAAGAACAGTAACCTACAACAGCTGATAGGAATGTCATTAGTTTTGGAGGTATTTGATCCTAATATTAAGTATGAATGTGTGTACCACAATTCATGGTAATCTGTCCAATAGTTTTTGAGACATTTCAGTCAAAATCAGTATAAATCCTTGCCAGCTCTCAGTGTTTGTATGAGCTATATTTAAATATAAATTTAAATACATAAAATAAAATACATGTAAAATATCAGATACAGCTTTACTACAATAAATGCTACAGCAGGAAGACAAAATGCTCCAAATACCGCATGAAAAAGGGACCCCTGAATGAATGAAATGATCCAAAGTACAATCACAAAGCAGCCACACAGACAAGTCATTTTCATTTGAATGCTAATTATCGGTACAAGTTGCATAATGAGAGTTGAGAGAATGTCTAAAATCAGCACAAGACAGCAAACAAAGAGGAACAGTAGATGCACCTGGAGTTGGTACATCTATCAGAAAAACTGTGATCTGCTGAGTGCCACAGAGGGAACACTTGAAAATATGGCGACTTATTCCAAACACAGGCAAATGGCCTCACTGAGAAAACTGCAGTTTAGCCTTCAAATTTGCTCTCTTTAGACTTGAATTTCCAGTTCACCAACAACAAATACTGCACAATCATGAGCTTCTTGAAGGTAGACATAATGGAAGAAATGCAATTTGATCAGCAGTTGTATCCAAGGTCAGCACACAGAGGTGCGTGTTGTGATCTAAAGTGGCAGAAACACTCGAAGGTTGATTGATGGAGAACTAAAAATGAGTCATCTTTCACCCTTTTTTCTTCCAGAAGGGGTTGAATTTGAAGACACTCAAAGGTTGCCTTTAACCTACAATGTTTGTCGCCCACCATTAAACTTACTGGTCGATCTGTAATGATTTTGGTATCCATCTGGTGAGAGTCCAATGTTTGTTCTGCACAGCTGCATAGCAACCAGGAAATATGAGGCCATTTTATAGGACCAGATGCACTCTAGGGTGCAAATGCTGTCCGAATCATGCCAGGTTAGTTAGCAGTTACATCTTGGAAATAAACAAAAACAGCTTTTCCTTCTAACTTTTCTCTCTAATTTATAATTTCTCATTGAGTTTGTCACAAAGTGGTCAAAGCGTGCCCGACTGTGTTTCCAAGAGTGGGCAAAACATTATCTCTTCCTGCCTCTTCATCATGTTATCACTCACTTAAATTGAGCTTGAAACAGTAACAAGCCTCATTTGCCTCGTGAGCCAGACATTCTGCATAAAGTTGTGATTTAAATATAAATGAGAGATTAGTGAATGTCCACAAGGGAGATTAAAAGTTAGGGAAGAGAGCGAAAGCTGTGATGAAGTTGTTACGGCTGCTGCGGCTCTGTCAGTTAGAGGAGGCAGAGAGGCTCTTCATGATCCACAGCAGCAAATAGAACAGGGACTGAAGGGAGAGCGAAGACTCTCAAGCTTTATCTCAGCTGCTGAACTCGCGGCTGCAGGTTAAATACTGTTCCGGTAACAAGCCCAGCAGAGAACATTAACAGTTTACGGCAGAAGGAAGAAGTCTGCTGAGTTTCAAACCACAAATAGAATTTGTCTGTGGGCTGATGCACATTAGTACCTATTTGGGTGGGTGGGGGTGGGGGGCTTGGAATGGATGTTGCAGTGCAATGTCAACATGCAGTCAATGCAAATATCTCAACAGAACACTGTATAAGTAAGCACTGTCCTGTCTAGTTATTCCTGATGGCAGTCAGTTCACAATGTACAGCTGCTCCCTGCAGGTCTGATCACACAGTTGCTCTCAGTGTGAAGCCGATCAATATCACATATAGAGATCCCCAGGCCAAATTGTATTGTTCCTGATCTCTTAGGACTCCTTGTTGCTGCTGTATTTAATTTTATTTACTTGCTGTAGTGACCTTTTTTAACTTGTAAGTTACTTGCTCGTTGCCTTTTCTGATTATTTTTTTGAGCCACACTAACAGCATGGCCCTGGGGATATCAGTCTTTCATTCTGTCAGTCCACAACTTTGGTCCAGATAGAAATATCTTAACATATCTCAAAGGACTTTGTGAGATTGACATTTGTGGTCTGAGTTAAATGATTCAACAACCATTGTATGGATTATGATGAAATATGGTACAGACATTTGAGCCCCCCTTACATTTCATGTATTGTCATCATCGGGCTAATATTCAAATTTGTAAAACATTATTTTGGTTTATGATTAAATATAGCCAAAACTAATAACTTTCTCAACATATATCTTGTGTCTAATGGTAATTAGCAAATGCTTACATGCTAAATTAAGATGGTAAACAAGTAGACATTAAGAGAATCGCCTGATTTATGTCGACTTGTTAGCGTGTTAACATTAGCCTTTAGCTCAAAGCATTGCAGTACCTAAGTATAACTTCACAGAGCTGTTAGCATGTCTGTATTACTCTAAGACTAAATATGTGCAGAAGAAATTAATAAAAAAACAGCCAACATATTTGAATCTTAATAATCTAAAAAAAATAAAGATATAAAACAGCAATTTTGATGAAGCAGAGGGAAAAGTACTATTCTACGAATGTATATTGACATTCTTATTCAGCTGATATTAACAATTATAATGTTTTGATAGTTTTTTTTTGCCAAACTTTTTCCTGCAAGCTACCAGAAATGAGATAAATTGAACATGCATGAGAGTCTCTGTGTTCATCCATTACATTCACACATGAAACAGAAGCAGGGGTCTAATTACTGAGTCTTTTTTTGACAGGTGTGCATGGTGAATGCTGATTATCCAGCTTCTGTGTCCCATGAGCACTTTGGTCCTGTTACCCTGAGATAAAAATGAAAGTGTTATTTGAGAATTATTTCTGGCAACTGATAATGTTAATGTTCATATTCAAATAGGTATCATGCAAATTCAGCTAGTCTGAATATTTTTCATACTGATCATTCAGTGTCACATGAAATTTAAGCTTTGTAGGGTATTATAAAAGGAATCCAAAGTAGAGAGGTATAGAAGGGTGATGATGCTGTCATAAACAGGGCAGATCAAAATAGGTAGCTTCGCCACTGTGGTTTGTGTTGTGCTCCTCCTCCAGATTCATGTCAGCACATACTGGACCCAAACACATCAAGCAGACACTCTAGTTGTCTGATGGGACCACAGAGGTCATGCTACATTTCAGATGCTGCATAGAGAGAAATGAGCTGAAGGCTGGAGCTGGGCAATTTAATATGTGCCTTTGTGGGTATATACAGGGTCTTACACAGACAGCTGTCATACACTGTGAAATGGTGACTGGCTTTTGAAATAGTTAAAAGCCCCTGGGTTTGTAGAGTGCTAATGATGCTCGTAGTTCAAGATGCAATGATGCTGCGACTTCAAAATTAAGGACCCGTGTCCTTGTAGTTTAGTCTCAGATTTGACGTCTTCTGGTCAGATGGACAGGAGGCTGTAATTATCATGCCTCAACGTCAACACTATTGTGAGTGTTAAGATGCCAAAGCTTTTAGAACATTGCCACAGTCTTATGGAAGTTAACAGCTAAACATGCAGTAAGGGCCCACAGAAAAGCTGTAATTTACAGGACTTTCTTTAAAAAAATCATTAGATTTGAACTATATCTCATGTCAAAGTGACGCAAACTTGGTGAATCTGCAGTGGTGGTAAAAATACTGGGATCCAGCACAATGTAGATAAAAATACTTAATTATTCTGCTTCTCAGAGAATGCATCCCAACTTTTTATTTGACTTTTTCCCTGACCCAGCACCTGCTCTTGGTGGGGAAACAAAAAAATTAAAGTCTCACAGTCTCTCAAAAATCTTTATGAATTTACCAAATCTTCCGTTTTTCTGGAGGATTACAGACCTTTGGCCCTAAAAGCAGCATCTCGAAATAGCTGACTAAACTTTCAGACAAGTGAAACTTCCATTTTCTCTCATGCTGTGACAAATACCTAAATAAGAATAAATTGCAAATAAAACTGACATACTTAGTGAAAGTGTATTTTAAAATTTCTAGATGTACATAGACCATTAGATGTGATTCAAAACTGCAAAAGTACTTAATGAACCTCTGAGCTTTGATTGCTTTGTTACACATGTTTCCAGTAGAGGAGCCATGCATCCAAATACACCAGACCAACTCTTACCTCCTTTTGCAAGATGCTGGCATACAGTATGATATACATATCCCAACTTCTTTCATTTTTTTGATCTAAAAGCACGTTGTTGGACAAATGTGGCCGAGCCACATTCAAGTCCAGGCTATAACTTTCCCAAAAGTTCTCTCTCATTTATAATTGCAGATGAGCTGAAAGCATTTTCCCACTAGTCTGTAGTAGTTATTTCATATCATGCGACACATCTGGCCTCCGTGTTGCCTCCTGGGGTGTCATACATTATGCTAAATACTTAAACCTATCAGCATACCACATGCAGGCTTGTGCCAGCTGCTGAGTGTTATGAAATTATGAAAATCGTTTTAAATCACAGGATTAAATAAACTGCATTACATTTAACAAACTTTGTAGCTGCTAAGGTTGTTTTTCATTAGTGATCACTGTGCATGTTATCGTTACTGAAATACTTTAATGAAATCATATTAATGTATTTATCTTTGGAATTTTCTATGCTGATAAATTTCCCAGTTTCCCTTCATTTCTTCTTCTGTGAAATTATTATCATAGTTTGTTGTTTTTTATTTTTTTTCCCCCTTGTGGATGCGGTGCCCGTTACAGGCATCAAAAACCACAAGCGCTCCTGAAGATTACAGTTGATGTGACAGACAGCTTGTTTCTGGCAGTAATCATTCACTGCCTTCTTCTGGACAGCAAGGTCTGATGTGACCTGTGTTGTGATCTTTTCACACCATGTCATGTCAATCCTGTCAGACTCCAGTCTTAAGCTCACAGCCACTGAGGCTGCACGCATGCCTTCAAACTGCTTAACATCCAAGTTATTTAACTGTTTTTGAATGAATTTTTCAAGAAGGTTTTGTTTTATGATTTTGGAAGAAATTTTTAGCTACATTTGGTTGGTTGGTTGGTCCACCAAATTTTTCCAGCCTAAATTTTACTCCAAGCCCTGAAATATTGGACACACATTCATGTTTCCCAGAGGATGAATTGTGTTATTTGACAGACATTAATACCCCCTCAGGATGAATTAAAAATCACTTCCCTGAATTTTATCTTCGATCATCATTCGGTCAATCATTCGGACCACAGAGTCCTTGTTGTTTGTTTGTATATATAGCTTAAGGTGTACAGACACATCTATTACCAACAAAAGAACATGGTGGTAAGTCAGTCAGTACACCATCCAATGGCACAGTGATTAATTGTGCCATTAGATGAAGGCTATTTTACCTTCTTGTCTGTAGTGTGTCTCATTGTCTGAGCAGCCTGATGTTTCTGTTGAGCTTGGCCAAATGCCATTAATTTGACAGGTTGGGAAGGTACTATGATTAACTACAAAATGTTTGACTATGATGTTGTGTACTTTGCTCAAATGTATGACATAAAATGTCTACATGGTGCTCTTTGGACAGTTGGTGGTTTGAGCAACTGTTCTGTTTGTCCTGTGCATTTGTGTGTGTGTGTGTGTGTGTTGTTTGTGTGCTGATGCTCCCATGATGCTACACAAGTAACTACGCCTTAACAAGCTCCACAGCCAGCGTGCAGTTCCACTCCTGTGGAGAGGACAACATCCTGATTGGCTCATTCTCTGCCATAAACCCACCATCTTCCCAATTAGGGGCTCAGAATATTGCTTTGGGAGTTGAGGGATGGAGGTGTGTGTGTGTGTGTGTGTGTGGGGGGGCAGAAACTTGGGTCAATCACTGGCTTGAGTGTGGTCAGCTCCAAACAGCTTGTTGCTATTTCTGCGGTCTGGCTTCTTTCGATGGAGGGAGGATGTGTCGTAGGTACACTGGAAATGTACAGTGTGCGATTTGATTATTATGTTCAACAGTTCAGGATATGCCGCTGTCCTGGAAACCAGGGAGTTGATATACTTGCACACAAAATCTTTTTTTCCCTTTTTTAAAAAATTGGACATATGCCAATGCTGAGCCAGTAGCAACATTTGCTTAAGCTGCAATATGGAGCTTCTTTGGCATTAAAAGAGCAATATTAAAAAAAGGGCCTGTTCCACATAATCAACCCATGCAGGCCTTGATCTCCATGTTCCCCAGAAATTGGCTCTCACTGATATTCAGGATGTTTGTGGCAAAGACATTTGCTGAAGGTGTGACATCTGGTTAGAATGAGCAGGTGGGAAAGAAGCAAGCAAAAAAAAGAAAAGTCAAGTTGGTGGGGAAGATAAAAATGAAGACAACACATGTTCATTAACAGCACATCTTGCTGATGATGACACAGCCACTCACGTGATACCGTTGTTGAGCTGAGAAGTTGTGTGGAAGTTTTTTACAGGTTTGGTTAACCAGCCTGCTTCGTTTTTTTCTTTTTTCTGTCATCAGCTTGTGAGTCTGTTCAGAAATGTACCAGCACTGCTGTTGCTCCTCACAAAGATAGATTTTCTCAAATGCTCACGATGTTCACACCAAACAGCTCTGAAATCTTTATAGATCATCATAGATAAATTATTACCAGCAAATGAATATTTTCTTTGTAATTCTTTCAGTTTCAGGAACATCATGGTACAGATCTTTTCCACAGCAAGTGAGGACAAAAAGAAAGTTTGAATTACTATGTAGAATAAGGAGACATTAAAAATCTATTTTTTGTTGATGATGAGGCAGCTGCAGTTGAGACAACCATGTAAGAAAGAAAGCCATTGGTTGAATATGTGATAACAGAATAAGTACTTGTATCAGTATTATTATACAAGCAGACTAATCTTATTTTTGTCTTGTTGTCGAGCTGATAAGAGTCACATCTGACCCAATTTCTCAGCCATCGTCAGAGCAGTGAAAAAAAGATGCTGCGCTGATAAATAAATTTTACTCAGGGGTTGAAAAACAAGATCTGTTAAAAAATGGATATGTTAGAAAAATGTGTTTTCTGGCATGAACTGCTTAGACCAAAAATATAAACTATGTAGATGAATAGAGATAGACAGACAGAGGGTATTTGCTTTACTCTATGCTGATGCACACATCTGCATTTTGCTTAAACTGTCTTCTTCAAAGTATCGGCCCCCCAACCACAAAGTAAGTCTGTGGAGAAGTCATACCTTAACAAACACAGATTGTTCTAATTAACCACTGTCACCCACCAGTGTGGGTCAAAAAACAACCAGTACATCACAGTCCACAGACATTTTAGCTAGCTTTAGCCTGGGTTTCAGCCTCGTTTTTTAGGGGGGAGAGAACAGGCAGCGAGAATAGATAATTTCACTTCATCTGCAGTGGTAATGAACACAGGTGCACCCCAGAGATGCGTCCTTAGTTCACTTCTATATTCACATTTCACTCATGACTGCATTGCAAAATATGATAGGGACCGCATCATTAAATTTGCAAGCAGCAAAACTGATAGAGGGAATTCGGAATAATGATGAGTCCTTTTCACGGAGAGGAGTTTGTGTGACTCACAGAGTAGTGAAGTGAAAATAAAGTTGATTTAAATGCCACCAAGATGAAGGAAGTCATTCCTGACTTGAAGCCAAACAACAGAAAGCACTCTCCTATTAATGCCAGTGGTGCTGTTGTGAAGGAAGTAGTTTTTTCACATTATTAGGAGTTCAAATATCCAATGTCTTCACTGGCAAACAGAGTCAGCAACAAATGCAGGTGGTATAACAGTCAAGATTTCCACATTATAGTCTCGTAAGAAAACTGTACGGCTGACGACTGGAGGCTTTTAGACAAGGTCGTAAAAACGGCGCATTAAAGAGCTCTGGAACACAGCTGCCATCTGTGGGTGTCGTTTAGCTGCAGCGGCAGGGAGATAGTCACAGATGCAAAACCAACAGGGCGACAGACTAATCACTCCGCTCTCATCATGTAGAAGCTATCACTGGGAGTACTGCTCTGACAGAAATGCAAACAGCTTTTACCCTCACACTGTCCAGGTTTTGAATTTGTCGCACCACTTCACTTAACTTGAAACAAGCTATTGAACTTCATTGGCAGTTCGAGTAGTTTTTTTTATTTTGCTTCATCGAGCGCTTGTAATCCCGCATTGTAATTTGGTCCCGTTTCATGTATCTTTCCCTCTCATGCGTCCTGTCTCTCATCTCATTTCTTGTCATTGTCTCTTTATAAAGGTGAAGCAAACAAAACAGGCAAAGAAAAAAGGACACTTGAAGACATCATTTTGGCCTCTCAAAGCCCGTGTTGATGTTTTATAGACCTGGCCAAAAGATTTACCAAATGATCAAAAAAATAATAGAAAAATCAACTGATAATGAAGCAGCCATTTATGTCTTGTTTTAATGCAAGTGGAACTTACATACTGTAACATACTGTACATATCATGTGTGATGTAAATGAAGTCATTATTAACTTGCAGGTTAACTTTGTAAAATGACAATATAATGGAAAGAAAACATGCAAACACGTTTACATAAAAGGGCTGAAAGTTATCATTCAGCTCATTAGGGATCACTTTTGCTGAGTGAATGGATCCACTTTGCTGTTTGAGCAGATTTTTAATGTGTTTCTCGCCTAAGGTACCGGGTTGATTGTAAAGCCTCCGCCATGGTCAGCCTCTTTCATGTAATACTTACTCTGTGTTGTCAGCTCTTATACTGAGCTCAGATAGACTCCACTGACCCTGCAACCTGCCCCAGAACGAGCAGAGGCAGATAATGGACAAATCCCAAAATGAGAGCCAGTTCACAGCACTAGATATCTACAATTAGAAAACACGATCAATAATGTCAAAGCCTGTGCTTGTGCCAAGAAGCATTACAATGATGTGACCACTCACAAAATAGCAGTCTTTTGCAGCATTTCTTTTTTAAATGTTGAATTTCTTAGATAATCACATCAAGCCTGACTTTCTCTCTGAAGATTTTCACTTTAGAGGTGAGCATATAATTCTGTTATGAAAAGAGAAATAAAGCTGCACTGCAGTACATTGGTGATTGAGTCAAATCAAGCAATTGTGGCTTTGCAGCCTTTTGTAAACAAATTTGTAAAAGCCAATCTCACAAAACAGAATTTTAAACTCCTGCCCCAAACTCCAGCACGTGAAGTGTATTTTTCACATGCATAACAACTTTTGGCTTGACAAATTAAAAGATCAACTGGAACAGAACATGGAGTTTTTCATTTGGCAGATTATTCAAATCCTAAAGAATCCACTGTCAATTTGAAGCATAAAATAAATCTGCTTTTTGTGTGACATTGGACTGGTCAGGTAGTGTCTGAGGGGAAACTGCAAAAGAAGCTTTTGTCTGCTGTTGGGTCCAGTTAAAAACACAACATGCAGAGAATGAGCAGCATTATAGGACTCTCTTCTTAAACTCTCATCACCTCATACTCTGACTAAGCAGTCCCAGTCATATACATTTGTAAAAGTCTTGTTCTGTGAGGGCATAAAAGAAGAAGCATATAGTTAAAAGCTGTAAAGGGTCAGGCTACTTGTGGACAGTACAGGACCTGAGCGTAACTGACTTTTTAAAACCATCTTGAAAGGAAATAAGTGTGTGGATGAGTGGGAGTGATGGGATTTTCTAGGACAAGGAAAGCGAATCCCAAGAAAGCTTTTATTTGGAGCAACATGATTTTCTTATCTTGACTTGCCAAAGCCATAATCACATTGTCACTCTGCAAGGCTGCACTATTTATAGGCTTTTCTATTCCTTTAAACAGCAAATTACCACGAAAAGTAATCATCCTCCCGTCATAAAGCAGGCTAGGCCATTAACCTTGCTGCTGTCCTTCTTTGGAGACAGCTTTGTAGCATAATTTTAACTGCTGGGTGTGTTGTTTAAAATAAATCACAGATTTGTCTCAAAATTTTGAGTGGCTGCATTTGAATATAGGTGACATGGTGGATCAGAAGAGCGTTTGCATTTAGTGCGTCCACTTTTAGTGTGGATATCTTTTGGCTGTTGTCCAAACACATGCAGGTCATTTGGCCTGGATTCATCTTTTGTCTGTAAATGAGAGTTTTCTGCCAGTCTTTCTTAGCCTTGTCACTAACCAACCCAGTGCAAGTTGGAATACACTTCAGGCCCCTGCGAACCAACAAGACAATGAATAATTTACCATGTGGAAAGGTTTACCACAGTCATGCCAGTGGTATTAGCTAAATACCATCACAGCCATTCTTCATTTTCACTGTCTGATTCACCTGTCATTTTGTATTGTTATGAAATGCCAAAATGTCTGCAAGGATTTTATGTTTATTTATTCACTCACTCCCTCAGTCTTAAAAATATGATGAGTCCCATAACGCCTCCTACACCCTCTTTTATTGGTAAACAGCATGCACATATTCCACTTCAGTGTACTTTGTTTTCAGACCAGCCAACTCCTGCTCAAGTTGTCAGTGGCCAACAATTACAGTTGCATCACAGCATCTATTTGCTGCCAAGGTATATTGAATTGTACATATTTACAGTACACAATGGATACCACTATAAACTGCACATTCCCTTATGAGTCATTGTCATAACTCAGTATTTTTCAGCTTATTCTCATTCTTGGCTGTGACTTTGGACTCACCACATTTTTATAAAAATCTTGGGAAACAGAACTTCAGCAAAACAACTTATATTGGGGCAATCAGGGTCAGCTTTTATTTAGCTTACCCACCTGATTACTTAAAAAAACCTGAATAACAAATGAGCTTTTGTCTGAGCTCATTCAGGCTTCAAATCTCTCTCACAGTAAATCAAACTGCTGTTCTCCCATCTTGGGCTGTCTAATCAGTTTGGGATTTCTGAAGTCCCAACAAGGTAACACACAGCTCTTGGCAAGTTTTCTTCAAGTGCTCTGTTGTAGACTTAAATGGACAGCCTGTAACCTCCTGCTCGTATTGGATGCTGTGAATGCCTGTGCCAGGCCTTAGGCTAAATGGTTTCTATTTCTGCCCAAAACCCTGTAATAGTGCATAAGGACCTCTGTCTGCCAAAGGTCACTGTCTGTCAAAGACTCTGGCAGTTAAATTAGAAACGCGTCATTCCTGTTCTCGCTTGACCACTTGTGGTAGTGGTCCCGTTAGGTATATTAGTCAAAGTGCAGGGACAAAGCTTGTTCGTCAAAAGCAGTTGAATTTGTAATTCGTTTTCTCTTCATACACCTGGGGCCTATTCATGGACAAAGATTCTGACCTTGTCTCAAGTCAGTGGAAACTTCACATTTAAAGAAGAATTTATAGATGTGTTGTCTCTATCAGGAAAGAACAGACAGGAAAAGTATTTTGTCATACTTCGTGTCTGATAAGGTTTATACTGTAAGCAGTGCTCTCCGCAAGTCCTACAAAGAAAAAAATTACTCACCATCAGAGGTGTAGGCCCAGTAAAGGGCAGAAGAGCGGGTGAGGCTCAAGGTTGGTTGGAGGCAGGGGGCTTTAGGACGTTGAATGCAATTTTCCATTACATGATTTTTAACTCTGGGTGGAAAAAAAAGGATTTCTAATAGCATTGCTGAAACACAAATGTCGGTGAATGCTTGCAAAGTGGATGAAAAGGCATTGGACATTGAACGCCCTACACGTTTTGTTACAAAGTGATGTTACGAAAAGTATTTCATTTAGTTTTTCAAATAATAGTAAATACATTATACAAATGATGACAGCACAGATATGACAGGAAGGAGGAAAGAGAGCGCTGTGGAATGATGTGCTACAAAGGTCGTCATTCAGTTTTATGGTCGATGCCTTAATCCGGAGGCCAGCAGGGTGCCCCATAAATGTTTTTTTTGGAAATAGGACTGGTATGTGTGTGGAAAAATGCAAGGCCCTTTGGACAAAATGAATGGTAAAAACATTTCTTTCCATTTTACAGAACACAGTCAACCTGAAAACTTTCAAGAACAAGAATCCCTGCAATACACACCTTGTAGTACCACCCAGTCATACTGTGCAGGACTTTCAGGCTAAAACTGACGCTATGTCGTATAAAGGTGTTCTTTGATCTGGAGCGGCCGTCGAGCTCCTTATCAGACATTGCTGTGACACGAGCGGAAAGCTCGAAGGTAATCTTTGTTATTCTGCTAGAAGTAGTGTTGCCCACAGGGAGAGGATTCCCAGACTGTTTAATCAGCCATATTAATCATACATTATTTATTACAATTACAAGAGCTGCTCTGTGTGCAGCAGTAGACTCAGCCCTCGAAGGCAACAGCATGAGAAAGACTGTGTGAAAAGATTAAATTTAGCCTTTGGCCCTTCTCAAAGAACAAAATGTATCATTCAGGACGGAGTGAAAAGACATCTTTCTATCAGCCTTGTGTTATGTCAGTCCTGAGGCAAAAAGGAATGACACGTTACTGTTGTGTGGTAAATCACGCAAAATGTCAGAAATGCCCTTTGAGCCTGCACTTCTCAGCTGTTTCTGTACTTCAAGGCCCCGGGTTTATCTCCCTCAGATGCAAGTAAAGCACAATGGAGTTCTGCATTAATTAACAGGGTGAAAATGATGAAAAATGGGTAAAAGTTCATGCCTCACTTGTATGCATCACCTGCATGGTGCATTACCATGCTTGCTGAAAGCAAGCACCTGCATCTTGCCAAACACAAAGCATAGCGAAGAGCTTGCCATTACAGGTATTTCTCTAGGCCATCCATCATTGTGGCATGGCAACGCTGAGGTATGCTTAGGTGAGCCTGATTAAAGCCAAGGATGCCTCGACCTGCTCGGAAGGAAATGGGGGGAGGACTTGCACCCCTGCTCCATCCATCTCTCTACTGCTTTATTCATGTGCTATCTGGTTCACTGGCTTTTGCTTCGTGTTCCCTCTCCATTACTTGAATTCTACAGCAGGTGCCAGTGAATTGTGCATGTCTCATTATATGTTTCACAATACCTTCCTCTCGTGGCTCTTTTGTGTGTGGACGATTGTGTCTGGTGAGATCATCACGAACCATCTATTCACAAAATCTCCCCTTTCAGATTCTCAAATCCTTTTGCTAAACCATAGAAGACTTTGCTATTACAAATGCAAATAATAAAAATATATGTGTAAGAGGGCATTATAAAATGATAGAAGGTAAAAAAGAAGGAATATTAAATATTAAACTTCTCTGTGTACATGAGGCTTACATAACCTTTTCAATAATGTTAACCCTAATCTTTCTTAATTTCAAGTTTGTTTGTTTTTTGCTAATTTTGTTGTATATTTTATTCTATTGCATCTTTTGTACTTCTTTGACCACTGTCTAATCAGTGGTCAACTTGAAATTTCTACACTGTAGAAACAGAGGTAAAAGTCATGCATTACAAATTTTACTGAAGTAAAATTATAATCACAATATGCTTAAAATACCAGCTGTGAAAGTAGCTACTATTTGTGCTTAACAGCCACTTTGTGAGCCACTTTCAGAGTAATATATTTTATTGGATTATAAATACTGATCCATTAATGTGGACATTACTTAAGTATTGTAGATGATAAAGATTGGGCTAATTTGAATTACTCTATATACTTTTGGGTAGCTATGAATTTACCCCTGGGGCTCAATAAAGTCGTATTTTGATACTTTACTACTATTTTCAATACATCATAATTTATTTGTGATTTGTAATTAGGCTAAAGGGAGGGTTCAAATAGTGCCTTACAGAGATAAAATTTTTACGATGTGCCCCAGGACTAGATTTAACCATGCTTTAAATGTAATCAGTAATGTTTTAAATCAGTTCTAAAGGGTTAATTCGTGAGGAGACGCCTGAATTGGAATAGTGTTATTTTGTCTGCTTATACCAATTAGGATCTGAGGTGCTGCATTCAGAGAAAAATGGAAATGGGAGAGATATGTGACTTGATCCCAAAATAGAGTGTTACAATAGTAGCGTAGGTTTTAGAAGGAATTACTTGTACTAATTACTGTGTCATGATTAAATGAAAATAAAGGACAATTATTTGCATTTCTGTAAGAAGAGAATTAATTGGGGGGGTGAGGTACTTTGTTTTGGCATGCACTATAATTAATCATGAATCCATTAGGATTTTAAAAACAGTTAAAGGGTTACTTTATTTTACTTTTTGGGGATGGATTCTACTGCAGGAAATTGTACAAACAACCTTAACGGTATTTTTGAGACAAATATTTGAGAACTATGCCAAAAAGATCCCTGTAAGTTAATGTCTTATCTCCGTGAGACTGACTCAACAAGTAAACTCAAAACATGAGATTTGTGAAGGGAGCATCTATTCCAAGACTGAACTTTGAGGAACTCCACAAGGTAATGTCTGCTGAAAAAAGGATTATCATGCAGTGAGTGGGAATGTTGTAGCAGTATGAGCTGAGGCAGTTCAGTATTTTGGCTTTGATGTCAACCCACAAATTTAAGGCAGCCCATTAAAATTCTGTGTTGTCAAGTGAAGCATCAAGATCTAATAGGATTAAAACTGAACTTCTAACCCCAGGCTGCTGCAAAAATAAAATCACTGGCTGAAATTAGTGTAAAAACAGCCTTGTACTATGTGCTGCTTTAAATTCCAGATCCAGATGGAATCTTGGCTTCACTGAACTCATATCTTCCATTAAACTGTGGCCATGTCAATTGATTGACACCATACAAAAGTTACATTATATGAAATATGAGAAAGGAACTCTGCAGAAATTTTCCATTCCTTGATATAAGCCAGTCAGATGGAGTAATTAACCTTTTTGGCACATGGTAAATGTAAATGTTATGCCCTCTGATAAAAGCATGATAAGCTCTGAAAACATCCACATTTTCTGATCACCAGCATTAGGTTAATAAGAGTTAAACATGGCAGAGATTTTTTTTCATAGTAAAGATTTACCAAAGCCATAATGTGCATTGACTGATTTTTGTATCTACTTGGGGGCAGAAGAAAGAAGTTGTGAGCAAAAAGTTGCAAATTTGCGCATCCAGCAGTTGCATAACAACATTGTTGTTCATTTGGAGTCAAGTTGAGGGGAGAAATCTATACCTTAAATTTGTTCTCTTTCAGGTAGTCTGTATTTTCTTATTCAGTAAGTGTCTACACACAAGGACAGGCACAGATCATATTTCACTGTAGTGTAGGATGTGCACAGCTGCCACACTCTCCATCAGCAGTAACCATAGCAACCATGGCTACAGAAGGGCCGTGTATTGATAGGAAGTATAGGTAGATGTAAACATTCCAGGTAATGTATGCAGTGCCTTGAACTCTCAAATACAAATAGATGTAGAATATCCTTAATAAGGCACCAGTCAGAAGACGACATGAATTAGGTCTGACATGAGCCACATTTTTAGTTGAGGGGTGTGGAACCAGCACTTGATGATTCCACACTAGACATGGATAAAATACGCAATACTAATAGAGTCCAATATTTACAATTTTTTAGTTCCGTTTTGGTTTCTACCAGTTCCTGAAAGAAATATCTGGCTCTTTATCCAAGAAACTTTTCTCTATGTTCACAGGCTAATTGCTAACTTTCACTGTACTTTGAGAGAGGTTAGAGTTGTGTCTCAGTTGTGGGTAAAGTTCTGTTTTAAAGTTCTGGTGCAGATTCTTTTCACTACAAGCAACCCTTTTTGCATTGTTAACACATAGTCATTTGATTCAGTCTCATAAAAATATTGATTGTTGCAACTTTAACGGACGTTATAAACATCTCATCTTTACAGGACAGACATGAAATCTAAATAGGTTCACAATGATTTTTTTTTAAAATCAAATTTGGCTTCCACAAAGGGAAACATAGCAACATTTTGGCCTTGTTTTGCTGCTGTTTTGAGGTAGAAGATCAAATATTCCATTTCACTCTCCCTATAAAAATGTAAAAGCTTTCTGGATCTTGTTGGATGCTTTGCAATTTGGAAAATGAAATGAGAATTGGTGAGATTATAACATCTTACCTGTGTGGATCACTGAGGCTTTTTTTATACAGCACTCAGCAAAGATGTTGGAGTGACTCAGACAAAGTTGTGCTGAAACTGGTCAGTTAAGTTTTTTTTCCTTGTTTTTATGCTTCTAATGAGCTGTTTTATCTCAAGGGTCTTATCCTGCTATGAAGCGAATAAACCTGGTGTAATGTATGCTTGCAGTTAAAGATGAGTTTAACTTCCTTTCTCTATGTGTGTAATGCAACACCTGTATGCAATACCTTTGTTAAGGGTATCTACTTTGGTCTAAATTATACGGCCGAGGTGAAAATAAAATATTCAGCAATAAGAGTGAAGCAAGTGCCCCTCATTCTGATGGGTCTCACCTTAACAGCAATTAATCCAAAACAGGCCAACACATATGATAGTTGTATAAACGGACAGATCAAGGAATCAAGTAAGAAATGATTGCTGAAGTTTACAGATATAACCATTGTCTATGCAGCAGCTCCTGAAATAATGTCACAGTTGAGATTCTTGACTTCCAGTTTCAGGGGAGACATCCTCATATTAACAAATCTTTAATGTGATTTTCTGTTTCAGGGAGGGTTGTTCCTTTCAGTACATCAGGATTTTTTAGGCAGTTGCAGAGGACATAAAGTGTAATCCTCTAATGACTGTCAGGCCTGGCTTGGCTCACATATTACTGTGAAGAGGTGGTAGCTGCAGCAGATCCTGTTAGTTTCAATTTGCTTACTGCTGCTGAGCCAGCAGACTGAACCGAATGATAAGGGACCAGAATCAAGCCTAATCCTTCTATCTCCCTTCCTCTCTGTCTCTCTCTCCCTCAAACGAACCACAACCAGTTGATCTGCCATCACCCCTGGCTGTGAGAAGAAGCCAATAAATGTTCCTCTGGATGCAATGTGATGTACATTTTATTGTCTTTCACATCCAGTGATTCTCATTTCTTACTAAGATGCAAGCAGGGAGAAGAAAAAAAGCTCAGCCCCTTGATTTTTTCCCATTCTGCTTCTGCTTTTTACCTTCTCCCCTGGCAGTACAGAGGGTTTGGAAAAGGCAGCCATGCCTTCCCTTGGTTTATTTGACATTGTGTGGCAATGCAGAGATGGCAGTCTAGGCAGCATAATCTGGACCCCCTACCATCTGCCTGGAAAGTGACCCAGGCTTTGAAGAAACAGTGTACACAGAAATGTGTAATGTATGATTTATATGTAGGTTTTGGTCCCATGCAGGCTGGTACACCTTATTTCTCATATTTTTTTGCCCTATCTAGCCTTGAATGGATGCAATGGATGTAGCTTTACTCTAATACAGCAGTAACTAGCATAACTTCATGTGACTTTGCTGATAACTAGGAGAACATTTGATGTGAGTGATTCACCTTGAGTAAAAGCAAGTCGAGCTCAGTGTTAAAACACTTTTCAGAACATTTTTGTTTCTCTTTTTAAAAAGTTTTTTCTCCCTGTTTATTGTGTTTCATTTGACTGGTGTCAGAGCTGTTTCATGTGCACGAGTATTTGAATTTTTGCTCAAAGGGAGCGCCTCGCTCTGAACCAGAAACTGCAGGAAACTCAGCTGAGGAAGGCAAACAGCACACAAACAGACCTATGTGTGTGTCTGTATGTGTGTGCATATGTGTCTGTTGTAGATAGGAGTAGGTAACAATCTGTTTAAGTGCGTTATTTGTATTCATACAGTGTGAAGAGCTTGTGTAAAGGATTATTCACAAGAGAGACTGATAGAGCATTGTTTGGATATTGATACATCAAAAGACTGATTTGATAATAGATTACCATAACCATGGGCAAGATTTCAGTCTACAGTCTACCAAAATAATATGAAAGCATAGTAGAGGTGGTGCCTGAAAACACAGAAAATGCACATTTACTCATCTACTGCACAATGCTGTTTGCTATAGAAAATGTTTGGCATCACTATAAAGAATATGCCTTATTTTAAGGCCAATAATGCAAAACTGTATTACACTCATTATTTATGCCTTTTATTTAATACCATTTCTGTGAATTGTGAATTTCCCCGTTGTGGGATTAATAAAATTAATCTAATCTAATCTGTTGCTTTCAAAGAAGGAACTCAAGGACTTGAAGCACAGAGTCATTCACCTTCATGATGTTTTGGCATATTGCAAGGAGATACTCCATGCGTGATTCAGTTAGTACAAAGCTGGATGAGACAAATAACAGAAATTAATTTCTAAAATTAAGAGCATTATGAGAAAAGGCTTTGGACAATAACGGAACAGCAATAAATAGAAATAATAGCAGGTTTTACACCGAGACAAACTGAGTGGTGAGGAGTTCAAAGGTTGTGGGCAAATGTGTGTTTGCATGTGTGTGTGTATGTATTGGGGATGAGGGTGAGGACTGTTGGTGGGAGTAGTGTGACAGCTCTGTACAGCCCTGGGGAGGAGCGGACCATCTCGTAAAGGATTTTTGCAGCAGATGGTTGTCTGCCTGGTCAGGGTAAACAGTGATCCTCCCTGCCCTTGTGTCTGACCTGGTGTCTTCCTTCTCCAGTATGGAGGGCGGCTGAAGGCCAGTGATTTTTCATGCTGCAGCTTGCCCTTGGAGCGGGAACGCAGCAGGCTTATTTGGACTAGGCTGTAAGACAGCAATCCCTTACAGACTTGTATCATTATATTAGGCGTTGATGACCCCCATGAGGTGCTCTTAAAAGGTGATGTCAGCTCTGAACTTGAAAAACCTTTCTCATGCTCCCATAGCCTGTCTCACCATAGATCTCTATTTCTAAATCCAATCATGTTTTGCATCACAGCTTAAAGACTGCATTGTGGATGTTGGATTTGGATGAGAATCAGTGAGGGTGTTGCTTCTCTAAGACAAAACATTCATGATTTTTAAATCAAGAGGTACTCCCCTATTAAAGTTAAACATGAATCATGTGTGACAGACAATAGCAACAAATGACAATCTCATAGATTCTGCATTGAATCAAAACAACAACAAAAAAAAACATGGAGGAATAAAATATTTATGATGTATTTGGAACAAATCCCATTGTGTATTTGCCTCTGCAATTTCCTTTGAACATGGAGCAGAGTAAAATAGGCAGGAGCTCCACGCTGCTCTCTCCAGAGATGCCTGTAGACAAACGCTGGCTATATCAAAACTTCAGTGAGGGAGGTGACAGTGTCAGCTGCTGAACTGTGGGGGAGTGCAAACTGCAGGCGGAAACAGGAGTGTTGGAGACTGGCTGGTATTGGATTCAGGTTTGTCTTGCAAGGTTTCTCTACTGACACCTAAAGGCAAGTGATATAAAATATTCAAATAGCTCCAAATAATTAGAGAATGGCTACAGATACAGCACATAAATCTAATCTTTACAACAGAAGGGGCTCCATGAATAAATCCACTTTTCAAGGCTCTTTGCTTCTGCCATATTCTTTTTTCACTTTCTTTCTCACTATAAATAATAGGCAGCCCATTCTCACTTTTTGCCTTGCACCTTTTTTTGTTGCTTTTATACACAGCTTTATTTGTGGAAAAAGAGGATTGTGGTTCTTCATCAATTACCTGTTCTGATAATAAATTATTAAGTCAGGCACTACTTTCAAAAATTAGATTAAAATGTGTTTATTTTTGATGAACATTGATTGGTTGAAATGAAGTTATCAAATACAATTTTAAACATTTTGCCATAGTTCTATTGCTTGAACTGTAACCTACTTTGACATCACCTTATACATGTGTGAATAAGAGCAGTGTTTAAAGCCCAATACAGTGCCAAGAAGTAAAACAGAGTGCCTCACTTTTCGATCACTTCAAGGTTAATTATTCAAGACTTCCCTCTCCTCACAACAAGCTTAGAACAGCAGGAACACATGGTGAGCTACAGCTACTTCCTTATTCCCTTGGAGAGTGTCAGAAGTTTAAAACCACTGTTCGACTATAATTGAAATGCACACGTTGTCTGAAGTCTGATGCCTACAACCAAAGCAGAAGGAAAATAACAAACATAAACTCAGATATAGCCTCATACTCTTGCTTGGTAAGCAAAGCAATCAGCAATATATTTATAATCAGCAACAAGCTTAATCTGTTCTTTGTTATTTTGATTATGCATATATTGTGAGTTCAAGTTATGTGTGTAGATTAGTTGGTTCATCTCATTAAAAACTAAAACAAACATACTAGTACTTCATAATGAATATGATGGACATGCAAACAACAACAAACCAAGTGAAAGAGTTTCAGTTAAAGAAACAACAAAAAGCTCCACATAAGAAGCTGAACTATTTGTGAGACTTGCTTAAAAAAGAAAACATGTATCATGAAAAAATTGACTTAGGAGAACCTCATGTAGACTAAGCTGGAGGTAAAGGAAGACCTTCACTCACATAATGAAATTCATACTGACTGTTTTCATGGCAGAATAAAATGAAACTCAAGTGACAACTCATTGTCAAATGTCAAAATGAACAGTATATTGTTGTAAAATTGACTGTAAAATCAGCAATTCACAACGTGGAAATGAACCAGGTACCTAAGTATGTTTGAGTAAATGAAAATGAATCTATGATATTGTGATCTTTTGCATACCAAGTAGGGAGAGTTAACACGTTGTTGCTCTGGAACACAGCCACAACCGTAGCTCCAGTTAAACTGTACTGTCGTGGAACCATGCCAGTATTGGTTGCTACTAGCAATACAATGTTTAACTGACACCAACTGCTGGTGGCAGAGCACTGGGCATCGACACCCTCCTTCTGGATTTTGGATAAAGACATCAATCCCCTACCCTTTACAACTCCCTACCCCCTTTGTTTCCTCTCCCACTTCACAAATGATCTTGCTTTCAAAAATAGCTCTGTCAAAATTTAACTGTAAAACTTGCTGACAACACTATAGTTGTGAGCCCCCAAGGGCACGTGGGTGGTTATGGAAAATCACCTGATGATTAAGAGAAGGAAATCATACTTCAGACTAAACAAGAAGGGTCTACATCAGCAAATAATTTCATTTAGAGTACTCCAGTGATTTCACTCAGAAACATAAGATGACTTTCTTTTTTGTTATTAGTTGTTGAAGATTTTGAAAACCATGCTTTGTCTTATTTATTCCTCTTGGTAATGCATTTATCCATAACTGCTGTCGTCTCATAAATGTGCCACTGAGCACTGTGTGTATGCAGGTTTTGCTAACAGCAGCAGGTAACTATACTGATTTAGACCATGTCTCTGGTTAAAAGTGTATTAAACAGTGAAATACGATGCCCAGCTTGGATACACATTACTACATCAAATTAAAATATAACCCTGCTGTCAGTAATCTAATGCAATATTGAAAAAACTGACATCCAGATATGACCAAATATCCCCTGCTGGCTCACCTTCCCCCCACATAGAAACATTATCTTTGCAGAAGCAACTAAAGAAAGCTCCTCCTGGAGCTTTTTACCAGGGTGTTGTTGTTGTTGTTGATGATGATGATGATGATAATGATGATGATGATTGATGACGATGATGAAAAGTAGGCTGTAGGTATTAAAAAGAACTCTTCTTCTTCTTCATCTTCTGTATTATTTCTGGGGTATTTCAGGGTAATTCAACTATTTTTTGACCTTAGAAACATATATTTATTAATTATATTATATAATACTGCATTAGCTAATTACCAATTACCAGCCATTACCAACGAAATAAACAAACAAATAAGTAAATAAATACAAGTTTTCTCTCACCAGAATTTTTCCTGGCAGTGTGGATGAGGCATCCCTAACCCTTCATGTAAGGAAATAAACGGTATGGAAAATATAACTATATAGTTCACTGTATACATAAAGCGTGACAAATCACAATGTCAGTTTTTGAAACTATTTGACTTTATTTTTCCTGTCATGTTGGTGATATATTATGTATCAGTACACACAGTTGACATAATTAATGATGATGCTGATTCATCATTTAGTTGTTTGACAAAAGATTAATACATTTGATAACTGATAGAATGTCATTTTTAAGCAAACTTTAAGCACCAGCTACCAGTGTGGATATTTCCAAATTATTCAGTTCACTAAGACTGTAAACTCTTTTTGCTTTTGTAAACTGTTTTGACTGTAGTGTTCTGACATTTCACACACTGAACAATCAATTGGTTATTAAAGAAAATCGCTGTCAGACATATTGATAATGAAAATTATTGTTGATTGTAGCCTTTCATAATTTCTGTGATGGAATAACACTGCTCGCCTGAGGCTTTTGTGTTAATTACTTGACACAGAAAAAAACCCGAAGCACTTCAATAAAACAACTTTCGCAACAAAGGACCACATGAAAATCAGTTAAGGCCTTAAAACTAGATTTTAATAACTTGTTGACTTAAAGCATGAACCGATCTGATAAACAGCTGAAGTTGTCCTCTGCAGTAAAAAAAAACGAACAAAAACAAACAAAAAAAACGCCTACCACGTATCGCAATGTTGCATCAGAATCGCAATATCCGGGACGTCATCAGCGCTTACCCGGCGTCCTCGCTGCTCGCGGTACACACGTCTCACTTTGCGAAAGTTGGTTATCTCTAAAAGTGAGGTAACCTTTCACCTGTGATGGCCGAAGAGACCGTCGTGGAGAAAATGAGCGAACTGAGAGTGGACGAGGGGAAAAAGGTGATACGTCGCTTCCGCGAACGCCTACATTGAAGTCAGATTAGCCAGCTGGCTAGCAGGTAGCCTAGCCACAAGTCAGATACACGCTGTTTTTAGCGACCAGTAATGCAGTGCTAACCTTGCGGCTAGACCAGCTAGCTAGCTAGCTAGCTAACGTTAAGTTGGCTTAACCGAAACTATTTCTCTCTAGATAGCGAACGTGTTTTATACGTTTTCACTTGGGAAATTGTGCCACAGTGTAATTAAGCAATCCCGGCCGGGTGGTTTGGTTCAACAAACGTAGCCTGCAGGTGAGAGTCCTTAACAAAACTGAGACAATTTGACGTTTCGCTGCTCACCGGTCGGCTTGCATACATACTATAACAATAATTAAAATCGTGCATAAATCAGTTATTCAGGCGGACCACACCAAGTGGACCAAGCGGATATTGTTTCATACATAGTTCGCGTCTCAGAACTGGTTTGTACGCACACAAATTTCTAATAATAACTCTCTTGGTTATACCCTGGAGGAAGCGTGAATCATAAATTCATGTTGGATCACTCACTCCATTTGTCCTTGCACTTTTTATGATTGGTCCTGTGTGAATATCTATCTTCTGTTAACTATATGCTATATACTTCAGCCTCCTAATAATAACACATTTTTGCATAGTGTTTGTGCCTTCATGTGCCTAATAATTGTGTCAGTGTGTGCCTTTTTCATCTGTGTCTAACCAAGCTTCCTATGAAACTTGTCTTTCTTCCTCTTTATTGTTGGTAAAGATAAACTAACTGAATAATCTCACTATTTGATTTTTGGAAAGGGCGGACCTGAAAGCGGTAAAGATGGAGGAAAGAAGAAGGCGAAGGGTGCAGCTGGAGACTCTGGTGGCAAGGGTGAGGTGAGTTGCTGCATTGAATGAACTGAGTGATTGATGAAATTAATTGTCAGGAAATATGTATGTGCCATTATTAGACGTTATTTTAATCTACTGTTTTGCATTGCTCACGCGCTTCACAATAGAAGTCAGGCAACAACACACTTTCCTCCATCTTTGTCTCTGTGACTGATTTTTGTAATCTCCAGCCATGAATTAATCTGGAAAAGGGTTTCTGACTGTAAACAATTCCATGTGTAATCCTCTTGAGTAGAGTATTAGCAAAAAGTATTACCCAAAATACTTAATGTCCAGTACCTTTACTAATTTACAACCTTTTTTGTTAGTTGTCTTGACCATCATAGTTTGATGTCAACAACTATCAGCAATGATTTTCTCATCAAGAGGATAAGAAATTTGTACAGATTAAGATCAGATGAAATGTATACACAGTGGCAGCATTACATACTGTCCCCAGCTTTCTCACACCCTGTTGTTTTCATCTAGCTGTCACCTCCACCTCAGTACATCGATGAGCGTCTTACTTTGTACACAAAGCTGAAAGCTGAGCACAATGCACTGATGGCAGAGAGGGCGGAAAAAAATAGCCGAGCCATCAAAGTGACCCTGCCCGATGGAAAGGTGGTGGACGGCGAGTCTTGGAAGACCACACCATACCAGGTGGCCTGTGGAATCAGGTTAGTGTGTGTGTGTGTGTGTGTGTGTGTGTGTGTGTGTGTGTGTGTGTGTGTGTGTGTGTGTGTGTGTGTGTGTGTGTGTGTGCGCGCCCTGATGATGCCTGACTGGGTGTAATTATTTCTCATTAAATGTGACACCATGCTTTCATTTAGCACAAAAAAGAAAGAAAACCTCAAGGGTACATCAGGAATTTAATTTTCAAAGATTTACTGTCAAGTTTATTTGTACATCTTATAATCATTGTTACAGCTTCACCCAGATTGTGAAAACAGTAATTGAAAAGGATGCTCACTTATCTTAGACTGACAGAAAAACCTCATTAGTGCTAAAAGCAGGGGAAATTTTGTCTTGGCAAAGAGTGGAAGTGAGCTCCCTATCAGCATGGTCCAGTATACAAAAAGTGCCAAGAGTGTGTTAACAGAGATTGAATGTTGATGGCCACAGGGCACATGAACAGACTGCACAGTAAACACAGTAGATAGCTTGAGGAAATATCAGGAACTCCATTGCCATCATTGTTGGAGTGGAAGTCAGTGTTGCTCCATCTGACTTAAAACCACCATCCTATCCCCTCTGTCGTTTGTTTATGATGCAATGCGCACAGTGATGTATATAGCAGGTTTTTTTTAAAAAACTTTTGGGATGGCACCGTACTGTAAGTAGCATCCCTTTACCTGAAACCAGTACACACCTTGTAAGACCAGCCAAACTACATCTATTGCAAAACTGGCATTGGCATTAATGTCACGATGATAAACCTTCAGAAAACCAAGGAAACTTAGCTACAGTTAAGTATGCCTGGGAAGTATATTAGTATATGTCACGTATTGCCATTGTAATGAAACTTTATTTATGCTGTTGATTGTTTTAAATAGTTTCATCTACATTTATATACAGAGAAAACACAGATTCATCTTGGGGATTTTTGAATAAATGGTATTTAACACCCAATGAAAGTTTTACATTGTGAAACTGAAATCCTCAGTTTTATTTGCCCTTATCATGCGGTGTACAACAATAACATTTCGATCATCATTGCTATACCCAGCCTTCTCTGTGGACTTGCCACTACAATGTCACAGTATCATTGTTTTTGCACATCTGCCAATTGACTTGGAATATTTAATGGTTTCCGTCCAGCCAAGGCCTCGCCGACAACACAGTGATTGCCAAAGTAAACAACGGTGTGTGGGACCTGGATAGACCTCTGGAAGATGACTGCAGCCTCCAGTTGCTAAAGTTTGACGATGAGGAAGCTCAAGCTGTAAGTACACCTCAGCCCTGGTCTAACAGATTGTGTATGAGTAAATGTAGATTTTGCACAATTTTCTCCATCAAAAACAATGTTCACTATTCTGTTTTGGAGCTGACTGTAAGAAAACCTATGGAATTATTTCTGAGATCCCAACAGTGTCATTGAAATTTGCTTTATTTGAATCGCTTTTGTTGGTACTACCTTGGAATCTGCGTTATATAGAATACACTAAAATGTAGTTGTAGAAATCATAACAATTCTTCAGATTTTCCACCATTAAACCTCTACTGAGAATTCAGAATTAATATTTCTTTAATAATTCTACAAATTCTATCCTAAGCCTATAAATCATATTTTATCATAAGTGATGGAGTGGAATTTGCTACGTTGGATTTTCTTAGCCCTCAGTGATTTTTAACAAATCCAGTGGTTGCATTACAGTCTGGTAGTCTGGCTGTTCTGCAGCCGACACGAAGGCTCTGCAGAGGGTAATAAGTGCAGCTAAAAGAAATCATCAGCTGTCTTTTCCTCTCCCTGGGAGAGATTGCTAACACCACCTCAGCACAGCCTCAGCCATCATCAGGGACTGTACTTACCCAGGACACCATCTGTTTGACTTGTTGCCCTCTGGGAAGCGCTACAGATCGCTCAAAACTCAAAATAACCGACTCAATCACAGGTTTTTTTTCCCTGCACCAATACTCACCTTGAATGGACTCGAATATGCAAGATGAATTATTCTTTTTATGTGTTCAATAATCAACATGAGCTCTCTCACAGCAGTTTTTTACCTGCTACATTTATTTATTATTTTTTATTATATATTTTATGAATTATTTTTATTCATTATGTATTATTATTATCATTATTCTGGCCTATGAATGAATGTGTGGAATTTGTGTTTTTAACTAATGGCACAATGATAATCAGCATGTTCTTCTGATCATCTCGATCGTTCAACCTTATGAATATGCAGCTAGGACAGGATACCTCAGCATGTAAGGTTAAAGTGATGAATGAGAGGTCAATAATAAATACGGTCAATATTAAATCTCAAAGCTCTGTGATCCGCCAAGTGTAAACCACAAAGACATTCAGAGGAGATAAAAATAAATGCTGCAGTCATGCACTGTCATAAAGTGACCGCAACAAGAGAATAATGAGACTCGTCCCAAAAGAGAAAAAAAAAGCCGATTTCAGTGTTGTTGTTTTTTACAAGGCACTGATCCATTTGTCAGCTGACATTAGGTAATTACAGTAAGAGATTCCAGAGTCTCAGTCAATTTGCATTCCTTGCTAGCTTTTATTAGTAGGTTTTATACATCACTTTGCATATTTATAGCATATTTTTTTGTATTATCAGCTTCAGAAAGGAGAATATTGTCCTTTCAGTGGTTTGCATGTTCTCACAGGCTTTCACAAAGTCCGCTGCTCAGTGAGTGATTGTAATACCGACATAGATGTTAATAATTTTTTCTAACTGGGCGCTAATTTTGTGTGCGGTTTAGGTTTACTGGCACTCCAGCGCCCACATCTTGGGTGAAGCCATGGAGAGGGTGTACGGAGGCTGCCTCTGCTACGGCCCCCCCATCGAGAACGGCTTCTACTACGACATGTTCCTGGAGAACAACGAGTGAGTGGTGCAGGCTTTGGGTTCAAATTTGTCAGTATAATTACTGCTGTTGCATTAGTCAGCTTTCAGTATTATTTCAGCGTGTACTTCAAGGCTTAGCAGCTGTCAGTCAGGTTCACTGCATGAGACAAGTAGCAAACAAAATCAGGTGGCCTGTACTGACGCTAAGGTCGTCTAGCTGGATTTTTGTTGGGTGTGGATTTGAAATGACGCCTTTCACGATATCTGCCTATGAGACTGCAAGTCTAAAAGTGTATTTATTCAAAACACAGATCCAGAGATTACTTCACCGAAGCTTTGAAGGTGTGTCGAGACACCCTTAGAAATTTCAGCGCTTTCCCCTCGTAAACAAGTTTTTCACTTGACCTTTCGCTGAAACAGATGCACTTCTCCCCGCTTCAGGCTGCAGGAGAGCGTTAGGAGTGCTGTCTAATTAATTCTACAATCTCTTTAATGAAGTCATTTTATGCTAATGGCATTCTTGGAGATGGTTTTTTGCAAGGATATTTTGACATTGCTCAAGCCCTAAAGCTAAGGACTTAAAAGTATTTGCCCATGCTTGGCAGAGGTTATCAGTTTCTTGAAGTCCAGGAATTACATTGGTGAAAAAAAAGCTCTGGTCACACCCATGATGCCCTCTGGAAACTGTGGCAGACTAAATTTAGCTACTGCAGACAATTTGCATATTAATGCAGCATCTTATTGAGAAAGTCATTGTTGAATGTACTGTTCCTCCTTTCTTTATCTCTTATTGTTTTGGACAGGGGCGTATCGAGCAATGACTTCCCATGCCTGGAAAACTTGTGCAAGAAAATCATTAAGGAGAAGCAGCCGTTTGAGAGGCTCGAGATAAAGAAGGAGACTTTGTTGGAAATGTTCAAGGTAGCTTTAAATACTCACACACACACATGAGAATATCCAAAAAAGGAGTACTTCATAAGTACCAGGACTTCAAAACCACCTCTTGTCCTTTACAGTACAACAAGTTTAAGTGCCGCATACTGAATGAGAAAGTCACAACTCCCACCACCACAGTTTACAGGTGAGTCCAGGCCTTGTGCTTGTAAAAGCTTTTATTTTGAAAAGATCGTCCTGGTTATTCTGTTTTTCTTACGTGAAGCATATCCCAAGAAAAGATGAAAACCAGCATCACATTGGTTGGACTACGTATTGTGTGTGCGTGTATCCAAAGCTTGATAGAGCTCATTACTCCATTATGCTCCAAAGACTATTAAAAACCCCTGAATGAGCCGCACCATTGTGCCGGGTGACATGTTTCTTCATTGCGATGAACCTTGGCACTGTAGATTATTTTGAGTCAATACACCATCCTGCTGCAGGAAATTGTCCTCATCACACAAAATACCCAACAGAAAATCATCCTTAGCGAGTAGACTACTTACTCCCGTCTTAGTAACATTTGTTGAAAACAACAGAGTCCAGTTATTCAAGGAAATTGTTTTTCCTTTATTTAGAATGGAAGAATATATATGCATTAAAGAGCTGTGTCTTATTGGGATTGGGTCTGACACGGTAGGGAAATCAGGAAGTAATGAAAGATGAACGCTTCCTTGGTTTGGATCATTTTATGGGATGTGTTGACAATAATAGAAAATCTAGATCATTGCTAGCCTCACTCTAAACATAGCTGGTTATTCTGTGGCATTTTAAAAAAATATTCAACACACGTTTCAGATGTGGTCCCTTAATTGACTTGTGTCGAGGCCCCCACGTGAGACACACTGGGAAAATCAAGTCGCTTAAAATCCACAAGGTGAGTCTTTTTGTTTTTTAGTTGTGCGTTGTGCTCTGCAGAGCAAGCTGTTACAGAATACATGGATTCATCGTTGATTAAACCAGATAGGATTTCAAGCACTCTCGTCTGTGCCCTAAATGCTTGGCAGTAAGCAAATCTGTCCCCATTTCTAGAGCACAGTTACCTTTTATGTTTAATTCTCAAGGGGAGTGATGAAAGCGTACATGCTCCTTTTGTGCTGCGCTAGAACTCCTCTACGTACTGGGAGGGAAAGGCGGACATGGAAACCCTCCAGAGGATCTATGGGATATCCTTCCCCGACCCCAAAATGCTCAAAGAATGGGAGAAGTTTCAGGAAGAAGCCAAGAACAGAGATCATCGCAAACTGGGCCGGGTATGTAGTGAAATGTGAAGAGGCTGTCGGTTCGAGAAAGACTGGATGTCTAATCCCTGATTTTAAAATGCTCTCAAATGATTTTATTCTTATGAAGGTAGGTTATTTGGGGTATGTTGGTATTTTTTTTTTCTGTTTTCTTTATGAAACTGCAGAGATACAAATCCCCCTCAAAGCGAATGTTATGAAATACAGGAAGACTACTTCTACAGTGTAAAAGTCAGGGTGGGATTTGATGCGCGTCTGATGTTACTGAGTCACAACTTTGCAACAGACAAGAAATCCAAAGCCACTTCTGAACAGTGTGAAATGACACTTGTGGTGCATTTGCAGCAGTCTAGTTGGATTTTCTGGTAAAGAATCCTTATCCCACAGCAAGAAAAGCTTTTCTTTCAATATGCTTTTAAATGTCAAACACTGGAAGAGAAAGAAATTGTTTAAAAGCGTGTTCATTTACATGTCAATCAAGAAAGAAAAAAAAGAATTTGGCAACTTTACCCATCACCTATTTTCTCCTGAGTGATGGCAAAACAACCCATGGCATAAATTAGCTTCCAGTCACAATGCTGCTAATATAAGGAACAGTTTGCTAAGAAGTCAGTGCATCTTTCCACAGGGGAGTGGTAGCTTAAGGTTTTTTGTTGTTACCATTCATTAGATGTAATTACAGGTGTGGAAAAGCAAGCTGAGCAGACCGAACCCTGTTAAATTAAATATGTGATGTGCAACCAGTTTGGCCTGAGTCGTGGCTCTTTTCCATCACACTAACAAAGTTGTTTTGTTTTTTTTGACCCAGGAGCAGGACCTGTTCTTCTTCCATGACCTGAGTCCAGGGAGTTGCTTCTTCCTGCCAAAGGGGGCCTTCATCTACAACACCCTGATTGAGTTCATCAGAGTAAGTCAGAGCTGTCAGACCCTCAGTGGATAATTGCTGGGATCTCGCTTTGCACTTTAATACACGAGGGAAGACAGAGGTTATGAGGCAGAAACTTTGGAGATATTTATATCTTTTAGTCGGCCTGAGCGATGGTACTGGTTTCATGCGATCTCAAGATGTATTCCTGCAATTTAAAATGACTTGAAGCATCATATTTTGTAGGAGCAGGATGTATGTTGATGATACAGTAATACATCATGGTCTTGAAAAATAATAAACCCAGGCTCCCCCAGGGGATAGACATATAAAATGTCTCCACAACTAAAACAAATCAATTATAAATCATTAACCTGTGCATGCATGTACAAAATTCTAATTCATGTCCATACCTTCTCATCTTGCAACAATAATGCCATAAATGGAAGATGACATGATAATGTATGCTTCCTCAGTATGACATTCCTCTTTTTTAATAGAAGGGAATAGAAACAGGTAATAGAAAAAAAACTTTAGTCATTGTGAAGTTAACCTTTTGAACACAAACTTATTATTCATGGCCATTTATTTGGAATAAATTGAAACCTTTAAAACAGACGTTGTGATTGACAGCATTGAAGAAAAGCCCTTCAACTTGCACCTGCTCTGTTAAAAAAAGAACCACACACATCAATGTGATTTTTCACTTTTTCCTTTTTCACTCAGTGCAGTCACAATGGAGCGGGCATTGGAAGTAATTTCACATAAATGTGGTGAAAGAGATTTTGAGTAATGAGATCTGTTTAAAAACAGCTCAAATCGTCCTTGTACTGTCGCAATGTGAAATGAATGACCTTATTTTATTATCGCTATCTGCTGTCTCTTTTTGAATTGTAAGACTGATAGCAAACGAATTTGGCCAGCACAAAACATAATAAAGCACCTTTTAGATTTCCCCAGACCCCCTTCATAATGCGTTGACAAACAGGAATGTGAAAATGCAGCAGTAAAGCAGTATAAGGTAGTTTGCTGTTTTTAGAATCTTTGGTGGCAGAATTATTTATTAAGGATAGGTCCCCTGGTGTAGATAAAATCTGTTGTAACCACTTTCTTTGTAGTCGTTGACGTAACTGTAAATTTTTTGCTCTGTCTTTAACAGAGTGAGTACAAGAAGAGGGGTTTCCAGGAGGTGGTGACACCCAACATCTACAACAGCAAACTGTGGCAGACCTCGGGCCACTGGCAGCACTACAGCGAGAACATGTTTTCCTTTGAGGTTGAGAAGGAGACCTTCGCCCTCAAACCCATGAACTGCCCCGGACACTGGTGAGACCTCTGCTCCAGTGTGAAATTGATATTTTTAGTTGGTTTCTGTCTGCGAACGCAGAGAGAACTGTGTATTGTATTTTGGGGGAAGCCTTCCATGAACTCAGGGTGCTATCGTCACAACACAAAATGTTTTAACCTTTGTATAATGTTTAGTTTATTATCAAAAAAGGGTCTTATCACAGTGCTGTGGCAAAAAAAAGGACAGCCATTAATTCATGTTTTTTAACTCACCTGAGTCGCTTTTGAATAGAATTTGGTACAAGGCTTTATCAGCAGTCGACTCAGTCTTTGTGAAATAGCTCCATATTTCACCGCTACAGTAGTTTGTCATCCAGTTCAGCTCATCTTGTAATGGACTGATGCTCTTGCCATGTTTTCAGTTGTTGAATGACCCAGTTCAATTTACTGCTGAATGCTGCATTGCAGTGTAAAGAGCCAGACTGCAGCTCTTTGTATTCAAATCTTTTCCTCCTCTTGTTTTTTTTTTGGACTGTTTCAATCTTTGTGCTATTGGTATGGGCAGCCCCTCTGGTGATCATACTGAATGGAAATTGAGCTTGCAAACATGTTTTGTCAAAGCATGGCTTGTCAGTTAAATATTGAATTCTGTCATTCACAGCAGTAGCAGAGCAGTTTTTAGGTTTAGGCTGAAGTTTGCAGCTGTAAATTTTTTGCACTCTGCCCGTTTGTCTCGCCATCAGCCTGATGTTTGATCACCGACCGCGCTCCTGGAGGGAGTTGCCCCTCCGCATGGCCGACTTTGGCGTCCTGCACAGGAACGAGCTGTCGGGAGCACTGACCGGCCTCACTCGTGTCCGTCGCTTCCAGCAGGACGACGCTCACATCTTCTGCTCCATGGACCAGGTGAGGCCTGCACTCATGCATAGGCATGACTCTATCATCTTCACACAACACACAGGTCATACAAATCTGAGGTGTGTTTTGACAGGTAACAAGAACCTGTGCAATGATTTAACAAAAAGACTATCTCTGATTCTGCTGCATCAGTTTCACCCCATATTTGACAGGATTTCATTCACACCACAGTCATATCTCATCGTGAGACCTCTGATACATGTTTCCTCCTGCTATTTGGACCAGTAAAAATGCAGTACATTCAAAAAAGTTGAAGGCAAGTTTGAAAATGTTGAGACAAACAACAGTGAAGGGGGTGGTAAGCTGTCACACAGTTTACAGAGAAGTGGCTCTCTGTGGAGAATCATTTTTACCGGTTTGAAAGATGTCTGGTTCTGAAGGCTGCGTGTACATCAGTGTCTTGCTGCCATAGTTTATAGAATAAATTCAGGTAATGTTGTAAGTGAACGCTCTGTCACATTCTCAGATAACACGATGAGCTGCTGCAGCCCGATGTAACTTGCATTTTAAGTCCTTTCAGGAGCAGAGCGCTGCCAAATATCAATGAACACAAACAGTATTTGGAAGACCGAAGACATTTCTTAATTTGTTTGTTCAAATGTAGTGACAGAGCAACTTGGGGCCAGGATCCCACTGGTTTTGTTTTTGCTTTATCAGTAACGGCTGTGAATTGGATGGTCAATTACTTGATGGCACTCACTACAAAGGGTATTTCAGTTTAAATTTTTCTCTTTCAATGAGGCAGCTGGAAAGCACTTCTTGAACTCTTCGTCTTTTATTATTCACACAATGCAAACTTCAACCAGACTGCAGAGGGTACGTGTATTACTTTCTCTTCTAGCCACCATTAAGTTTATAATCACTGACTCCAGATGGTGGCCCACATTTAAGATGTATAAAAGCGTTTGAGTCGTTTCTTTGGAGAGACTTCTTTTTGTCATCGTGCTTCATGTCCTTCTTGCTCAAAACTGAGTGTGATGCGAGTGCATGATTAGGACTCATTAGCGACGTACATACGTACATATTGTCTAAAATCATTGAGCAATCTGTCATCAAATAAAATATTTGATTACCCAATTTCATTCTTAGCTAATATCGGAACATTAAAGATGAAATTACACTGTACGTTATGTGCTGGATGCTGGATGATGCAAACTGTTTTTGCATTCTGTGTTTTTGACCCTAGATTGAGGGGGAGATCAAGGGGTGCCTGGACTTCCTGCGCACTGTGTATGATGTTTTTGGCTTCACCTTCAAACTCAACCTCTCCACAAGACCGGAGAAGTTCCTGGGGGAGCCGGAGGTGTGGGACCAAGCAGAGAAGGTAATCTGGCAGCCTCGTGTTTCTCTCCACACAATTGAAAATGTGAACGACAACGTCACACAGTCTCACTGGGGAATTAAGATGCTGATATGAGATATATCATCAAGGTGGAAATCACGGAACCGCTCAATAGACACACAAATGGTAGAGTGAGATTTGAAGACCCAGAGAACCTCGACGTTTTAATAGGTTTTATTCTCCTCCAGAGAATCCACGTCAGTGCAGTCGCTGTCAAATCAAATTCAGCATGTTAACCAGCACCAGCTACATTTGACATCTTTGGTTATGATCTAATTGTCTGTAGGAAAGAGCGGGTCATGTATTAAGGCTTCAACAAAGTAGTGACGGGAGTGAGGAAGTTAAACTGAGTGAAAAATGGTCTTTTTTGCTTTCAACATTAGAGGACAAGCATGATGCAGCTTCAAGTCTGAGGAGCAAATCTGCAGAACTAGTATTAAATGACACTCATTCCATACAAGTATACTGCATTGTGTTGTCAGCAGCACAGGTGTGTGGATTTGTTTATTAGTGTGGCAAGCCTTTGCCAGTAAGCTCTGAATGGAGGAAAACATGTGCTGACAGAGGCATCACACATGTTGAAAATTTTCTGTGCCTTGATTTTCTTTCTCTTGATGTGATTGTTAGCGACATGTTTTAGTTCACCAGTAAGATGTTACATGTGCAGTGCACATTGCCACATTTGATTTCCCTTTGCTGCTGGAAACTCGTCTCTTACAGAATAAGATGAGGCTTTTTTGTAGCCCTTGCCATCCCTGACCGTGTGTTATCTCCCTCTTCAGTGATTGTTACATTTCTGTCATATCAGTGATCTATTTTTTTGTCCTTTTAATCTACTGTAGGCAGCTTGCTGTCAAAATCTTAAGAGACCTTCAAAATGCACCACAGTTTTGTCAACATGAAATGCCCAATTTTTTGAAGGAGAGAGACTTGAGGGCCTGACAAATAACAACTAATCTTCATACTCGAATAGTTGGCCATTTAATTAGCCCTCATGCCTTATTTGTGGTGTATCATTTTTATTGTGTATTTCGCTAAAAGAATATTAATAATGATTGAGGAAGTTATTTGTAACCTTTTTTTTTCATTAGCAGTCAATAAGGTGGCCACAGTAATTATTCAAATGTTTAAGTTAAAGTTACAGATGAGCAGAAGAGACTGTGCTGCTTCTTACTCACTGCAAGTGTTAATGATGGTACTGTAATTAAGTTAGGCACAGTTCCTAAAACAGGAAAAAGCAAAAGATAGAGAAGTGTAAGAGCTTGTCGGTTTGTACAGTTGATTTTCCTTGACCTATGATTACACTTTTCTGAGGAAAACATTCTTGAAATTCAGCACTGACGTTTGGTATGATTTAACGTTTGCATGTGCAAATGTGAAGAAATATATACAAAAAAGTGACTTGGCATAAGCAGTGGAACAGAACTTGCTGCATGTTTCCCTCACCTCATTAACTCCCTCAAGCAGCCATAAAATATTATTGAGACGTTAACATTTCTCAGTTCGGTCATTAGTTCCAGATGAAGAAAATGTCAGGTCTAAATATACAGCTTTGCTGAACACCACTGTTTACTTGTTGGTCAGTCGCTGATATTGTAACAAAGCCATAATTGTTTGTTTCTACAGCAACTGGAGAACAGCTTGAATGACTTTGGGGAGAAATGGGTTCTCAACCCGGGTGATGGAGCTTTCTACGGGCCAAAGGTGAGCTGTGCACAGCACTAATGATGTAGTTTGACTGTGAAACAGCGGGAGGGCTGCTGCTGATCACAAACGCTTTTGTTTGCAGATAGACATTCAGATCAAGGATGCCATCGGTCGGTACCATCAGTGTGCCACGATTCAGCTTGATTTCCAGCTCCCGATTCGCTTTAATCTCTCCTTTGTCAGGTAGCTCTTGTACTTCTGTTTTATTCATCTGAGTGGAAAAAGACAAAAGAGCAGAATATTGTCGTTGTTGCTGCAAAAGCTTGTATTATAGAATTCATTATTTTGTAGCTGCTGTGTTGCTATAAATCTTGCACATTCACTGTGTTTTGTAAAGAAAGTAAAAAAAGAAGATAATTAGCAGTGAGTTCCTAATTGTTTTTTCATCCTTCAAATGATTTTATAGTCATGATGGTGATGACAAGAAGAGACCAGTGATCATCCACAGAGCCATCCTGGGATCAGTAGAGAGGATGATCGCTATTCTGACTGAGAACTATGGAGGCAAATGGTTTGTAAACCAGTTTTAAAAACTTGATTTTTCAAGTAGGAACTGAGTGCTTGACTATTTCTACATTTTTGCCGATGTTTCAGAGCATTGATGATAACTTTCAGATTTACTGGATACAAATAGAAGCACCTCGGCTCTTTTGGGCTGCAAATATTTGCACAGATGGTGTCTGTCCTGCTTTTCTAGGAACTAACTTAATGTAAATATGTCGTGTTCTGTTCCAGGCCTCTGTGGCTTTCTCCTCGTCAGGTGATGGTTGTACCTGTGGGACCAACCTGTGAGGAGTACGCTCAGAAGGTAAAGCACTGGCCTCAGCCACTTAAGTGCATATTCACACTTCAGAGACAACACAAACATCACCCTGAACATTAATTCAAAGCTAAGCTGACATTTTAAGTTGTTTTAGCATTGATGCGCATGGCTTAAATATGGCTTATCCACATATAATCTAATTCCAGTATTGATTGGACTCTTAGTACACCATGACGTAATTTTCATGACTTCTTCAGACCTTGCTGCACTGTGACGTGTTTTCAGCGTTACTATACAAAGACCTTTTTCCTTTCTTTTTTTATGCCTAAAATTACTCATTATACATTATTTCATAGACATTTTTAAACCTTACTTTTTAATGATGTTTTTCTGCCTTGGTATAGTGAGAACTTATTTACAATGTTTTTCGTGATGTTTTTATGCCTTAGTTTGGTATGATATTTTCATGGCCTAACAGTATACAATTCAAAACTGAACCAAGAAATCAGTCTGCATATGTCATCGTTGTTTATATGTTAGTGTAATATGTTAAAATGAGTAATACAAATAAATGTTAATTGCAGCCCTAGCTGTGTTGATGCATTGTTAATTAACAATGCACACAACAAGCCAGTTTTTTAAATAAATAGCATCATATAAATGGAACAAGCCATGTTCACCCATCGGGACAGTGTAGGATTCAGTGTTCAGTGGGAATCGAGCTGCCAGTTAATGGATGATGTGCTCTATCTCCTGAGCCGCAGATCAACAGGGTTTTCTACTGACGTATGTTTGTTGCAATCTGTTCAAATGATGAAAAGGAAATAGAGGAACTTTTCACACATGTTTTTAACTGCTCTTCTCTGGTTAACGTGGCAGGTCAGGCAGGAGTTCCACAACAGCGGTTTCATGTCTGACGTGGACCTTGACCCCGGCTGCACCCTGAACAAAAAGATCAGAAATGCACAGTTGGCGCAGTACAACTTCATCCTGGGTCAGTAGAGCACACTTTCTTTGACGATTCTGTCTGTAATTTTTCTTTGCGCTGTTCCTCACTGTCCATCCAGATATTTACTTCTGTTGTTCTCTTTGCATGTTTGCCACCTTTGGAAAAAGTGGTGGGAGAGAAGGAGAAGACAAGTAACACTGTGAATGTACGTACCCGGGACAACAAAGTCCATGGCGAGCGCAGTGTGGAGGAGTGCATCGAGCGTCTGAAAAATCTCAAGACCACAAGGAGTCGTAATGCTGAAGAGGACTTCTGAGCCTTCCAAAACTGGGCTGGATACTGTAAAGGGCCATGTGGTTGAAATCAGTTTTTTTTTGGTCAGGGATAAAACTTAATTCACATCATTGCCTCACGTTTTCCTGCCAAGAAATCACATCTTTTTAATTTGACTATCTAATTTTTCTGTGCTGTCTTCTTCTGCTTCTGTACTGTAAAAACAATATCCTTAGTCATCAGGTCCCTTGGTTGATGTACATGTGGAATTAAGTATAATTGTCAAGATCATAATATAACTAATTTGAGTGTAATGGGATTAGGTATCTGTACCAGAAAACAAAAACCTTTTCTGTAGGTAATGATCTGAAGGGAAATGGTTTGTACCACTGTCTTAAACTGTGTAATTCTTCAGGCAATCATACATGAATTACAGTTTTGTTACTCTATTCTTGATATGGCTTTGCTTATCTTTTTTTCACAAGATACAAGGTAAAACTCACCATTTTTTCCTGCTTGTGCAATCCTTATTATGCTCCTACAAACCAGGCTTTCCATTGTTACCTGTGACAGAATTTGGATAAATAGGCTGTTTCTTCATGTACACATTATTATGCTCCAAAATTACAGTTACAGAAAAGTATTACAGAAAAGTAATATATGGTGCTGCTGAGTCTCCATCACTTATAAAATGTAATTTTTTATAAAGTCTCATCTCACTTAAGAAGTGAAATATCCAATTTTCCTGAAGACAGAGGTGAAATTATAGAGATGAGTGTCAGAGAAGTGTGGTGAAGTACGGGCCTCCTCATCACCTTCCTGCATTTGTGCAGCACCAGTTAGGACAGAAATCAGTGATGTGCTGGAGGATAAACACCTGATGATGAATGATTACATTCTTTCTGAACTCAGGGCATTTATTTGTGCTTTCTGCTCCATTTCACAAAGGCATGAGTAAAAGTTTTCATTGTAATACACTTTCTACTCTGTTTTGTACTTTTTAAAAGACAGCAATAGTAGTATTTATTCCTTTTCTCAAATGAGGAAAATGTTTCCAATTACATGCCACTATCTAGATGAAACATACAGGTGAGAGCTAAGAATAAGTGAAAATTACTACCATCTGTGATCAAATTATTAAATTTTAATGCATTTCTACCTGTTCTATGTATTTCTGTTCAAATCAGCTGAGAACTTCTAGCACCCAACTCTTTATTATTCCAACCACAAGAGGGTGCTATGTCTGTATGCTCAACTCACACAGCTGGAACTGACAAAAGTGAGAGCAGAATTTTTCAACACTTTTAACAACTGGGAGACGTGTCCTGCACCAATTAAGGCCAATTGACCTTCTGTTACTTTAAGAATCCTTTAGCATAAAGTTGGTGAAAGATTCTAAAAGTTTTTTTGGCTTTAACTTTTGCATTTATTTAATCATCCTTTGCTCACTCAGGTTCAGTATTCATGAGGTATGTAACGGGTTTAACATTTGGAAACTCCTGTGACACTTGTGGCAATGGGACATGGCAGTAACCAGGAACTATTTTAATTGGAAATTAGCTATTTAAATCATGCAAACATCTTCCATTGAGTAGGGAACATTAGCTCCACAGTTAGTAATAGATGGTCTCTCAGTTGCAGAAGAGTGTTCAAACTCAGCACAGGCCAGTGAAAACATTGATTTTGGCTGCTTTGTGTGTTACAAGTAGTTAAAATAGGTGAGAGGCAATCAGGTATTTTGGCCAATTTGCAACTTGGCAGAACCAAATGAAATATGTTCACAATTTTGAATTCTTATGTAGGTCCATGATTTATGTTTACTAAGACACAAATCTGTTAAAGAGATATATCTTAAATCCATTGTTTAGTTGACATAATAATAGTGTTTCGGTTTTGTAAAAAAATTAAAGGTGAAAGTTCTGCAAATGTACTAAGTATCACTAGTTTATAGGAGAGCAGAGATGAAAATATGATAGCAAAAAAAAATATCTGATGTCAAACACTAAAATATATCTCTGTGTTTGTTCGAGTACAGGCTCTTGTCAAATCTGACCACAGAACTCAACCAGGATCGAATGGGGTGGGGTGGCCGGGGTGGGTTGTCTAATGTCACTGGGGTGTGGGAGAGAAAAACATTTTGATTAGGGGTTAATGAAAAAGTCAATGGAGTAAGAGAGTGTCAACAGACAGAGCAAGACAGCGTGGAATCCCTGGGGATTCGGCTCGGCCATTGACTCCCAGCCTCCCTGAGAATCCTCACTCCCTCTTTCCATGTTGGATTCTTCCTGTATGCTTCACCGGAAACCTGGCCATGAGGGGTCACAACGCTTCACTAAATTGAGGTAACTTCTCTCTCTTTCACCAAAAATGCATTTAAGGCATTGAATGACAAGTTAAAATGTCCCACTGATGTTTATTTATTATTTTTGGCAAACTTTGAATTGTTAAGCAAAAATTGTTTGTTGATGTTTTCTTGTATGTTAATGACCAATGCATACAATTCTGACATTTTTTACGTTTTTAAGAAAATACTATAGTAAGGCATTTTTTTCAGGTTTCGATAACATACTATACTTTGACTTTTTTGCATTTTTGACACATATGATGCTATGGAGTATTCATGAAATGCTCTTATTTTAATTTTCAATTTTTTATGACAACGTAAGGCGTTTTTTCACATTTTTTAAAATACTATATTATGACCTTTACTTGTATTTTTCATTATGCTGTGGGATGTTCACCACTGTTCAACACTATTCTTTCATGTTCTGTTGCATTTTTAGGCATATTTAATTTTGACATTTTTTAAATTACTACATTACTTTGTGTCTGCTGTTCCTATGTTCAATCCCAACACAGGAGAGAGATAGCAGCAGCATGCTGCTTTCCAACATTAATTTCCAGCTTTGGAGATAGTGGAAAATACCACGTTCCTGCCTCCCAACATGGGTCTGACAACCTCTCAGCCAATAAGAAGTGACTATTACTGCTGATGGTATTACATATTTAACCAAAAATTAATGAGCTATTATGTATATTTTGAATTCTCTCTTCTCTCTCCCTTCTTTCTAAATGTTATCATATGTAGGTGTCCTTGTATCCAATATTTCTATACTTTTTGTTGTAATAGTATGATATCCTTTTATTATCTGTACATTTAATTTTCTTTAGAATTTCATGAATTTTAACCTTTGTTAATTAAAGCCCACCTTTGATTGGTTTTAACCACTGATTCATCCACATTCTCTCTCTGTTGTCATTTCTCAGTGAGTACTTCTCCTGCCCAAATCTCCATATGAAATTTTATGTATGTTTTATGTGTGTTAATCACATATTATGTTGTGGAGTGTGCAAAAAACAATAGAACATATAACATATGACACAAACACATATAAGAACATATACCATGGCCTTTTTTGTATTCTTATATGATGCTATGGAGTGTTCATAGAACAAAATTTTTTGATGTTTTTCTGAACTTAAGGACAAACTAAAGAGCAAACAAACTCAGCAAACAAAACATCAAAGACTAATGTTATATAAGTTTTGTATGTCATGAAAACAGCAAAAATTGTACTAGATACTAACATACTATCCTATGTTAAAAAAGTGCAAAAATGTCACAAACTAAATAGTGTTAAAAACACCAATACAACAGAGAATAGTATTTTATGCACGCTCCATAGCATAACATGGGTTAAAACTGCATGAAAAGGTACAAAATTGTCAAAGTTTTGTATGTCATGAAAAGGCCAAAAAACGGCATACTGAACTATGTCAAAAAAGTGCGAAAAATGTCAAAAAATAAAAAGTGCTAAAAATGCCTTAAAACATCAAATAATAGTGTTTTATGCATGCTCCATAACATAACATGCGTTAAAACTGCATTAAAAGGTAAAAAATATCAAAGTTTTGTATGTCATGAAAAGGCCAAAAAACGCCATACTATATGTCAAAAAAGTCTGAAAAATGTCAAAAATAAAAAGTGCTAAAAACACCTCAAAACATCAAATAATAGTGTTTTATGCATTCTTCATAGCATAACGTTGGTTAAAACTGCATTAAAAGGTAAAAAATTGTCAAAGATTTGTATGTCATGAAAAGGCTCAAAAACGACATACTAAACTATGTCGAAAAAGTGCAAAAAATGTCAAAAAATAAAAAGTGCTAAAACCCCCTCAAAACATCAAATAATAGTGTTTTATGCATTCTTAACAGCATAACATTGGTTAAAACTGCATTAAAAGGTGAAAAATTGTCAAGGTTTTTTATGTCATGAAAAGGCCAAAAAACGGCATACTGAATTATGTCGAAAAAGTGCGAAAAATGTCAAAAAATAAAAAGTGCTAAAACCCCCTCAAAACATCAAATAATAGTGTTTTATGCATGCTCCATAGCATAACATGCGTTAAAATTGCATTAAAATGTAAAAAAAATTCAAAGTTTTGTATGTCATGAAAAGGCCAAAAACGCAATACTGAACTATGTCGAAAAAGTGTGAAAAATGTCAAAAAATAAAAAGTGCTAAAAACACATCAAAACATCAAATAATAGTGTTTTATGAATGCTCCATAGCATAACATGCGTTAAAACTGTATAAAAAGGTAAAAAAAAAATCAAAGTTTTGTATGTCATGAAAAGGCCAAAAAACGCCATACTATATGTCAAAAAAGTCTGAAAAATGTCAAAAAATAAAAAGTGCTAAAAACACCTCAAAACATCAAATTGTAGTGTTTTATGTATTCTTCATAGCATAACATGGGTAAAAATTGCATTAAAATATAACAAAAAATTCAAAGTTTTGTATGTCATGAAAAGGCCAAAAACGGAATACTGAACTATGTCGAAAAAGTGCGAAAAATATCAAAAAATAAAAAGTGCTAAAAACACCTCAAAACATCAAATAATAGTGTTTTATGCATTCTTCATAGCATAACGTTGGTTAAAACTGCATTAAAAGGTTTAAAAAAGTCAAAGATTTGTATGTCATGAAAAGGCCAAAAAACGACATACTAAACTATGTCGAAAAAGTGCAAAAAATGTCAAAAAATAAAAAGTGCTAAAACCCCCTCAAAAGATCAAATAATAGCGTTTTATGCATTCTTAACAGCATAACATGGGTTAAAACTGCATTAAAAGGTAAAAAATTGTCAAAGTTTTTTATGTCATGAAAAGGCCAAAAAACTGCATTCTGAACTATGTCGAAAAAGTGCGAAAAATGTCAAAAAATAAAAAGTGCTAAAAACGCCTCAAAACATCAAATAATAGTGTTTTATGCATGCTCCATAGCATAACATGCGTTAAAACTGTATTAAAAGGTAAAAAAATATCAAAGTTTTGTATGTAATGAAATGGCCAAAAAACGCCATACAAAACTATGTCGAAAAAGTGCAAAAAATATCAAAAAATAAAAAGTGCTAAAAACGCCTCAAAACATCAAATAATAGTGTTTTATGCATTCTTAACAGCATAACATGGGTTAAAACTGCATTAAAAGTTAAAAAAATTGTCAAAGTTTTTTATGTCATGAAAAGGCCAAAAAACTGCATACTGAACTCTGTCAAAAAAGTGCGAAAAATGTCAAAAAATAAAAAGTGCTAAAAACCCCTCAAAACATCAAATAATAGTGTTTTATGCATTCTTCATAGCATAACATGGGTTAAAACTGCATTAAAAGGTAAAAAATATCAAAATTTTGTATGTCATGAAAAGGCCAAAAAACGTCATACTATATGTCGAAAAAGTGCGAAAAATATCAAAAAATAAAAGTGCTAAAAACGCCTCAAAACATCAAATAATAGTGTTTTATGCATTCTTCATAGCATAACGTTGGTTAAAACTGCATTAAAAGGTTTTTTAAAAAGTCAAAGTTTTGTATGTCATGAAAAGGCCCAAAAACGACATACTAAACTATGTTGAAAAAGTGCGAAAAATGTCAAAAAATAAAAAGTGCTAAAAACCCCTCAAAACATCAAATAATAGTGTTTTATGGTTTCTTCATAGCATAACATGGGTTAAAACTGCATGAAAAGGTAAAAAAATTGTCAAAGTTTTGTATGTCATGAAAAGGACAAAAAATGACATACTAAACTATGTCGAAAAAAGTGCTGAAAAATATCAAAAAATAAAAAGTGCTAAAAACAGCTCAAAACACCAAATAATGGTGTTTTATGCATTCTTCATAGCATAACATGCGTTAAAACTGTATTAAAAGGTAAAAAAAATATCAAAGTTTTGTATGTCATGAAAAGGCCAAAAAACGCCATACTATATGTCAAAAAAGTCTGAAAAATGTCAAAAAATAAAAAGTGCTAAAAACGCCTCAAAACATCAAATTGTAGTGTTTTATGTATTCTTCATAGCATAACATGGGTAAAAATTGCATTAAAATGTAACAAAAAATTCAAAGTTTTGTATGTCATGAAAAGGCCAAAAACGGAATACTGAACTATGTCGAAAAAGTGTGAAAAATGTCAAAAATAAAAAGTGCTAAAAACACCTCAAAACATCAAATAATAGTGTTTTATGCATTCTTCATAGCATACTGTTGGTTAAAACTGCATTAAAAGGTAAAAAAAAGTCAAAGATTTGTATGTCATGAAAAGGCCAAAAAACGACATACTAAACTATGTCGAAAAAGTGCAAAAAATATCAAAAAATAAGAAGTGCTAAAAACGCCTCAAAACATCAAATAATAGTGTTTTATGCATTCTTAACAGCATAACATGGGTTAAAACTGCATTGAAAGGTAAAAAAATTGTCAAAGTTTTTTATGTCATGAAAAGGCCAAAAAACTGCATACTGAACTCTGTCAAAAAAGTGCGAAAAATGTCAAAAAATAAAAAGTGCTAAAAACCCCTCAAAACATCAAATAATAGTGTTTTATGCATTCTTCATAGCATAACATGGGTTAAAACTGCATTAAAAGGTAAAAAATATCAAAATTTTGTATGTCATGAAAAGGCCAAAAAACGTCATACTATATGTCGAAAAAGTGCGAAAAATATCAAAAAATAAAAAGTGCTAAAAACGCCTCAAAACATCAAATAATAGTGTTTTATGCATTCTTCATAGCATAACGTTGGTTAAAACTGCATTAAAAGGTTTTTTAAAAAGTCAAAGTTTTGTATGTCATGAAAAGGCCAAAAACGGAATACTGAACTATGTCGAAAAAGTGTGAAAAATGTCAAAAATAAAAAGTGCTAAAAACACCTCAAAACATCAAATAATAGTGTTTTATGCATTCTTCATAGCATACTGTTGGTTAAAACTGCATTAAAAGGTAAAAAAAAAGTCAAAGATTTGTATGTCATGAAAAGGCCCAAAAACGACATACTAAACTATGTCGAAAAAATGCAAAAAATGTCAAAAAATAAAAAGCGCTAAAAACACCTCAAAACATCAAATAATAGTGTTTTATGCATTCTTCATAGCATACTGTTGGTTAAAACTGCATTAAAAGGTAAAAATATCAAAGTTTTGTATGTCATGAAAAGGCCAAAAAACGCCATAGTATATGTCGAAAAAGTGCGAAAAATGTCAAAAAATAAAAAGTGCTAAAAACGCCTCAAAACATCAAATAATAGTGTTTTATGCATGCTCCATAGCATAACATGCGTTAAAACTGTATTAAAAGGTAAAAAATATCAAAGTTTTGTATGTAATGAAATGGCCAAAAAACGCCATACAAAACTATGTCGAAAAAGTGCAAAAAATATCAAAAAATAAAAAGTGCTAAAAACGCCTCAAAACATCAAATAATAGTGTTTTATGCATTCTTAACAGCATAACATGGGTTAAAACTGCATTAAAAGGTAAAAAATTGTCAAAGTTTTTTATGTCATGAAAAGGCCAAAAAACTGCATACTGAACTCTGTCAAAAAAGTGCGAAAAATGTCAAAAAATAAAAAGTGCTAAAAACCCCTCAAAACATCAAATAATAGTGTTTTATGCATTCTTCATAGCATAACATGGGTTAAAACTGCATTAAAAGGTAAAAAATATCAAAATTTTGTATGTCATGAAAAGGCCAAAAAACGTCATACTATATGTCGAAAAAGTGCGAAAAATATCAAAAAATAAAAAGTGCTAAAAACGCCTCAAAACATCAAATAATAGTGTTTTATGCATTCTTCATAGCATAACGTTGGTTAAAACTGCATTAAAAGGTTTTTTAAAAAGTCAAAGTTTTCTATGTCATGAAAAGGCCCAAAAACGACATACTAAACTATGTTGAAAAAGTGCGAAAAATGTCAAAAAATAAAAAGTGCTAAAAACCCCTCAAAACATCAAATAATAGTGTTTTATGATTTCTTCATAGCATAACATGGGTTAAAACTGCATGAAAAGGTAAAAAAATTGTCAAAGTTTTGTATGTCATGAAAAGGACAAAAAATGACATACTAAACTATGTCGAAAAAGTGCGAAAAATATCAAAAAATAAAAAGTGCTAAAAACAGCTCAAAACACCAAATAATGGTGTTTTATGCATTCTTCATAGCATAACATGCGTTAAAACTGTATTAAAAGGTAAAAAAAATATCAAAGTTTTGTATGTCATGAAAAGGCCAAAAAACGCCATACTATATGTCAAAAAAGTCTGAAAAATGTCAAAAAATAAAAAGTGCTAAAAACGCCTCAAAACATCAAATTGTAGTGTTTTATGTATTCTTCATAGCATAACATGGGTAAAAATTGCATTAAAATGTAACAAAAAATTCAAAGTTTTGTATGTCATGAAAAGGCCAAAAACGGAATACTGAACTATGTCGAAAAAAGTGTGAAAAATGTAAAATAAAAAGTGCTAAAAACACCTCAAAACATCAAATAATAGTGTTTTATGCATTCTTCATAGCATAACGTTGGTTAAAACTGCATTAAAAGGTAAAAAAAGTCAAAGATTTGTATGTCATGAAAAGGCCCAAAAACGACATACTAAACTATGTCGAAAAAAGTGCAAAAAATATCAAAAAATAAAAAGTGCTAAAAACGCCTCAAAACATCAAATAATAGTGTTTTTATGCATTCTTAACAGCATAACATGGGTTAAAACTGCATTGAAAGGTAAAAAAATGTCAAAGTTTTTTTATGTCATGAAAAGGCCAAAAAACTGCATACTGAACTCTGTCAAAAAGTGCTGAAAAAAAATGTCAAAAAATAAAAAGTGCTAAAAACCCTCAAAACATCAAATAATAGTGTTTTATGCATTCTTCATAGCATAACATGGGTTAAAACTGCATTAAAAGGTAAAAAAAAATCAAAATTTTGTATGTCATGAAAAGGCCAAAAACGTCATACTATATGTCGAAAAAAGTGCGAAAAATATCAAAAAATAAAAAGTGCTAAAAACACCCTCAAAACATCAAATAATAGTGTTTTATGCATTCTTCATAGCATAACGTTGGTTAAAACTGCATTAAAAGGTTTTTAAAAAAGTCAAAGTTTTGTATGTCATGAAAAGGCCAAAAACGGAATACTGAACTATGTCGAAAAAGTGTGAAAAATGTCAAAAATAAAAAGTGCTAAAAACACCTCAAAACATCAAATAATAGTGTTTTATGCATTCTTCATAGCATACTGATGGTTAAAACTGCATTAAAAGGTAAAAAAAAAGTCAAAGATTTGTATGTCATGAAAAGGCCCAAAAACGACATACTAAACTATGTCGAAAAAGTGCAAAAAATGTCAAAAAATAAAAAGTGCTAAAACCCCCTCAAAACATCAAATAATAGTGTTTTATGCATTCTTAACAGCATAACATTGGTTAAAACTGCATTAAAATGTGAAAAATTGTCAAAGTTTTTTATGTCATGAAAAGGCCAAAAAACGGCATACTGAATTATGTCGAAAAAGTGTGAAAAATGTCAAAAAATAAAAAGTGCTAAAACCCCCTCAAAACATCAAGAAATAGTGTTTTATGTATGCTCCATAGCATAATATGCATTAAAACTGCATTAAAAGGTAAAAAATATCAAAGTTTTGTATGTCATGAAAAGGCCAAAAAACGCCATAGTATATGTCAAAAAAGTCGGAAAAATGTCAAAAAATAAAAAGTGCTAAAAACGGCTCAAAACATCAAATAATAGTATTTTATGCATTCTTCATAGCATAACGTTGGTTAAAACTGCATTAAAAGGTAAAAATTTGTCAAAGTTTTGTATGTCATGAAAAGGCCAAAAAACGACATACTGAACTATGTCGAAAAAGTGCGAAAAATATCAAAAAATAAAAAGTGCTAAAAACACCTCAAAACATCAAATAATAGTGTTTTATGCATTCTTCATAGCATAACGTTGGTTAAAACTGCATTAAAAGGTTTAAAAAAGTCAAAGTTTTCTATGTCATGAAAAGGCCAAAAAACGACATACTAAACTATGTCGAAAAAGTGCAAAAAATGTCAAAAAATAAAAAGTGCTAAAACCCCCTCAAAAGATCAAATAATAACGTTTTATGCATTCTTAACAGCATAACATGGGTTAAAACTGCATTAAAAGGTAAAAAATTGTCAAAGTTTTTTATGTCATGAAAAGGCCAAAAAACTGCATTCTGAACTATGTCGAAAAAGTGAAAAAAGGGGCAAAAAATAAAAAGTGCTAAAAACGCCTCAAAACATCAAATAATAGTGTTTTATGCATGCTCCATAGCATAACATGCGTTAAAACTGTATTAAAAGGTAAAAAATATCAAAGTTTTGTATGTAATGAAATGGCCAAAAAACGCCATACAAAACTATGTCGAAAAAGTGCAAAAAATATCAAAAAATAAAAAGTGCTAAAAACGCCTCAAAACATCAAATAATAGTGTTTTATGCATTCTTAACAGCATAACATGGGTTAAAACTGCATTAAAAGGTAAAAAAAATTGTCAAAGTTTTGTATGTCATGAAAAGGACAAAAAATGACATACTAAACTATGTCGAAAAAGTGCGAAAAATGTCAAAAATAAAAAGTGCTAAAAACACCTCAAAACATCAAATAATAGTGTTTTATGCATTCTTCATAGCATACTGTTGGTTAAAACTGCATTAAAAGGTAAAAAAAGTCAAAGATTTGTATGTCATGAAAAGGCCCAAAAACGACATACTAAACTATGTCGAAAAAGTGCAAAAAATGTCAAAAAATAAAAAGTGCTAAAACCCCCTCAAAACATCAAATAATAGTGTTTTATGCATTCTTAACAGCATAACATTGGTTAAAACTGCATTAAAAGGTGAAAAATTGTCAAAGTTTTTTATGTCATGAAAAGGCCAAAAAACGGCATACTGAATTATGTCGAAAAAGTGTGAAAAATGTCAAAAAATAAAAAGTGCTAAAACCCCCTCAAAACATCAAGAAATTGTGTTTTATGCATGCTCCATAGCATAATAAGCATTAAAACTGCATTAAAAGGTAAAAAATATCAAAGTTTTGTATGTCATGAAAAGTCCAAAAAACGCCATAGTATATGTCAAAAAAGTCGGAAAAATGTCAAAAAATAAAAAGTGCTAAAAACGGCTCAAAACATCAAATAATAGTATTTTATGCATTCTTCATAGCATAACATGGGTTAAAACTGCATTAAAAGGTAAAAAATATCAAAATTTTGTATGTCATGAAAAGACCAAAAAACGTCATACTATATGTCGAAAAAGTGCAAAAAATATCAAAAAATAAAAAGTGCTAAAAACGCCTCAAAACATCAAATAATAGTGTTTTATGCATTCTTCATAGCATAACGTTGGTTAAAACTGCATTAAAAGGTTTTTTAAAAAGTCAAAGTTTTTTATGTCATGAAAAGGCCAAAACACTGCATACTAAACTATGTCGAAAAAGTGCGAAAAATGTCCAAAAATAAAAAGTGCTAAAAACCCCTCAAAACATCAAATAATAGTGTTTTATGCTTTCTTCATAGCATAACATGGGTTAAAACTGCATGAAAAGGTAAAAAAAATAGTCAAAGTTTTGTATGTCATGAAAAGGACAAAAAATGACATACTGAACTATGTATCGCATGGCGTACCTTTTGTCAGTTTATCAAAAAAGAAGTAGTAAAGTAAGTAGTGAAGTAATATTTACTGTGGGGATATTAGACTGCTATCGGTCATCTCATCTAACTCCCAGCATTATCTTTAGTATCTAACTCTAAAACTATTCCTACATCCAAAAATGTTGAGAATCCTCAACCAATCTGCCTTTTGTCCTCAGTGGTTGTTCTTGTTTTTGTGTTTATTTTCCTTTGTCACTATGACAGCTCACATATTCAGGCTGTATAATGTATGGAAAAGGGTTTTTTTCCCTTAACCAAAAGTCAAAAAGCATCCACCATGACACATTTACATTCCCACCTACGCTCTTCCCTTTCATCCTTGAGTCATGCTGCCTCTCGACCAAAGAAATGCACATCTGAGTCCTTACCAAGAATTTTCTTCTCCAAAATACTTCTCTTTCTGTGCAGCAACTTCTACCACCCTTACCGCACACACATGCATACAACCTCCTCCTTCACCATTACCCCACTGCATAACTGCAACAGAACCCCAAATTATGGTAAGCCACTCGTGAAGTTAGTTTTGCTTGGGAAAACCAAGCTGCCATTTTTAATATCATAATGTTTACATATGATATGATTCTAATTGGGAACTATTTGATCAAACTTTCTATCATTTGGAAAGCTAGTGTGTGACCTTAATAGGCATTTTTTCTCATCTCAAAATTAGGACCTCTGCTTATGACCCAGCATGAGTCAAGTAAACCACTTTACACAGAGGAGAGGCTGTTGCCACCAGTCACACCCTGCATGTAGCCAACACCAATTCACTGTGAATATCTGCGATAGGTTCTGAGGGCCTATACAAAAGACAGCTACATGTCAAGTCAAACTGAGCAGAAGTATGGCACAGGAGGATCAAACGCAAAATGACAGAAAATTTCTTGTATATCAGTTTAATTTAGTAAATTATTAGATAACTGAACTGATAACTTGGTAGGTAAGGCATAAAAACATCATAAAAATATCATAGTATAGCAAGGTTTAGAAATGTCAAAAAAATCATTGTGTATTAAGGCATAAATAACAGAAAAAGATTAGTCATAGTCATAAAAAAGGTGGTTTGACCCGTTCTGACAGCATGACCCCCTCAAGGCAAATAACGGGGTCTTTTTCAAGGATGAAATAAGTTCCTCTGGGGTAGGTGGTTCTGTGTGGCCCCGAAAGAACAGTGGGCAGTACTTGATGCTGATTGGTGGTTACCTCATGCGGGAGGTGATGACAACAAAGCGTCATGAACATTATCGGCGGCAGGAAAGGCTTTAAAAAGTTGTGAAAATGTCATATTATAAAGTAATACAGATGTCATTAAAATGTCAACGGTATAGTCAGAGAAAAATTGTCATGAGAAATGTCATAGTAAGGCATAAAAATGTTGTCTAACTAATAACATAGTATAGTAGGGTGATTATTATTATGGCAACTAATATTGTACATAGCATATACATGTATTAACTGGAATGAAAATCAACCTTTTCTGCTGTTTCTGCTTTTTCATGCTGTGCATTCAATTTTCTGTTAAAAAAAGAGTAAATAAGGAAATAAAATGCTGATCTTGATGTATTAGTGATAAAGCTGTGATAGGCCAATATTGGCCAATAAAATCAGTCAACCGATATAATGGCTGGACACTAGTTTTATCTCCCCTTTTACAAAGAAAGTGGCCCTACAAACAGCCACCCTCACACCTCTGTTTGCAGCTCGAGTGAATGAGCTCAGGCACTTCATACATGGGAATATACTACACAAAGCAGTGGTGAGTGTGTATTCCTTTGCCTTACTGTGAAGAGGAAAAGGAAAATGTACTTGACGACGTACTGAGATCTTCATATGAAAGACGAAAGAGCACAGGCTCCTGTTTTGTTATTGGCCTTGAAATGTTTATAGGTTTTTCCAAATGGGCAATTGAGGAGAGAAACGTTCTACAATAAGCCCAAAAAACCTCCAGCAGCTTGAAACCTTTATGAAAGTGTCAAATATGAATCACTGCACTGCGGATGCGGGCCTTTCCTGTGTTGCTAGAGGAGCCCCTTGGACTGGAACAACTTGGGCAGCCAGAGGGGGGTTAAGTGTTTCAGATTGCTGTACAATGCTACACGGTAGAAATGACTTGATGCTCCCATTCCTGCCCCGCAGCATGGGTGGTCTTCACTTGATTTTATACTGCCACCTATTAGCACCATGAGCTGCTGATTTATGCAGCTGTCAACTTCAACTTCATCAGCTCCCTCAGCCACGGGCGAATTGTGGGTGTACTGGCAAGGCCTTCCCTCTCTGCACCTCCTACTCTGAGGCTAAAGTAAAGCACCCATGAGAGCAGAAAGGAGGAAAAAAAGTTGTGAGAGAGAAAAAATACAATTTAGATAAATAACAACCATGCATACCACTATGTCCTCCTCTTTGAAGAAGTTCCAGCCTAAACATCTGGCTCGCTGCATATAAGGAAGAGACTGTGTTTGAGTTGAAGCAAGTTGAGAAAGGAGGAATTCATGGTTGAAACAGCCAACTAACAGTTGAAATGCTATAGAGGATCAGTCAGAGATTTTGCAGAATTATTAAGGGCAAGTGTTGCATGGAAAATGCTGTTGTGAGGAAAGAGGGGAAAAAACACCTGCATTCATGGCAGGAAATTTTCAAGGAAAATACACAAGTATGCCATTTATTGGATATTGTACTTAACAATAGGACACATTTCTGGGAAAAATCTGATTAAAATTAGTTGACTGGGTGAGCGGTGAGTCATTTCAGATCAAGGTTATCCAGTACAAAATAATTAATGTAAACTGTGGTTAGTAGCTCTTACTTGTAATACATCAATTTAAAATAATTATTAATCAATAACAAAGCCTGAATCCCTTGGTCGAGCACAGAAAGACCTGACCTTGGGTGACAGAACCCTGTGCCATCAGGTTTTTTGGTACTCTAATAATCTGAGCACATTGCTCTCATATACTTTATGGATCTGACCTGACTTCTTCCTATTCTGATGCTGATAATAGAATATAAAAGACACAATTAAATGACTTGGAATATTCTTTTAATTCTGCCTTTTCACTCTGTCTGCCAGGCAACCCCTCTAAATCTTTCACACTGGTCCTTTAAGCCCAGCTGCTATAAAAATGATCTCATTATGTAGTGGTTGTGGTAATAAGCTTTGAGAGCATTTACTTTTGGTTTATGACAACACTGCAAGATGGTCCGGGATAAGGGCTGCATCATCAACGAAAGGTGGTCTGCCAGCAGCTGACCCCACAGCTAACTAATTAGTTGATTAATCAAATAGTGAATCTAAAAATCCTCTCGCCTGAACATTGACCTTTATTCTGTCTGTCTGTATGCTTTGACCTCTGCTTGAAACCTCCTGGCTCCGATGCACTTGAGTTGCTACAGGGCGACCTTTACAGCCTAATGAAATGGCTTGAGGTCATCTCTCATTAAACAAGAGCTAGTGTAGCTAGCTTAGTGTAGTTAAATCTAAAGCTTTAAGGGAGTGAAATATGGAATAAAATGAAAATTTATGAGGGGGGCTTACAGTATTTTTCTTAGGCATTTCACTCATAGACCAAGCATGATTGATGTTGGATATATGAACTACCTGACATGTTACTGTGGACAAGCAGTATTTTGTGGTGCTTGTGGTGAATGGGATCTGTTGGGAGGGAAAAGAGAGTTACAGTCAGTGGTCAGACAGGAGAGGCCAACCGGGGCCGTTAGGCTGACCAGTGACCACAGCTTAGTGTAAACGGTAGAAAGTGGTTAGTGCAGGATATCTATGTACCAGGATGTATTTCTGTATTATTTTGTACGAACAACAGTATGCACGTATTGATACAAAGCTGAGTGATCTGAACCTTTCTTTTAAAACATTCTAAAAAAATTAAATACTTTTTCATTGCATGTTTATAAAGGGATCTGGCAAACAAACAAGTGAAGTGCATATCAGTGAATATGCAGGACACTGTAACTGTATGATGACTTTTTCAATATGAACAAAGAGAGAACTAACATTTCCCATACTTTCTGCTTACGCTGCTTATGCAGTTTGCGCTTGTTTGGTTTCTTACAGAATTCCAACGGAAAACTGAAATATGAACTTTAAATCATGAGTCAATCATTCGATTTGAAAATTATTCAGAAACTATTTGATAACTAATGAATTGTTTCATGTTTTTTTTAAGCAAAAATTCCAAACATTCTCTGGTTTCAGCTTGTCACATAGGTTTGGATGAGGTATTACTCTCATGCTTGGAAAAATCAAAAGAAAATTGAAAACTGTTATTACAGTGAAAAAGTTCAGCATCCTGTCTGCACTCAGGTAATATTGCTGTTGACAGAACTGCACCTGTGACTGTTTCTACGCACAGACCTGCCTCTGTAACCACAAGCCACACTTGTTTTTGCTTATATTTCCACTGTTGGCAAAATATGGTGTTGCTAAGATTAAGTGATCCGGTTTAGTTTGAGTAATCCTCAGTTTTTACATGAATGAAATGCTGCTAATTGCCCTGCAGTCAACAAGACGCCTCGTTCTAATAATGCCTGACGTGACGTCCCACCCAAGAGTGACATCATGCCTTGGAGACAAGTGACTACATCCAGCACGGCGAGCAGGGAACCGATTGCACTGCCAATGGCTTTGGTGCCTGTTTTTTAATGTTGTCATGGAAGGGGTGACTGTATTTTTCAAGAGCCAAACAAAAGGCCCTTTTGTCCCCTCTGTCCACATCTGTCCGGAATCACCTCCCCTAATTACCAAGGTTAGTCTCTGGAACTGACAGCATAAATATTAAACTGTCAAACTCTGTCTGTTGGCAACACCTTCCAGCGTGAGTCACTGACTGCAGAGGTCGAAGGAAAACAACACCCTCTTTCTCTCTGCTGAGCATGGCTGGTCAGCACAGCAGACAAAGTGAACACCTTAACCTTCATTCATTCATTCATTCCTGTTAGAGCGAGCACTCATCAGTTACACTGTCTGGCTTTTTTTATATTTGATGCATTTTCTTTTTAAATTCTTTTTACACAGGGGTATATTACATAAATACTTTTTTGGAGAGGGTTCGATAGATATCATTCTCAAGTCTGTAGTATGATTTTTAAACTTCAGAATAGAAATGGGAGTCTGGCTCTTAATACCACTGAGAAAGTCTGCACAACACCCCTTAAGCTTATTAATAAACACTTCATATCTTGTTTGTTTGAACTATACAACAATTGAAGTGTTAAAATGATGCTTCACTGTTTCTGTCCTAACTGGAAAAACTGTCAGTTTCACATATTTATTTTACATGGATTAAACAAATGTCAGAACATTTTATTTAATGAGCTTTACAGGATGTGGTAGGTAGATTTTGTGGTGTTCTAAATATAGCTCAACTGATAATGGATTTTGGTGGTAGACCCTTATATCCATATTTGAAAGTTTAAAAAGTCGAATAATAATGACATGTCAGGACTTGTCATTATTATTTGATTATGATGACATAAATGACTGTCTGCCAACAGTCATTTATTTTTCAAAATTAAAAATACAACAACTTGATACAGATCTCTAAAGAATTCTGACCACACTGGTGCTTATTGAGCAGGACTTTTTTGCCACAGCCACCTCTCACATGTTCTTGAAAACTTCTTATATATATGCACATTGAAAAGAAAGTGAATTTGCAGACTTCCAGCAGCACACATGTTTTCTTTGGTGCTGTTTAGATTCAAACACCCAGTTAGCCTTAATCATTTTCCAGACAAAGCCTGGGATTGCGGCTAAGGAAATGTTCTGCCTGCAAATCTATCAGCGATGCTCTTTACAGATGTGGGATAAGAGGGAGGAATACAGCTGCATTGATGGGCATAAGACCTAAACAAACTACACTGACAAGACAGAGAGCTGTGCAAACAGAAGATTAGAAGGGAGATGAAAGAGGGAGGAAGCCGGCTCAGTCAGCCTTTGCCAGGACTGACTTAGCCAGTGGTGTGTTATGAAATCTGAACTTACTGGAATCAAATCTGAAATGCAACAAAAGACTTTTTTCCCCTCACAGCCACTTCTTGTATTCTTATTAACAGTAGTAGAAATTTAAAAAATTAAATGTAGAAAAATATATAATTTTTATTTTGTCATAAAAATTGTTAATGTTATAAAATTACAACTTAGCTAAGATTAAAGGACCATCACAAGTTAGGTGTTTCAGTGACGCATTCACAGTGTGTGCGTGCGTGTGTGTGTGTGTGTGTGTGTGTGTGTGTGCTTGCTCTTCTCATGACTTGGAAGCATGAAAGGACACATAGTGGGATCTCCTGATAGCTCCGCCTCTTTAGTGAAGTTACAAAAGCGGCTCTCATGTTGTTTGGTTAATTTCATTGTAACCCCCACCTCCACCGCTCCATCACACAGCAGCCAAACACAATCGCACAAACGCTGTCAGCCAGTGTCGGTTGCTAAACAACCAAGGTAGGCATCCTTGGAGATGAGCGGCAGTGCCCTGGGTCTTAAGGACCCCTATCTGTGTTGTGGGCTGGCCCATGTCCTGCCTGTGGAGAAGTGTGACAGAGAGACCTGACAGCTCTGCTGCCTTGCTCAAGGACACGCTGTCACCGAGAGATAATAAGAGCGGACCCAGTGGCCCCCCGGCAGTCAACAACACCACGGCCCCCACTGGACGATTAAAAAGGATTTCCCAACAAAGGGGTGGCCAACAAAAGGCCCATGTTAAATTAGGCATTTAATTCATCACCCGGTCACAAGGGCAAAGTAATCAGAGGGAAATCATAAAAACATATTAAAGGGACAAGAAGAGACATAGTGTCAGACAAGCCCACAGAGATGACTTCTAGTTATATCAAGAGTTAGCAATTTTGTACATCAGAAAACATGAATTAAGCGTAATGTCTATTTAACCACCAACTCTGATCTAAACTCCAAAATAAAGCAGAGATATGAGGAGAAAGCAAGTTACATTTGTCACACATCTCTGGCTTCAAATTATTCTCAGTGCATCGAAGAGTGAGACAGGATTTTAGATTTATAGATTTCTGCTCTAACTCACAGCTTTCACCAGCTGGGCCAGACATTGACACATGGGTTTTATTTTAGTCCGAGAAGACTGTAAACTTACAAGAATCTAAGTCAGCAGGTCAGGAGCTGCCATTTAACATCAGGAGAATCAGTCGGTACCTGGTGACCTGTTGACACTTTTATTTCTTGAAATGTGTCACATTACACAGTGACACCCCTCGGGATTGCATCACTGGTCCGTGTCCCAGTCTTAGGCTTTAGCAGTTAAAGGTACACCTCAGCAATAACAATCTTGATAACCTGTTCTTTTTTTTTAAATGACATCAATTAAGTCATCTGGCATGCACCCGTTTCCTCAAATCACAGACTTATGGTGCTCATTTTCAAAACTCTGAATTTGCAGTTGTTGTCAGTTTATGATTTAATTATACGTGTAAAGCTCTGAGGTATTGCAGGAGGTTAAAGGAGAGCGGCTTTCTCGGTGCTCGTTGAGCAGAGGATAATTATAGGGAGGGAAAACCTCGTCAGAGTCAGAGGAATTCGCTCTGATTTGTTCAAGAGTGAAAGGATTCATTGTAAGCCTTAAATAAATTTTAATTGCAGTAAGCTGTCTAACACAAGAGACCTCCACCCCCCACCCCCCACCCTCATACACACACATACTGCTTCCTGAGCCCTGGATAGTTGGGAACTTTGATTCGATTACAAAAAGGATTGAAAGGGGTATTAAAGGAGCCACAGGGGTCCCCATACTCACACAAAATACTTCATTTATATTTAAGGAGTTCTGCTCCATAATGCAAAACATTCTCCACTTGCAAGAATTCGCAAACCTACAATGCAGCTCACGCACATTACAGCATGTTGAGATGTCAAGAAAAAAAACAAGTGATGCAATATTTCAACAAACATTTTATAACTGTAGAGAAATACACACTGATTTTTAATGACAAACCAGGGAATAATGGGTGTAACACTGTAACCTAAACACAGAGGTAAATTAATAAGACAAAACCTAACTCACATAGGCCGGAATGCGTGTTTCCGATATCCTTTGGCAAAACTGCCTCCTGCCCTCATGTCTCACTTGTCAGGTCATGTTGTGGTATTTATAGGTTTGATTTCCCAGCTTTGTTCCTGCATCTTATCCTGTTTCAACCTCCAGTGCCTGTGTGTATGCTTGTGTGTGTGTGTGCATGCTTAATTAATGCATGAATGTGTCTCTGTGATTGCATTTGTTGTCATTGCTGAAATCACTGCATATTTATATCATTTTATATGCGTGGTGGATATGAATAACAATGAATAACTTTTTAAATAATGAAAAATAAAATTCTGATATTACTTACAATTGCCCCCATTTAGGGCCAATAAGTATCGTATCCTCCCAGGGGCATTTAAATGTACAATATATGCAATCTAATAACGCTGTTCTGATGTAACGTGCTTGCATTATTGACAGATGTGTCTAATATTCTGTCCCTGTCATCTATGTAAGCAGGGTTGAAAAGAAATTGGATAGCAGTAGATTTTAAAAGTGGATCTAACTTAGTGACCACTGAATGTAGGTCTCCTAGTTTTAAGCAGTAATTGTATTTTTTTTTAGTGTATTCAGTGTGATGTTGAATCAGTGTATTATTTACCTAAGAGTGATATATGTGAGGTATGTGAGGAACATGAGCAAATTGTGGTGGTGCCTCATGTCCCTTTGGATTAATCAGAGTCATTTTGAAAATGTGAAAATGCATCATTACCCAAATTTATGGCAAAATGCAACAACGAAGCTTCCATGAGACAATCAGTGTAATTTAAAAAGAAATATGAGTGAAACAAATGATGTCCTCAAAGTGATTTATGAAGCGTGAGAGGTTGTTTTTAACAATCAAGCACAAAGCCATGATGTAAATGATACTCAGGGTTTATCCAAAATCTAATCAGTGGCAGTCATTTAAATTGGGGATGGAATTAGGACAGAGTGAAGCCTGTTTCCCTGTTTTCATCATGGGGTTAAGTAGAAAGCACATGCTGGATGCCCCTGTCCCGCTACATGTGTGTGTGTGTGTGTGTGTGTGTGTGTGCACCCTGGAGAAACAGGCCAGTAAAAGTTTTAAATGAGTACTAGACAGGTGTCAGCAGTCTTTTAGGAAAGACAAATGTGTCCAGGGCATTCGATACTTTCCCTGCAAAGTACAGACGGAAACTGTCTGGGCGGACAGGGAGAAAGATAGAGATGGATGAACGGATGGAGAGAGAGAGGGAGGGACATCTTGAAGGGAAATGAATACCTACTGTATATATCTTCTCTTTTCCCTTCCTTCTCTTGCCTATTCTCTCTTAAGAAGTTTTCTTGTCTAGCTTATAGGGGCCTACAGGATCTACAATTGAGTAACAGTACATTTGGTGATTTAATGAATTTTACTTTACAGTTTTATGAATATTACTATCAAAGGAGTTGAGTTTTATGGATACAATCTGTTTGATTTAAAGCAACTTGGCAAAACAAACTTATGCACCACCTAGTATCCACCATAGTATCTAGACTATATAAATGTAAAGTACACTGAATGAATGACACAAAGGGTGGAAAGTCTGAAACTTTATGTCTTAAAGACACGCCCTTCTTTTCTCTTCATCCAGAGTTTCAAGACCCCTGCACAAGTTGAAGCCTGCTGCTGTCGGGTGCTCAGGCCCTGCGGAGTGAAAAGGGACGATAATTGAGCTAGAAGGAATGGAGGGAGGGAGTCAGGTTCCTGCACTGAGTCTAAAACCAAACTCCTGCTAATTCTCCTCCTTCTTCTGCCTCTGACATTTAGGGACTGAATCCAAGAGGTTTTGGGAGACCCTTGCCCAAATCCTAAGTATAGACAGTTTTACTAAAATGCACAGTAAATTTAAAAATGTAATCCGGCACTGGTGGTTTTTGTCCAGAAATGGACCACAGTCAGTATTCCAAAAATAAATGAAAAGCAGTTAGTCAAACAGCCATGTAGGGATTTGACTTTTCCAGCCAATTCTAGAAACAAGTGATTCAACTTGGCGAGGAGGGGTCAGATTGAATCTGTGACCTTCACTGGCCAAGGTGTGATGATCTCAGTGGAGATAGCCCTCCAGGCTGTGGTGGTGTTGGCTGATTGATGTAAGACTATCAAAGGTCTCGTGGCAGCTTCTTCTGCTCCCCGGCAGCTCTGATGGCTCAGCGGTTTCTCTCAACAGAAGGATCATTCAGTGGCAGCTGCCCCGTCCTGCAGGGTCACAACCTGCGCTGGACAGGAAACACCCTGCAGGCTCTCAGCCACTCAGTTGAAGACTGTCTGCATCTGATACAATGCTATCACTCTCTCTGCATCTCTTTCTCCACTTCCCGTTCATTTCTTTCATGTGGCCTTTAAATGGTGCCGTGTGTAAAGATGAAGCAGGCATGATTTTCAACATTTACTGCCTTTTTCTTCGTTACTGACATACTGTAATTCTACCCGGCATATCATCCAGCCATCAGTGCAGTAAGTCAGATAACATGGAATCATGCACATGGGGGTGCAAATGTTATTGTCATTATTTATTAATCTGCCAATAATTGACTGATTCATTGTTTTGGCATATAAAAGGCCAGATAATATTGAAAAATGGCCATTATAATTTTCCAGAGCACAAGATGATGTATTCAAAGTTAAATCCTACATTAGAAAGATATATGACAAAGATTAACGCAAGGAACCGATCCCGACATATGAGCAAATGTGAATGCATTTGTTAACATTTTTGATGCACTGGGGCTGATACATCTGGGTTTGAGTGATTTCACAAAGACCTAAATGTCCTTGGTCATTCTGGTCACAAAAATAACCACATTTACAGAAAGTACTAGAATGAAATTTTATCCATTTGGAAATATCAGGCTATGCTAGGCCAATTTTATTTGGCTGGATATCTCTGGGCTTGTGCAAAGAAAAGGTTAAGATCCACCAGAGTTTTGAGTGCAGACTGTGCAGCCCCCGATGAGCTGCTCATCAGAAGAAAAAAGAAAACAGACAAACCAAGAGGAAGAGCAAACCACAGGCGTCTCTGTAGAAAGCCTTAACCTGCCTCTGCCTTGATCCCCTCCTCAAAGGAGAGCTTTGAACGGCCGATGTGCTGGCTTGTAATGAATATCACCGACAATATCTTCACACCTCCTCCTACGCATCACTGAGAGGACACAATGAGTATGTCAACAGATGCTTTGCAGTATAAAGGCAATTCACAATGTTTTCCCTCATGTATACTCTACATGGTAGCATGCATGAGCTCTCCCGTAAATACACATACAGTACAAAAAAAGCATATTGTAAAAAATATTTAGGATTTTTACAGGCACTTTTCATTAGTCTCTGTGCTGCTCACCATTAGCATTGTAAAACAGTAGGTTTAATATACTTTGCCTGCCAATGTTGGATCAATTTCACCATTTTTTCTACTGTGATGAGAGTGCAATCATCCTCCCCACCCTCCTCCTCCTCTGCTCACATGAGGCTTCTTCATGGTTGTGGTTTTTTTACCCGCTCAGGATGGCAGGAGTGCTGTTACTCATTATCCCAAGCAGCTGTTACTGCAGGGATAACCTCTGATCTCTCTGAACTGTCAGAGAGGGCAGATTCTTAACTTGAGCTCTTCATTGACAATGAGCATGTGCAGTTAACAACCAGGTCACCTTCATTCACTGAAACGTGCTATGGCTCTTACCGGGCCTTCGCATGGCTCAAGTTTACTGCGAGTGACACTGTGGTGTCATTTATGTCGGCTGTGTTTTCTTCAGGGTTTTTCTTTGTTTTGTTTTTCTAGACAGCATCAAAAGCTTTCTACTTCCACAAAATATAGTAAAAAAATTTTTTTTAAAAAGCAATATTTGTAAAATTATCTTTGTTTGACTTGTTAAAAATGTAACACAGGAAGCACTCCGATACCTCCTGGTGGCTGAGATCGCTAAATGCATCAGTATGCTGCATGCAAAGTACTTGTCTGATTGTCAAACCACATTGAAAACCCTCTTCCCACACCTTTCCCATGTTTGAACTGCGAGGGCTGCATCCTATAAACTTTTGTAACTTTCCCAAACTGCTAATGCATCAAGCCTGCCCTCTTCACACAGCCAGGGGTGTGGAGGTAAGAGAGCATGTGCACATCACACAACTACTCTTCTGTCGCCTCTTGTGTATAAGTACAACACCATCAATGTGCACTGGCATCTGCATTTGTATGATTTATTCTTTACTGTGACACTAGGCTTCGAATGTAGCCATTTGTAACGGGGACAAAAACTTTTGCCTTCTGAAGTAGGCAGTGTACACGCAGTGTCCTACAAACTATTTATTTTCAAGCAAGCGCAGCCTTTTGGCTGTACAACATGTAATTGGATGGAATGCAAATCATTTAATCTTTCCTTGTCTCTTTGTTAAATGTCAGATAAAGCAAAAAATGTACAAAAAATAAAAATCCTCGAAATGCTACACAACCATAAATCTACTGTCTTTATTCCAGGTTGGCTCAGAAGAACCTTAGGCTATCACTTTTTTTTTTTTTTTAACAAAAGCATCTTGTTCCGTGAGAGGCACAATTAAAGAGTGCAAGGCAGGAAGATTACACACAGGCTTTATGGGCACCTCCAAATGACTCAAGAGCAGACTATTCACCAGCTGGTAAAATTATCCACCATTGTCACGAAACATTCGGAGTCAATCTCTCTCCTGCAACGCACCAACCTCTCCCTCTACCCTCTAGGCTGGGTTACCTCTGCGGGGGTTATATAAAGTCGAAGGGAGATAGAAAATAGTTCTGACATTGGTGTGAAGCAAAAAAAAAAGTGGTCAGTCTGGCTGCTGTCAGAATAGATAAAGCCACAACAGTCTTCAAAAGTCAGGAACATCAAGCACAGTAGATTAGTGTTAAAGAATTGGGTAATAACTTTAACACATGACATCTTACCACTTTCCATCACGTATGCAACTTCAAAGCGGGGAATATGGTATTTGTTGATGGGCCCATAATTCAGTTCTCCTCTAAAGCAGGTCAGATTTCATTGGACAGGGCAGAGAGAATAGAAACCAGATGATATGATGCCTGGGCCCCAACTCTGGCTGAGCTTTCACTTTAGGCCTGCAGGTTGCCAGGTAGAATCATAGATAGGGGAGAACCCCATCGTCCCTGGAATCATGAGGTAAAAAAAAAAAACAAACAAACCCCAACAGTGGTTCCCATACCCCCATATCCCACAGCAGAATATCCCTTCATTAACACCACCCAACATATTCCAAGTGGATTTCAAGTTATATGACATAACACAAGATTTTGTAACATACAACGTACAACTGTCACAACGTACATCTACATCCCTACTACCACTTGGAGTGACAGAGGCCGGATGCTTCAACCACTTCTTGCTTTAGTTAGTTTTTTAATTTATTAAGTTGTGACTTTTATCCAATTTGTATCAACTTTTAACCATTCATTTCATTAATTAAAATGTTCTATTACTTTTATACAGTTTCAGCTGTTCATATCCTCCAATATATTGTATTAAACTATTTAACTATTTTGACTTACTTGTTGGTTTGCTATTTATTTTTTGTGCACCTTCCATCACAAAACTGTTAACAAGTGGTAACTTTCCAATGACAATAATTTTTGGAATTTTACATATTTTCACAATGTGTATCTATATGGATGTTTATTTTTGTCCTAAACATAAATATGTGCCCCTTGGAGTACAAGTAGCCCATCTATGGTTGGGCATCACTTTTCTAGACAATGTTTATTACCATTAATCGCAGCTCTTTTAGACCAGAATCAAAGATATGATTTTCTCATCTCCATAGTGTAATTGTAATTGTGTGTAATATGTATTTTTGCTCTGCCATATGGTATTTTACTGAAAACACACAGCCCCAAACACATGACTGCAGAGAGCAGGGCAATCGGCTTGTGTGAGCCATCCGTCCCATCTCACTCTGCAAACGCCAAAGGGATTTCCACAAAGCAAACACTGGTTAGCCTCGCTATTTACTGTGGAGAGCCACCGCAGCCAACAAGTTCACTTCCAGAAAATAGTTCAGTCTGCCCCTGATCGGGCACCACTGAGTGACTGAAGTCTGTGTGTGTGTGTGTGTCTGTGTGTGTGTGTGTAATCTATATGATTCTGCACTGGCCCACATACCTTAAGTGATGAATAATTCACTGGCTCAAATCCAAACTGGATGTGGTATGACTCTTTGCTGTAGATTTTGTCCCAAAGGAGGGGATGGTGGTTTTACTATCAATTACAGTGGCTAGAGCCCTGCAATCTGAGATCCTCAGTGATTCATCCATGCTACGCCTGCATGCTTGACTGGTATTCATGTTCTCTTGCAATAATCACCATACAGATGGGGGGAAAAAACAGCCTTCACATGACTGTTGTTGCCGTCAGTTGTTCCATATTGTTGATAGCATCTGTAATCAGCTGTAAAATTTTGAGAATAGAAGATATCAGAAACAGAACATGGCCAGTTCCTTACATACTGTAAAGGTTACTTTTGCTCTGCAACTGTTTAAATACAGCTGTTTGTAATGTACTTTACTTTTTTCTGAGGACACTGGTGCACTTTTCCCATGGATAAGTTAAATGATGTGATGTCATGCAAACATATTTCCATTGCAGCTTGGATGGAGCTGCAGAGCATTTTTCCACAATCTAAAAACATCTGCATTAAGTGTCAGGTTTATCCTTCAGAATCAAGCAGTGGGGGTTTTCTTGTGTACATAGACTCACTCTTTTTGCAGTGACACTAAACAAACATACAGTGAGAAAATAACTGTTAAATAGAGAGGCCAGTTTTCCACCAGCATTAGCTCCAGCAAGCCAGGATGCAAGGCACCCAAAACACATGCTACAATTTGAGTGATGGACAGAGCCACAATCATAGTGAGGCCCCAGTGTTCATGAACCTAAACTAGTTGGATCTTTGCTATAGTTGAAAGAAATGAATCTGCCCACTCTACCACTTGGTGAAGAAGGTATAGAAAGCAAGAGCCCTGATATACCCCGAAGTGGATTCAGACAGCAGCAGGTCTGGTTCTATACTTACTGTAGTTAGGCATCGTTTCATGAGGACAAACTCAACATATACACACTAGGAATAAAACTGACAACACAGATGAACTCGGCGCACTTGTACGGTGTGCACACGTGTGCAGTCAGGTGCAGATGATCTGGGACGAAAGCACGAGCTTCTGAAATTTATATCACACAGACCCTTCCAGCCTCATGGAAAGAGTGTAAATTTGCCTTAATTCTGAGGAATGCAGGGAGTGACTGAATGACGCTAACAAAGCAAACTGAGAGGAAGTTGGATACTTCAAAAAGTATATTACAATGCTTTACCACTACAGGATCACAGAGCTGACATGCATCTAAACTCCCTAAATTGCAATGAAACGGAGCCTGTAAACAAACATGGCTAAAGCCTTTAATTTGAACAGTATTTCCTCTGGCTGCTGTATGACATCACCAAAAGGTAGACAGAAGGAGAGAAACAACATAAAACTACAAAAATCGCATCTAATTATAATTTTGATGTCCTTTTTTGTACTTTTTCAAATTGTAGGTGTTTTCCAAAATATTGTGATCACATGAAACCCTGCAGCCCTGTACCGGGATTTTTTTTTTTCCCTCTCTCAGCCTTTCGTTACAGAGCAAGGAGTGAGTAACCCCCAAAAGAAATGTCAGTAGCCGCTCTGTGAAACAGTCTTTCACAAGACTTTCTTTGATTGCTCATTGGACAAATTGATATACAGCGAATAAAAGAGGGCCCTAACACACACACATTAACACAGAGCTTCCCGTTAGTATACGGGCCTCTCATTGTGCAGCTCAGCCATCTGTCTCTCAGCAGTAGGTCCTTGTTACCTGTTGTACTCTTTCTTACCCTTCTCATTCACCAATACAGTCTCAGTGCCAGCAGCTTCTTTTACCATCCCGTTCAGTGAAGAGCCCTCAACAAAAAATTCCCCACAGTAAGTGGGATCCACAGAAAGAGTGTCTCAAACTCAAAAACTAGAAGAGGAGCCTCTCTGTGCTGCTTGTTTGAACTCCTAAGCATCGGTTATTAAAACTTCAGACCTTTCTGATTCTTTAGGATGATTTGATTTGCACTAACTTAAATAAATGGAGAGACTTAAACCATCTAAGATTTCAAATGTAAGCCACGTAACTACGAGAGCCTTTGGCAATGGGTGAGGTGGATATCGAGAGCGACGGGGGGACAGATGCTTCTCCTTAGAGCGTGGGGAGGGGGTGTTCGCCCATGGCCCCTGCTTAGAGGAGATGCTAAGTTTACATTGCACCAGTCTGCAACAGTCTTAGAAGTCAGTTGGATGTCCAGACCCGTACCATATGGAGTTAGTTAGGAGCGGAGCTGCGAGCCTCGGGCCCTTTCTGTCTCTGTGCAGGACCAGCGCTGAGCAGTCGCCTCAGTGAGACATTTTCCAATCACTGCGGGCAGCATAAAGCTTCAAAAGATTACAGTCAAAGTTTATGTTTTTTGGACGTGAGAACAAAAAGCTGGCATCTCATAAGGATGAAAGGATTCCTGAGAGGGCGCTTTACCTACAAAAGCATTGCAGCGTGATGAAACTTGGATGGTGGTTGATATTCAGGTTTTATTTGGTGGTTGTTTGCAATTTATAAGCATGGCATTTATTATCACACCCTATATTTTAGGTGGCTACGTCCAAAAAATTTTTTAGTCAACAAATCATCATGAACCGCATTGGCTTTTGACATGCAAATTCCCATGGAGATTTAGCTAAACTGGTTCAAAAGAACATTTTCTTTACTTGGAGCTGTTTCCATTTCAGTAAATTCAAATAAACATTTTTCTAAAAAGAAAAATAAGAGCAGCTGTTTTGTGTATGATGTTCTTTCTAATGACCCTTAGTTAACTTTGCACCTAATGTGGGCTTTATCATTGAATAACAGGAAGTTAATTTTCCTGTTCCTAAACTACCCAACCTTTTCTGACCAATGACCTCTCAGAATAAGGGGTCACGGCCAATTATAAGCAAGCTGCTAATAGTGCTTTAGTGAGTCCAGATGTTGTGGCCACCATTAGTTAAAGTCAGAGTAAATGACCACAACAGGCTGGATCAGAGTCCAACACAACCTGGAAACAAAGAAAAACATTGGCAGGCTCCAAAATTTAAACATGTTTCATGTACTGCTTTTAAATAAGTTTACTTCAATACTTCAGCTGAAGCTAATATAAGGCTTCAGCATCTGTGTCATTCATGTCTTTTAGTGCAAAATCTTGTGGATTTTGTGCATTTAGTGAAAACTTTTCATTTCCCCAACAAGGATTTTCCTTGCTGAGCTGCGGTGGAGTTCCTGGTGGTTGCAGGTATTTTTGTGGCCTGGGCAAAACCTGAGCAATAAACCTACGCACAAACACCACTAAAATAAAAGACCCATTTGATTAGCTCAAACTGTGCTGAAGCCTCATATTAGCATTGGCCTACTTAAGAATGCATCTTTCCACTAAATGTCGAATATGGTGAATAGTGTAATATTTTGTCAAATTTTAGCTCTGTTTTTCCTCTTCACCAACACCTGAGTGAAATATTTGGATGCTGAGCTACTAAATGCTTTGTTACTTTCACCAGCTAATCGCTACATTTTTCTGCATACAAAGTTTGGCGCACCTAAAATGTTTTGACCAAAACAACACCATGAAAAAGTCCAAAATGCTCTTGTCGGGCTGAGGACAACCCACATACATTTGCCGTGTGAGTCCTGTGATAACACAGCTACGCTCTTCCACACACGAGCTGATTTTACTGTCTAACTTTGGAGCTGAGCACCGTCCTCAGCAAGTTCTGAAGAGGACCTGACATGTCTTTATTTCAACACTTTATGTGGGGTATTTTTTTTCCTTGTCCAGAGTGGCTAATTGTTGTGCTGGTGTTGGAAAGAAGTTGGTGGGAGTGTGCTTCACTCTCAGTGTGAAAACCTTGCCTCCTTCCAACCTAACGGGAGGAGAAATGAGCAGCTGAATGCTTTTCAGTGAGCAGTTTGTCACGCTCCCCTCGAAACAAATATCACATTTCTGAGTTTGTATATTTTAACATTAAAAAAGGGTAGCATGGCTGCAACACATTTATTCTAAGGCTGTACAGTTGACATTTCAGTCATCATGTGGCGTAGCGCGCATAGAGGGACATTTCACACCAAGTTGTGTAATGACAGGGAGTCTGGATATAGTCACGGCACAAGCGAGACATGTACTCAGAGTTATGTATCATTTGTCTGAGTTGTGTTTCACGACCTTAAAGCTCTTATAACATCTCACAGTTACAGTTAAAGCTGCACATTGTACAACAAGCAGAGTTTATAAATGCTCTCATTGCATAAGCTGCAAATCTGCAGCGGTTTCATAAAAAAAAGATTAAAAACTAAAACCAGCCACTGAATGCTTGTCATGCAAGAGACTTGTTTCTTGCTACGGAGCTGCTCCGAGGGCTCGGGTTTTTAGAGGGTAGTCCATGAACAATTTATGTGCTTTTTTGTTTGTTTACTGTGGTTTGCTGGTCATAAAAATAAAGTCAGCTGAAGGAATCTCTCTTGCTCGTGTTCCCTCTCGCTCTCTTTCTCTGTTTCTTTCTCTCTCTCTCTCTCTCTCTCTCACACACACACAGGCAAACACACACTCTCTCTCTCTCTCTCTCTTGGCTGGCTTTCAAACTCTCCAAGCCATTTGGACTGTCACACCCACCCTTGGCCAGAGCTGAAATTAATTGCTGACTTTAAAAAAAGCGCCTAGCAACTCCCTCACTGTGCAGCAAAAACACATCAACAGGTTGTCACTTGTGATATCAGGCGGGTTACCTCCTCTGAATTATAAGAGCTGACTGGTAATTGATACCCCGCCAGAGGAATTTACATGACATCACTGGGTATACAGCATAAAGTACAATGGCTCTTATATGCGTCTTTAGAGAATGGAAAAGTTGTCTCAAGCTGCAGAGCAGAGGTGCAGCGTCCACAACTGTAAGAAGAAGAAATAGTATATCTGCAATAATATTCTACAAATATGTGATACTGGACCACAGCAATGATCCACACGATTATAATTCCCTTTTTACAAACAATCATTTTCAAATTAGTTAACCCAAGTCCACTATTACTACTCCACATAACATTTTGAAATCCTGCATGAACAACTCTGTACTTCATACAGTCTTAGCACAATGACAGTAAGGATCTGGATGTGTGCACTAACTAACTACACCAACATAACCACTGTGAGGTAGTTGCTAGTGCTGAATGAATTATCTGGTTATTCTTTCTTGCAATTCAAATTTTCATGATTTCTTTATATTTAAAAAAGATCCATAGAACTTTATTTCAAGACTTACAAAGCATGAACAGTACTGACATCCTCGTCAACATGCCATGTCCCCTGCAGTCTGCTGAGTGCACAGGAATGTTCTCAGTAGGAAATTGAAAACTGACTCATACAAGTCAGGGCAGTGGAACGTAAAATAATGAAGTCAAGCATTTGGAGGCCCAGATTCAAAACCTGAAGGGGTGTTTGGTCAGAGACTTTTTTTTTTTTTATTAACCTGTGTCTTTTGGTCAGAGGAGCGCTTATGAAGTGCAGCTGGCAAACAGCCCCCGAGGCAAAACATATTTGAAATGGAGCACGGCAACCCTTTCCATCTTAGTTACTGTTTTGTTTTTTGACCATATTCTGGTTTCTCAACGTGCTTTATTTTCATTATGTCATCGTGTAGGTGGCAGATAGTTCTGCTTAAATGCTGGTTTTGAAGGTTCTGGACAATGTGTACCACATTTCTAGATGTATTAAAAAAACTGTCACCTTCTTTGATTCAAACTCCACAGGAGAGCTCAGTCTTTGTTCGGAACTTAGCTCCACAAATGCACAAATTCCTCCAGGGATTTTGTGCCTCTAATTTTCACTCGAAAGACAACATGCATGTCATGACAGTCTTTCCTTATCTTTCCATCTCTTGCCGGTGCTATCTTCCCCTTCTGGCAAAGAATGTCTGCTGCTGCTGTGTCAGGGTGCACAAGACAAGGCTGCATGAGTGAGCAAACAAGCAAAAAATGAGCTGACAGAGCAGGGATGACTTCTACCTGCCCAGGGTCTTACTGTTCATGGGCTCACAACTGAAAAGTCGACTAATTTCAGATGAAATGTCTAGACTATTATCAAATATACAGAAGGTCCCCAGTGGGGATCAAAATAAAGAATAAACGTACTGCAAATGTTCGCAGGTGGTCTAGATCTAATGTCTTCATTCAGTTAACTGCAGAATATGATGTATAGATGATATATAATGTTTTTGTTTGTTTGTTGTTTTGCCATTTCACAGCTGTTTGACATCTTTTTTTATTTCCTGGCTCATAGGTCTCTCTGAATTCCTTCCATCCCATATTTTTAGCATTCTTCTTGTGAAAAATGTATGAGCGGATCTGTGACTGAGATGTCAGAGTTCGGGGAGATGTCCAAGCCGGATGGCGATGTGTGACATACAGAGTCAGTTCTAATGTAACACCAGGATCTTAGACTGTTCACCAGTTGTGAAATTACTTGACTGACTCACACTCCTTACTGTTTCTCCCTGGCTGTTATGTATTCAGACATTATTCGCCGGACAGTCTGCAAAGATTGAATTGATGTCAAATTTCTAAACAAGTGCATGTCTTACATGGATGGCATCTGGACCCTTAGGCCTCAGTTGACCTGGGGCTTCTCTAATTGTGTATTCATTAAGATAGTTTGGTAGCTGGAAGGCCTGAATGTAGCTCTGATAGTTCAGTGTAGCACCCAGAGAGGAGGACTATGCTCTAGGGTATCATGGGGGAAGATTTTATCTATAGCTCCATTCATGGGGAAATATTTCAGTCCATTTGGTGGAGGACTGCTCTCTCAGTGGGCTGAGCTGCAAGATAAGAGAGATGACTAAAGGCAGGAGACAAGCTAATGGGAGGGAGATTTCCCATGGCTGGCCAAACCACTAGCAGCTGGCCATCTGCAAAAACACTACAAAGCACGAAAACATGATATTCCCAACAAGCTCACGGGCCATCATGAGGACCCGATTCACAATTTTAACCTTTTTCGACGTTTTGAAATTACCCCTCTGGGCTGCACAGAGCAGCAAGTCGCATTATTTTGTCACACAATTTCTGCTGTGGTTTGACTCAAAATTACAGGTTTAACCAAGACACAACCCTCTCTTGTCTTTATTTGGAAAAAATTGAGTCAAATTATTTCCTTCCAGATGACGACCTCACTGCTCATAGTTTGTTTGTTTTTTTTCAAAAGTCACATATTTTAAGAGAAGCTGGTCAGTATAAATTGTCTTTTTTAGCCCCTATGCATCCAAATAAGCTGCCAATTTAGGGCCAAATTACCTCTAAAATAAACACAACTTTGAAATTTGATTCCTCCCAACTTTCCACATGCATTCAATATAAACACACTTAAAGAAGCAAAATAAGTAAAGCTCTAAATTCATTTTTTTAGATTGTTAATAATGAGCTCCTCGTACTATCCAGGTCAAAACACAGGGCAAAGGAACAATATGGTGCACAATTTTCCTATGTAAAACACTGTATGGTGCAAAGCTTCGTTTTTTGAGCCTTGATCATAATCAGTGCAACTAACAGTGGGAGTAATGTGACGTACAGTGAAAGAAATACGAGTTTATTTGATTTAAGTACCATGTGATGTGACTGCAGGTGACTTTCTAGCCCATGAAAGAGCACCACAAGAAAAGATCGGCCCTGATTACTCGCTAATCGTAAATTTGTAATTAGCCTGCTCTCCCAAAGCGTGCTACAGTTAAACATCAAAGCTCTCCAAAAAAATCTAAACATGCAATTAGAATTAAAATACTGATTAGAGTGAGATTTAGAGTGGAAAAAAGTCATAGACACACACACACACACTCAAGGACCCATTCAAAGCCACTGCCGGAAAGTCTGTGGTCTGCAAGAGAAAAAATGTCCATAAACACAAGTGTGGGTTTGCCTTGGCTAGAACATGTTACCGTCTCTCTCTTCAGTGGGTGTGTAAATCTTTTCTGCCTGGCGTGCTGTGAATCTGTGTATAGCCTTCAGCAGTGCTGTATGCCAGCATGTTTTGTTTTTTTTTTTAACAACCCCCCTCATGACTGCGGTGCATCATTTCGATGCTCCCCATATATGGCAGTGTCGAGGCCTTGTGGCCAACACAAAGATGGAATATAGAGTCATACGCCAGCCGGTTTAACGGCCCTGGCTATTTCCTGTGGCGCAGCATCGCGCAATGGAATCGGTCATCGAGGGACTCTGCGTTATGAGAATGTCTCTGTGCTGCATCAGGCTTCGTATGAGCAGATTGGTGGAGACCTGTTCTCTGTTTTTACTTAAATCTGCTGTTTCCTCTGCTGTTTCACATCCAACTTCTCATCTCTCTCGCCGCCTGTCTGAGATGACGTGTATATTCCTGCTTCGAGACATGAATGCTAAGTGGATTTGAAGCTGCGGTTAATCAGAGGTTTATCACTTCCCTGACCAGTGTTAATTTTGTGGGAAAAATCGGACCGCAGTGAGGTCCATTTGTAAAAACAAATGTTAAGACAGGCAAGGTTCTGAGACTTTTTCAGCCAAAGAAACCAAAAGAGAAATTCAACCCAGGCTGGATGAAAACATATTTCTGCTCTGGTTATGTGGGGACACCAGCAGAAGAAAGCCTGTGACCCATCTGGTTTTCGGACCAGCATTAAAGGCACAAGCCGAGATCCAAAAAGTGTAGACCCAAAACCAAATACGTCTTCGAAGACTCTCATATGACACACTTTACTGAACACATTGTTCCACATGGCTGGATCCCTGTTTATACAAGGCTGCCGTTGCAACTTGTGGGTGTCACTGTTCGCTGACACTCAAATAGTTCCACACGTGCATACACATACACACACACACACACACACACACACACACACACATATACTGTACATGACATAAAGCTTCTTCTCTGTCTCTTTTGTCTTGTTTCCCCTGGTTGAGATTTTAAAAAATCTGTTTAAAATTCACCAACTGCAGATACGTTTGACCATTTGACAAGAATTTCTGCAGAAGCAGGCTGATGCCTTAAGGCTCATTTTTGTGATGTTTTTGCATCATCATATCTTTTACTGTAAAGATCATTGAACCAGTTTGTCAAAGAACTGGTAATTTGTTGTAGTAGTAGCAGAACAATAAATGTGATTAGAGAAACATTACTTGGACTAATTTACATTCATTTCAAATAATGGTGAAACATTTTTATTATATTTCTTGACTATTTTGCCATGGAAACTTTTGCCATAATTTGCTCCTTCTTATTACCCAGGTACAACAACAGTGGATTTTGTCTGAGACAGAGAGAGTGCTCTCGCCCACAAACCCACAAAGAACAAAACGGGTTGGTGTTGAGGTGCTGCGCTGCCATAGAAAGTCAAATGCACCTGGTTAAAAATTGTCTGCAGCCTCTCTTGCATGAGCAGATCTCCGGGGTGACCTGCAGCGAAGCTTTTTCTCTCTTTATGAGCCAGCTTTTGCTAATTATATATCTTTTACAGTACAATTTCCATTTAAAAGTGCTACACAAACAAAGAGCTTTACGGGGATTGGGGGGGTTGCTACATCTCTTCAGTGCTACTCAACATTCAAGGTGCTTGAAGGGAGATCGTTTACTTTGGCTGGTGTTGAGCCTGAGCTAAGTCAAGCGGGGATTTGAGAGAAGATCAGAAGTTTCACATTGTGGTCACTTTGTTTGATTAGATTTAATTCCTCTACTGTTAGCACCACTAATACACCTTCCTTTTGTCAATTTACAGTCAGTGACAAAAAGCACACAAAAGCAGCTCATTAGATAATTGAGGCTGCTGAGTGAAGGTATTTACATGATTTTAACCCACATTATGCTGCATGTCCTGGCTCAGAAATGAGGCTTTACGAAAACACACTCCAAATCATCACCAGCTTCTGAACGGCTGCAAAACACACACTCAAAACAATTAGTGCTTGAATGAAAAGATAAATAAAGCAACAAAAGCTGTTATCACACAAGGGGCTAAGATTATTCAAAGGGTTAGAAAGTTAAATGTGGCTCTGTGCCCTTTGCTCTTCTCCTTGAGCTTTTGTTTGTTTAACAAGCGACAGATCCTGGAAACTCTTAGAGGTGCTGGGGGGGTTCAACCTGGTCGTCAGGAGGATGTTCCACTTCCTAAAAGCAAATGGTAAGCATGTGCTGTGTTTTGGTCTCTAACACAAAGATGAGGTAGACATGAAGTTTCATAAGCTTAAGTCATTGATCAAGTAAAAATATGTGTGAGGATTTGCTGCTTTTCTTCAGCATTATATGGAATATGTAAATGGAATATCTTTGCTTTTTGGACCATTGGTTGGACAAATCAATCAGTTTGAAGACACTGCGTTGGGCATTTTTTCACTATTTCTGGCATAAATTAAGCAACTAATTGAACAAAAAGTAATAAATGAAGAGAAGACTTGTCAGAAGATTTGTCAGTGATTAAAAATCATTGTTGCAGCCCCAGCTTCATTGATCCACAAAACCAGTATGTAGCAGTTTTCAAAAGTTATTGCAATTCATCATTACGGGGACATGACTGTTTGTGGTAATTTATTAAACAGCTGCTGAGAAATAGACCAACACTGTCATCCCTGGCACCATCCTATGAGAAAGGCTAAACATGTGGTGCATCAATTTTGCAGTTAAGATCTAGATTTACAGTGTATTATGGTGGAAACGTATCATTATGTTCATTATCAATTAATGTGCTCTTTATTTTCCCCAGTTGATTAATAGTTGCCTAATCTGACATCACCAAATGTCAGCAAGCGGTCCAAAAACAGGAACAATGAGTAATATATTAAATGAATCCTGATCAAAATAGCTATTGATTAAACATAATTGATTAAATGACTCACTGTTGTAGCTTGACAATGTTTAAAACATTCATTTTTGACTAAAACACAAGTGCACGCACAGGGAATGTAGAATGCATGTTTAGAATATTACAATAGTGTTAGCATTGTAAATTCAGCACACGGTCAAGACTCCCAGAACATTTTTCAAAATGCCCATTTTACCATCACACAAATGTCTTTATGCAGAGATTGTGCTTGAAGTGGTTTGAGGGAAACCGTGATGACAACATGACAAACTCTGCAAATGATCTTGCTAATTTGGCTTTAAGTAAACACTGAGGTTTAGACAAAAGTGGTGGTAAGGGAAAAAAAGGAAGGGGGGTGGTTAAAAAAGAATGAGGTCTGCAGTGACAAACTCTGTTCTTCTTCACCTCACAATACAAACCGAGCCCTGACAGACATGCAAAGATCAACACTGAGGAGAGTTTTTCTGCAGCCAAATGGTGGCTGCACACCTCATCTCTCAGCAAACGCAGCATGTCTCCACCTTATGACGACCAGCAGAGAGAGAAACCGAGCAGAGCAGCTGAGAGCGGCCAGCTGGCCCGTTCACACACAAACAGAGCGAGTGAGAATTTAAAAATGCCCTTCTAGGAATGTCTCAGATCTATTAAAATGAAGACACGCTAGATTAGAGAGAAATATTGCCCTCGTTAGCTCAGGTTTGCCATCATCTGGTGCTAAATAGACTGGATCCAGTCACTGTGGGGGTTTCCAAGATCTATGAGACACCTTCTGCACTTTATTCCTGGATAAGCAGCAGGGACCTGAAGCAATCAAACACACAATAATTAGAGTTGCATTTAAAAATTAATTCCATTATCATTACCTTCCCGTTTTTGCTCTGTTCCCATTTTCTCTTTTAACTGATAATTTGCTGGGTCTAAAAATGGTCAAATTTCCCCAGATCCCAAGGTAACATCCTCAAGCCAAAAGATATTATATTCACCACCACTCAAGATCACAAAGCAAGCCAGAGAGCATTTGGCATCATTGCTTGAAAAATGAGCTCAAGCCTTAACCAGTCATCAAAAGAGTTGCAGATTCACTTTCTGTTAAGCAACTAATCAATTAACTGACAAATTGTTTTAACGCTAATGCGCTTTTTTTTGTCATAGACAGAAAACCCACAAAAATAGCAAAGAAAACTAGAACAGCAGAGATGGAGATGGAAATTCAATTTACTAAGGTTTTATGAGGCAAGAAATATGGCCAATTCAACTTGAAAATCGTTTTACAAAAGTACATATGGTATCAATGAATATGGGCTTTAATTCAGGAAAATTGCCACTTATATTTTTAAGATGGAATTTTCTGCAAACATTATCAAACGCAGCAATAAGTGTATTTTTACAGCGCTGTTAAGTTATTTTTTGTTCCTCAGGCTGAACAAATGTTTTGGCTGAGCCCGACCGATGACTGTGCACAGGTATCTCATTAAGCTCTTTTCTTTTGGCTGGTTAACCACCACCAAACATACACAGCTTGGCTCTGCGCCTGCTAAAGAAGTACTAATGTCAAGATTAAACATTGTGGTTTCCCCCCTAAAATGAGGCCAAAGCACGTACACACACACAAACATCAAACTGCTCAGCTGCTGAACCCGCACTATAATGCTCTGCAATTAGTTTGTGTTTTGTTTGATGATGATCTCCTTTGCCTGGAGGCTCTTTCAGCTACATGATGAATTTGTCCCACTAACCTCATCATACAACTCTGTCCTCAGCTTTATACCACAGTGTCAGATTAAGTGGTGCAGCAAAAAATAAATAAAAAAACCCAAATTGTTATTCTATCACTTAAATCCATTGTACTACAGGTTAAGAGTTCAACAAAACCATCCTCTGATAGCAAAACCACAAACAACTTCCACGTTAAGTAACTATTGTCTTCAATTACAATTGATGAATGATATTTGGAGTTGGATATTTTATCTGTAAACTGCTGGGGGTTTTTGTCTGAAGGATTGTTATGATTTATGGAGATAAAAAGAAATGACGGCTGGAGGGTGCCGGCTTGCCTCTGTGGCTTGGGTGCAAGACATAAGAGAAAACAAAAGATTGCAGAGAGGTGTTAAAACCAAACACAAGGCAAAGCTCAAGTCGAGACCAAAATTACAGAGTGCACGGTGCCAAACTTGTAGACAAATCTTTTATTTCTCTCATAAATATGCTCAACTGTGTTTTATAGAACCAGACCAGAACAGACAAACCTGCCACAATACTCTTGGACGAGTCGACCAAAAAACAAGAAGACACAAAGACTGTCACAGAAATAAGTTTTTTTTCAGGGCCTGAAAACTTTTAACAATGGGGTCCTACTTAAACACACATTTTTCTGCTAGAGATGGGTTTTTAAAATGAGATATTTCTGTGTTTTTGTTTCTGCCTGGGTTATTCTCAGTGGTCTTAAGCAGCCAGGGTTCAGTGAGAAATATGATTTTTGTAGCTTCTGTTTACTGAGAAACACTGAAGATCTGAAGCACACCACAGTCCTGTATATTAGAGCCGCACGCTCCGCAGAGGCAGAGCCACCTGTCTGAGAGGCCCACGGTGAGGCTGAAGGCCAAATCTCCAGCAACATGTCAGATTCTTTGATTAACATTCCTGCCCAGGACTCATTTTAGCAGCTCTGTCAACAGGTGGACGCGGGGAGACAGGCGGCTCGCAGACAGAATAATTGGAGGGAATTCTGACTGTGTCCTTCATCACTGCTAATAATGAGACAGGTGAAAGAAGGAGCTGAACCTGTGAGTTTCTCTCCATTTTCTCCACCACCGCTGGACAAAGAGTAGAAAATACTGTGTGTGTGTGTTTGTGTGTGTGAGGTAGAGCAATAAAGAGAAAGAAAATGTGCAGAAACAGAGGGAAAGGTGTTAATTTGGAGCTTTTTTCCTTGGAATGGAGACGTTCACTTTTTTGTTTTATAGGGGAAAAAGGGAGATTTTCTTTATTTTCCAAAGACCCTGGGTTAGAAAATAAATCCTGTGAAAGCAACAGCTGTTGTTTCCTTCTCTTCAAACAAAGGCCAAGGACCCACTGGAAGCTGATACGGCATTCAGGGGCGGTGGTAAAGTGAAATGGGTGCGGAGCAATGACTCAGTCCTTCTCCAAGTCATGACAATTTTTCGCTGCAGGCAAAGACAGCCCAACTAGAAAAGAATATCCAAAGGCACCCTTTTCAAAGTTTCAACCAAAAAGTAGGGGGAAAAAAACTTAAGAGGCGTGTGTGTAATCAGACATGGGGTGATTAATGTATTCAGCTGAGCAGCCAGCGGGGAGGTGCTGAACAAATGAGTGAAGGAAAGTGAGATGCAGAAACAAAAAGACTTTCTCATTTTTTGTTTGAGCTTTACGGCTAATAGTTTGAAGGGAGGAGGGTCATATATCTCCAGACCAGACGGTGCCACTTTCATTCTGCAAATAAACAAATATTATTTTCAGTGTTTGGTTTTGCAAATCTGGAACTGATTGCCCGGGTTATAAATCCCACTGTTGCCCATTGTCATAAAACATTTTGAGTACTGAGCAAGTGAAATGTGGTACTACATGTACCACAACACTGTCTTGACTTTAAACCACTTGTTCAGTACAAATATAGTGAAAAAAGTAGCTTTGCAGCATGAATGATGTTATTCCTTTGGCTGCTGTCTGAGGTGCAGCCGTAGGTCAGATGCTGATCTAAATATTTACGTCAGTCTCTCTACAAATCCAGTTTTGGCGTTTTATGTTTGACTGTCTCTGTAAATAATCACATGGCTCACGGTCAGACAGAAGTTATAATTCTCTGCTGTGTTGCCATCTCGGACCACGCCAGCTAAATTAATTTCTGGAGCCAACCGCAAACTCCGCGCGACTGTTGCAACAGTGGTGTTTGATGGAGATGACCGCAGGCTCGTCAGGAGACAACGCACAACTGCAGGACGTAGCCGAGTTGAGTTTGCACTCTGCAAGCGAATAACAGACATGCCATCTATTTCTTCTAAACATGAGAGGGAAAAAAAGAAATGTTTATGTTTTTCTGTAGCGCTTCAGGAACATCTTATCATCTCATCTAAAACAATCAGCGGCAGACTAGCTTGGCAGCGAGCTTGGCAGAGTGCATGGCAGGACAGCTGCAGACTTGATCCATATGTGACACAATTAATTAATCAGATAATGCTGATCACCTGATTCACTAAAAGATGTTTATGTCTCTATAGTTGTGAACATTTGCTTTCCTATATTTTTGCAGACATTTAAAGAGTTAAGTCCACATCTAGGAAAGTACATTTATTGACTTTCTTGCAGTGAGGTGCTGGTAGACAGAATTTTTTTACCTTCGGACAGAGCCAGACAAGCTTTTCCCCTGTGTTTACAGTCTTTGTGCTAAGTTAACCTTCTTTAAGCTGTAGCTCCATTTCTCATCTAACCCAAATAAGCATATTTCCCAAACTGCAAATTATCCCTTTAATTGTCAGCAAAGATATAGGAAAGAATATTCACAACTACAGAAATGAAGTTCTTTGGTGTGTGTGTTGAAGTAAAAGCTTGGCGGGGGGATTCAGAGCTGAGTGGAAGCAGCTGGTTCCTGAGGGTTTACCTGTCTGACTGCGAGCCTTGAACTGTCTGCTGCTGTCTGACAGATCCACACCAGTGGCCTCAGTCCTGCAAAGACTCTGTGGACACTATATAATCCCATCTCGTCATAAAAAATGTTCTGTTTTTTGTTGTTTGTTGTTGTTGTTGTTTTAAATCCACACCACATCCATACAAATCCTTATTTATAAACATATTACCAGATGTTGAAAAAGAATTAATTATCACTGCATGATCAGCTACACATCTGATACACACATGTATCTGAACCTTGTACAATCCTCTCTGAAGACTCAGAGGAAAAGTTCAACATAGTGTGATATGGATTTATTCTCATACTTGCCGACAGATGAGAACATCGATACCTCTGTCATGTCTGCCCTTTAAATAGGAGGCTACACCCAGAAGACAATTATCTGACAATCTGCTAGCCTGGTTTTGCACAGCACACATTAGCAGCAGCTAACAGCTGAGCCAGTGTTAACCACATAGCCCCTTTACAGCTTGCTAATTTACACAGTAGAACTCATTTAGTGTAAAATCAATACATTGTGGTTTTAATGGTGAGTTATGTGCAGGATTCATCTAACTTTTGGGGCGATTAAAAAAAGCAAATGAGCACATTGGTCAATATGTTGAACTTTGTCTTTGAAATTTAATTTCTTAAACTTCCAGTGGTAACCAGTAAAGTAAATCCAAATAAATCACACAGTTTGCCTTAGATGTCATATGCTTTACTCTTGCAGTATAGTGCAACGCGTGTGAACAGCCATTTTACTTGGCTTCAGGCTCGGCATCTCTCCTCCTTCATTTCTGTCTCACTTTTGCTGACACAAACACTCCCACTTCCATGCCAGAAAAATTCAGCCTGATCACTTTCACTCTTGTTCTTGCTGCTCGTGCAGTACCCTCCCCCATAAACACACACACACACACACACACACACACACACAACTTGCTCCAGACATTACTAACTCCCTGCAGTATGCCCCGCCTTCCTCTGCTGTTCCTGCAGTGTCTTTAACATGACATATGAGCAGCTCAGGAAAAGACTCGCTCAGCTTTCCGTCTTTACAAGAGAGCTGCTAAGCTGGATTTCCATGTGATGAGGGGAAAAAAACGAGCCTAAATATCATCCAGGAAAACAGCGGTGGTGGGATAGTTTTGGATGTCTGCTGTATTACTTATGTCCACATAATCACTTTCTTCAGTTCATCATTTTCAGAATTTTCTTTCTTTTTTTGCAGAGTTTTGCAAAGTTTGGCATATGTGTTGACCTGCAGCACATCATCACATTTGCCTACAGGCAGTATTGAACTGATGGACATTGTGGGAATTGAGGGTGCACATTCAGGTTTATATTTTCCTCAGGTTTCAAGCTACCAAACCTTACTGCTACAATAAAGTACACTGCTCCAAACAAGGGCAGAGGAAGAGAAAGGCCAGAAAATCTCCCTGCTTCATTTTTCTTTTCAGTTTGTGGATTCAATCTGTCATCCTAAAACAATGAAGAGACATCTGAAAACCTTCCTGCTCCATCATGAACCCAAGCACAAAGAGGGCTTTATTAATGACCCTGAATCTCCAGCCATGCTCTCGACTGCTTTGGTAAACTGAGCCATTGTGTGCAGTGCCTTTGCAGCCAGAGCGGGATTATTCATTATGTGTTTAGCTCATGTCAGCCGAGTTTATTACAGATTCATCATGTTTTGTGCCTTTGTGCTTCGCAAATTGAGGACACGATTTGACTCAAAACGACTGAAATGTTTTGGGAACAGATTTCATTGTAGTGCATCACAAATATTACACTTACTTTTAAGAGGTTATTTCTTGTATATTGGGAAATACTTCAGATGGAGTGTGTTAAGTAATTGCAACAATACACACACGCTTGTTTATATATGTCCCTTTAAATTAAGTAATTGCTTCCTGTTTCAAGCTGAACTCTGCGTCTCTTTTACTGCCACTTGTTGGACTTCAAACAGAGTCGTCCTCTGCCTTGACCCTCTTTCAGCTGAGGGGTGACGTGCAGCTCACTGAAGGCTTTTGGATGTGTTTGCTCTTGGGATTTCACTTGAAGATGTTTACAAATGCCACCGCAGGGAGCACAATGTGAAGAATAGAGATCTGAGGCAGTGTTTTGAATGACACACTGTGCTTATATGGATCATTTACTTAATCTGCTGGATACATTAAGAGGAAATCTAAATAAAACTAATTAGGGAAAAATACATTCTTATAATACTGATATAACCTGATGAGGTGAACCTACATCAACATGTTTTTATTAAATGATCCAAATTAATATTATATCTATAAATACTGTATATCTTCAAGTGGTGGGATAATAGTGCAAACAACATATGGAAACATAACATGCACAAATATACTTCGATGTTCACTCAAATTATGTTGAGGGATTAAACTGGGTGCCAGTGTTGTGATCAGTACCTTCCACTGCTTCCTTGGTCCCACGCCTTCCTTTTCATTAATTACTTTGAAGCCCCCCCACCCCACCCCCGTTTGTGTTTAGGTTAACAAAGCCACATCAGCTCACACACCGGCCCAAACATATTTATGACCTACAGTCTGTACAGGGGCTGTTTCTGCATGAGCCCGCACTGCTGCCTGCCCTCCGCTGTGAAAAGAGAGGCGAGCATAAAAGAGGAAATGAATGTGTGAGGGATGAATACGTGGCCCTGGGGGTCAGCTTAATGGAGTGAGACCCCAGCCCCTATTGACTTCCACTGCCAAACTATTAACTCCTTGCAACTCCCAAGCTATAGCCTCATTATTCATTTCAGGGTGAAAGCGCATTTCCTGTTTATATACTTTGTCTTGTTTAGTTGACTTTTGTTGGGGAAATTACACTGACACTACAAAATGAGCAACGTTAATTTAACACAGAGACTGTAAAAATCTGTGTAAAAAGTCACTTTTAATTCCATGCCATGCCCATTTAAGTTAACGTGACACTTGTGGGCAGTTTTAAACAACTGCCTTCCAGCTGGATAAGATCTTCAAGCACACAAACTGTCTGTGTCAAATCAAAGATGGATTGTTTACATTGTTTCTCAGCAAAAAGCATTTTACCGAACAAATGTATTTATATACTCCGAAATGCCTCATAAAAACATTTACAGAATCTTTTTTAAATGTTCTGAAATCTTCATTCATTATTTATGTCATGTTATTGTCCTCTTCTCCCCCTTCAGCACATCATCCAACAAACTGATACAGTGTATACAGTATATACATCCTTTACATGATGGATTCATCTTTTGTTAATGTTACATATGTGGTAATATATGTTATAGAGCACAAAGATTTCCCAAAAACATTCAATTCTCTCACTTAAAAAGATGGAACCAGAGAATGTCTAGAACTTGAAAAATGACTATTATCAAAAAAGTTCTTAAATCAGCTCATCAACTGATCCTTGAAGTTGTTGTGTGCTGGTGTGTGAAACTGAAAATAGCTGTTTTTAAAAGACGCAAGATGTTTCATTGGTGACGACATGTCCAGGTACTGTTGGAACAACAAAATGTTTTGCAAGAAGTCGGATTTAAAACGGTCCCGTCCGAAGTTCGTGACCACTAGGGGCGCTACTGAGTGCTGTTTTTACAAGTGGGTCCCTGTTCACACACTTTCACTTATCGTTTGATGCTATTTGGCTGGTCGACATGGTGTAAGGAAATTACTAACAGACATGAAAGTAAAGATTGCAGAATTAAGAAATATTAAAGGAATAATTTTTTGTCGCAGTGCTACTTTCCGAACAGTGTAAACTGAGTCATCAAGCTAGCTTTTAGAATACTAAAAATATGATTAAGATATTTTTTCTGAATGCGCACGAAACTTGCAACTAATGTTACAAAGAAGGCTTCGGCAACATAGTTGGGCGATGACACAAGACAAAATATCTGGAATATAAATCCACTTTTACCACGAATGGTGATAATTGGGAGGCACCGCGTGAAGACGACTGCAATATGACCCTCCTAAAAATTCATGTGGCCTCCTGAGATGTTATGGCAGCTAAGAATCCCACATCCTTGAATGTGTGTGTGTGTGCGTGTGTGCGTCTGGGGGTGTTATCAATAACAAGAGAGGGGTATGTTTCTTTAAGACAAGCCCATAAATGGTGGCCTGGTCACCACCTCCTTCACTGAGAAGGGGCTGGCTGCAGTTCGAGTTTTCCTTGGCGGGTCAAGCCTGCCATTGAAGTCTGAATGGGCTGCCATGGCAGATTACACTGCACAGCTGTCCCTCCACCGTGGAAATTAAGTTATGCCCCGTGTCAGCAAGTTTTGTGTTTTCCTCTCTCTGTCTCTTTCTCTGTCTCTCATCCCTGCCCCTCCCCCCTTTCCGCTGCCCCTGTTCTCTTATTCCATGAATTGTAGAGGCCTCTCAAAAGTGCACATCTAGAGGAGGCTTTTAGAGGTAGAGGTGGGTTATGGGTAATCATGCTGGGAAAAAGAGATGAGTGGCAAAATACATTCAGTGCATCTGCAGTATCTCAAAGAAAAAGTCTCAACAGTCACAACAAATCAGATCGCTGTGAAAGTGCCTTGCATTCCTCCACAAGCTTCCTACCACATGAGGGCATTTGCATACACACCTACACACTTGTAAACACACACAAACCTCGGCGGCCCTGACTCGTTGTCTCAGTGCCTCTTGGACTGCGTCCTGCTGCACTCGTGGCCCCTGCCTCATGTTTTGTTTATTTGTGGGCGAAGTTGTTTGTGTTGTGGTCAAAGTGAAAAGCAAACACTCCAGCTCCTCCAGTAATGTGTGAACATGCTGGGAATGCCCCCCCCCCCCCAGGCCAGCAAAGCAAAGCAGCTGGACCCACTGGCTGTTACAAGCCGATGGAGGGTGAAGAGCCACTACAGCCGGGCAGACAGGACATTAGAAACTGCTCAACACCTCAATTAAAGGGCTTTAAAGTAGAATTTAATGCACAAAATTACCTCAGTATATCTGAGTTGAGAGGCCTGATCAATACGCAGTGCGCAGACTTTAACATTCACAGCTAATTTATGTATAACCAGTGTTAAATGGAAATACAGTACTTTTCTTGAGATTTCTTTTTCTGAGGTTTTTTCAAGGTTAAGAATAAAGCTAACACTTGCTGCTATTTTTCCACACCCTCGAGAACAACACACGCTATCTACAACTCACTGAAAGTAAATCAGATGATGTGACAACACTGTGGTTAACGTTTGGTCATGGTTTGGGTTAAGATATGCATTTAGTTAAGGACAGAGAAACGCCAGTGGCTGGGTTGAAACAAAGAGTCTTTTAAGGGCAGGGGAGCCTCATCATCATGGTAACACTAATAATCATATTGTTAAAGTTTGAGAACAGCAATAAACAAATGCTGTATGTCAGCAGGAAACAGTCTCCAGCATTAACATTACAGCGGTGATGAACCTGAAGAGGACTTTCACCTGAGTGAAAGCTCTGCTTGGCTTTATAAGCCTTCATCTTGAGTTCCAGCTCATTGCTCATCCCACTGAACACTACCCGCTCAGTACCAAATGTCAGACGGACACAATTAGCGACTGGCTGGTGAACAGAGCAAAGCATTTAGTTGCTAAAGAGCCAGATTTTCCCCCCCAGGAGATGGTGGAGGCCAAAAACAGAGCTTATAGAGAGTGAATATTGGACTTAGATTTGCCAGGTGGGCAGAAATATGACTTCATATGGACAATATTTTTACTTAGTACTGCTGGGTGTGTTAGCAGCTGTTGACTAACAAGGTTGCCATATCAACTAATGTTTCTCCTGAGACATGTGATGATCCCTCTAACATGCTGTTGACTGCTTACATGTTTTAGAACAGTTAACCGTCATTCGGGCTCCATGGCCACAGCTTTGGTACAGAACACTGTACACAAATACACAATATGCCATTTATGTCCACCTTGCTGGCCTATCCTTTGTTTCCTTCTGTAAAATCCATCCAGGCGAAGATCCTCCCTCTTTTTTTCCATTCACTACATGCTCAGTGATAAACAAGCAAATAAGGAGCTCTACATTATTCACGTTTGCTTTGTAAATCATGTTATTTTTAAATCCAGATTGACAACAAACACTTTTCATAGAGGGAAAAGCTTTTTTTTATCTTTAAAAACATACAAAAATACTAAAATAATAATATTTTATACCAATAGTATTTTATAAAAATAAAATACTATTGGTAAGTTTTTTTGTTGTGTTGTCTATTTGATTTTTCCAACACTACACCAGCTATATAAGCACTGTAACACAACTAACAAAACCAGTGTGCAGCACTTTGTGACCCCCTTTGTAAAATACTCAACAGCAACATTTTAAACAGGGAATATATCAAATGGCTGCCACAAACAGTCAGGTAGCAAAGCATTTTCTTGGTGACAGTGGGATTAGTGCTGCAGGTTTTTCTCTCAGGACCCAAGGAGTTGGGCTGCAGCTTGAGTAACTGGATTACAGGCCTTTTCTCATTTCAAAGGGGTTGTGAACTCAGCAGAGGTCTTGCATGATGAAATCAAAGTGGCAGCTGAAATAGACGGGAGAAAAACAACAAGAGTTTCTTGAAAGTCTCCTGGCATCGGCCGAGCAGCTAATGAGAGAGATGCAAAATCAATGATCTTTGCTTTGCCGTGTCACTGGCGTCTCCTCCGAATGGCATGAATTCAGAGAGCGATGCCCAAAGTAAGGCGACGAGTAGGAGGAGAGCATCATCTGGAGAACTGAAATAACTTACAACACCGAAACACATTCCAAGTGAGAATCACAAGGAAGCGGCTAACATTAACAACACTGCTTTTATAACCACCTTTTAACTACAAAATGTGTGCCTAAGCTATGGCAGGAACACAGAGGGGAGTCGAGGTGGAGCCCATTCCATCGAATACCCTGTGGTAACTTTAGGGGATTATTTCCAAATCCTTTCAAATGAACTTTCCATCTCAGTGCCTCCTCCTTCGTCTCAGCCATTCCAACTGTCCAACCGTTTCTACATCACTCTCTGCACAACCTTGCATGGAGCCAAGGCCAAAACAAATGCCTGTGAGAAATATGGTCAGTGCACATCAGGAGTAAGAGACTCCCATCAAGGCCTAAATATTAGGAATATAGTTTAGCTTTGCCAATGGGAAAAAGCCTGTTTGTGGAGCACATAATTTTAGAACTTCCATACCTTATTTACAAAGATTAAAATCACAACAACATATACTGTATGTTCAAACCTCAAGTCCTTAGAGAACAGACTTTTTGTTTTGATTGGGGATTTTTAAAAAAGTAAAACAAGTTCCAGCTGAACAGGTTCCATATAGGTTTTCCATGTACCTCTCCATGAAAAAACACCACCCCAACTTATGCCAGGACTTAAGTGAAAACACTGCAAGGCAAAGTAGGGCTAAGGTCAAATATTCCATGTTGTCAAATATCCCTAAGAGTCATAAAGAAGTCATGTAATTATATATGGAGGTGTAACTTACTGAACTTGCATATACTTACACTGTTGAATAAGTGTAGGGGAAGAATGGAAAAGACAGGAAACTAAGAGTTATTACAAAAACAATAAAAAGCACTGTAAGGATTATGAGACGCATTGAACCTCCAGCGTCAGTGGTTGAGAGAGCTGCACCTTTGTAAACACTGTGCTGTGATATGCATGGGGTGAAGGGGTGAAGGGGTGAGGGGATCTGCATGGGGTGAAGTGTGGGCCGTTTTGTTCAGGAGGCCAAAGAAACAGCTTTGGAAGTGAAGTGAACTCAGTGAAGCAGAGTCGATGGCAGAGATACCTTACACACGCTCAAAGAGCTGGAACACAAACAGCCACAGTTTGTAAATTAAACCCAGACTACCCCCCCCCCACACACACACACACACACCCTTCAATATATGTGGAGAAAAAGAGGTGGGCATTTTGACAGCAGCTTGTCCTCAAAATCAGCTGTGATAACTTTTTGCATTTCAGAGACACTTTTTTGTGGCTGCTGCCTTTATTAAATTGAACTGAAACAACACTTTGAACCCCCACCAAATACAAAAAAGGGCTCAAATTTGCCTTGCGAGCACAACACCATCAGTTGTATTCAAGCCCTCAGTGTGTGTACCACTTCCATTTTATGACAAGCGGGCCAGTTTTGTGAGATTTTTTTGCACCTCATTCATCCATTCACACACCATGCATTATAATAGCCTAATCACGGCATGCTGCGCTTTTTCTAAGTGCTGAAACTGCCTGAACAAATGCGAGAGGCAAAATAAAAAGACAAGGGGGAGGGGGGGCTGGAGAACTTTTCTCCTGCTGGAAAGCTTCATGCACGGAGAGACCGCATACCGACACTGAAAAAAAAACTGACAAGGTATTTTATTTAGGAGCCACGCTTGTAAAGAGGATCTGGGGATCTCTTTTTGCAGAAAGCATATATACAGTATAGCATAGTTTCAGATTATTGTACCTTACTTGCTGTCATGTTTAAGCTGTAAAAACAGCAATGTTTTGAAGTGACTTTTTGCAACTAGGTTGAATTCCTTTTTTGCAATTTCTTGAAGCTGAAGTTCTAAAATAAACAAATGCGAGTAGAAAAGATAGTCTAACAAAAACAGGGGATGTTAAGTGAGGATTCCAGATAAAACGTCCATCGTACAAACATGTAATTTGTTTCCTTCTTCTTCTTTTGCAGTGGAGGGCTGAGACCCAAGCGGCAGCAGATCGTTCCCACATGCTTCCCTGCAGCTTGGCTCTCCAGAGGTGTCAAGCCAGCCTGAAAGAATGAAGTGCCTCCCTATTGTGCTGCCCAACTATTATGTGCTTAACATTTCCATGACAAAGATGCCACTCGACTTCTCCTCCATCCATTAAGCTGGAGGGCCCTCGTCCCCCCCCCACCCAATAAAACATTTTGCAGCAAATCATTGATTTAAAGCCCCCGAAATTGAACCAGAGGGAGGTATGGCATGATCTGCAAGCCGTGTTGAATATAATACAAGTAATAATTCTACAAACACCAATGATGCACACATGCTTTCAGTAGAAGCCACATACATATTATATGTACATATGTACATATCATATTTAAATAAGACACTAAATATCTACATCTTGTACAACACTGCATATAATTGTATCCAATTAAAGGAAAAATCCTCTAATATGCTAAATTAAAAACAGCAGGATTTAAATAGGTCATTTCTTCGACAATTAGTGACAGGCCTGTAAGTAAATACAAGGATTTATAAACTATTTCTTGTATGTTTCTGATGATGTTTGATTACATTACTGTTTGTACACTGGACACTGAAAAAAGATACTACTATAAGTAGTATATTTTTTGGGGGGGGTATATGAAGATAAAATAAACCTTGAAAAAGTACAGATACAGCCAATGACTGTAAATTCTGATGTTTGATATATGCAGTCATGTTAGTAGTGTTTGTGTGTGTGTGTGTGTGTGTGGGGGGGGGGGGGTGACAGCTGCAGCCAGGTAAAGGAGGATAATGCAGGTCAGTTAACAGAGGAAGCTGGCCTTCTTTTTAAATGAGCTGGTATATACAGTATACTGTAGTTACAGAAACAGCGAGCAGAGGAATCACTTTATAGGAAAAACATTCTTTTAAAGACAGTAAATCAATGTTTTGATCATGTCGCATACTGTCCTACATTAAGATAATGTTCACTGAAATTTCTGATATTTCTATTTTTCAGGTTTATCATTGAGCAGCATACACTGTATGTTAACTGAGCTTTAAATCAGCACTGAAATACCAAACTAAGGATCATAGCTAACATACAGCACTTTAAATCACTATATTATGAAATTGAAAATAAGTTGCTTTTACACACTGACCTTACTAGTTATGCTAAGTTTAATGGGATGGTAAGAACTAAAAATAAGTGTGTGATATTAGGATTCTTGCACTTATTATATTTACATAATTTTTTATTATCTAACTAAATTTATTACAAACTTCAAGGCGCTTAAGGGTCGTCTGAGAAAATCCAAAAAGACCATACACTGCTGCCTTTCTGACTAAGTAACTGATTTCTGCTAATACTGCCAGTGTCTTGGCTTGTAATGACCAACACATACACTTATTATTGTTAAGGCACAAAAATCAACAAATAACTCACAGTCATGAGTGATATCTTCAAGTTTCCTTTATGCCTTCTATAAAAGTATATCAATGAGGCAATTATACAGTGGATTTAGACATTTCTTTCTCTAGGCTATACACAGTGAATAAATCATCTTGTAGCCTAAAACATAGAGGATTCTCTGAAAAAAATCTATATAGGCTATACACATATATACAATGTACATTATCTTTGAAGAGAATACAGTCAAAATAACTTCCCTTTAAAGCTGGAATTCTCAGTCTTTTATTCACACAATGGACATTTGGATGTAACTAGGTGGTATGCAATAAATTACTGTTTCACTTTAATTCCTAATCTATTTACAAGTTCATAGATTCCAGCATTAAATACTTGTTGTAAATCAGACAGCCTGGTGCCAAATGGCAACAGTCTATCATACAAAAATAGTTCATATCTTTAAAAAAAAAGATTGGCAGTGCACAGCATATACTGATTAAACGTTGCATTGTTACCAAAACAAACCAACTTTGTCCCTATTGCTGTACCATCAGTCTGTGACTGTGAGAAAGCAGACAATCCTATTTAGCTTATCACATAAGCAAAGCATCTGGAGAGCCGAGAAGTGGTGTGGTGTGATAAGAGAGCAGCCTGTAGCTCAGGCAGTTTCTAAAAAATATCTTTCTGGTTTTATTTGCATAGAAAATATCCTGATTTTAAATCCTTCAGCGTCTAAAACTCTTAATTCAAACGGGGCCTGCGCCCAAACGCCCCTTCCTTTACTCTTTTGAGGCTCTAACCCTTCACAATAGTAGCAGGTCAAAGAGTGACAAAAGTTTAGATTGCCTTTTATCCGGACAATAGTCGGCGCAGATTATGAACCTGGGGATTAAATGAGGGGCAATAGAGCCAAAATGGATGCCAGCAGGGTCAAAACACAGTGAGCCGCTGGAAGAGAGGCTCCGCTCTCCGGTTCCTCCACCGGATAGTCCAGATCCTGGTCTTCGCCGTTCTCTTGATCCACGATTTCGTCGCCGCTGCCGTAAACGTCGACGGAGTCGAAACATAGCGCCTTCATGCTGCTCTTGACAAACTCGCAGATGGCCCTCTCCGTCCCGTCACACATACAAGTGTCCAGCTGCTGGCCCTTGGGTATTTTACGCATGTTCGCGATCACATTCCGGCAGGCGTTCGTGCACACCGCCCCGCTGAAAAGTTTCCCGCAGTGGTTCAAATAGTCGTGCATCGCGGAGCTGCACTGCGGGTCCCTCTCGCACTGGTGCCGGGCTGCCGTGCAGCCGGTGCTGGTAGTCCTGGGCAAGCAGGGCTCGATGGCCCGCTTGGTGCTCGTGCACACCACGTCGTGGGCGCAGCTGCAGTCCTCCAGGGCCGGCCCGTTCTTGGTCAGGTTGAGCTGCACCAGCGAGGAGATGCAGTGGCTGGGACACTTCTTCCTCTCCCCGCTCAGCACGGGGCTGCACGCGCGCGTGTAGTGCTCGTACGCGTACTTGCACTCGGGTTCGGCTTGGCAGTTCATGATGGCTTGCCAGCATATCAGCCGCCGGCCGTGGGGCGGCGAGGCCACGGATAAGTAGCCGAAAAACAAAAGCACACAACTAAGAGTCGAAACGGATCTGAGGACGCTCCGTGCCAACGCGCCAGGGGCTGCCATTGTTCCGGCTGCAAAAGAGACGGCAAAACTCACAACAGAGTCATATGTAAAACTTCTACAGTACTTCCACGGGATAGTGTCTCCGCTGGACACTGTTATTTATTGCGAGGCAGATGGTGTGTGATAGGCCCGTGTGTGGGCGTTCAACAGGCTGGCAGTTGCACGGTGTAATCCCGGCTCCAGTCAGCGCTGATCCATTTGAGCCGGATTCTTGAGCGAGCCTTCCGTTATCCATACATGATTGGGGTGGAAACTAAAGTAGAAAGTCGAGTAGATTAAGAGCCGGAGTGTTCTCCATAAGTTGTGGCGAGTCTCTGGAGCGTCTTATTCCATCGCAGCGATTCTGAATTCACGCAACAAACTGCCTCCAGCTCAACGAGTCGCACGGCGGCGCGTACTCTCTCCTATAGCGGATTTCCAACCCACAAATAGCGAAGCCGGTCAAGTCCCGAGAAGCCTTCGGGGGACCGCTCTGGATCATTTAGCAGTCCTTGTGCGCACGGGAGTGCGAGCAAATAGCGCATGTGGGGAAAAACAACAACCCTTGCGGGTCGCAAAGTGGTCCTCTACTCTCTCCCCTTTGAGCATTTGTCTTTCTGTTCGTCAGCCCCCCTCTCCTCGCATCGGCGAGTTGCCTCTCATTGGTCGGGGCACTTGTTGTGGTTTTTACGTAGCGAGGGGCGGGAGTTTGGGGTGGGGGGTGGGGGGGGGGTTGTCTTGAGAAATACAAGGTGAGGAGGGATGAATGTGTTGGGGATAGTAAATCAGTGGAGACTGCAGTTGTCCTTGCTCGGTACGAGGGAAATTGGCCTGAAGCACGTTTTATGAACTTTAAAACAATAATGGTTCCTTAATGTACATCCCAAAAAGTTTCTGATAAGAGGGTTGTTAAGGTTGATGTAAGTATTTTTATTGTTATGATAACCAGCATTGCTAAAACAATGTCATGACTTCTTCAGCATTATTACATGACTACATTCAGATTACAATAAACGAAGAGGAAGATGTGATCACACAACTCTTTCACATCACGATATGATATCATATGATATAGAATTTGAAATCTGCAGCTGTACAATAATAAACTGACCACCCTAACGTTGTGCTAATCATCCTCACTGATGATTTAACCATCCACATCCTATTACCTCTTCCTCTCAGAGCAGTTGAGTACAAATTAAATGTGGTATAACAGGGAACTCAGTGAATATCTTTTAATAAATCTCTCATTAAGGCTTACTTCCCTCCGATCATTGCGCTTAATCTTAACCCTGTCAAATGTTAAAGCAGGTGAATCCCAGCTCCAGCACTTTAATGTGCAACGTCTTGCCTCATCATGTGATCTGACATTAATCCCACGCAGAGAAGTCACACTAATATCAGATCAGCCTGAGCGACTTGCCCTGTCTGTGTCAGTTAGTGAACTTTTTCATCTCCATTATTCTTGTCCGGTAGCATAGAACTGTGAAACAGGCATCAATATATTGCACAGGGCCACAGGTAATAAATGTGGTCAGGCAGAATGTGAAGCCACAGCTTCTCCTTGCATGTATCTCACGATATTTTAACACAGCCTCACAGTCTGGTCAGCTGTGGATATTTGTGGTAAAATTGGAAACCACTTCTTCTGCGATGGATTTCTCTCTGCAAAAGTGCTGCATAATTCTGCAAAAAAAGAGTAGACTCTGAGGGACAATGGTAAAAATCTAAAGTTTGCTGTTCTTTTGTAGAGACTTCAAATATTTCTATCAAACTCTACTGGATATAGCTGCTGATGTCATGCATGGGTATAATAAAATATGTCACTGAACAACAAAGATGGACCAGAAAAGCAATTTAACAATATTGAAATAGTTTTTATGTATATCATGAATAAACTATAATTAAAGTAAACACCTCCATGTGAACAGTTTGCATTCCCACGGTGAAATATTCTGACAATCGACCGGGGTTTAATCATTTACTGGTGCTGACTGGACTGGCCTTGACTACAGCAATGACATAAACAGCCTAAAATCCTAAACGTTTGGTCAATGAAATGTCAAAAGTTGTGAAAAGCGCCCATCATATTTTACTAACGACATGTTGGCATATTATGTTTTGTCTGATCATCTGCCCAAAACCTGAGGATATTTAAGAAAACCTGCAAATCTTCACATTTGAGCAGCTGAACATAGAAATATTATGGCTGATTAATCAGACCTGCCACCATTAATCTGTAGCCACAAAATCATACTTGATGTATAATAATTTGTCCAAAAAAACCAAACAAATTATGGACTCAGTGGCCGTAAGTCAAAATTTTAAGATCTGCAGCTCTTCCCTAAGCAGTCAACAATGTGTCTTTGTTATATTTTTGATACGCTTCCACTGGAAATGATCAATAAAAATGTAATTGCTTTGTTTGTTTTAGAAACAATTTTGACAATACAGCTTCCAAGAGCTTAGATAGTCAGCCTGAGATACCTGCCTGGACCTCATCATCAAAATGACACGTGTGTGTGTGTGTGTGTGTGTGGGTGTGAGTAAAATGATAGCCCACATGTTGACACATGAGCAGGAGGAGGCAGTTTAGTTCTTGAGGCTTGATGTGGATGAGGGAGTCAGGGAAAGAGAGCAGCGGGGGCACAAAGGCTGTTTGTGTTTTAAACAGCATTCTGATCTCAGGAATGTACCTTTAGGCCACAGCCGTGAGCTTCCAACGGCAAACAATGCACTCAATGTCAGTTACGGCTGGCTAGCACAGACACTGCTGGCGCTACTCCAAGGTCCCAACTCGTCGAAAATGATGGATACAGGGAACTCAATACCTCAGGAGTCCCTCTCCTTGCTCTTCCCGCCAGCTCAAAGAAAGGAAACACTGTGTGCTCTGACAAAAGATTTCCAAACACCAAAGTCATCATTGTTTCAAGTGCTTTTTGAACAACTGTAATATAAAACAGAGGCAACACCATGCAAGCGAAGCACTCGTTCATTCATCTTTTTACTGCCTCAGTGTAAATGAAGCGGGAATTTTGCCTTTCAGAGTCCATAATAATTTGCATATTTTGAAAATGGATTAAGTTAAGACTTCTAGAGAACAGGCCTCTTTAAAAACTCATCAACCACATAAAAAAACTTTCATCCTAAACGCTTGCAGAACAGAAGAGTTGGGAAAAAAGAGCGGATCAAATTATTGAATAATCCAACACTTTTGTCTTTGCCAACAGCTGTACGCTTAAACCAGATGTGCTGCACTGAGAGCTGAGCGTCGTTACTCTGAGGGCTCAATTAAATCTTAGTTCTTGCCACAACAGTCTAATTAAGGGACAAACGTAATGATATTAAAACCATCCCCTGCTGATGTTCAGAACACAGAGAGTGGGCGAACTTCAGTAATGTTTCCAGGCTATTAAATGATGTTGACTGAAATAAAAACATACTTCTGTTTTATACAGGACCAACAGGTAATATGCAAAATGTCATGTGTTTGTGTCTTTGGTTTATTTTTACATGTGTTTCATTAAGCATGAAACTCCTGTCAGCAAGCTTTAAAAAAATTAAAACTGATGTATTGCAAATCACTTGTACTCACTTTATTACCGACCAAATGTCACTGTTACTGAGGGAGCAGGGTCCCAGCAGAGCAGGTCAGAGGCAGTGGGCCTGCACCGTGCTGTCTGACGGAGGAAATATCAGAATACAGGAAATGAGCTGGCAGGAACTATCCATTCAAATTACTTCCTCTTTTAGATTTCAGAGAAGCGATAATGGCAAGTGATAAGTTATTTGGAATGAAACCAAACAAGATTAAGAATTCATTTCCTTCCTTATGTCTGCCTATTCATTTGCTTCTGTTTTGTCCCTCCTTTTCTGGGGATTTGTGTTGATTTGTTTCAGAGACGGCACAGTGACGCACAAGCGATTTCGACCATACAAGTTGGCAGAGAATGGCAGAGAGACACAAATAAACCACATATTTCTCACATTTCTGGAGCACTTTGGCTGCAAAAGTCATGAATCCCTGGAAATTGCTTTCCTGAAGGGTGATGAGAAAATCCCCTGCAGGATGAAACAACACATCAAGTTTGACAGGGTAGGAAATTCAAACTTCCTTTCTTATTGTGCTTAAAGAGTAACTATAAGGAGTAGGTGGACCCCTTCTTCAAAATCCTGCTAAATGGGCAAAATGTTAAATGAAGTGTTATGGGGAGTGGGGGGTTCCTTTAATCAGTAAGATTAAAGTCATCCATCATGTCAAATAGGCACCGATCTTCCTGACCTTTTTAACCCAATCCACTGCACTATAATTTCTCCAGGATTCTGCATCGTCTGATCCACACACGAAGACACAAACGCTCAAAAATAACTGCTACAAGTTTTAGCTATGTTAGTCGGGTCCGGCAGCAGCCATAAGTCAGTAATTTGTTCACAGGAGCAACACTAACATTTTTCAGTGTCCAATCCATAAAATCAGTCAATGAGTGAATAAATGGCAACGTAATAATTCAGTAATTGAAACTATACTCTTTAAAAAGGAAAGCGTCGAAGAACATGACAATTGTCAGTATCAAATAAACATTTAAATTTCTGTATAAAAAAGACAGTAATAGATTTGTTATTTCATACCCTTTGTTGTGACAATGTAGAAGTTAAAAAAACAGAGTGGAGTTTGAGTCAAAGTTCTGTTTTGTACCACAACAGACTCCAAATTCACCTCTAGGCCACTCTACAATGACAAACTTTGATTTTTTTTGTTTCCTGGATGACAACCTCTGTTATCTGTGCCGGGCGTCAGCAACAGAATGATGAGGGGTATTCTTCCCTTCCGGCATCAAAAACCCTTTTTGGACAGCGCTCATCTTGGCCCTCATCTCAACTACTACTAGAATAACAGTGAAGTCCATTAGGGATGGAGCATGTGCTTTTAAAAACTGTAATTACATCCAGGTAACTTCTACAGTGTTTACCCCGACAGACCTCTATGAATCTCTACATGGCCTCTGCACAACCACACACAAGCAGCTGTTGCAACATATGCTGCTCAGCCATCAGCCTATATGAGTGGCTGTTTATACAGCCTCGAAGGCCTTTCATATCTCTGCAGACAAACACCAGCACATATGGACCAACCAATAAAGACCTAACCCCCGACACAGACATATGACCTTAATCTCCCAAACATGCAGCGCATCAAGGAGGAATTTATCAATATAAAAACACAACAAAGCATACATGGGCATGATCAGTTTGACCACAAGTACTAAAAATTCCTGATCTGTTGTTGATGAAAGGCTCAGCTTTGTTATAAAGAACAATGACAGAGAGTTACAGTCCATGCTCCGCACCTGCAAAAACTACTGCAAACTATACAGAACCTAAAAATACACTTTATTATAAGTTCAACACTTTAGTTTAAGGGGTTCAAACATGCCATAAACATAAACTTACATCAGACTTACATCAGGAAAACAAAAAATTAAATAAGACTAAAAATCTGACCAACTGATATTAACTTGTAGTTATCAAACTGATACTATGGACACAGCTTGGTTGGTACTCAGGAAGTATTAGGGTCCATGAGAGGTCCTACTTGATGGTAAAACATTCCAGCATACTGTTATAATGTTATGTTAAGATATGTCTTTATGACAGCCCCAGTATCCCCTGAATTGTGTCCATAATAGAGGATTCTGCATGATTTATGTCCAGTGCCAAAGTTCAGTGCCCCCACCGGAAGTAATGGCTATATGTAGCAAGGCAGAAAGTAAGGGTGAGGAGGGTGGGCGTTTGGCACATCTGACTCTATGTAGTGTTTGCGTCCTGTTACAGACCCACAACTGATGTTAGCGCCACCATCTGGTCAATATTTCTATTTGTCTTATTCTTACAGTACCTACTTTCTTCTGGTTTATGATTAAATAAATTAATATAAACAAATCATGTAATTATGAAGGAATGTTATTCATTTGGAGTTGTGTTTGTGGCCATCTCGCAAATGTAAGTGAATCTCCAACTAACTAAACACTAGATTGGAAGATATGAAAAGAAATTCACCCCACTGAACATCACACTCTGTGCATCTGTAGCATTCATGCTACCCACAGCCTTTGAGCGCACAGTTGGTCGGATATGTAAACAGAATACACAGCAGACTACCATCTCGTCATGTTTCACACAGCTTTCAAACTTGTGTCCCACAACCCCCTGCAGTTTCTTTGGCAGTACTCCAAACCCTGAGAACCAATTTAAGAGATTAGACCCAGAAAAAGCACACAAGACCAAGACAAATGGCCTCCACCAGATCTCCCCCCGGCCAAACTCTGGCATCACAGTCTGCTATAGAGACGTCAAATAGTGCGAGAGGGAATGTGAAACCCTAGCATGTTCCCCCATTTGGCACGTTCCTGAGGCTCCGACGCAGTTATGAGGCCACTTCATAGGAGTGTAAACTGTGTATTTAAAAAGCCGTCATTGTGGGACTAACATTGGCCCTGGTGTAGGTTGTTAGAATAACTGAATGACACAATGGTTTCTTTTCTAAATAAACAGATGTGGGTAGGCTGTTAAAACCTTCATTTTTTTTCTCTTCCTCTTCATCTCCTCCTACCCCCTTCTCCTCCATCCCATCTGTAAGTGGCTTCACACACACACACACACACACACACACACACTCTCTCTCTCTCTCTCTCTTTCACTCTCATTGCTTCACTCTCCCACTCTTGCTCCCTCCATCCACATGTCTAAGAAAGGCAAGGGGCCAGTCTCCTGCAGCTGTTCAGTACAGACGGGCCTCTATTCCAGCCTCCACAGTGAAGCGATATCGACCGTCTGCTCTGGGCTGATTAATTGCGTGTCATTCTTAACTCCTCCAAGACCACTGCCCCTCTACCAGGCCCTCAAGGCACCCCCACCCTCCTCCTCCTCCTCCCACGCTGCATATGGAGGAAATGAACTCACCACAATCCTGCTGGCATTGGACTTCTATCAAATTCTCAATGAAAGATTACTGTGGTATTTCAAAAAGACTGAGGCCAGTCCAGATAGTAATAATGATTCATAAGTCCTGTGGATAGCTAATGAAACGCATCTTACCTTACAATTAGACTAATAATCTGTGACATATTTTTCAGTTCTCTCTGTCTCTGTTCACTGAAGCTTAAACATTTTGTACATTTGTTGATTTAAAAGGTAGGTAAAAAATAATACCTTCTTCTCTATTATCAGAGGAAGCAATGGTTTCTAAACTAATGTTAAGTATTATGAAAACTTTCTGAGGATGTTCTTAAATTTTGCTCCCTAGGAAAAAACAGACAATGTGAGCTTTAAAACTACTGAAAATATGATCAAGTAAAAATATTTTAAGCTGCAGATGTGTTTTAAAAGTCAGAACATCTCTCCAGTGTCCCTGGTAAAGTGGTGCAGGAGTGCATTCCCGGCTGCCTGGTGACCAAATAAAAAGCACATGTCTGACATAGCATCAGAGATGCATCAATCCTTCATGAACTCTTGACACTGAGGGGATTACTGTGGATAAGAATGATGTGACCAATTGACGTATTGTGTACTTTGAAGAAACACAGGCGCCATTTTAGAGTGTCAGTTTTCAGAAGCCATTTTTCAAATACATTTCAAGTATTATGCGTTTTACTTGAGTCCCTTCTTAAAGAGCATTTTTTCCCTAGTTCAAAGTAATGTAAGTGTAATGATTTGTATACATGTGGTTTAGCATTTTCCCTTTGTTTGAAGCCATATGCAAGCATCACTAAAATTACTATAGGTACAATATGCAGTCTTTCCAAAAATAATTCCAAATAAACACAATGTAGGATATTCTCTACATCATTCCATGTAATGAAATTATTTGATCTCTTTGTATCACTCTCCTCCATTTGCTTCAATCAGGTTTCAAGCAGATAACATTATCAGAAAGGAGGCAAACATGAATGCTAAGACAAACATGTGAAGACAAGACCTGCTGAGAAACACAGGGATTGCTTTTTTCCCTTCTACAGCACATTCCCTGCCTTCACCTCCAGCTTCTTTTGGCTTTATCGATGCCAGTTACCTTGGCCTCGGGCTAAATTGCTGATTCGTTGTAGACAGCGCATCAAGATGACTGACAAGTGTTTGGGCAACAGCTGTGGGAGGAGGAGATGGGGATTAAGAATACACTTCACTCAACCAAAGGGCAAGAAAAAGCTGATCTGAGCCATAATATCCAATGCACAAAGATAGCACTCGTTTAAAACCCTGGAAATCATGTTTCTGACCACAAGAAATACGATGCCCCACAGCAACAACAACAACAACAACAGAGAAGTATCAACAGATGTACAGTTTTAACTGAATTATTTGGGCAGAATAAAAGTTTTCTGGCCAGAAGACAATGTGGAAGATGGTCTTTAATGAGCCCGTTGTGTCAGCTGTCCCAAAGAGATTATTTTACCTTGATTGAGCACAGACCATGACTACTTACCAACTTAAATCTCTGTTGAACTTGTAGGAGATTTACACGAGCTGAAACAATGATTCCATTATGTACCCTATTGAAATCATTAATGTTTTATGTACTTTACATTTCCCTCAGTCAATTAGAAACGTGTATGAAAAGAACTACATCTCACTATTAGAGCTTTGTATACTCAGACTTTTTAAAAAAGAAGACATGATGTAAAATGCTTTCCACAAAATGTAATTTCCTAGGCAAACAGATGTTATAATATTGATGCATTTGGTCCACACACACGTAGGCTATGTCATGGTCTGGGATTTCAGAAGTCTAAGTTAATCGGAATTGTTGTGCAATCAGAAACTGAAGATAAGATAAGGTGGATTCAAAAGCAGTACATCATGCTGACTCTGATGCTCTAAGGACACACTCATAGTTTTATCTTTGTTTGCAAGAGGGCCAGCTTTCCTACATTTGTCAACTGAGTAAGCAGTCAAGCTTGCAAACACTAAACAAACGCCAAAAAACTAAAACAACCAACCTTTGCACTGATGTTTTGCCACAACAGACCCCATCAGCGTGCTTACTTTCAGCCCCGATAACTGCCAGGCAATAACTCCAGTGGGGCCCCAGATGGATTTGGACAGATTCATCATAACTAACACCTCAGGTCAGCTGCAGGTGATCCATCAGGACGCTGAGCTAATTCTGCAGTGTCAGGTAGGAGGAAAATAAGTCTGGCCGTCTTTTTCTTCTGCTCAGTTCAGGCGGAGGTTATAACACCACTGACACAGTTTATGGTTTCTTCCAAGCGTGTAGATCTGTACACAGGTTGTGCGGCGATATACTCTACCAAACACACACACACACACACACAAAAAAAACACACTCTCTCCGCGAAGGTAAATAAATAAATAAAAACACGACAGGCTGTTTCTTCGACAGCCTCATTATTCAGCACTCTGGGCAACTCCTGAAATGGCACTATGCAGGGAGGATGATCCCACTTTCTGATGTTTACTGGTTGCTCGTGGCAACTGCTAATAAAAACATCCCAAGGCATAAATAATAAAGAAAAATAAAGCAATAGTCCCATCCAGAAGAAAAAACGTATTTCCTTGATTTAATCTTTAAATTGCTGCGACAACATCCTTCGGCAGTGTGTTTAGAAATTGCCTATATAAAGCTGCACTGCAACCATGTTGTTAACATAAACATAACTTGTGTTTCATTATGCATTACACTCCATAACATCTGCTGGCGAAACACACTAATGACTTCATATCCCATATCAAATCGCTCTGACAATTCTCATTAGAGTGGTTGCTACAGTGGTTTGTGTTTGTTTGGTTTACATTGTACAAATAACTCGCACCGAATTCACAGCTAATTTGACAATGATCCGCAGGAAGGGGAAGCTCAAGATACTGAAGCTCGAAGCTTAGTTACTACAAATATTTAATGGCCAAGACATCCAAATATATGATGTGGCTCCAGATAACAGCTCTCTGTCTGTGTGATTTATTACCTTTGTTTGTTCTTTAGTTAGCAGGAGAACGCAATATCTAAAACTTAGCAGGAAACTTCAAACGGGGACCAAGATTTTTTTGAACTGTGATATCCTGTGAACCGAAACTATACAGGCACCACGTTTTCTTTGATTTTCAGCGTGACGGTCAATCACTACGTTTATTTGGCTTCATTCTGTTAATAAAATAAATTTACATCACTGCACAGCCTTGGTAGAGGTACGCACTCCCTGTGTGTATTCTAATTATTTTTGGGTGTTGCTAACGATTTGATTATTCAGCCTCAATAAAATGCAGGCTTATTTGATTAGGGGGTTGATGCCTTTTATGCACAGTAACTGAACCATTGCCCATGTCTGTACCAAGTCTTAAAATTAAGTCGGTGAACTCTTAAAATCACTATTTAAAACTATTTAAATTATAAAGCAAACACCACATAAAAGCTAAATTAGGAGTGACATGGTCCAGTGGAATGTGTTTAGTCTTCCTCAAAAAGCTGGAAAAACTGAAGAGCTGTCCTGGCTTGTTAAACGAAACACGAGGAGAGAGGGCATCAGTACGCTCCCCACGTTAAACATTTTGAAGAATCATCCACTTTTTAATGAAGTTACACTAATGAAGTTAAAGGTTCCCTGTGGAGTTTTTGACCTCTAGTAGCCGAGCATTATACAAAGCTTTTTCTAGGTCCCCATTTTGTCTCATGCAAGAGGACATGCACACGTGCAGACAACAGTTGTTTCACATTATGTTACTGATCCACAGGTTGTGATGACAATGAACAATGTGTTTAATAGCATCAAGCCTAAGTTAAGTTTGGTCAACGTAAAAATAACCCCATCCCTTATGGATCATAAATCACAAAATCTAAAGTAGAGCTGCAACGATTACCAATGACAATCAATCAATCAACAGAAAATTAACTGGCAACTACATTGATATTTGATGAAACATTTTGGTCAAATCAAGACATATAAAGACACTGCCTCAGGCTGTCAAAAATTTTAGTGAGCCTTTCTCACAATTTTCAAGCATTTTATGAACAAAAAAAAGTAATCAATAAACTACAAAAATAATCTGCAGAAGTAAGTTTAATACATGTGGGAAGTATCTTAATCAGCTTCAGTAAATGTTGTCCGCTTTGGCTGTTCTGTTTGGTTGCTACAATCACACGTTCAGTCCAGGTGTGCACTTCTAAATCCTCCCTGTGTCTCTTTGTGTTAAAGGACAGGTTTGTCCCACTGTGGTGGCCAAAGGTTTACAACCTAATGTGCTGCCATTTTCTGTGAACTCACACCATTAGCTTCTGCTTGTCCGCTGAGCTGGTAGGAATGTGTGTGGATGTGCAGGGGCTTGCTCAGGACACCTCTTATGACCTCTGAGTGCCTGCTATCTCACTCACCTTTGCAAAGCTAACCAGAAACGTTTTGTAGGAGGATGTTCACCCAGTTATATGAACTAAAATAATATATTAATGTTGGTTGAGAAGGAGTAAACAGACAGACAGGAGAGATCTTTGCATCGAATTTCAGAGATTTTACACTGGAGACTAATGCCTGAGAGCAGACCTACTATGAGGCCTCATCGCCACTCTATTACATACCATATCCATCACCAGGAGGGACACTGAGGCAAAGAGGACATTTGGCATAATCGTGGTCATTTCCTGGACCCGGGCCATGCACTCTGGCTGTCTCTATGTATGGAGTCTGGCAGTCTGAGCCCATATAGACAGCGCAAACACACAGCAAACACACTCATCCATCCAGCACACAGCAGACCTCTGATCCATCTGCGATGGCAGCCGAACAATCTGCTCCTTCTTCTGGCGTTCCCCATTCAGACATACTTTCTGTCACAATCTGTTCGCCCAGAATGAAGATAAAGGAGAACACCAGAGCCCGATTTATCAGTCAACATTGAACTATCTGAAAGTCCCTTGCACAGATGCCTGGATAATGTCAACTTGAAGACCTTTCTGTCTCACTGTGGATTTCTTTTATCTACCTCCTCCAGACATGTTCCTGGGAATACTCAGGAGCACTAAAGGATAAGCCTTGAGTTTCAAAGTCCACACTCAAGGATTAAAAAAGTAGGTCTCTACATTTCTTGATACAGCATCAAGAAGGCTAAATAGGCTGACTAGATTTCTGCAGCAGAAGTCATGATAATATAAAAATAAGTCAAGTGTTTCCTCTTATTTGGGTGCCTGAGGTGACAAGGTCAAAATGTCAGGAACTCAAAAGCCAAGCTGGTAAAATTAGAAAAGCTCCTCCATTGATTTGGGTTGGTTTACCATTGCAAATCTATAATGTGTCATTTTTTCAAGACTTCTTCAAGTTTTGTCATGATTTTCAATTCAATTCTCAAGTTTAGATTTAAAGTAGTACTGACTGATTTTTTGGGAAACTGGGAAACATTTTTCTTCTTACAAAAGCTCAGACACATTTATTTCGAGTCATGTTTCTGGCCATTCTACCAATTTAAGTCTCGTCCAAGTCCCAAGGGAATTATCTGACTCTTCAATGTTCACCAACTAATTTTGCTGCTGCTGGAACAAGGTTTATGGGAATGATGAGACCAAAACAGCTGCACACATTGCACAGCTAAGGTGATCTACTAAGCTGACTAAAAAATTCTGTGGGTTTGTCATTATGAGTGACTACTGTCACAATGCCATTTGATTCTCCATTCACATAAAAGTTTCAATTATTGCCGCTTTAAACAAATCTTTAATTTTGTCAAGAGTTTATCATTTGGAATAGTTTTAACTGGGTGCATTCAGGCTCTTCCTTGAGCTTCACTGCTATTAATCTATCAATTTGTCTAGTACAACACATGCAGCCCAACAGGAATTATTCTTGGCGACCCTGGTGCAGCAACACACCTGACAATGTACAGAGACATGTTTGCCTATTTGGTCCAAATACAACGGTATCTTATGTAAAGGCCGGAACGACACTGCAAGCCATAGTATTTACTTGTCTGTGACAGTTCTCGCTGTCTTTCCAACTCCTCTACTCTCCTGTCAAGTTAAACACTCTGCTGATCACACTGAGCTTAAATGCTTTTCTTGTCTGTCAGCACAGCTCAACCCACAAACACGCGATTAAAAAAAAACTAACTCAAGTGATATTATCTGCAACTGGCATCAAATGTTCTTTCTGCAGGCATTGTAACATATCATCAGAAATCACTTCAATCTCAAATGCGTTTTGACAAACTTGGCACGTACAGAAGAAAATTGTTTTGTTGAGTTTTTAAAAACATGCAGACTTTCATAACTGCCAAAATTTAAATGGTGTGTGCTTCTTGGTGAAATAAGCTCTAAACTAATACATACATGTTAATGTGCAACTGTGGGATAATATCACTATTACTGTTTGTGTCTCTGTCACTTGCTGAAGTGGTGACAATACTGTCAATGGACAGGACACAGAGAGACATATTTAGGTCGACATTATCGTGCTTTCATTTGGTTCCAGGACATGACGCGCTGTTATGGGTCTGCCAGCCCGCCAGCAGAATCACTCCATCAGAATAAAAGGTCATTATGTTTTGGCTACAATTTTTAGTTAATATTGTTTAGAAGATTGAACATAACAAAACATTTGACTTGCAAAAAACACATAATGAAAAGCACAAAGTTTACTTTATGTGAGCTAAACAGAACAGACATTTTCTCCTCACACAGAAAAGATCAACAAGCCTGGTTCTTGAATTTTGGATATCAAACAATCCAGCTCACTCAAGTCTTATCATAAAAGCATTTTCTAGGGTTGAGTAAGCCTCTTCACAGAGGGAGAAAGACACCAAGGCTATGCTTTGAACTTGAGATAGCATGGTCTCCACATGGTGTGTGTTAAGGAAATGTTCGGGAAGTTTTTGTGTATGTGCATGCATTTGCGTTTTTATGTAAGAGCAGCATTAGGAATGAGGAGCACTTGGCAGTTACAGTCTGTAGAGTGCAAGTTCCTAAATGTTATTCTCGTGCAGGCACCTTGGAAAAAAAACATAATCAAGTACAGATTATTTAAATTTGCTCAGATACAGATGTTAAACATCAGCACAGTCACATAAATAATTAAAAAAACTACTCAAACATTAACCAATTTTCCACATCATGATGCCATTTCTCTTGATTACAATACTACCCTCAACCTAAAACTCATTTTAGGTTCATGTTCATTTTTCTAGTCGACCATGTTAAGTGCATCCAGAGGACAAACTCAGAGGATTCTTTCTAAGTGGCCTGATTTTTCCATCAGATGTTTGGGGGACAAGCAGGACCTGATTTACACATCCTGTAGTGCCCCCCCCCCCAATTACCCCCTCCCCTACCTGACAAGAGCAGCTGCACTTCATGACAGATAGGCTATGTCATCTCCAAAATTCCTGCAGCGCTGCCCTGCTCTCAGCATTTCTGTCAACACTCAATATGACGTTCTAATTTTAACAAGGCTGGCACGCTTGTACAGCCTTCGTGTGCACACTCATACCAATTGTATGGATAGGTTCTTTGGTGGAAAGTACTGTAATGTGTAATTTTTCAGTATTTGTACTTTCTATTTTTTCTATCGCATACTTATACTGTACTTGTTCCATTACCTTTATTTGAAAAATGTAGTTACTATAAACATTACATTACACATATCTACAAATATCTATATATATGTTATTAAAATTATAAAATGACAGGGGGAATGGTTGGTCCTTTCAGTTTATGCTACTTGAAGTACATTTTGCTGAAAATACAATTTGGTGAGAAATTGTCACTGGTAACATCTTTGTTACAGATTCTCACTCGAGGTGAGGATCGACCAAACACAACAGCTCATGCACCACTATACACAAGCCAATGCAGGTCCTCCAAGGTCTTGTTAAGGCCATGGAATGACCTGCACGGCCCCCTGGGTAATGGCCTGGGGATGTGCTGGGAAGGAAACTCAAGCCTTCTTGCCATTCCAGGCAGAGCACAGCAGGCCATGCTCAATATCAATGACAAAAGCAGACAGGCAGCAAGCGCTGATGCATAAAACATGAGCCTGAGAAAGTTTGCACAACCTAGTCAATTATCATTTTTTCAAGAAGGTGGACTACGGTGCTGCAAAAAAATATCTAAATTAGTGTAATGCAGTCAGATAATAACTTGCTGTACCAAAGTAAGTTGAACCATTATTTGAGCAGTGCTAATATAAACATTGCTACCTTATATTTCCTTTATGTGACATCACTGCAATCTGAGGCTCTGATAGGAAGAACAAAGGTAATCAGACACAGGCTGATCTCTCATTATCGCACAATGTCAAACTGCCAAGCTCCATAGAGAATATGAGTTAAAGGATTACTGAGGAGAAAGTATTGCATATAACAACATGTAGTGAAAGATGACTTTGCTAAAGGAGTGTTAACTCTAAGACAAACACATTGAAACAAGCATGTAGTCAAACTACTGTGTAGTCCACAAAGATACAGCAGTTTTGTATAAATTCAGATGAGGCCAGGGAGTTGTTTTGGTTGAAACCATATGGGACTCATTTGTGAGGAACTTCTGGCATCGATTCTGGGGCCTGGTTTTGATGTTCAGATAGGCAGGGTACACATTTCGGGTCAACGTGAAACTATTCCAAGATAAATGTGTCGCTGTCGCCGTAATAGTGAGGGAAAATTCTCAACCTAAAGCATGCGCACATTAAAATTTCTTTTCTTTTTTATTTACCAGGTTGTTCCATAATTTCTAATAACTCCATGCTACATTCATAAAAACAAATGCCAGTTTTAATATTTCTTGTCTATAAAGTCAAGCACAGCTTTTTATTCCAACATATTCCAGTAATTGGAGTCTACTTTAAAAAGTGTAAAAAAAACCCAACTGCATCTATAAAGTTACAGTGAACATTTCTCAGTTCAACTTTAACAGGCAGATTTGTGTCTGCTTTTCTCTCCGGCTTGGATCAAATTAGCTGAGGGGCCTGTTCAGGGAGAATTTAGGCTACAGCGGGGACCAACACAAGGTTCAACTCCAAAACTATTTTGTTGCATCAGCTTCTCCTGCAGTTACATCAAACCTTTGAAAAGCGTGAGTATGAACAAAGGGAAGAAGAGAGGAGAAAGCTTTCCTAACCACTGACTGGCTGAACTTATCTGTAACTTCTAAGACAAAAGGAGCCAAAAAACTTCTGGTAGAGCTCCATCAACCATCGTTCAACTATTTTATTAGAAGAAATCATTGTCTTTTACCATGTTCTTTTTTGTTTTTTTTACAACACAACTTCAAACATCAGCTCCAATGGGCAAGAGAAAGGCTAATTTCCCAAGATCCTAATACTTGAAAAGGAATCAATTACAGGAAATGATACAGTGTTACTGGTAGTGGTTGTTCAGGGGTTTTTTTCACGTGTAATCTATTTTAGCAAAGGTTCTCACGATGAAAACAAAAAGTACAGTGTTGAGTATGGGTCCCCAGAGCAGCCAATTTACTGATTGCCCAATTCAACTTCCACAGATAAAAATGCACACAAAAACTAAAAGCGCTGCCTAAAGTGCACAAAATTGCTGCCGATTACGATGCGGGTAATCATTCATATAATGCTGCTCTTTGACAACAGTGCAACATACCTGGGTTGTTGTAATCTGTTGTGTGTATTACCCTGGAAAACACGAGTGATTCACAGTAATGCCCCCACCATGTTAGACATGCTGTGATTACAATCTGAGCAGCTATGAGAATGCCATTTGCTTTAGATGTGTGGTAAATTGCAAGGAAAACAAAGCGCACACACGCATATAATAACATGCAGACACTGCGGCACCAAAATATTAAGTCACATACAGTGTGCTCACATACCTGCACTGTGCCGATGCAGGACACTGGAGAGGAAAACTAGATTAAGTATTGCACAGTTCTCAACTTTTCCACTGGCCAAGTTCTTTCTCTTTTAAAGACAAATGAAACAGCAGACGCTCTGACTGCTCCAGTATTCTCAGCAGGTCAAAACTACCTTTAAAAGTAAGTGGTTTCCTGGAAGATGGATAGAAAGTTACAAAGCATCTTGTGATTTTTCTGGAAACCAACAGCTTGGACAGTAAGATAGGTTCACATCTGCCTTTAAAAAATCAGGTCACTCGTCCTGTCCTTATTGGGTGCGGAGAAATCCCTTTCGAAGCTGTTTCCAATGTAAGTGATGGGCGGTTTCTTGAAGTATATGTCTAATGTATAATATAATATACCTGAGTTGTATACCTGTCTGAGTTAGACACAAATCTTCCACAGTTGTGACTATGGACAACTGTCTTCAATCTTTACCAGAAGTGTGGTTTGCTGACTGCATAGTTATACAATAATGAAAAGACATGTTGGTCAGCATTACTGTTTCAGTAATTCAGACTTGGGACAAGAAAGTAAATTATCATGTAGTAAGTTAGTTATATTGTTAATTCATTCAGTCATTGCAGTAATACATTTGTGCGGATTAAAACCTTTGTGAAGCCACAATCCTTTGATGCATAGCACACAAAATCAGTTAAGGCACTCAGCTGCTTCTAAAACTATTTTCATACATGAGGCACTGGCCACAGTCATTATTCCAAAAATAACAAACTGTATTAATCCTGCATGATATTAGAGCTACACTAATCAATTCTGTACTACTTACTGACATATACAGTAGTTTAGCATAACAAATACGTGCTGACATCGTGGTGACATTTTACTCAACAACAGTCATTAATCACGCTGTAATACAAGAAGCCTACAACACCATGCTAGAAATAATACGTTATAGGCAATGTAATAAGTGAAATAGTTTGCTTTGGAGCAGGAAATATGAGAACGCTTTCAAGTGCTGGTATTACATAGCAACCAGAAGGGCAGTGGTGAAGCCTGCTGGAATTTCTTCACCTCTGCGGAGTCTGTCAGACTCAAATCAAAGTGTCTGCACGGAGCCTCAGCCTTTCTTTTCTTCAGGCAACCCTAATGTGCCACAAACGAGGCCTTGTCTTTTGAACCAGCCCGCTGCAGCCTCTTCTCCTGCAGCCCGTGAATCTTTCAACCTGTAACTTCAGTCTACCAGCAGCTGCGCGCCCGCATGGAGCCAGCCGCCATGAGAGATCCACTGCCTGTATCCATCAGACAAGACAGAGAGACCGAGGATGTGGTGCAGGCAGCCACAGCAGGTTAGGTTTCATGTTCACGTATTGATCCGAAGAGATACAGAGGATCACTAACAGGGACTGAGACACCCACATTCACAAACTCACACAATAATGTTCCTTTAATAAATGATGATGTCCAGCACAGTCAGTTGCCAAAGCTAATTAATTTCTGCTGAGGATGACAATCTTTAAACGTTGACATGTCACCACCTTTTAAATGATGAACTTATGAGTGAAAGAACTTTATTTCAAATAGCTGGATATCTGAGAAATATCTGGCTGTATCTGCTAAATGCTCCACTCCATTGTCTGTTCACCAGCTAGTTACCAGGTTTGCCTGCTGTTTGGGTCTGAATGTCTTGTGTACAGTGAGAGATTTTGAGCTCTTTCACTGAAAACTGCTGCAGGCAAAAACAATGCTATGAGAGAGGTGACAGTGAATCAAAACTGTAAAGCTGTGGGCCTCTTTTACATTTTCATTTGATTTAAAAAAAAAATAAAATTATCATGCTGCACAGCTGCTTCAAACAGCAGGGCCCTGTAAATTTTAATAAACATCTCTCAAGCGTCAGAAAAAGATACATTTTTGGGGGGACTATTTTCAGTAGCAGAATAATACACATTTAGTATTTATGGTAGCAGGCTGGTGCATTTGGGGTCAGCTTAAAATAATCTACAGTGCCCATTTTCATTGTGATGAAAGAACATGTCATCCAGTGCAACAGTGTGGCTGACTCCTGGGTTTTCTATAGTGTATGGACAACAATTGAGCTCTGTGGCACAGAGTAGGATACATCAGACTGACTGCAGAGGAAACAGTGGTTTGCTTTTGGTTTTCTCATGGGATTTGCTAACAATATGAAAAACATGGAATGATGTTTGGGGGGGTTTTGTCTAAAGGTTTTTACACGCCCCCCCTTTACATTATCTGCAGCAATTATCATTTCATGTTCCTGATTTCAGAGTAAGGGCCAAATACTTGAAGGGAAATGAGATACCTTTACTTCTGGTGTAGACAGCTGGTAGAGAGAGAGAGAGAAAGAGGTGTGTGTTTGGTGAGAGAGGATGCAGCTGCAACCTGGCAATATGATGGTAGGGGTTCAGAAGCAGATGGGGGCTTCAGACTGCGCTGTAACACGATAGCCATTTTGAAATACCCACATATGTTTTTACAAAAATAAATAAAATCACTTTCTAACCCCAGTTTTCTTGGACATGATGGATTCTGCTTTTTCAAAACCCCTATTTATCAAGGTTTTTATCTCATGTTTTTTAATCTCATATTTCCAGATGACATTATCTTTACTCTACATTAAACCCACCTTCTCCACATGAATCTCATTTGAAAAGTTGCATGACACTGCATTCACACACGCACATAGTTTCCATCTTTAAAGAAGAGCTCCCTGTGACGAGAGGCATCAGCTGATGAGGTCCTGCAAGTCCAGGATTGGAATGTAGCTTTTGTCAAAGGTCTTCAGGTCTGAAATGACTGAAGAACTTTGGCATCTGAACTAAAGGAAACCTAATATAGGAATACCCCCCACCCCCCCACCCCCGCAAAGCTTCTCTCCCTCCTCCACTTTCTGCTCTCAGGACTTTTAACCTCCTGAGGCCTCTCTCTAATAATACCAGTGATTTTGGTTGAATAGGAAAGTTACTTTAAATTGACTCTGAGTCTGTCTGTGAGCAGAAATCACCTTCTGATTACTGACATTTGTGAGACATCATTCTGCGACAGTTAATATCTGCAACATGAAACTACAAAAAAGTTGAAGATATCATGTATTGGCATGGTACATTAAATGAACAATCAATCAAAGCAACTTCATTTTTACAGCAAAAACAGAATTCCTATATGAAGCTTTGGACCATTACTTAATGATGATATTAATTTATTTTCACTTCTGCATAAATCCACTATGGAGTTACTATTTTCCAAATGACACACCAGAGGTCCCTGATTGCAGGTAACCTCTTAACACCAGAAACCCATATTTAAAAATCCCACTCCATTTAAGTAATTTCCAAATAGTTTGCCAGCATGATGACATAATGCAACGTCACTGAAATCTTACATGTAATAAGTCCATATTCTGAATCACAAAGCCTCAAATCACTGCAGGACTTGGAGCTTCATTGGTGTTAAATGTTACAGGCTGAAAGTGATAAAGGAAAAAGCTGCCTTGCTGCCCTGGATGTGACCCAGACCTGCAGTCCCTCGAGGAGGTCGACCCCCATGAGGCTGCGACTCCAGAAACTCACAAGAATGTCATCAGTCTTCTGCCAAAACTTTGATTACTTCTGCTTTTCTCATGTTTGTCTTATGTGACTGCTTAAGGGGTAATTTTTTTTTTTTTACACAGACTGCACTATCATCCAGTGTGAAACACTGCAGATTGATTTCAGGTGACGCAACACAATGTCACCCTGAGACCTGATAACTTTGGGATTGATTAATTTCATACCCATAATATGAGGGTTTTTATACATTACAACAAAAATTAAAAATAGCCCAAGTGATAAGATAAGAAACAGTAATCCAACATTAACTATAGTTATTTTTAGAGAACAACATTTAATCTTACTGTCATTTAGGGCATCACAGCTCCAATTTAACACTACCAGCACTGACACTAGGACAGTGAGACATGACCACGTGGCAGGTTTACAAGTTTCCAACAACAATGTCAACAAGATGCTGAAAAAGTCGAGTACCCGGAAGTGATGAGTGCCAGATGTGATAAAATGCCGAACTATTCCTTTAAATCAAATAGTGCAACTTTTTCCCCCTCCATTTCCATTCAAAAATGAGGCTTCCATGCATGATGAAGAAAACGAGCTCATCAGTGTTTTCTTTACCCCACCACGCTATAACGCAACTCCCCAGCACAACAGTATGCAACTCCCCCTATAGGTTACCCGTCTGGACATGAGTTAAAGCAGCTATAATGTGTAAGCTGTTTCACTTTTATCACTCCAATTATAGTTTAAAACATGACGCCTGCATAAATGCCTGTTTGAATTTTCACTGGTCGGGGAGAGGAGGGGAGAGAGGAGGACTGCAGAGGGAAACGTATACTAAACATTGTGAAGTGAGGGTTTATGAAGAGCCTATCCCCCCAGCAGGAGATGTTTTATTAGCAGTGTTTAAATGACCGGCTTGTTAAACATCAAGCGGCAGGCAGGCAGCCGGGCGGCTGTGGCCTCAGGATCCGCTGCACTGCTACATCGCTGGCTATTTTCACCCTCTTCAGAGCTTTATTTGACATGCTAGTGTGTGGACAGGGTTGTTTCGAGACACAATAATCACTTTTAGCTTAAGCTGAAACACTAGATTCCCACCTGTGAGTGGGAGTTAGGACTCGGGTGGTCCTGGCTTATTCAGTATCTCCACAGTATCTGGGAGAGGGAAAAGAGCAGGCCATGAAAGAAGAGGTTAGATAAATAAGAAGCCTTTCCTCAAATGTCAAGGATATTAACACCATGTCATGTCAAAAATTAGTATTTTTAATAAAATCAATTTTTTAAAATTCTAACAAAAGACATGATGTGATTCCTTTACTCAAAGGTCATGGGAGCACATAAAAGCTAAATGATCCCTGGGGATGAGGGCTGCGGTCATGGAAAATGTGAGACATTGAGTGTGTCCTTTGATGATGAAGACACAGATGGAACATCAGGAAATGGGAAAAGTCGAGCAACGGCTTAAGACGCGGATTCACTTTGGTGCATTGCTCAGTTATTGCTGATTATTTCCTCTCATTTCTCTAAAAACAGCTCATGTCTGCTTGGTCCTGCAGAGCTTTACACCCCTGCTGAACTTGTACACTCGTACACAGTTTTAATATTGAAGCCAAAAAGAAAGAAAAGCAAAATTATCCCTCACTGACTTCAATTGACAAGGACTCAAGAAGGAAAAATTATTATAGTAATTAACATTGGCAACTTTAGCAAGACTCATCCAGCCAAATTTGAGCTGCAGCGTGATTAGCCAATTAATTGACTGACAAACAGACTGGACTAACAGAAAACTATTCAGCAAATTATTCAATAATCAACTCATCATTTTTAGTGATTTATTAAGACAAAGTAAGTGTACACACCAACATGTGCACACTGCAGAGTTTCCGCACTATGTTGAGGCCATATAATGCTTTCTGCTGGCTATGCTGATATATTTTGATATGCATCACACCATAAAAATGAAGACTGTCTCAAATTTGCTACATAGCCTCCTAGACTGCAAAGATTATTGAAGCGTATCTGACATTGTGCAATATGATAACTGCAATGTGATTATTCTGCACTCGCAGTCAGAAACCTGCTATGGCAGTGTCAAAGATGCTGTTGCACATCCCAGTGACCGCCAGTCAAAAGGAAAACCTCCCTGCAGTCTGTGTCCAGTGCTGCTTGAAGACACAAAACGGGCACAGGAACCCAATTTGAAGTTGAACATATTAAACCCAAACAAGATTATGTTCTTTTTTTTACTGTGGATAAAAGTATGATTCAATCAACAGTGTTCTGAAGGGTCAACTCAACTGGAGAATATTTGGAGGTCATAAGATCATTTGCATGGCTCAGCTTCAAACACTCAAGATAAAAAAACAAGCTTTGATAAGAAATCACCAAAAGTACTTCTTTATACATATCAATCAGCTTTTTTATGGTTGAAAGCATTTAATAGCTTTTTTTCTTGTTTAACATAGCAGTTGTTTAAAAGCCTTGAGTCTGCAGGGAGGCAAAAACTCCAACATATGAGCATAATAAATATTTTCAAGGTGACCAGCTACTTGCTACAGAGTGAAATTGTGAAGAAAAAAGTACAAAGTCTCAGATCAATGTCAGTCTTCGCCAAATGAGGGGAAGTGAAGTGAGCACTATATATTCACTACCATACAAAGTACTGTAAATTCTCATTCAACTTTTACACAGACAAGAATAGCACACTATGTGTACTGCAGATAAGTATACAGTCAACAGACCTTGAAGCTCTTCCAGAAACAGACCACTCAAACTCAAACAAGACAACTTATCTCTGTAGTAACTCAAATAACACAGCAGATTTAGAAACCTTATCATCAAAATCCACCTGCAACAGTCTAAAGGTCTGTTGTTCTGCTGAATGAATTGTTGGAGTGCCAAGCAGTAGTTGTGTTAGTTCACAGCTCATTTGTGGGCCTGGTTGCACAGAACACTAAGGGGTGGTCTTGTCTGTTAGTCAGAAATGTACTGATACATTATCACAGTTTCCATGTCCCTGTAATAACTGTAATAACTCCAGGTTTTCCCGGACTAAAGGAAATAATGGTATAATTATTTGTCTTCACTTGAGCTCTCTTTCTTTTTGGCTGGAGGTGACAGACGTGTAGGTCTAGTTTTTAAATAAAGGAATATTTTGACCTTGGATTAACCCAGAAGCAGCTTTCACGTTCAATAAACATTTAAAAGACTGTGCTTTAGAAAATGTAATGACAACATTTTAATATGATTGGTATTTGGAGATTATGGAGGAATCAATCCCTAAACAAACAACTCTAATCATGCAAATCATATGACAATCCAGTCAGCGTCTAAAGGGTGAGCTCACAAAAAATATATCCCCAGTCCAAAAATGTAAAAAGTTTCCACAGGGACTATTTCTTTCAGTGCTTTTACACCTGGCAGCAAAAGTCCCAGAGTTAGATGTTTTCCAAACCACAATAAATACAACAAAAACTTCCAGCATGTCTAAATACTCTATCACATGGTGTAAAGTTGAGTTCAAAGAAATTCTGAAAAAGCTACATGTGCCCTTATGCATACTTGAGTTCCACTAGTTCTGATCTTTCAAAGAAAACTGTTATAATCCAGTATCCAGCTAAAAGCTGCTGTTTCTGGTCTTTCAATCATTTAACTTTTTGCTGCAACACTGATGCGACTTTTTCTTTCACAGGAGCATAAACAAGCTTTTATTACCGAGTCCTAAGCCGTCCATTTGATCGATGTGATTTTGATCTTGCTTGAGGTTGCTCAGCACTGTTGTCCAGACTGCTTGTGATTTATCTGGTGTCTCTAGATTAAACAGTGTACACTTCTGGCAGCCTCGAAGACAAGCTGCACTCTGAACAATTTCAAATGTAAATACAACCTGCCTATGATCATCTATCTTACTATCTAAGCTTTGGCACTTCACTCTATTCTCAGAGAGGAGCAGGAGCCAAATCACGGACTGCACAGGGAGTCTTCCTACAACAAAAAAAAAAACATTTTGAGAAAGTTGTGCAAGCCTGAAGCCCTGGGCTAAAAACCAGAACCCTGTGCAAAACAGACAATATCATTAGTTTGATACACCTTTGTGAAAACAAATGCATACAGGCTGATCGGATAATTCAAACAACAATATGAGGAGAAAGCAAATATTTGGTCTATCATGGAGTCTAAGCAGAACAAGCTGAACAAATCCTCCCGTACTGTGATTATGTTCTATTAACCCCGGCCTGTTTTCTCTGTAAGAGACAAGGCCTGAAAGCAAATGCTGGCAGCACAGACCCAGTGCTGTATTAATGATCCACCAGGGAGTGGTTTGATTCTTGAACATATTTCATGAGCCAGAAGGAATGAGCGCTGAGGTTTCTGGTTTGGGGTCATCAGAAGAGTCAAGACCAAACATCCCTCGTGGAGTCCCCACAGGAAGTCATCGCTAGGAGTGCAATTAGAGATAGGAGGCCCGATTGTTTGCCATGAGAGTCTCCCTTGTCAAAAGATAGTATTAGCTTCTCTAATTCTTGCTATAACAAAAAAAACCTCAAACCATCACCTTGCTAGCTAACCATGACATGCTTTGCTAACACTTAATCCAGCTAATTGGAATCACCTGAATTTTCCCTTTCAAATTGTTAAATCCTGCCAATTCCTAACTCCAGGTGGAGCAATTATATAAATTATTTGGCAACAAAAACTGCTGTCAATACTAAAATAAGATAATAACCTTTTTTAATCCTGTGAGAAAGTAACCATTAGTGCTCCCATGTTTAAGTGAAAGGAATTATCAATTTAATGTTGTTTTATTTGGTTGCAACCTCATTGCTGATTGAAGCAAAGTAATTCAAGAACATCTGACAGTTATCAGTTCATTTTAACAAAATTACACCAATCTATCTTCTTACTTTCCACACGTCAGAGCTGCGAACTGGTAATCCGAAACAGATCGCAACTTTTAAAAGACAACTTTCCAGGTAGCGTTTTAATGTCTCCAAATGCAGTGACTTTTACGTGACAGCTTTCTCACAAATCTGAATGATGTGATGTTTTACGTGTCCAAGCATTTTGGCATTGGCACCAGGTGGGCTCCTGCTCAGGCCGATTGTTTATGTTCACTCTGGAGACCAACCGCCAACGGCCAACATCAATTCAGGGAAGAGAGACACAACCACCATGTGTGAGGGTTCTCTTACTGTAAATATTTCCATAGCTGTGCATTTGTCGGCCGCTGTCCCTGGCAATGCTCACATTTTAAAAAGGTGTTGGCTCGGACAGATTTAGACAGCAGTGGCTCACGTTGTTTGAGATTACTTGTCAGTTGGAGAACAAGTGCTCTCTCAGCAAAAATCCGCCTTTCAACATGAGGACTTAGAAGTTAATGTGGTAAAGTAACGGGTGCTTATATTTGCTGATTAATGGTTGCGTTGCTCGTTGTTACATAGCTCAGATGCAAAACTTAGATCAATTGGTCAAATAACATAATAATAAATGTGATTTTTGTAAAATTGTAATTGCTCAAATAAATCTAAAAAAAATGACAAAAAATGACTTATCGCATCTTCTCCAAAGTGAATTTTTTTTGGTTTTGTAGGCTTCTGGGATAGTAAATGGAATATCTTTGGTTTTAGACAAAACGAGAAAACAAGATATTTTAATGCATCACCATGAGGATGAAATGGAAGAAAATGAGAATACATTACATGATTATGTTGGCTTATGACTGGGAGTACATACTAAAACAATTTTGGCGGAAAAATATAGAAGAAATAGCTCTAAGATATTCATTTTGGCTCGTGGTTTTCTCTTAGGAGTGTAAAGTTTCAGTGCACAGTCATGTTAAGGGGTCTGCAGCTGGTTCAGTGTGGGAACTAAATGAAGTGCACCACCACTGGGCGGGTGAGTGTAACCAAAAATCAAATGGCTTTTGTGGCATTTCAGTTTCACAAACGCAAACACAGGCATAACTAATCCTTGGGCTGTCTCACCTCCCTTCACTTTTTCTCCACACAGTGCAAAACTTTGCTCAATTTATCTGACCAAAGTTCGGTGTCAAGATGTATTTGATTTTAACTTTCGATCCAAAAAATAACGAGTGACCATAACATATTAGTTAGGCTTAGAAATAGATGTTTTTACAATAAGTAATTAGTTGCTATGGCTATGCTTAGAGGAAAATATGATGTTGCTCCGTTGGAATGTCTCCTCTGTGTCCTGCCAAATCTGAGCTGGAAACACTTAGTAGGGAACCTGTGTGTACTAGGAACCGCTAATAATTTGCTTAAGGGAACCCACATCTGGTCGGATGGCTGAGGCAGAGGTTAAGAGTGTCGAAACTGGGCCACTGCTCCTTGCCAGTTGCAGGCTGAGAATAGGGCCTAATGTTAAACAAAAATCTTAACTACAGGAAATAGGCCTGTTATCATAATATAACCATTTGCCTTGGCTGACAACCAGACTAAAATTGCTCCTTGTTTACTACTTTTGAGTAGGGCCAAAAGTTTATGGACAGATAAATCACATATCTTTAGCAACGGCAACAGCAGTCACCGAGCTGTTTATTTTTGGTATCGTGGCCAAAAAGTAGAGCACATAGACAGAACAAGTGTGAAAGAAAGGCAAGTTTGTTTACACAGCTACGGGCGTTGTTTGAGGGCTTAGATGATAATCCAAAGAGTTCCGCCCTCTGAGCTACTGAACGCTGACGAGCACTCAAATGCTTCTTCCAACAGCTGCTTTTAGAAACTGAAGCAAACAAAGAAAATTGTTCAAAAGTCACAACCTGGCTGAAACAAAACCACAAAAAACCAAAACAATTCTCTCAGCCTTCAGAGGATGTTTCTTTCTTTTTGGGAGAACAGAAAATTTGGCACTCATTTTGTCCTCCTGTCTAGGATCCTCTTGCTGTCTACTAATGAAGAGGACAGGATGGAAGGAGCAGATAATCGAAATAAAAGGAGGAATGTTTGGTAAGGTATTTGTACTTTAGCATCGAGAATGAAAGTTTGTGTGATTTTTGGCCTGGAGGGTCTCACCTGTGCTCTCCAAGCACTGCGAAACTACTGACGAAGCATTCCTCCCACACACTTGAACCTTCAGCTCGTTTACGTAATAAATTAACTCAAAGCGACAGCATTTGCTCAGTTTGACCTAATGTGAAAACGACCTCTCAAATCCCCTCTGAAAGACTCTTTCATACGATGGCAGCAGGACTCAAGCAGCTCTCTGGTGACCAGGAACAAGCCTTGAATCAGTGCTGCCTTTTGGCAGCAAGCCCTGCCCTGCGCTGATGGAATCAGTGTTTTGGTTCCTGTGTCAGGGTGTAGTTTTCCATCAGAAGTACGGTGAACCACAGCCATATGAAGTGCCGCATATTTGAGCTTATTAAAGCAGGGGCTTAGTGGCCTATGCTGGCACGCTGATCCTCAGTTCTGTGTATTATAAAGTTTAAAAGACCCCGGGACAGAGCAGCACCCTTGTTACTGCAGCAGACCCGCTGAGAGCAGCCTAAAGTAAAAAGAAAAGAAAAACAAAACAGCTGGGAACACTTAAAACCAAAGCTAGCATATTAAGTTTTTACAAAAAAAAAAGTAAAGGTCTTTTCACTTCTATCACTAAACCTATCAGCTTTTTTTCTCTTCTGAGTGTCAGTAGTGGTTGTTTCACCCAATTTGTTTTGTTGTTCTGCTGGTCAAACAAAAAAATCTATTTTATCATTATTAACTTTGGCAAATGGTGTACAAATGTGTATTAGTTTTTAAGACAAGTCTAGCTTTGACTACACAGTTGACATTTTGGTCAAGTTTTCGTCACATGAAGTCACATGAAGGTCTTTCCATCATAAATACAAGGTTTTTTAAGGCTAGGGCCATTTTTGTGCACAGTCAACACAGTTACAGGTGTCTCTCACAAGGTGTCCATGTCCCTCTGCTCTGACAGAGTACAGACTGACACACCTTAGTGAATCCACACTGGCAAACTGTCTGTTTGAACAGAACTCTTATCTAATTTAGTACAGTCCATCCTCCTAACCGAGCATTACTGCAGCTACCTGATCTGCTCACTGCAGAGAGGTGACAGAGACAGAGGCTGGATTCACTCCCTCATTCAGTAAAATATTGTTCATGTTCTGGGTTTAGTTGGAGAGGAGCCACTGTATTGTTTACCATCAGTACTGATCTTTGTTTGGCGAACATCTCAAGGACAATTTAGATGGATTGCAGACATAAATTTACGCACACCTGCTGATAGCAACATTAAAGATGGTGAACTGAAAATGATGTGATCATTACCTTCACATCCACAGCACTTAATAGTTAAATTAGCTTACCTCTTTAAAATGTTAGCTGCCTGCAGGTTTTCTTAGAGGAAACTGTTTTACTAAACAAGACATACTGTACAATTTCTCCTCCTGCAGATGCAGGCTGTTGAACAATACTTTGCATCACAACACATCCATTTGTTCGTCTTTACCATTTTATTGTTTAGTTTGTTTGCTCTTCAACAATAAAAGCTGGTGAACGCAATGGAGCATTTGGGAGCTATAAACAGAGTGCAGATATCTCCCTCTGGACTAGGTGGAGACCAAAAACAAGGCTAAAAGCAGAGTGAATATTTCATCATATGGCCACAAACTCCAAATGAATCCTAATGTTTCTCTGGATTTTTTCAGATGCATAATTAGGCACGTGCAGCTGTTCCCTAATAAGTTTCCCAAATCAACTTGATGACATCTTCTTTCACGTCTAGTGGCGAAGTTTAAAGCAGCTCACTCAAGAGCTCCTCGGAAAGCTGCTGTTCCACAAAAATCACCACTCACTTGAAGAGTATCTCACACAGAAGCGCACTTGCCACCTGATCATGTGTGACTAACACTTTTATCAAACATGAGATGAGAACTAAACATAAATCTTCTAGAAGACTGTGACAATGACAGGACATAAAATAAAAACTGGGTATTGTGTGCATTGTTTTGTCATACTATCAGTTACACCAAAACATTGTTGTAGACAACTCCAGAGGGATATAATTAATGTCTCAGACCAACAAAAAACAGATGTAATTCTTTTCATAAAGGGGCAACCATGCAGCCTCTACCCATGTATTACTGAGAAACTATGTGCTCCAGGCGCTGCTGTGTGCATATTTCTTTTAACAAGGACTTCTAGGCAGTGAAACACAAAGCAGAGAAAACTAGATATTTACTATAAGACGGGGACAGTGCAGGTATTATGGGAAAGTCAAACCACTCCTAGGAATCAGGCCTGATTCACAACTTCATTTTGCTGACGTGGGAGCTAGTGCATTGCTTAAGAAAAACAAATGAGCATTTTCTGCAAGTGAGGAAGAGAAGGTAGGAGAGGCAATGTACTAAGAGCATGAACCTTTGACATATGTGTATGGTCACTCACGTCCCACACAGCCAAGTGTTTCATTTGAACGCCAATTAAAAGGAGCCCTTTGTGAAAACAGAAGGACTGACAAGTGACTCCACAGTGTGCGTCCACTGGAGGCACAGACAGCAAAGTCTGAGCAAACTTTCCAGCTTGTTGTTTTTGGTCACTCTAACACGATGAGTCACTTTTCAACAGGGAAATACGACAGGTCTCTCTGAGGTCTCCAGTCATTTTTAATAAAAACAGAGTTGTTAAAGTCATGAGTTACCGTAACAAATTCTGCAGTGCCAGCCCCTTTCTATGAGGTCATTCCATGCGAGTGGTGGATTTTCTGTAGGATAAATCAAGGAATCATTATGCATCATTATGGATTACATTTGTGTTAACTTGACTCGACTCTAGATGTTGTTTTTTATGTCTATACAGAACAAAAAGGAGAGTTCTGCACAGATGTCTGCAGTCATTTGGTTGTCACATGAACTCCACAAAAGTACATTTATTCAAAAATTCTCTCCACTGTTATCTCAACAAAATACTATTTTGTTTTCAGGGTGGGAAAGGTAAAAGACTCTGTTAGACAAACCAGTAGGTTTTTGTCTGCAGGCCTATCTTAGCCATCTGAGGGAACCTAAAGCAGAGGGCTGTACCCAAATCTACAGACTCTTGTCGGAGTTCATTTCCCCAAAACCTCCTCCTCTCAATGAATTCCAGATGTTTTGCAGACGAAAGTGAATTTTAAAGGGGTGGAGGGGTGCTGGCATTTGTTCTTTTTTGCACAGTATGTATAATCTATGTATGTAGCCTACCTAAAAAGTCGTATAGGCCCCTTACACATGGCACGACTCCAAGGTCTGCTGTTGAGACATTTTGTCCTCAGTGTCTTGAACAAGTAGCGAAAGCCCACCAATCGGCTGTAAAAATAGTAGAACAATTTACATTCACAATAAATGCAAATGAGGAATTTACAGTCAGTGCAGCTGAAATAGTTTCAACCAAGAGCAAGTCCACACACACTACACTATTGCCAGCTCAGTTCAAGTAACAGCCAGCATAGAAACTAATCCAAGTCTAATGAAGTCCTGACTTGCACATCTTTGGCACAGAAAGTGCACAAATCTGTGAACTCTCAAATTTAAATAGTAGGTCAGGCAAACAAGCAGAGGAGGTGTTTCAGATCTAGTGACTGTGTGTGGTCCTCCTCACTGGAATAACCTGAGGTAATGAAGTCATGACTGGAAGAAATATACTGCTCTCTATTTTTAATAAATATCAAATCCTTCTTGCCCGAGGGCCAGATGAAAAGAAGCCTCGACCTATTGTTCCCCTTGGCTTGTAATAAAGTGGCAGCCTCCATGCAAGATTCCCAGACAAGAGGAATCAAATGAAAAAATGCATGAAATGTAATTATTGTCCCTGCAGTTTCTACAAAGTCTGCACTGTAAGAAAGATCTCAAAGTCAAGCACATCTGCGAAATGCAATCAGCTGAACTTTTCGCGTTAAATCTTCTGTAAGTGTGTTTTTGCTTTCAGCCTCTTTCGAATATGAAGGAGGCTCATGTTGGAAATTAGCATTCTACCATGAACTTCCCTGACCCCTCATCAGATCCATTGAGGCGTCCCTCAAACTGCTCCTAGCACCACCATCCCTGAACCAGTCTGACTTAAAGCTGTAAATCTTGGTTTCATGCTCACCACTCGTTTGCCTGACTCACTCTACAAGGACTGCAGACTCATTGTTTGCTTTCCTTCCTGGTAGCGGCACACGCTGGCTACCGCGCATGACATTGGCAGCAGATGTGGCGGGGCCCAGAAAAAATAAACTGGCCGACGATGATGCCGTCCGCAGAAGCTAAATATTGACTTAGCGACCTGTAATCAGATTCACACACATGACAGAATGGAAATAAACAGCAACATTTGCCCATGTTGCCTCTGCCGACCCTCCCACCACAACACAGGAACCCCAGCTCGCTGGGAAAAACCAGCCGCCTGGGGCTCCCAGCTCAGCCGATCTGGTAATGAGAACTTGCCTATGACGCCAAGGGGTGGGAATAAGAAAATGGGAGGCATATTATGATGTATAATTACTTGTGTGACACTCCTGTCTCCTACCAACTCTAAAACCCAAGCTTTGGAGTGAGAGCTTTGTAAGTGGGCTCCCCTCAGACTCCTAAATTTCCTCTCAGAATAGAATTTAATTTAAAAACTCAACTGAGGATTTTGAGCAAAAGGCAAACTTGTGAAGAGGAAGCAGCCGTGTCTATGATTATTAAGTGCCACGCAGCTAGCAAGTTGAACATTTGAATGAACAATTTAAAAGTATTTACATATCCAAGTTAGTGTTGTTTAGATGCAGTATTTTCTTCATTTGACAGAAAAAAAACTATGCAGCCTGTTTAAGAGATAACCTTTCTCCCTCCACATCTGTTTATAAGATCAATGTTAATCCAAGCATCTGTTTGTCTCTCCTAGTCACAGTGCTGGCTCATCTTCTACAGAGCGAGAAAACATTAAGCCTGCATTCTCTGAGCTCTATAAATTAAGGCCCCAAATATAAGACCTTCATGTGGTTGGAATCTGGAGATTAAACAATGGTTGTAAATCAGGCGCATCTGGGGTGCAATAAATCTGTCCTTCTATCTTTGGGCTCATCTCGCTCTGGGTCCCGTTTACCAGGATTTGAAGAGCTCTCAGTGCAGATAGAGGGATCACTTTGGGAGGGGATTATCTCACATGGCTGTATTGTTCATCCATGGAAATCACTTTTTGTTATGGATCAGTATGTAATTGGAATCAAATTGTCCATCAATTTCATTACTTAGACACTTACATTCAGTGCCAATGATTATTTTGGCTCACAAGAGAGATTTTACTTTCTGTTGATAAAACTGCTACAAAAAAAGTGATTGATTTAGTGGTGACTCATGTAGCGCCATAATTTGCGCTGAAAAACTATTAGGAAATTCCAACTTGCACGTTATATGTACCAAATATTTCTGCAGCCACACCTGCTGGAACAAGTCATTTGTGCAAAAAAAAGTATTCTCTGTTGGTTGCAAATATGCAGCACTTTCATGTCCTTGCATTATTTAAGACATTTCTCTGCCCACACGTTACCACTCCCTTCTTTATGTGTTGCCATTTTTTCATTATTAAGTATTTTCTGTCCTAATGGAAAAAAAAAAACTATTGAATACATTACTGTGCCATTATGTCACTGACGCAAAACAAGGCTTTGATCAAGCTGTAGTCACATCTATATTTGAGTTTCATGCATAATGATTATTTCTCTCCATGTCTCCCTGGCTTATTTGCAGCAGATGTCTGCAGATTGATTCTGTATTATACATCAAACCATCTGTTACTCATTCACTCTTTATTTGTTTTGTTTTCTATGAATTGAACACACTCAAAATGAATGTTCAGAATCTTTTATCACTTGCCAGTGGACCAAACTAATGAGGGATATGAAAGCTTTCTGCTGAGCTCCATGTCTTGGAGCACTAAAGCCTTTGACCACATGCTTTTGTAGCCTATATATATGTATCTGAAGTCATCAATCTGAAGTACTGTAAGAGGACAAATTGATGTTGCAGTCAACAAGATGCTCATTTTTTCCCCCCATAAAAGAGTAAGCTGAATAAAAATCTTTATTTAGACCAAACTGGCATGGAGCTTTTCCAACTCAAGCTGCACTCTAGGTTTTAACACAAGTTCAATACTCTCCGCAAACACAAGCACTTACACCAGAAGGAGTCCTACATACAGTCTCTTCCTGCAATTCATGGAACTCAACTGCTCTCTTGTGCATTTCAGGCATGTTTCAAGCCTCTGCATCACAGAAAAGTGGAGAGAACAGTAGAGAGAACACAGTGACCAAAGTTGTAAAACTTTGTAGCCATAGTGTCCAAGATTGTTCACGGCTATCTCTCAAATGAGTTGAATTCTAAAAGTCAAAGGGACAGCCCTCATTTGTCCACATATGCCTATTCCAGCACACAACAGGTGTAAATCATGGAAACACCTTTGACACAGTCTGTTGGCAAAGTAAAACCCACACACACTCAGACTCATGGGAAATTTATTCTCCTGGCCTTCATAGCTTTTGATGGTGGGATGAAAGCCGAGGACAGATGTGAAATTCATAAAAGATGAGGAGAAAATGCTTGATACAGAAAGGACTACGATTAGCACCCTTTCACAACAGCAACAACTAAGAACAGCTTCATAGATCAATCATTCAAAACTGGATCTTGTTGGATCATATTTCATGTCTAACCAGTATCTGAAACAACTGGGGTTGTAAGGTATTATTTCTCCTAGTGTACAGTGACAGATAAAAGACTTGAGTAAAAGAAGTAACACATAAAAGCTACTTGACCAGCGTACCATTCAACTCAGTGACTATAAGAATTTCTTTCTGCTTGAGGTTTTTAGCTTGCTGGTAGAATTTTATTAACTTAAAGCTTAAAAAACGTATATTAACTCTTTATCAAGCTGATAAACATTTTACTCCAAGATTTGTCCAGTTAAAAAACTATTAATGAATATTTATGGCTTTACCATATATTTGGCGTATTACAAGAGGTAATGGAGTGTAAGAGTTACAGTAAAAGCCTAATGTGGAATTTATTAGATTTTAAGGCACTACTTTTTCCATACAATCAGGCTTTGAATCCAGCCCAGGTAAGATGGCTACCATATGGTTCCATTCCTGTGTGGGGAATGTGTTTTGACATTTCCTCTCTATTGTTAAGATCTAAATGAACTATCCAAATGTTGCCTTTTATTTCAGTAGGAGGCTGTAATTGTCGGATGCCTGGATAAACTGTCAGCTTAGACCAGTTCCTTCTGCAGCCATCTGGACCATTCACGATTTGGCCCATTAGTCCCCCCTCAATGCCTGCACATTTTTGGCCTCACTACACAGGAGAGGAGATAGCGGCTCAGATGACGCCAAAGGTAATCACAGGAACTCGAACGAGCCCCTGCCACTGGGGGCACGGACCAGACTGATAAGATGGACAAAACGCACATTGGAGGTTAAAGGAGGAGATTTTATTTCAGGCCAGGCTAATTGCTGCTGATTGCCGGGCAGATTGGTGGATCGCTGGCTAATCAAGATGGCAGCAAATTGATCAAACCTGGCCATTCTTTTGAATAAAGGCCTGTTCCCTCAAAGTTAAATGATTCTCTCATGGGAGAAAAATCACATCAGTAATCAGGAAAAGAAACATGTTCAAGTTCACATACATTTGTCTTTTTTGGTCTGTTTTGTGATAAAACGGCACATAAAGGACAAATTTGTGAACTAGCAAAAAAATAACAAACAATATTGTAAATTTGATCATATAATCAAATTGTTATATGATAATAAAGTGAATAACTTTAGGTTTTGGACTGTTGGTCAAGAAAAGAAACGCATCTATATATAGCACCTCTAGCTTTGTGAAAATGTGAAATTTTTTTAACCATATTATACCATTTTATAGCCAAAATGGTTAATTGATAACCAACAATAAACTCAACTTACTTGTAAACTATGACTTTGAGGAGATAGAAATGGTCTACTCCTTATCCTTCTGGCTAACCTGAATGCCTTGCTGCAGAACAAAGGAATTTCTGCTGCTGAAAGAAAAAGGATGTTGAAATGGAGACAAAGCGATGAATCGCTGAAAATTAGATTTATATGTCACATGAGCAGATTTGAGCTTCAACCGCTCTGCTGTCTTTTATAGCTGCAGCCCAGCTTTGGTAAACACATGTGGTGATTTCTGTGGAGTTTACCCCTGGATTTCACAAGACCATACAGTGGCCCGCCGAAAAAATTCAATAAAGCATCAAGCTGAGATTTCCTTCGGATGAATTTAAGTCCACCCTGTGTCCATTTTGGAAGAGCTGTCTGAGATGCAGTCACGTCAGAGACGGGAGACAGCAAACTGCTGTTTATTCTTAAGTTTTCTCTAAGGCGCAAAGAAAATGCCAACAAGGTTTCCATTGTGAAAGAACAGACATCCTTTGTGTGCCCGGCCTCTGCTTTCTGTGTTTCCATAGCCCTGTGCTCTCCCACCCTCTAAATCATATAATATTCCTGAACTACAATGACATGTGCAGGATAGGGTTTCTCCTCTCTCAGACGTTTCTGTCAGAGCGTCTTAAAGTTTTGTCTTGGCCAGGAAACCTGAGCTCTGCTCCACAGGCAGCTCAACACACAAACTGAAGACAATGGCTTTCAGTAATTTATTGGTTTGAAGAGGCCTGGTGTAAAACCCACGAAAAGTTAAAGCCCAGCAGAAGAGGAATACTTGGGTTTCATTACCACGGTCATCGCCTTAGTTTAGCATTTTAGCATGCGAAACTTTGCTAATTAGCTTGACACGCAAAGTGCAGCTGAGGCCTGATCAGTTTTGCAGGCGTTTAGTCATTAACAAAAGTATTGAAAAAATTAAAATTTGGAGCAGATGATGTTGCTAAATGGAAAATGTGGGTATCATCCAAGTTGTTATTGTGTATCCTGAGGGTAGACATGCCTGTCATGACAATTCATCACACGGTTAGTTGTTGACAGTTCATTTTAATACCACACATCAGCTTCAGGGTAGTACTTAAGAACTGGTCTGAGAATTCATCATCTGGGAACCATGAATTTCTGTATCGAATTTTATGGCAATTCATCCAATAGTGTCCAGATATTTCAGCTAACCAATGAGCAGACACTGCCAAATCAAGTCAAGTCAATTATACAGCCCCAATCATAACAGAAGTTATCTCAAGATACTTTTTGAATAGAGCAGGTTCAGACACTAGTGTGACTAAAAATGAGAAAATTTGCACATTTATCTCCCTATCCTGCACATTCATATCCCAGCAGTCTTTCAATTTCCTCTTTCCTTATTTCATTTTCTGCCTCCTTCAGTCTTCCTGCAACTCTCCCATCATACGCTCCTTTGCTCCTCTGCTATTGGCTCTCATGACATGTCTGTGGTTCTGTGGGATCCTCCCATGTAAACAGGCATGTTTTACCACCAGCAAGCTGCCAAAACCCCTCAATTTGTCACTTCCCCAAGTCAGTTAGTGTTTTGTGGCTTGCAAGGTGCGAGCAAAGGTACTTCAGGGGGAAACCTCAGGCAAACTGAGGCCAGAGATGGACGAGATGTGGTTGGTGGCTTGTGCTGTTTTGTAGGTGTGCTGAAAGTACAAACCACCAGACTGCCTCCAACAGAAACCATTACAACCTTCATCTGTTTACACTTCAGACTATGTTTTAGCTTGACAGATGTTACTTCTTAGCGAATTAGACCAACAGGTCTGCATATTACTTGCAGCGCTAAACTGTGTAACTGATGGTCACTGGCAGGCACTGCGTATCCAGAACTTGGCATCTGCGTATTCTGAACCACAAACCCACCATTCATTAGCAGCGCATGGCCAGGAGAGGTTAATATGCAAAGTGCAGAATGGCTTATGCTACCTGGCACCTCATATGCTTGGGTTCAAAAGTCACAGTGAGAAGAGTTGCAAAAACTCGAAAAAGCAAACATCTTTTGGACTCAAACAAAACTCTCCGGGGGGTTGTGAAGAGCATAGTGAACACACAATCCACCAGTTTAAAAAGGGTGTTAGATGATTGTACTTGTAACAGCTTGTCAGATTATCTGCCGTCGCATCTTGATAATCGGGTGTGGGTATGATGGTACTTCATAGGCTTTCATATGGAACGGAGATGCCCAAACATTGGCACTGTGTGAACTAATGAAGGTAAACAAAAATGCAAGATAACTTGTAATGCAACTCGTACATGAATCTCAGCTATACAGCTACAACTACCCACTACAATTTTTAGTAGCAGACTAATACTCACAATCTTTAGGTACTGCACAGCAGTAAAAAATTAAATCAACATAATATATGAACTGGTTCAAAAACCAAGATAGATGGACCCACTTGCTGTTCCGGGGATCAAATCCTTTTGCAGGACCCAACCACCAGGACTCTTTGCCAGCTTTCCAACTGCAGCGCATGTTCCTGATATTAAGACACATTGGTGCATACTGAGAGATTTCAGCAGACGCTGTTGGATGGCTTAGCAACTCAAGTGGCAGTGGTTTTGCGGGTGTTGGTTCAGTGTCGCTACAGAACTAAAAAGCTCGTATGAAAAACGCTTTCAGATGGGATTTAGTGGACGAAGACGTGCAGTTGCCTTTGTCATCTGTGAGAATGCGCGCACAGGCAGATGTACACGGCCTCCTGCCACACAATACAATACACACACACTCACCCACATACTTCTCTCCCATTACTTGTCTGTTGTCTTTCCACAGCTCATGTTCGCCAGATGCACCATGAAACAGATGAGAGAGTGATAAAGACAGAGAGAGAGGGAGAGAGAGAGAAAGAGACCCCGATGCTGAACTACTGAGGAAGAGCTGAAAAAGTAAAAGAAGGAGATAGAGTGACATAAAGGAGGAAAGAAGAGAGGAGCGAGTAGGGGGAGGGGTGCGGCTAGTGATGTGTGCGTGTTTGATGCTTCACGCCTGCAAGGTGAGGGAGAAGAGGGGTCAAGGGGACTGCAAGTAGGGGAGGAAGGGGGAGGGGGGAGAAGGAAGAGGCAAACCTCGATTGGCTAAGTTGGAAAAAAAACACGCTGGCCTCCTGCTGATCGGCTGAGACCCACAGAGATGGGTTTCTTCGCTTTCTCTCCTCTTCCTCGTCACTGCCTTCTCTTTTTTACTCCCACCCTTTGCCCTCAGCTCCACTGCTTTTTGCTTTCTCCTTCTTTTTGAATTTCTAACTGTTGCAATAACATGGTCATCCAGAGTTGAGAGCTAATTCGGTTGGAGTTGAAACAACTGTTTCATTGTTCAATTTAAAGCAAATTTGGATAAAAAAAAGTTCTTGTTCTCATGCAGCCCTCTTACTGTTTATCTACTAGACCTCTTCTTGAGTGATGTGTCTCATGTGTCTCTCCATGTCATAACTGTACCTGAAAATGTGTCCCACTTTCCTTCCTTCCACATATCCCTTCACACAAGGGCACGAGGTCAAACCAGAACACAGGGAAAAAAAAGCCCAGGGAGCCTCCTGAGAGATATCTGGGGAATGCCGACAAATGAAGACACAGCTGCGCTCGTCTGAGAGCTCCCAGTCTCTCAGGAACGTGGAGTTACGAGGCCGCTCACACACGACTCTGTTTGCTTAGTCTGTGACACGGAAAGACAACCAACACGACCGATGGGAAGAAGGGGAGAGAGAGAGAGAGAGAGAGGAAAGAAAAGAGAGGGGGTGGGTGAAAGACTAATGGCGTCGTATACAGATCAAAGTTAGAGCAATGACAGATCCCGTTAAGAAAGAGGACTACCGGAAGGATATTGGAAGTTGGTTGCTCTTACTGGAAAGCTTGAACACCGTGCAGGCCCTGCAGCAAATGATCAGCCAGGACCACTTTCACAATAAGTAGATGTGAGTGACTTGTTAAAATGATATGTCCCTTTAGCAGAACACTGACATCCCATAAGGGGTTATTCACAGGCTCATTTGTTTCTCACAAGAATGCAAAACAGAATCCACTTCCAAAAACTACAATACAATGCATTCTGCAAAAAGAAAAATTGTTTCCTAAATTCTTGTGTCAGTATCCGAAACCACTGGGATCCATTCTATTGCGACTCTGTATCCTCTGCCAAAGTTGGCCATAATCTTTTGAGAAGTATTTTCCCACCAACTTTCATGAGGAAATACTGTTTTCAAAAGATGAAAACTGACTGTCAGAAAGAGTCAGCTTCGATGCTCAAATTACAGCAAAAAGACTTTTCAGCAGCCGATCGCACACTTTCATGAGATGTCACAGCGCATGCTGCAGCCATTTTAAGATATTATTTTGTGCTTTTCCAATGGGCGTGACCCACTTGGAGAGTAAATAGCACAAAAATGTGCTCCCATCCCTACGTTTTATTATAGATTTTACTATTCTGTTCTGTAACAAGATTCCAGACTTATTCTCTGTCCAAGGTTTGTTATATTCAGTCATTTACTGCAAATCACATGTACATTGCGTTGCTGGTGACCTTTTATGAAACTATCTTCTAATATTCCTAGGGAAGGTTTTAGAGCATTGGCTCTTATAAGAAAAATCTAAAATACCAGTAGGCTGTGGAAAATGAACTAAAGTATGTAGCAAATGGGCTAATGTGTGAAAACACTAGTAAGGTGACACAACACACAGCTTTATCCAAAAGGTGACAGTTATTGCTCTAGGTTGGTGGCCCACTGATGTCAATCTCAAAACCAAACACACACACACACACACGCACACACGCACGCACGCACGCACGCACACAGACAGTTGAAACAGCTGGCCAAGCTAAACCTGTACTAGTGAAGGCAACAAGTTCATTTGAAGACAGGGGTTCTCTTTGATGTTGTGTCACTTGGTCAGGGAGCCGACACTATTGTGAGCTGAGGAAGATTTACGACCCGTCCGACTCACCTCTGCCTTTCCAGCAGCTGCTCCAACACTCTCTGCTGGTGACAGCCCAAACACTCAAGTGATAAAGGCTCCAATAAAGGCCAGGCGCACCACTGTGCCACGTGTTAACTGATCATTAAAAGAAAACAACCTCTGATGCAGATGTGGTCTGTTGACTGTGAAATCTGAAATATAATTTGTTTCTAGATTTAAATCCTGATTCTGCTGACAATTGTATGCTATGATTTACCACTTGTATGGTTGGCAGAGACAAATTTGAAACGTAAGCTCAGGGTGAATCAGTCACAGCCCGATCAGCCAGTGAACTATCGCCCCCTGCTGGCCATTGACAGGTACACACGTCAAGAGATTTTGATACTTTCTGCTATGAATTACTTGTAATCTATATCAAATCAAATCATAATATTTACCCTCATAATAATAAATCTAACAGTAATTATTGCTTTATAAACCACTGTTTGCAATGTGACATGATTTAGGTCGGTAAGAGATTTCTAATATAATAAACTCTTGTTTATTTTTCAGGCCTTCCTTCTTGTGTCATATTATTTGTACAGTGTTTACAGTGTATAATGTATGATATTGAATTTACAGGACATCTGACTTTAGTAATGTTTAGAGATGACACAATTCAGTATATCAAGTACTCAACAAACTGACACAAAAATATATTGATATTTGACAAACTAACTGAGGAAATGATAAGTAACTTAAAACTCAATGGTATTCACTCCACAGTAGAATAGAACTATGGAAACCAGCAAATACTTGTTTTCAGAAGCTGAAGCCAGAAAATTCCAGCATTTGCCTCACATGATTAAGCGATTACCAAAATTTCTGCTGACTGACACATCTACATTGGCTCATCTTTGCAACACTTTCACAACAACATAGAGGCTTGCTCTCATGCTGACACAAAGGCAACACGTGTTGTTTATCTAAAACTTTGCCTGTCTGACGAAAAACACAATCTGTTTCTGCAGCCACACACCCACAAATATATTTAAATGTCTAATTAATCATACAGACAGGTGTATACAGTCTACAGCTGGCTGATTATGCTTCCCTGCTGCTTTCCTCTCTGCAGCTACACCACCTACCCAGATTTTAAAGGCTCTTTAGAGCTCCACCATTATTTCTGTAAAAAGAAAAAACATTTCTCACTGCATTTGGCATAAATTATTGCCACAATTGAGCTGCACTAAAAGGCCATTATTTAAGTTAGAGCTCAGGCTGCCAGGTTGAAACAGGAGCACCTGTTTTACATGGCCAACAGGGAACCGGCGAAGAATCATTACACAAACTCTAATGTGTTGGTTCATTTGTGGCTTGCTGATACTGGAACAAGTGCCCCACTGTGATAAAACCAGCAGTCACTTCTTTCTCTTTTTAGCTAAGACTTCATGTCACCATGAGAAATGAAAATCAGATTCCTCCCCGCTTTTCACACAAAGGTTTTCATTACACTCCCACTTCTCTTCTTTCACTAAATTCTATTTATTTCATGAGCTCTTCAAAATTATTAAACTGACTTCATGGGAATATTGCTGTAGAAATATTGCCATGGCAATGGTGCTGTTTTTAATAGTTTTCATGTAAAAGCAGTGGATGTCTGTGAAGCAGAGAAATAGACTGAGATCTGACCTCTGTGAGAATTTTCCATCCATACATCCATGCCCATAAAAAAACAGTTTAAACAGCAGAGAGGTAGAAGCCCACGCTGTTTTTGTTCTTCACATTTTCAGTAACACACTGCAAGATTTTGCATATACACCTGTTGAAAACATATGGTCACGATGTATGAGTCGTGCTGCCACATCGCCTCTGCATGTTTGTCACTCATCTGTAGCAGAAGCTGCTCTCTTTAGAACATTTCACTTCTACATTCGACAGCATATATTGCAGCACATAACTATGCACATGTTTTATTTTCAAATGATGGTTTAAAACTTTAAAACTGCTGAAGGAATCAGTCCATTATGAGCTGAATCATTTTTCCACGTTCATGTCACTGTAACTTTTGTGACATATGATATATTATAATATGTAATAAACATAATATATTACATAGGGTCAAACAATTAAGTGACTGACAGATAAATGAGGCAACCCACACTGGAACCCTGTGCAAGATGTATATCCTCTCCTATAATCCTAACTATAATAATGAAAAATACACAACCTTTCAGCTATGACAGTCCTATAGAGTCACTGTACTGAGGCTGAAATGTTTTATATATTAATTCACCGGAGGTACAGTACAGAGCTCATTTTTCTCCCTAACATCAGCAGGCATACATGGCACTTGTCAGAGTAAAACCTTTAGATTTGGCACGGTCTAGGTACAGCACCGCTACAGATTATTATACTGTCAGCGGTGTGTGATCAACAGATTTAGGTCTTTACGAGTCGCCAACATTCGCTGAACACCTGTTGCTCCACATTTGTGTGATTTTTTAGTCGCACATGTAACCTTTACAAAAAGAAATCCCACATCCTGTGAAAATTAGAGCTCATGTTTCAAAAAACACGCATAACTTCAGCACAAAAATGCAAACAAACAAAGCCAAAGCAAAACTGGGGTCTCGAAATTGCTACGTTTGTAACCAAGAAATTACAAGGTAACATTATAGGTTTATACAGCTATAAAAACATAATTATGCGCTGTGGTTTTATGAATACTGCGGTTCTCAAAATGAGGTCCCTCAGAAAAGCTAAATACCTTTCTGTTAATTTGTTCGCCTTTGATTCGGCCGCTGCGGTGAGATGAACGTTTATAAATCACGGGCTGAGCAGCTGAGACACTTTCTGCGAGCGCACGACTGTGCCTGGCCAGAACGAGCATGGTTTTGATTTGCAGCGTGCGCCAACGCTCCAGCCAATGCTAATCGCCAGGGAAAGCTTGTGAAAACCATAATGGATTTCGCAGACACGCTCACAAATCCATCTAAGCTTTTATATAATTTGGTTAAATATACGGATTCGTTTTTATCTTTTTATGTGTCCATTTTTGACCCACTGGCCTTGTTGGAAAGTACGGTATAGAAGGGGAACTCCCCGCTGATATTGACTATGAAACTTTAATGCGTGTATGTGTGTGAATAAGAGGAAGAATGACGTGCTCGGTATAATGGCGTTTTGTTTAAGGAGCTATATGCTTGCACCAGTATGAGAGGGGAAAGCAACTGTTTCCACAATGCAGCACAGACACTGGCAGGTCTCACAACCTGCTGAGCTCAGCAGAAAAGAAGATGGGGAGACTGATGTTGCCGAGGTGTCAAGTTTCCTGTGATGATTTCAAGATGATTTTTGAATCTCGGGATCTCTTTAGGATCACATTCATACCACACAGACCTTCAGGCGGAATCCCATTTTGTTCCTCAGATCATAATGTTTGGGAATTGGAAAGTTTCAGGAGTTTTGCATTTGTTTTGCTTATGACCCCTGTCTCAGTTACTGCCTTTTAGTGTAGAAACTATGTATCCACTATGGTAAAATGTTTGATGTTTTCTCGCACTGCTCTGCCCTTTAAGAATCAGCAAATTAGCAATCATCAGCAGATTAAATTTGGTATCTTTTTAATGCCTAATGGGGTTCTTACTTCCACTGAGTTACATCCTGGAGGAAAGCCAATAACTTAATTAACATAAAAGTAAAAAAAAAAAAAAACATATCAAAGTACTTTTAAAAAGCCTACAGTTTTCTTTGATATTAGAAAGATAATTACATTACTCCCCAACTAAAGACATGTTTGATCTGTCCATGCAAGATTTTTCGGGCACAACACGTCATAGCCACAAAAAACATTAAGAGTTGAGATGAAAAGACAGTTTTAATAATGGGGTGGGCTGAAATGTACCAATTTTGCAAATAATAAAGCATACTATTAACACAAAGCAAAAGCAGAGCACAATGCCACTAATGGACAACAAATGCTGGCTCAAGAAATCCTGTCATTTCAGACTTTAAACTTTAAAAAATGAAAATTATAATTTTGTTTTCCACAACACGTTGAATTGTCAATAGCAGATCTCACATCTTCCAAAACTGTCTAAAGTGGCAATTAAAAGCAAAAAACAGAGGAGCCTCAGCCTGCCACTGTCAGAGGTAGAGCCGCCATGTCATTACTAAGGACAACCTGGGGTTTTAAGTCACCCCGTCAGAGACCTGTGGAGGATATCCTTGAAGAATTTGCAGCAGCGTTACATCAGATTGTGAACATGAGCAGTGCAGCAACAGCATCAAAGCAAAACATTCACATTATGAGGGCAGATGCACAGCAAGATATATCAGCTCTGCAGCAAAACATAGTCAACATACACATTTAAAATTGTGATTTGTAGCAGGGAACATATTCCAGGTAACAAACTAGTTTTAACTGTAGAGCTGGATATCCAAGAATAGCATGGGGTGATGGGCGAAGTCCTCTATTCAATCTACAAATTGTGTGGATTCATCACTGTGTCAAACAACAACATGACACCATCATAATTCATCTGATATACAAAGGTTCAGCCATAAGAATTGATTCATACTGGCATCCAATAAAAACGCATTGCAGCCAGCAAATTCCAACAAACTAAACAAGCAGATCTGCGCAGACCAGCAAACAGGCTCACTCGTATTGTCACATTCAACCCACAAAAAAAGAAGGCAAGACTCACAATTCAGGACTCACAAAAACACACAAGCAGCAAATTCTTACCTTGGAGAAGTAAAGCAGTAGCAGCTCCACGGGGGGGGGGCGGAGTGTGCTCCAAAGCTGGTGCAGGTGAACAGACCCATCAGTACTCCGGTGTTTCTGCTTGATCCTTCCGTGCTGAAGTATTCAACAGAGTTAGCATGTTGACATTGTTAAACTGATGGTTAAACGCTACATACTGCCAGTCTGAGCTAGACCGGAACTACAATTTAAATAAAACACATGGAGAAGAGAAAAAAATAAACAATATACTTAGACTCATGTACACTGTGGCAATAAAAATTATGTTAAGTGTCTGCAGTAATGTGTTGCTCCCACTGCTGGTGTGGGACTTTAACTGCACTGTCTCACACAGGGTAGGGTAGGGGTCAAACACAGTGTAAGAGAGGTGGGAAGCATCCTTCGGTTCGCAGGAGACCTTTTCCAAACATCTTTGTTTCCTGGGTTACAGATAAAAATAGTCATTAAGATCTTTTTTCCCTTTAATGGTGCTAGATATGTCAAAGAGAGGGAAATGTACTGTAGTATTAGGCTTTTTCTGTCTTTCAGCTGCCTCCAACCCTAAAGGCCTACTCACACTTACTCCATCAATCACATAATGTAACTTTACAAAGTAACACAAGTCATCCAAGATGATTACAAATATTTGCCTGTTTGAAACTGATATGAGGGCTGAGGCAGGTTGGGGTTAAGAGACTGGAGGGTTGCAACCAGCTGTGCAAACACAATCCTGGTGATTTATGAACCCACCTATGGGCTGCTAATGGTCCAAAATGACAGTGGGGCCACTGCAGCCCTGGAACCAGGACCCACTGATTACGGACTGCAACACAAACTGATATACTGATATACAGTACAAAGTGGTAGGTAGGTGGTCTCACAGATGGATAGAGACAGTTTCTGCGATTTGTTTTCATATGAATCAACAATTATCTTTTTTTATCATTTTGTATATCCCCAGGAGAATACAACCATAAACATGCATATACGTTTTGTTTTGATATCTAACAGCAGCCTCTGCTGTAAAATAATAATCTGCTGTGAGGGAGCTTTTGATTGTGTCTACATATATGTATTTACATACGTACTGTAATGGAAAAGAGAAGGGAAGATGAAAAGAGATAAAGCATGAGTGTGTTTATACAAAGGGAACAGTGACCAGAGAGAGAGGCAAATCCACAGCTGGAGCTGGATTAAAATAACTGTTTTCCAGCTTTTCCTCTTTCATTCAAATTCATATAAAAAAAGATTCTGGAGCCAACATTCTCGGCAGAACAGACACCATGAAGACGCATCATGTTGATGGTAATGGGCCCCCCAAGGTGGCGAAGTCCACCAACAAGGCAAAGCACACTTTGTGTCTGGATCTTGGCTTTAATGGCTGCCACACCAGTCTCACCCAAACTACACTACAATATGCAGGGATCACTACTTTTAAGAGAAGGATGAGAGTTAGCCTAATACATTTAAAATGTCTGTTCTACTCTTGGCAGCCACCGGTATGGTCCAGCAAATTATTTAACTTACCAGTTGTTTCTGTTCTAAATTCAAGAGAGTTGCAGGAGGCTGACTTTTCCATTTGGAGGTTGTTGGTTGATTAACTTTCCTGAGCGCTCTTAGGACAGAGTTTTAAACAAACACCCTTTTTCTAAAAGTTCAGGAGTTAAGGCATTTGATTTTGATTTCTTTACACAATTTGCAAAAACAGAAAAACTGACATGGACGTACATAAACAACAGAAAATGTGATGGAAAGTGAAAAAAACTCAAACGGGCTTGAAAAGAGGCTCTTTCTGTCCTCATCCACCTGGTTAAATCAACAACAGGACACTGATTAAATCCATACACTTCAATAACATTATTTATATGTATATCATCAAATTCAGTGTAAAAAAACATCTGTCAGGAAATTTAAGAAGGCAAAAAACTGGGATTTCTAAAACCTAAACCCAGGAGTTAAAAAGGCTGTGAATATTCTCATTTGCCCAGGTCATGGTTATCTCAGGGAAATTTAAATCGAAATCAACTGGACTTGGTTATAAGTCTTTGAAGACGTTTCACCCATCATCAAAAAGGCTTCATCAGTTCATGCTGGTCTGACTAGGCTGAGCTAGTCAATGTGTTAAAAAAAACAGTGACTCTTTTAAACTCTGGAAATTGGAGATTTACCTACAACAGTGCAGTGTTTTGATGTCTAACAAGACTTCAAGTTCACTCATCTATCACTCAAACCAACTTTTCCTGGATTGTATTTCATCTCCTCACCAGTACACAAAGCAGCAAACCTTCAGCAACACTGCCCCCCTGTGTTTTCAGTCTGAACAGCTGCTGCTGAGAAGCTTGCTGAGCGATCCCCCGAACCCAAGGCTTTATGATTTCATTTACAGTCAAGGACACGAATTAAACATTTTGATATGGAGGAAGCATGTATAGAATAAAAATGACAATATCTCAGGTCCCCCTGCACTGATTTTTAAAACTACCATTCGTGAGTCAGACACAATTAAACTGTAGGAGCTACTTCACTCAGTGCTCTTTTAAAAACAAAATTAAAATTTCAAATTCCAACAACAGTTCTAATTGAGCTGCTTTTATTAAACGTTTTTATGATGGGTACGCTGTGTCAAAACCACCTGTTTTTAAGCAGTGGCGCTTTGTGCATCACGGTTGTAGACACTCTTGTGTCTGTTGAGTTTCGTCCAGTTGGAGGACAGTTCTCCACTCGTGCTGCAGGTGTAAGGCTTCTCCCCGGTCTCCCCTCTGTGTCCTCGCGTGTCCTCACGTGTCCTTTCTGGTCCGTTTTGGGACCAAACACCTTCTCACACACTTATACGGCCTTTCCCCCGTGTGTGTCCTGAGAGCAAATGTTCTCTCACAATAGGAAAACCTGTCCGGCGCAAGTTTATCCTTGGCGACAAAACGGTTTGCAGCAGTCTGCGTTGATTTCTGTCTCATAATTGACTCTTTGACGTAAGCTTCTTGAGAAAACTTAGGTTTTGTGTTTACTTCCCCCATGTGATGTTGGCCGGACGTAAACAAAGCTCTGTGGCTCATACTGCCACCTGCTGGTCGGGAGCCTGTTTACATCATGACGTCAACGCCACAAGCCTGTAGTCCTTGGGCCAATGAGATGTGGTGTCTTTGGTACGGGGATAAAGAGTGACATTTCCCACAGTCTCTCAGCTGCCTCTTCTTTGACTTGCTTCCTTTGTGATTCTGGCTCTCAGATTCATGAGCGTTTCAAGAGAGCAGCCTGTGGTCACTTGGTTCTGGTTCATTGAGTTGAGTAGAGTGAGGAATCGTCATAAGGGTATCATGGTCCAGCTCCAGTACAAGATGCTCTCCTCCCTGTTCCTCTTTGATGTGAGGAGGTTCTGGACCTTCTTGGTCCGGACAAGGTGTGGGACTGTGCTGTGGGACTACTGTACTAATTGTTCTGTCATGGTAATAATAATGATGATGGCTAAGAGTCCATGTCCCAACCAGTAGGGAGTGGGACATGATGTTTTATGATAATTAAGGTTTTACAGACATAGTGTGTGTAACTTGATGTAAGATTTCCAAATGTAATTCAGCAGCCCGCGCTGACGATCGATCTCAAACAGTTCAGCAAGCTAACTTTTGTTTGTTGATTCATATTTAAAATTATATAAAACCAAATAAAATATAAATAAATAATAATTACATAGCGACTGTGTAAACAAACGGGATACGTCGAAACAGTTCGACGTTTCGCGTTTGTTTCCGGGGGGGAATTATCGTGACGGAACTGCTTCCTGTGGCTGTTTCCTCTCACGAATCGTAGTTGATTTTCTTTTAATAGGTAAATAATTGAGACGCATGGGTTAAACTCGGGTCTGTATCAGTTCACCTCGACGTATCGTCGCGGATTATTACACGCCGAGTCAATGGGCGCACATTACTGCGCCATATGTAGGCAAACAACGTTCAACGGGAAGGGACATATCTTTGGAAAAAATCACCAAAGTAGACTCAGAGTGGTTCTCCTCAAATTCTTAGAAAAGGTGAGCAGGCTGATGTCAACTGATTCGCACTGACTTCGAACATTTTGAGCATTTTGTGCACGCATTTTCTTCCTCTTTGTTGTACTTGATGTGACAAACAACAGCCCCTTACATCACCTAAGTCTTATATTTGACGGCAACAGTTAGTTACAGTTTTATGTTTCCTGTGCTCGCTTCATCCACTGCTCTCCAGGTGAAGGAAGCCCGTCGAACGCTCAAAAAGCCCCAAGTGGAAAAGTTTGACTGCACCCGGCACAAGCAGACGTTCTGGTGCTACTGCTGTGGACTTGAAGTTGAAAGAAACGTCACGGACGGCAACATGGCTGTGCTGTACGGAGGCTTGTTAGAACACATGGCGACGTGAGTGTAGTTTAATTCGCTTTTGTTTGTCTTGCTCTAGCTTCTCCTGCTTTTTAGTTATATAAACGTGCATAATATGTAATATTTGCCCAGGGGTGCCCACCACAACCGATACAGTACAATGTGTCAAATACACATGTGTCAAATGTCTGTGTTCTTGACAAAATTCTTGGTCATTTTTTGATAAACTGCCACTGTCACCTGGTTCCTGGTTGACATGTGAAATGTACTTGGTTTCAGCCCAGAACATAGGAAGAATACACACAAGTTCTGGTGGGACAACAAGGCTGACCCCAAGCTTAGAGACAAGGTCATCATCACAGAGGAGGAAACTGAAAGGTAGGCACAGTGAGCTTAAAGTCGGTATCAGTAAAGTTTGTTTGGAAAATAAGAGATTCTCTGCATGGACCATTGTTTGTTTTCATTTAGGTTTAAAGCTGAGCTGGCAAATGTGTTGGAATCATTTGTGGAGAAGGAAGATGAATTCATTAAACAGGTAATGCAAAAACCACTCTATTTTAAAGTAGTTATAGTGGCTTTGACAGTCACAAGCATGGCTAAAAAAGTGTTTTTGTTGTCTTGGCTGCAGCAAGCTGATCATATCCGGGCCCAGGAGAAGAACCGTCAAGAGGTCCTTCAGTCTCTTTTAGAGGTTTGTTGCAGGATTCAGTGGCAGTATCCATCACTGTGGCCTTGACTGTTGTTTTTCACGATTTTGAGTTGCAGCTCAAGAGAGCCTGTTTAACTCTAAAAATAATTGTGGCTCGTGAAATCTTCGATCCAGTTGCCAGGTCTAAGGTATAAGGACATTTTCCGTAGCAGGTGATGGTAAAATAATTAGATGGCGCCCGTGAATAAAGAGAGGTTTATCTTAACACATGGAGCAAAGTAATGCGTGCCGATTATGTAGATAAAAGCTGAGATGATACATGATTAGTAGTCAGACTTCCTCTGTGAACCACTGTTGGCTTTTCCTGAATCAATATCAGCGTGACACAGAACCGGAGTTGTTCAACGGGCCCACAGACATGTCTGCAGAGGATTCTGTCAGGTACCACCATGTTTACCAGTGACATTTTATCCTTTTTTTGCATTACATCTTTGTCAGCACTTGATATGAGTTCAGCTTGTTTCTGCTTCTTCTTGCTGTGTGGGGAACAGCTCTCGGTTTACATCTCAGGGAGCAGAGCAGCAGCCAGGTTGCAGCTTTGTCGACACAATGGTGGAAGCACCGTGGGCTACGACAGGACAAGGCCTGACTTTCATAGGTTATCAGGTAGATGGACAGCTTTGATTAAGAACGTGTTTATTAACATGGGTTTTGTTTTACACAATCACCATGTTTGTTTTGTTTTACAGGACTCATCAAACAGTGGAAATGTTCATACAGGTACAGTGATTTATGAATTTCTGTGATGGTGACAATCAACTCAGACTTAGCCTTTGTTGTGTGATATAGTGACATTTCCCCTAAAGCTGTGTATGTGTTATTTTATACTTCATAAAAATGTAATAATGTTGCATGCTTCCTCTGTAAAGGCTGCATATACATTGCACTTGATGAGTTTGCTGGATGTATATTTTGTGCTTACATTAATATTGCTTTCTTATTGTGTTTTCCCCATGGTTTTTAAGGCTTGTGAAGAAATCCAGTGTCTCCAGTAGTTTTGAACTCGGTTCACCTCTTGCATGTGTTTTGAAGATTGAACATCTGGCCTCTCTCTGTTACAGGTGCTGTCCCTCCTTGGCTCCAGGATGATCCTCTGGAGGGAACCTCCGGTGCTACAGCGCATCTGGAGATTGGTCCATCGCACCAAGAGTTCCTCAAACAAAGTAGGAATCACACATGAGAGATTTTTTATGTTTGTTTGTTCTATGGAAATTTGTTCAAAGAAGTTATGATCATTTCCAGGAGACCTGAGCGTTTGTGTGTAATTGGATGCTGTCACTTCACTTGTGGTAACCAGGGAGCTTTGATTTATGACTCATCTTGTGTTCTGCTGTTGTGACTTTTTCTTTGCTGCCATTTCATGCTCCACTGTCACATGTGAAACCACAGCAGCAAAGTTAAATTTAGGTACTACTGCTGTACCTATAATAATCTTGACACTTAAGCGGTATCAGCATATTGGTTTCTGATCTTGATCTTCACATGTCTTAGTGATACGAAGATCTTAGCCATGTCGACTAAAGGAAAAACAATCAAAATCTCCCAAAGACTGGAGTATAATTAATATGGCTTCTTCTGTCTTTTGCCAGAAGAGCAAGAGAAGCTGAGGAAGCTTCCACCGAACAGAGTGGGGGCCAACTTTGATCACAGCTCACACACAGACGCCAACTGGCTTCCCTCGTTTGGCAGAGTGTGGAACAGTGGCCGACGCTGGCAGTCCAGGTGACATCACACTGCTCTTGACCATAACTGAGACTAATGTAGAATGAATATAAGCATGAATTTCACTGGTCTCTTCTTTTCCTCAACAGGCACCAGTTCAGACAGGAGGAAGGGCAGAAGAACAGACAGAAGAGGAAGAGGGAGCACAACACAGACGGGTCGAAGAAAGTGAAGATGACTGAACAGCTGACAAACTCTGACAACACTTAAATCTGCTTTGTGTGAAGGGATGTATATTGTTTGCAATAAAGATATTGTGCTGTGATTGTGTATATTTGTGTTGGAAAGTTACCTTTTTAGAATTTTATTTTTGCATATAAAAACTGCATGATACACATGTATCATCACTCAACAACAGCCCGCTGCACACTCAAAGATTTAAACCCAGATTCTTCTCTGAACTGCTCTTTATTTAAACAACTAGAAATCAATGATTTCAGTGAGACACAGAGAGAGAAGCCTCACTGAAATCCTTGCCCACATTCTTACCTGGTCCTACCAAGTCTGGGACTGATGTCACTGCAGCCCTTTAAGAGTCGAGGATGATGTGTCTGTTCTGATGGACAACCAGCAGGGGGCAAAAGACACTCATCTAACAAAGGCAGCTGCTGTGTATTGAGTGAAGAGCTCACACAAAGGTTATCTGTTGAAGCCAGTATTTAGATAACGTTGTGAAACTTCAGCTGTATTAAGCACTGTATGTTTCTGTATGGCAAAATGATAAAGTTTTGTTGGAGAGAAAGTTGGAGATCAGAATTATTTGTTAACACCCCTGAACATTAATACACCTTCACAATGACAGCAGCAGTTCTCTGCATTTCTCTTTTTGGCAGGCACCCTCCACACCAAATGATGGGCTTTCATTTCCCTTTTCAGATCATGCGACATGATGAGTAACATGATGTATATCTTTTCTCTCAATAAAATTGGCACTTATGAGTGATTTGCAAAATCCTCCTCTTTTCCAAACTTCTACTATAGACAGAAGGTTCTGAGTTTTTATGAGTAAGGCTTAAACATAAAAAATCAACTACTAATCTAACTATATGATGAGGTATCATGGAAAAAATGGTCTGATAATGGGAAGGTGTGAATGTGCACTTGTGCCTAAACTGTGGGCACAAAACAAACAATCCATGATGAATCCAGGATTTTGCAACCATAGAGCAGGAGCCCTGGACAGCCTTAAAATCTGTCCACTGCTGCTCTCTTAAACTCCTCCAAATGCAGAATTGTTTGATGTGTAAATGATAAGGAATCACTTGTTTCTGTTATAGCTATAATGATTTGGCCCTCATTTCCTGCAATATACTATATAATGCATCAAAACAGATTCAGGATTTTAAAAAAGACTATTCCTGTGTGAAATATGCAGCGGGTGCATTGCCAAGTAGGACATCAGCGATGGTTGGAATGACCAGGAGCAATAAATGCAACATCCTATATTCCACTCCCTGAGCTTACATTATGTCCCATTTTAATTCTAAAGGCCTCCTACCTCTCCACAGCAGAGTGTAATCAGGCCCCAGTGTACTCTGGGTAGATGGGCGTGGAGCTCAGTGCAGCCACAGAGCAATATGGGTTTACAACGTGTAGCTGATCTATTCTTAGCTCTGTGACAACACGGCTAGAGTTGTTTCAGTGTTGGCGGAAGAAAAGAAAAGTGGTTACCATGTGTGCATTTGTCTGCAAATTTAACCATTGCTGTATTCAGTTTTGATGTCAATGCTGTATTACTGTATGAGATTTTTGCTTAGCACATCAGAACGTGATTTGTTGTGGGTTTCTGTAAAATATTAGAGGATCTACTGACAGCAGTACCTCAGCAGAAAAGAATGGGAGGGGATAAAAAGCACGTGTACTGGGTGTTTCTTCAGTTGATCCATAGTCCAATCACGGATGAGTATTTTTGAATAAATTTGCATGTTTTAAAGACACCCTAATCCCCGAGTGCTCATTGGTCAAAGAGAATAGAAACGGCCAATCGCTTAAATGACAGGCGCTCAGCTGGCCGTAAAGCCCCGCCTTCTTTTATATTCACAGGCAAACCCCGGAAACGTTGTCGCTTAAAGGGACAGAGGAGGAATTTGAGGCAAAGGCTGAAACAACGAAAACAGCTGCGAGCACAGAAAAGAGACAGGCACAGAGAGGAAGGGACGTAGACAGCCAGGGTAAGCAAGCTATGTGGCAGGACGGGACTGAAACTCTCCGATTATTTTACCCATCGGAGCTCCAGAGCTAAGGCGGCTAACGGATTTTGGCTTCGAAGTCGATTTTCGCACCCCCTTAACGTTAGCCACCTGGAACACGACAACGCAGCAGTCATCACGACAGAGAGATAACAAAAAAGGCCAAACTCCCAGACGGCAGGGACGCGTCAGTTCGGACTGTTTCCCCCTCCTGAGTCCACCTATTTTTGCTAGGTGAGTAGGTTTTAAAATCTTCAGATCTGGCGAGCTAGCTACCATGTCATCTTCCGCATTGTGTGAACTTTACAGATAGCTGTGAATGGAAATCGCACAAAGGCACAGGTTATTTGGAAATCTCTGGATTTAATGGTATTTCAGTTAAATGCTTGAAACTCGCAGGTCACGCAGTTATATACAGTATATATTTTTAAATGATCTGCGAATCTGAGCAAAGAATGACTGGAATCCAGTCTAAGCCAGCTGATGACCTGCCAGTATCTTGCAGGGTGTAGGGGGCGTTCCCCTGCTTTGTCTGCCTTCCTCACTCTTCCTTTATGTGTGTGTATGTGCATGCACACTGTGGTGGTGGTTAGGCACAAAGTGATAGAAACCGTAGTGGATCAGTCACTGTCTTGGGTGTGTGTCTCATTAAAATCCATGTGTGAATATTTAATTAATGTCATAGCTGCACTGCACATTCTTGCCCTCCTGGGATTGTGCATATATGGGCTGTGCAAGAACAAGGGATCAGTCAGCACTGGCATATATCTGTGAGATTATGCCTGTAGCTCAGCAGTTGGAGTGATGATGATCACTGTAAAGCTTACAGGGAGAGGATAGCACTGAGTGCAGTGGGCGTATTGTTCCCTTTGGATTGCACTTGGGAGTTGCATTGCATCATGCAGTGCAGGGAGCACTGATGATGCCACTCAGCCCATGTCACTGTGTATATAATACCAATGAAGAGTCAGTCATTACAGTGTTATTATACTCATCTGCACTGCTCTTCATCCCATTGTCCTGACAAGCAGGGCATGACGGCATTGACATACACATTAGACACACGTGTGCGCCCTCACACTCACTCCGCATCAGCCATACAGCACACGTGCATATGGGAATCCAGCTGCCTCACATGTTTGTGAAAAGAAGATTTACGCACACACACACACAGTGCTGCAGAAAATCCATCTGCAAGTCCACATTTTTCTCTCTCTATTGCTAGTCCTTGCGATGGTCTGACAGCCACCCCCACCTCTCTGTCTGTGAGAAACCAGTGGGCTTTGTCCTCAGCTGAGTGTGATGTCATGCAGATCCTTGCCGTAGCTAACCCTGACGGCGAGGTGCATGTTGTTCAGCAGTCCTGGGTCTGGGCTTGTCCTCTGCACAATCCTGCTGGTGACGTAAGTTCTTTCATGCTAAAACGTGACAGTCTGTCTGTTCAGGTGAGACAAAGAAACTGAGAAAAAAACTCTCAACATCAAAAGAAAAAGAAGGGAGGTTGGAATAAAAAAATCTGCAAGCTTAAATGTGGGACATTTTTAGCACAGAAGGAATACAGTGCCAGGAATTCCCAGTGATGACTGGTCTGTTTGCTTTTCTCAAAAGGTATAATTACTAATATATTCACCCTCAGGGGGATATGTTGTATGTGCCTCTGCTTACCTCCCAGCCAAGTACATCATGTAAAGCAGGAGTGTGGTCATGAGTAGCAGTGCATTTTCTCACAGTAATATAGGAAGCCACCAGTGCCTTGTTAGGCTGTTTAGAAGATGACAGTCAATGTGATGTCAACATGGGACTTGTAATACTGCAGAGCCCAGATTCTCCTGATTCTGTCTGAATGGATGAGGCCCAGACTCGAAATGTTACAGCCTCAGTCAAACATCTAACCTGCAATAGACTCTTCTCACCTTGCCTGCAGTTGAATTCAATTCTGTTTTATTTGTTTAGCACCAAATCACAACGTACATTATCTCAAGGCATTTTACAGAGTAAAGTCATATTATAGAGAGAAAGCCAACAGTTCCCACAATGAGCAAACACTTGGCGAGTATAAAGGAAAAACTCCCTTCAGCTGCAGTACACAATTGAATTCATGTGTAGTTCAGATGATAGTGTGTGACATTAAGGGATCTCAGTTACAGAACACTGTGGCCCCCTGTGCATCCGACCTATGGTGTTTGACCACATTTTGTATCCCTTACCTTTTGATGGCTATCTGGCTGAGTGATTGTGGTTCAAGGTTGTCATTTTCCATTTTTTTAGCATCTGTACCTTGCTGGACTTTGCATGTGTGTATGTGTTTGGAAAGTGGGGGGAGCTATTAGACACTTTGAGCTGATGAGGGCTTGTTGTCAGCCCTCATCAGCCCTCATGTCTCTGCAGGATTTGATGTCAGAGATTACAGATGATTATGTGGGTTAGATCCAGCACTCAACAGTTCTCTGGGGCTATATTGATCTCTGCTGTGTCTGTTTGTGTGTCTGTAAGTGTGTGTGTGTGTGTGTGTGTGTCAGCACATATTGTTATGCTTCCTTATGAGAACTAAATTACCTCTCGTAAATAAAGAGCTATTTAGCCATTCAGGGTTAAGTTTAAGGTTTGGACAAGGGAAGCTTTGAACAAATCCAGTTCTACAAGCATGTGTAATGTGGTTGTGAAAACATGTTTTAATAGACTCATCACAAAAATTAAAGGCAGTATATGGCATTACTAGATTCTCCTTGCATGACCCCCTCACAGGTCCCATTCCTGGGTTTGAGATCACAAGATCAGAGAACCAATGAGACGATACTCAGCCCAGGGACAGACAGGTGAGAGACAGGTTGAGTTGAGAGATAAAATGAACAAGGGGCGAACAAACAAATGAACAAAAATATTGCTTCTGCAGTGCTCTGTTTTAAGTAGATACAGATATTACAGCAATTCAATTTCTTTATGTTGTGTGTGAAAATACTATGTATGTGTGTGCTTGTTTGTGTCTGAGAGAGAGAGAGAGAGAGAGAGAGAGAGAGAGATGTTTAAAATCACTTTCTTTCCTTAATTACAGCTTTTTCCTGAGCTCCTAAAAAAAAAAAAAAAGCACTTGTGCAGCTTCGACTAACACACCTTTAACCCTGAGACCCTCACTCTGGTCTGTGCAAACACACACACACGCATACAAACCCACACACTAACTAAACCCAGTGTCAGGCTTACCAGTAAAGGTCGGCTAGTCCACTTAGCATTATGTCAATAAGAGGAACGAGTTAGTCCTATTACAAACCTGCAGTGTTCATGTGTTTGTAACTGTCCTGGCACTGACTTGGCTGTGGTTAATAGATTAAGCTATTTTTAGGGCATGGAAGGGAATGCAAGTGAATTCAAGGCTACTTAGAATAAGTGAGCATCTGGAGACTGTCTACAGTAAGTGGACAGTGGAAGATTAAACAGTGGATAGATTGCACAAAGACAATTTACCGCAGCTCAGAAAGAATGGGCCATACACTGTTGTTGCTTTAAACTCCTCTAAAGAAAACTAGTTGAATATGTTTTGTCGATGTGCAGTATTGTGGTAATAACATGCTGTTGCAGTCATAATTGAAGCCGAGTATAAATAAGGAACAACCTCTTGGCTGTTACTGATAAGTTATCTAAAATGCAGTGCTGGGAGTCTCACCAGTGGGTTGAGTTTCATGCTTGATCCAAGTGAATAACGTAGCATATGAATTCACAACTTGAAATGAAATGTACGTATGCAGCTTGTGAGCCGTTAAGTCTGCTGATAATATTTCCACACGACCCCCAGAATCAATGAGATTGGTAGAAGGCAGCTGTATCTCTGCATTATATAGGTCAGCACAGAGCTTATCAAGCTTAGACCTGTACACCCTCTGCCCCTCTCCCGCTCGTCCTTGTCTTGTTCCCTCTTGTGCCCTTGTCTTGTCCATTACTCTTGTCATTCGTGTTGTTGCCCTCATAGAGCATCAAAGCCCTCCACCTCCCTGTGCTGCTTTTATCCCCGTCCCTCCATCTTGCAGAGGGTGAGTGTGTTTGACAGCATGCATCATTTGTCACTTCATTTCAAAATACTGCTGTTGGTTTATAAAAGCACTGAAAGGTTCAGGGCCAGAATACATACAGTGTCTGTGCTGCTGCTGCTACGTTCTGAACCGTCCGGACCCCTCAGGTCGTCAGAGACAGGTCTGTTTTCTGACCCAAGAGTCAAAACTAAGCATCTTGAACCAGTGTTCGGTTTTTATGCACCACATATATCACCAAATGGAACAAACTCCCAGAGAACTTATTTAGTTTTCAAACTCCCTGAATTTGCTGTCTAGGAAGTAGTTGAATGTCCTATACAAATAAACTTGCCTTGCCTTAAACTGCTTAACATAACAAATTCTCTTCATTCATCTCTTTTACATTTACATACTCGATTTGTATGGTTGGATTAAAAACAACTTCAGGTTGAGGCTTTTTTTCGCTGTTTGCAGCATGTCTACCTGAACTGAAAGTGGAAGTATGTGGGGCACAGTTGAACCAGTCAGTTCCCCAGTCACGTTTTTCCTGATTTTAAAAGAACATCCACAGTTGTGTAGTCCCTGCAGGCCTGAAAGCATCAGTACATCTCATGTCCTTGAGTTTTAAAGCTTTGATATACACAAAGCTTGTGTGTGTGTGTATTTGTTTTCCCACAGTTAAAGACCTGAGGGAAGCGACTGCTAATCGCACAGTTGGCCTACAGAAAGAAATGGATTCTGGCTTATTGTGTGTCATTGGGGCATATCTTTACTTTTATACTCATGGTTGTGGTTCACCAGTGCTCTGTGGAAGAAATGTGTGTGTGCCCAGCCAGCCTATCATCAGTATGTTAGCATTTTGATGGAGGCCTTTAGCACCACTGAGCTGCTAGCAGAGCTGTAGTGCAGTAGCTGAGGTATACACTTTCTCCCAACCCCCATCAATGTCCCCTCAAGGTGCACTTAGTTTCACTTTGGAAGACAAATTTAAACCAAGTGAAAAAGTCATTTGCTTTAAATTGTTGCAATCTGCTGCTTGAATATTTGCTAAATCAAAGTATCATGCTTTCATGCAGATAACCACGAGATAAACTGAAACGTTTTTGCATTCAGTTTGATACACTGGCAGCTTCCACACAAAGATAGAAGCACAAATTGGATCTGTGTCAATCTTATTTAGGATGCTTGTGTTTTTTTCATCACCGCCCATTTGGATTCTGATGCATGTTATTAACTGCAAGAATAGAGCGTGTGCAGCCCTGCCTTGGGCTCAAACACAGAGCGGCAACTCTTCTAGTACCAAAGCTTCTCATTATTAACTGCTGCTTAACGGCCGCAAGCGTCTGCGTTTGTGTGTGTGCTGGACTGATCTTGGGATTAACCCTAGCCAGACCTCTGTCTACCCTTCGCCCTGTAACCGAACTAAAAGGGATGAGCCCCTCTCTGTGTTTAGCTTCCTTTGTTCACATTGGTACAATCTTTTATTTTACAAATATCTAGGGGAACACGCAAAGTAAAACAAACTGAAAGGCTGCAGACATATGATAAATGTTAAATATTTATCACAAAAATCCTTAAATAGCAAGCAACTAAAACTTCAGAACTGGAAGCAAATGACATCAGGGTCTCCAAGGCCAAAAAATGACCCATGCTAACTACAAATAAACCTCAAAGTAAACTGCAGAAATGAAACTCAAAAACAACGTTAATCTCCCTGACCGGCCACTACTAAACAGGAGAAAAATTGTTAAACAAAATGGCAGCAAACCGCCTACCAGGCTTCCTCCAGGATTAACAAGTGGAGTTGAAAACCACCCGCAAAATACAAAGTGAACGGCTATTTGCATGGGAAATAAACAAAATGTGGCGAGCTCACAGTACTGGTCCACACTGCACCTCTGAGACCAAGTGGAAGCAAAACCGGAGTGCCGGCTGAGGGAGGTTTTTATGCAGCTCCACTGATGACTGATGCGCTTCAGGTGTTGCTAATTGTGCACCAACAGCAGTGTGGCAGACTCTTCAACGAGACAGGGAGAGAACGAGCTCTTACACAAGAGACAACAGTCAGTGGATGTAACAGCATTTTCCACCTCTACCAAATGTGGGAATAAATGAGCTGTAATCTTCTCCACCGTCAACTTTGGCTAGAAACCAATCAGTTAGGTTGGGTGGTTAAAGAGTGACAGTTCGCTGTTTGAGCTGCGTTTTTTTTTTTGCCTTTTCTTTCACTGCCCAGATGGCAGGCTATATTACTTTGAGCCAATCTGATTGGTGCAACACCACACTGTGCGAGCTCCTCAAGCATGAAAGGGAAAAAAGAAATTGATTTTTAAACTGAAGGAAGATGCAAAAAAATACCCAAAGGCCAGAAGAAGTGAGGAGACGAAGAAACACACGTATACAAAGGAGGGATGTTACACAGAGAGAGAGAGAGGTGAAAAGACGGGCAGCTGAATTCAGGGTGAAGAAGTGAGGACTGAGAGGGAAGGGAAGGAGAGGTGGAGAGAGAGAGAGAGAGAGAGAGCTTTATTTCCTGTCCTCCATGAATAGGCAACATATTTCTCTGGAACATTCCATCCTCTGAGCTGGCCCGGCCTGTCACCAAGACTCGGGGTGCCACACTCCTCCCCATCTCTGCATTTCTTCCGATTGCACTCGGCCCCTCTCTCTTTTCTCATCAACCATTAGTGGATTTTTTTGTCTCATTTTCCCTTTTATTCCCATCTCCCCACAGCAAGAGTGAGCTAACTCTGCAAACTCTTTTGCCCGGACACTAAGGCGATTGGAAGGATTAAATATTAGACATAACTTTAGTGAGGTGTGTGGATCAGTAGGTAAATGCACTTGTACTAAAATGTACTAACTGATTATTAATTATTGGATGGATTGGGGTATTTGTTGATATAAAGACTGGATTCATATTTATTACACCAAATTTAAATCTCTAAGCTTTCACAATTGAAGGATCTAGTTACCTCACAGTGCTGCTGCGTATTAGATTAGTAAATGAAATGGTGGGAATGTTTGCAGGAGTGGATGGGGTCACGTACAGTATTCAGTAATGGAAAAACAAACAACGTATTTCAGGAATGCTTTATTTGGACAGGGTGGTGTTTTCACAAAAGGTCCGTTCAGGAATGTCTGTTTGTTGCATCTGCCCGATTTAAACTTAACCCCAAATTATAAATTTAACCCTGACACCACTATGATAATTTCTGTTGTTCATATATGCAGTAGCTAATTTACTGACATGGTAAAAAAATAAGGGTTTACACACACATGCACACACCTTCTCCCCCTTTAAATGATTATACTTGAATAGGCTCTCTGTCTCTTTTCTGCCCTGTGAGCTTATTTATCAACAGGCAGCTGGTCAAACATACCCTTCCAGCGAGAGTTCATCTCACAGGATTGTTACACTGCTTTAGAAATGTAAATATAAAGAAACCACTCTGGGAGGGGAAACAGTCCACAGGAACTGGTTATGTGATAATGGTCAAGTTTTGGTTGTGGAGTATTTTGGTTGGGGCTGTGGTGGCTAAACTGGGGGTGGGTAAGCATCTCATGCATCCTTCTGCCCTCAAATCCAGCTGCCGCACGGCAGAGCAATAACGGCTAAAATGTTGAAAATAGAAAGCATTTAATGTTATTACCATGTGGTGACACATAATAACGGAGGCTGCTGAAAATAGAAAATGAAAAGCATGTGCTGTGTGAGTGAGAAAGCCAGTTTTAAATTTGCACTTTCGTCCTGTCAGTGGATTCAGCACTGAAAATGGAAAGGGTGTTACATGCAAACATCATCCCTCTGACAATATTTCTCCTATTACATCACACGTGCTTATTCACTTACTTGTTACAGTGAAATGAAACACATTGCATCACAAAAAATCAAACGGATTTGAACCAGCAAGTCCATTGCTTGCAGTTTCCTTTTGAATGTTAGGAGTGAAAATTGCTTCGGCACATTGGAGTTTTCCTGACCCTTACCACTGTCTGGCTGCTGCTCGGTGTACCCCTGTAAAACACACTTACGGCATGTGTGTACTGCTAACACACTCTCCTACATGCCAGAAGACACGCGTGGATCCACGCCTCTTTAAACTCTCTGCTCTGTCTTACACAGAACCCCCCACCCACCCACAACACACACACACATACATACACTTTCCTTTCCCACCCTTCCTCCACCTCCCTTCTCCCTCTCCTCCCTTTGTTACCCCCCCCCCCCCCCCAAGGAAGGAGGGTGAATCAGACCTTGTTTTCAGGATATCAAAAACTGACATATAAATCTGTGACCAACGGATTTTGTCAAGGAGGTTTTGGGCTGGTGGAGTCATATCGTTAGCTCTCTGGTTATTTCAAGGCTGTGACTGTTTAGAGCTGGTGGGTGAAAAAAAAAAATCAAAAAAAACACAGCTGGTGTCACTTTGAGAGGCCTCAAAAAAAACAACAAAAAACAACAGGGTATGTGTCTGTGTTTGTGCGTGTGTCAAATGCAGTGTTTCACGTGCCAGAAATGAAACTCCATCCCATGCCGTGGTCATATAGGCATCAAAACAAACACTGCCACGCTCGCACGTCAGGACTGCACAATGCATGTGTTTGATGGAATGTGAGCGAGTGTGTGTTTTCAATGCTTCTTTCTCCTCAGCTGCACTCAGAGTGCCCTTGAATGGAGGAGGGTCTCAGTAGAGAAGACACACCCCTTTTTTCCCCAAATATGGAAGGCAACACAGGCTCTTAAAGGTGCAGAAGTGTGTGTGTGTGTGTGTGTGTGTTAATGCTGAAACACAAGATCCTAAATACGGTGAAAGTCCCCATTAATATAGTTTTACAAGCTTCTCTATTAAATGCAGGAGCTCGGCCTGTTTGGCGACAGAAACCTCGGCTAATTTCAGTCTTCTGCCTCTGACTGTCTCACTGTCTCCTGTCTTCTGTGCCTTCCACCACCCCCTCCCCCTGCTCCCCCCGTCCCCACATCTCTATATTTGGAGGTATGCAGCTGGAGACGTGTCTTGTTTTTCAAACCTCCTCTCTGCTCACTCACACACACACACACACACACACATACTCAGTGAAGAAAACAAGTGTGGCATCCTCCCAACACAGGTCTGAGCACAATGCATCCATCCACGAAGCAGTTTGTTGATTGATCAGTCAGTCCATTGGCAGGAAACTCTTATAATTGATTAATCACGTCAGTCAGTATTTGTTCAAATAAACTAAACATTCCCTCTCAAATCTTAAAATGAAGTTTCTCCTTATCAAGAAATCAGGAATCAGGTTACTTCTATATTTTATTTAGTCCTGTTGTTTGGCCTATAAAATGTTGCAGTATGGTGAAGAAATGTGGGCTATTTAAATTGCTAATTCTGCACAACGCACAACCCCATACCCCAAACTATTCAATTCACTATCGTATGAGACAAATAACAACATTATATTCTAACTTCTTTTCTGAGCAAAGTAAGCAGTTTAAACCCCTTTTGTGTGTTTTTGTTAGCTCAATCTAATGTTAGAGCATTTAAAATGACATCACTATTAAAGTCATCTTTATTTAAGTAACCCCAAATTGCAGATGAAGCTCTGAGAGCTCCAAAATGTTCACAATGCACAACAGTCTCTATACTTAGACCCGTGAGCTGGCGACAGAAGACTCTTTCTGTACAACAGGGACAATATAGAAGCTCAGCAGCAACTGGCAAGTCCCAGTGTGTCATCCTGCTTTGGAAACAGAAACAGGGTGTCACAGATGGAAACTGCATAGACATAGATGAGTCAGGGGAAGATGGCCGACTGACAAATAGACAGTGAGCTATCAATAGGTTTGTCTCACATATCTCAAGCAGCACGTGTCTCACAACAAACTGACCCTGGTTTCCCTAAACAAGGGTAAAGTACGGACAGAGATGTGCGTTCGTAAGTCACACACTAAATGTGTGTTCTCAACAACTTCAAGTATGTTTTGTGCACAGTGCTTGAACTTGCTCCTAATCTCCGCCCATAATACGTGAGTGTAAAGTGAGAGAAAGCATGCAAGTGTGTGATGCACTTGCTCGCAGTGTGTGCACTTTAACCGCACCACTCTGTTCAAAATAGTTCTTGCCTAGTCAACACGCTGTTCCTTATTAGCTCACAGATGGCAAGATACATGCACACACACCGACACACACACGAGGTTTGCTGCTGCTGCTCAGCTGATAAACTTTTTTCACGTGCACTTCATTCTCTGTCTGTGCTCCAGCAACAGATAAGCCTCATGCTCTGGGGGCTTGTGTTGTACCGTCACTGTGTACATGCTACAAGCTGAGTGTGTGTGTGTGTGTGTGTGTGTGTGTGTGTGTGTGTGTATGTATGTGTGTGTGAGAGAGAGTAACACAGCAAAGGAAGGTGCTAGGTGAACTATACAGATGATTATATCTGTATTATCTAAGTGTTGAGGTGTTTTTCTTTAACACAACTGCATATTTGAAAGGCACACAATGGGAAGTGGTTTTCCAGTGAAGTTAAATGCTGTGCACAAAACACGCTCGCGCGCACACACACACACACACACACACACACACACACAATTGAGAGAAAGTGCTCTTCTGGTCTGGTTCATTAACTTTTGCAGAACAGGCCTAGCACGAGCGAGTGGGCGGGACTATCAACAACTCACACCTCCTCCCTCCTTTCACTCCCTCCCTCCGACCAATCAGGAACTCAGCCACCACAGCTGACCCCCCTTTTCTTTAGCCAATCAGCTGGCAACCCCCCCAACAGACGCACACACACACACACACACACACACACACACACCACCACCACCTTTTCTTTTCGCTGTATGCCTTCACTGCTGAGTGAGCAAAGCACACCTTGCTCTATCAGCTGAGAGGAAACAGAAAGAAAACACACACACTGAAGGGGGGGGGGTGGTAGGACAGAGAGAGGGTTGAAAGGAGGGGCCTGAGAGTTAGTGGGTGAGGAAGCGAAGGAATGGGGGAATACTAGCATGTGGAGTGGCTTTTGTATTCAAGATATTCTGGAGGGGCGCAAATGAGAGAAAGGAAGAGGGAGGGGGGCGAGAGAGAAAGAGCAAGACGGGTGGGTGGGTGAGAGAGAGGTGCTGAGGGGTTTCTGATTTGTGTATGTGTGTGTGACTGAGGTGGTGGGGTGTAGACAGGAAGAAAACAAGATTCAGCAAGAGAGAGAGAGAGAGAGAGAGAGAGAGCCGGTGCAGGCTACTGGGCATCCTGACAAAAACAGGCGAGGGTGAGGCAGAACAACTTGACTTTTCTCCGTCTGTCTCAACACCACCTATTCAGGAGGAAGGAAGCAGAGAGAGACAACAAACCAGAGAGAAGGCAGGCTGACCCGGTGGAGACAGAAACACAGAGGAGGAGGAGGAGGAGGAGGAGGAGGAGAGAAAGGAAGACCCAGCAAAGAAGAGTCACCCATCCAGCCACCGCACGAAAAAAAAAAGAGGAAGGAAGGAGAGGCAGAGAATGAGAGAGTGAGATAAACTCCATCTTTCTTAGAGGGTGAGCGTCACAAGTTCTCCTGCTGTCAAGGCAAGTGTTGCGAATGCTGCTCCTGTTGATTGCTGTCATGTTGTGAGCTTGGCTCGGGTGACTCAGTGTCTCCTAAAATGGCTACATGAAAGGGTGGCAGGCAGACGTATAGACAGACAGACGGAGGGAGGGAGGGAGGGAGGGAGGGAGAGACAGAAAGGGACCCCTCATCAAACAGCATTCTCAGCATCTATGTCACTGAGCCAGCTTAGCTTAGGCGCCCATGACTCCCCCCAGCCCTGAGCACTGCATGTGTGTTTGGTGTAAGGCTGTCTCCCTCAATGGGGGAGGGGGGGGGTCATCAGTTTCAGTCTACTTTACCTCCCTCTCTCTGTCACTTTCCGTCTCTCTTTGCTGCTTCCTGTCTTCGTCAGACACAGCCAGCTGTCATCTGATCCCTTCGCGCACAGTGACATCAGATTTCCACACTGTAGACGGCTCCTGTAATCTAATCAACAGGTGATTATTCGCGGGAGCACTTGGCAACTTTTTGCTGATGAGAATGTGTACATGCTGTGAGCGTGTGTGTGTGTGTGTTTATCAGCGCCCCCCTCCCGGCACAGGCCTGGGAGTAGCTCGGGGTGGGGTTCTGCTAAAAGTTGATGAGACAATCGAGGCATTTGGGAGGCTGCTGACGCTATCACACCTCGGGTTGCGGGACGAGTGTGAAGGGGTTGGCTCAGGACACAAAGGGGAGTAGAGTGCAGCAGCTTTCACAGAGGGCCCATTCAAGATCATGGCTTATGTCACTAGTTTAAAATAAGCACAACATGGTCTATAACATGGAGAATTAACCCCACCCAAAAGCCAAATGTTGACAAGTGCCCTCTTCTGTCTTGTTATGGGCTAGTCAGGGCAGATACTTTGGTAACTAAGCCAACACATAGCCATACTTTTGACATTTTTCATAAACTGTTTATCGGGTGGTTTCGTCATTTGCTAACACAGTTGCCAGCTGCATTTTAGAAGTAGGACATAGGAAGTTACCTCTCTTAATGAACAGCTTTGTTTTTATTTGCTCATGTATTAGAGAGAACAGGGGAAAATAGAAACACCAAGCCCACACCACCACCTCACTTCTGTCATGATTACCCTGGAAATGTATTGGTGCACAATGCCGCGCTGAAGGCTACATCTGCCTCTGCCACTAAACTCATTTTTATATTAAAGGAGAATGCTGGGGGATTTTTCAGACTGTGGAAAGTTTTTTGTTTGTTTGTGTCAAACATCTCTCTGCACTGGACTGGATGAATTATAAGAAAGAAATCAATAGAGAACATGCAATAATGAATGTCGGGAGCGTTTATCCAACATTTATACAGCCAGGCAGTTAAGGATCTCGAAATATTTTATGTTTTTTTATTATCCCTAAAAGAAGAGGAAAATGGGTGAAACTTTCTCAGGAACTACTTGTTTTAATGTTTAAGCTTATAGCTCTTCTTGGTTTGAACATTGTGGCTGTACACTACTGCATACTTGCATAAATATGAACAAAATCTTTGTATGATGACAAACAATGAGTTGACGTAGACAGCAGTGAACAGAGCAGCTGTTTTTGCCCATAAAATATTTCTCAGAGGTGGAGCACAGCAACTGTGAAATGTGTAGCAAAGTATGAAGTTGAAAAAAAAAATCCAAATTATGCAGTGGCTGTTTGACAATGTCGTATTCCCCCCTCTATCTTCCTTTTTTTGTATTTGAGCATATTTGTAATTGCTGAAGGAGAGACGTGTTGGTGCTTTGAATGCTGTGTGTGTGTGTGTGTGTGTGTCATTTCTGTGCACACACGTTTGTGTCATCTGGGTGGGGTGATGAATGTATACAGGCCAAATGTCAGGGTATTTTCTGCGGATAGTTGCGAGCTGTGAATTTTGCCCCCTTAACCCCCATACATTTTTCACTGAGAACTGGTTTGTAGGTCAGAGCCATCAGCACACCTCCCAATGGAAAGTTTGTGTTTACTATACTTTGTGTAAGTGCATTTCATTCCACCCACTGTATGTTGAGCTTTTCAACATTTGCAGTGGGTCACAGGGTCTGAAGTTCCCTTTTGCCTGTTTCGCACATGTTTCTTGCTTGCGGTGCCAATCCAATGACGGATCAGCACTTCTCTCTCATGTTGGTGAAATGAAATGCCTCTGCACCTCCTGAAGTGCTGTAAGTCATCTGACCCAAGGCTGTTAGCATTTGACCTCATGACCACAGTCTCCCTTGGTTTGCACACTCACGTTGACACACAGTGGTCCTCATGTGCATGCTCACATATTTTGACACATCTCAGCAGGTCGTCTTATGAACAAAACATTTGAGCTAAGTCAAAGATGATGAACCCTTTGACCTCAGTGTTTACACAGGACATAAGAAAGCTAGTGTCTCATGATGCTATTCTTTTAATTGGGATGCTCATGTGAACTCTGGGTTTTAGCTTTAATTTTCCTCTGTAATTACATGTAGTAGCCAGATCAGGTTTAATGCTCAACACAAAATCCCCCCAGAGAAAAACAATTTCCCAGACATTCACTATAATGTAATCATTGGTAGGTAATTCCCCTCATTTTCTGTAGTGCATCCTGGCAGTAAATGAAGAAAGTTCTCCCTTCACTGTCCCATCTAATTTTCCTATTTACTGTTACTGGAAAATGGTTTCTCAGATGTAATTGTTAGTTAATTCTACTTGAAAGTTTTCGTAAGCGTGACTCAGTCTACTCTCACTTTGATCCAGGATCAAGCCTGGGCCAAGTTAAACTGGCCTTTTTTATTTTACATTTTGTCCACTGGTCCTGTGTAGCTTCTTGCTGAGGTAATCATTTGTACAGTTTTTAAGAAATGATGAGTCAAAAAGGCTTCCGGATTATTTTTAATCTGAACAAATATGAACAGAAGGCTGCTGGTTGGTGCAGCTCATTTGTACTGATTTGCACTAAACTAACAGGTCTCAGACCTGCTGGTTTATGTACTGTATTGTACACTCTGACTTGACAGTGTTAAGCTCCACCTGTATATTTTACTCAAGTTATTCTTAAGTCTTTAGTTATTTTCAAGTGTCAGGGATAACAAAATTAAAAAAGAGTACAATCCCCAAAAAAATAAATATTCAAAAAGAAAACAGAAATGGCAAAAAGCAGGAAACAGAAAATGTCCAATGTTCCAGACAGGCATCACTTGTCAATTTAATAATCTGGTTTACTCTGATTAGTAGTCAGAAAGCTGTGCTGGTCTGAGGTCGAGCAGTATCGGGGGTTACTTGATCAGTGAGTCTCAGGATCAGCAGACAGAAGGGACTCTTGGGTTCGTAGTGCTAGTGTGTCCTGGGGGCAAGCGGGTAAGGGAATAATTCCACCCTGCATGCTTCAGTTGATTTGGAGCCCCGGGCGTGATCTCGATGGGTGTTTTCTATCTTGAATTGATATTTTGGAAGATTATGATTTTAGATTTGTCCAAGCTCATTGCCTCAGCCCACTTCTGACAGCGCCGCTCCAGGAGGTCCAGGCCCTGCTGTAGTCCTTGTGTGGGTGACAGCAACACTAGGACTCGACATAGAGTGGGGATTTCCCTATTGTCATGGATTAGGCCCGGGGTTCCATATTGCTCCAACAGTACTGGTATATCATTAATGTGTTGCCCTGAAAAAGGCCTCTCCCTTGAGTGAAGATAGCTGCAGTTTTGTTGCCAATTTCTACTCCATATTTATGACTGACATAAATTGGCTTAATCACTCTCATAAAGTTTACCCCCTTCATCGATTTGGAGGGCTTTATGATTGAATCCCTCTTGCCAAATCGGATCAAAGGCCTCTTTAAATCAATAAAACATTCAAGTTTTGCCCTTGTGTTTTTGGTGTACATGACGATTAATTAGTGTGTCGGATTGTAAACATGGTCAGCGGTGCGGTGATTTGGTAAAAAGCCATTTTTCCTTTTACTCTGGCTGCTGTGCTCCACGAGGAAGGCCAACATTTGGGCATTTGATCATGCCGCAAAAATCCTCCTCCAGATAACTGCTCACAAAAATGCGTCCATAACTGTTGGGCTCATATGTATTAGGTATTAGGCTCCAGATAACAAGAAAGCAACCCAACTGAAGAAGTCAGTTTGAACAGCTCTAGCAAGGCCCGTCAGGTCCACATGCTTTGCCAGATTTTAGTCATTATTTTATAGCGATTTCTAATTCTTTCCACTGTAATGAGGTTATTTTGTGGGGTTTCCATTATTTTGGATTACCAATTGAGTGTTGTCTCCCCATCCCTTCTTTCTCTTTCTTTGTCATTCTTGTTAGATGTTTCTCATTCCTTTGTTTGTCATCTCACCCTGTAACATCTTCACGCTGAGCCAATTTAATGATTTTATGTAGATGATAAAATGATGATAAAATATTTATCCATATTGGGGGAAAAAGGTCCAGCTAAGAATATTTGACAGTTCTCAAGAGGGCACGTATGAGCTGGTCCAGCAACCTGAAGCCTTTCTTGGGGTCAAGCCAGAGTGTATCCCCGACCCTGCTGGCTCCTGCATCGAGCCTGAAAAGGGACGGGAGGCCTCTGCCAGCCTCCTGCTCAGCTAGTTCAAAATAAGGTCAAAAATCAAGTGGGACCAGCACCGAGCCTTTGGGTGCCCTCTGTGAGCTCTGACACAGGCAATGACTATTAATACTCACTGCTGACTCCTCTACCGTTCCTCCCCATCCCCCCACCCCCTACGGCCGCCCCAGGGCAATCACTCAGGAGACTCCACCACGTCTTTGAGGGAAACAAATCAAGAGGAGGCGATTTCCTTGTATTGCATTGACTGGACTCGTCCTCTGTCAATGGACTTAGTAATAAAATAAATCAGCTATCCCCATTCTGGTTTGAGAGATGTTGCGATTTTCCTTCCTGTTTATATTCCAGTGAAATAAAGTAATAGCAGAGGTGATATTACAGCGTTTGTGTTTATGCTTAATATACCATATTTCATCATGAGTAATTACAGGTGACATCCCCTCCATCTGATTCTTTGTGTGCTATGATAGGAAAGCGTGATTACTGCTTGTATGCAGTATGATCAGGTTATAACAGAGGGATGAAAGGTCAGCCGGTCTCTCTTTCCCCCTTTTATGTCACTCTCTCACATTCTTGTGTCGTCTTTGACAGATAATCCCTCCTTTCTTGTTCAGGTTGAGGACTGCATTGTCCCAAATGTATGGAGAGGTTGGTTGGAGAAAAAATACGAAACACAATATATGCTAATGTAACCACTATTTGTCAGCCAAGCAATTGGAATACCTGCCATAGGTCACCTGGAGTGCAGCTTTCTAAGCTATACCCCCTGTATTACTCATTGCTTGATCATTTCTCAGTTGTATGGAAATATGGGGGATTTTCATCCAACATCCCTTACAGTTCCACCAGTGGATACATTTCAGCAGTGTTTCACTCTAGTGGAAAAAAAAACTATCAACTACTTTCATTATCTGCATTTCCTTCTTCTCACCAGCTGTTTTTTTTCTTTCCTCTTGATCTCTCGGCCTTTGTCATCACTTCTGTGTCCGTAACGGATCTCCTCATGCGTCATCACTGTTTCGTTGCAATGAATCAAAGGGAAACACAAGAAAGGGACGCAACTAGTTGCTTTAATGTCGGTCTAAATGGGATCTAATTGTATTGGTCTTCTTTACTGTTTTATTTTAGCTTTCTTGGCTGCTTTTAAAACTCGTTCTCATTCTGCATTTCAAGCTTTGGATGAAATGTGTGTAAGCGCTTCAATTCCATTTTTATTTCGATTGCTTTAGGCCCGGAGGACACAGGTGTTAAAGCACAGTGTGTCATGGAGGACAGCCATTTTCTTGTCTCTGTAGATATTTTCTTGGAGGAGCATCTTTGCCAGTGTCCCACAGCATCCCCCCTTGCACCGCACCCCCACTGTCCACCTTCTCTCTCTCTCTCTCTCACTGGCTCTGCTTCTTTGTCGCCAAGCACAAAGGAGCCGTTATCCTTGGGCTACCAGTCGCCATGGCAACTGCTCAATGTGACACCCCCCCCCGCATTCCCAAGTTCTGGTCCAAGTGGGTCGGAAATGGCCCGCTTCTCTTGTCCTAGCACCATTTTGTGCCAAGTTAGCAATGGAAATATCCATTCTCTGCTCCGAGCAGATCCTTCATGTTTGATCCAAAATAGGGCATCTCGTTATGGAAAAAAACAACTAATTTGGATTAATTTTGTCGTTGCTATTGTTCTTCTCAAGTTCAGTAACAGACATAAATGACTTAACTGACTTTCAAAATTGTGCTGTTTGCACATACGTGTGCATGTCTGCGGTGTGGATCAGTACGAGGAAGTTTCTTACTCACTGGCCTTCCTTTGGTTAGGATTATTTCAAATGTATACATCTGCCACAGTCTTTGTGTGTGTGTGTGTGTGTGTGTGTGTGTGTGTGTGTGTGTGTGTGTGTGGAATAGTCTCATCTCAATGACCTTTAGGGGTAAAAGTAAAAGCAACTGACTGGATTTGTCCTTACATCTCTCCTCCTCTTCAGGGAATCTGGGCGTGATGACCCTGTCATGATGCCACGGCCTCACCACGCACCACGTTCAGGTGACCAAGGAGGTTGTGTCTGGCCATCAGCCGATCACCGAGGGAGCCCCAGCAGACTTGTGTCCTGCCCTGGTGCAGATACGTTTTCTCTCAAGAACCTCCTGCATTACTGACATTCCGCCCCACTAGGTTAGTTACAGTGCTCAAGATGATTTGATCCAATGCAATTAAAAGTGAAATGTCTTCAGTTCTCTTGCGGTGAAAATGTCACTGACAAACCCTTTTATTCCTCCTCAGGTCGGAGCCCCTTAGCCCACCTCCTTCACTCCTGCTTCCTCTGGAGTTCATACTGTTTCCCTATCACCCCTTACCTTGGGATGTTGGCGTTGCTTTGTGGCTGCCGCCATGGAGATAGACAGGTTCCTTTAGTAGGCCATTTCAGACACAACTTCCAGATGTTGTGCCAGATGCAGCTTGTCCCCACGGGCAGATTTAGACAAGGACGGGCACAGAGGTGAGATGCTGATCTTGGGCGTTGTCTTATATATTATTAAATTATACAGGAGATAAATCAATTAAAAAGCTATCTTTTCTTGCTGCTTCAAAGCTGTGAGGTTGTGGGTAGGATTAAGTATTTGATTTCGCCTCTGCTTTTGTGGCAAGGATACTTGCTCAGGGCAGAAAAGGTCTACTGTCTACACCTTGTTCAGATAAAATGATGACATAGTGAATTCATGACAAGATAGCCCTTTCATTTCAAGTCTCAAAGCAGCACCAAGCAAAAAGGGATCCAGCTCCCTAGCTTTAACCATTAATCTTAAGGCTTTTTATCATTTAGTTCTGCATTTTTTCTGAGGTAACAATAGGATGGGTGTGTTCAGCAACACCGGACTGAAGAGAGTGTCCCAATCAATCATGTACCAGAAGCTAGTTTGTGTGAATTGACAAGCTGTTGCAATGGATATGATTTATTGCTTGGTGTGATTCATGCTGCTTGTATGCGACAGTCAGTCATGTGGAGAACTGTAAAAGACAGGAAAACCTGCATGCCCTCTGAAATTCAGTTCAGTTATATTGCAGAATTTGTAATGCAACAATGGTGTTAAAGTGACTATTTTCAGGACCTAAAGACCCTAAATTACCAATATCACGAAATATTGTCACATCATTGTCCACAGCTTAGAAAAACTCAGTGCCTTGTGCTTTTCATCACCCATACAGTATAGCATTATTAATCACTTAATTAAAATCTGCCCTGAGTACTAACACTGTATTTCGTCCCTCTCAGGTGCTGTGCGGCTCAACTTCCTGTTTCACACTGTTTGACAAAAACGCAGCAGGAACTATAGGACTTCCTATTCCTGTGGAACGTCTCGCTCTGCCTGCTGGCACTTGTGAGGACCGACTTGGCCTGTTGCGCAAAAGTTAGTCAAGACTCTTATCCTAGAAACCATGCGGCACATTCACGTGGAATTAGCCCACAAAAAGGCTCCTTTAGAGCTTCCGGCCCAGGAGGGGGACCTGCCTCCACCTACAGCCCCAACACATGGACTTGACCCTGGGGTCAGACCAGGGGTGCCGAGACACTTTGGCCAGGAGGAGCTGCGGCTCCAAAAGGTCTACCAGCTCTCAATTTTCTCCCAGTTGGGGGGATTTTCTACCTCCACAGACTCCAACACTGATGCCCAACAGAGGCCTGTCCGGCTGGGTGTAAAAAGGGGCCTAGAGGAGCCCCAATTGACTCATAAGCGCCCACACCTGGCAGACTCCCTAGATAGAGAGGCACTGGAAGGAGGGGTGCTGTGTGGGCCAGCCCCAGCTCAAGGTGTTGGGATGGGCTTAGCAAAGGGCCCCGGTGGGCCGGGTCCTGTATACTCTTGCACACAGATGGAGCACAGAGACTCTGAGGGGGGGCTGTCACCCAGGTCTCCACCCCTCTCTCCTAGCCACAATCCCTCCCGACGCCCAACTCAGCACAATCACGATAAGCCCATTTCGGATGTATTTGCGCCACTCTCACCTAAATCACCCCCAATGGGTGACCCACATGGGCATCTCTGTGACCAGGGCCACTCGCTTGGAAGTTCGGCCAGGACTGAGTCTCCCAATGGGTGCCGCACACCCACCTACTCACTAGGTAGCCCTGGAAATGAGAGCTGTGCTAATGGCTCAGCAGGAGGCCAGCCCAGCCCCCACTTATATGAAATGTCCATATATGAGAGTCCCAACCCTGCCAGTCCCACCAGCCCTCCAGGCCCTTTCTCCCCCCCACACCACACTGAGCTGCAGGAACCAGGAGAGGCTACTGAATGGGAAGTTGGACTTGAATCCTCCCCACCTGAGCGAAGTGCCACCCAGGCTGCCTCCTCCTCCTCCACCTCTAATGGCCTGGCCTCCTGGGAGAAGACGCCCAGCAGCAATGGCCACCGTCTGTCCTCCGGAGGCCACTGGCCGGCCAAAAAGAGGCTGCTGTCCCCAAGCGACACGGGGGAGTCGTGCTCAGAAGACGAAGGACCTTCCACATCCAAGAGAAGCAGGCTGTCGCTGCTGGCTCCAGGACTGGGCCCCGCCTCATGTCGCAGCACTGATGCAAAAGCTGCCCCTTACTGGAACCACCTGCTGCCCTCTGCATGGGACCGGCCTAAGGTTAGCACACCCAGTACGCACACACAAACACACATCACACATCTCTGTGGAAATTTGCTTTCGGTAATCCAGTTATCTTAAAACAACCGCATCAGCATATAATTAAGGTTACCGCACCAGCTAATAGCTAACATCAGCGGTTATGCAACTGTAATAACAGGTCACCCATGGTGTCAAACATAAATATTCCAATGATCTTATATATTCATATCATAGAACACTTGAAGGAAGGGAATTAGAGTTGAAGGGAAAAGTTTATTTTTTTCTCTATTTAATGACCAGATGATTCAGTTTTCTAGCCCTAATTAACTGCGACCAGAAAGAGACTCTAGGTGATTTTCTTGCAGCATGCATTAAAAAAAACAGCATGTGCACATTTGCATGCAAATACCATGCTGTTAGACACAAAAACATTTGGGCCCCTACCATGTGGAGGCTTCTAAAACTTTGCATACGGAATAAGGAGCAGTTGTTCAAAGTCATTGGTTGACGGTGAGACATCTGTGAGCCTTGACGATCCTGAAAAAGAGGCCGAGATATAAATAAAGAGAAACTAAGAGAATGAGTAAAAGTGAATGAAGCGATGGCCCGGCTCATTTTTACACTGCACTGGAACAGGCTGAGTAGCTCCAGAATAAAGCCCATTGAGGGAGGGTCCATTGTTCCCCCACCCCACACGAGTGAACTGTCTCTCTCGCACACATGTGCACACACATACACGTACACGCACCCTGCTTAAAAAATGGTTCTGGAAGTGAATTGGTCATTTTCTGAACATTGGGAGGCCAGAAAGAGCTATTGAGTGTGCAGGGTTCGTGGGATGGGTAGTGCGCTAATGGTGACAATGGGGTTCGGTCGTTCACTAGGTAGGTCTCATACTGTGGTGGGATCGTTGTGACTACAGGTGCTCAGCTTGTGTTAGGGAAGCACAGGGAGGAGCGGATAGATGTAAGAAAGACTCAAGGACACAAATTAGGGACAGAGAGGACAGTGAAAGGAGGCGAAACAGCCACAGGTGACACTTAAGTAAATAAAGGTTAGAAACAAGCTATTTAAAACAGGATAATATTTTAAAATGTTGTGTGTGGTTTCGAGCGAGTGTGATGATGAGGCGATCAGCTGACCAACAGCTCTGAGTCGAGATCCAGTGCAACCGAGGGTTAGCTAACACCAGAAAGCTAACCATGAGTGAAAGGTTCGCTGTGGGCAAATGGCCAACGGGCAGCGCAGGGTCAGCTAGTGACGTGTCATCCGACGGTTGGGTGGCCTTCAGGTTGAGCGCCAGCCTGGAAATGGGGAACGTATGTTGCGCATGAGACAACGTCCGGTAGTCACTGCTCAGTAAGTAAGAGGACACCTGAAACACACAACTTCTCATGCGACTTTCTCCCTCAGAGACACACAAACCATTTATTTTTCTATTTGAGCATCTTCATTTTCTGGCACAGAGGTTTATGAATACAACATCAGATATTAATAGAGAAAACAAATCCTAATTTCCTTACTTTTTGTCCTCTGGTTGTCTAGACTGCCACAGACTGCACGAGATCAGGGAGACGACTAAAAAGTGGGCTGCGGTTGAAAAGGTGAGTCATCCATAATGTTTTGCAATTACAAAGAGTGACGTGGAAAAGACAAGATGGACTGCGACCGGGATTTTAACTTCAGCAGTAGTTTGTATGCTTTAGTCCAAGGACGCATGTGGATGGATGAGATCAGTTTAGTGTCAGTCAGATTGACTGTAGCAAAGTAAACAGAGGGAAAGGAGGTGGGAGTCAGAGTAGGTTGGTTATTCTAAATTAAAGGGTTTTGTGTCTGGACTTGAACACTCAGACACATTCATAGGCACGTGACACGTCGGTTAAGACAAAATTAGTGTGATCTTAACCACTAACCACCGGTCTGTTTTTTGTGTTTTTGTGGCCATATTCAGTCGTCAGCTGCGCAGCGGCAGACACACAGACACCGGCCGCTCCACACGTTCCAGCTGGCCCTCGTCCTCCATCAGCAGATCATTACTCGGCAACTTTGAGGTACAAATTACAACCATTGTTTTAACAACGTCTGGAGACGTGAGAGGATGCAGGTCAAAGATGATGCCGATGGCATACCGAGATGCACATTTTAACATTTGACATGTTATAGGTATATTTTATATTTACAGGAATATTTTAAGTCTCTGGAAAATTAAAAATACAGTCTTGTTTCAACTATACCGATGTAACAGGTATTTTGAGATTCATGTATTTGCAACAAGATAAAATTAAAATACTATGTTAAAATAAGGCAATGTGCAAGGATAGGGCAGAAAATGGCTCATTAATTACCATTACAAAAATCTATTTTTTAAACAGTTTTAAACAGGACTTAAAGAAAGAATGAATTTTTGAATAAGCTAATAAATACATGAAATATGCAGCCTGTCGGTAATAAACCTTATACTGTAAGTTTTACAGTATAAGGAGAGAAAAGGCTCCTGTTGATGACTCTGTGTGCTATTCTCTTTGTCTTGTGTGTTGCAGGAGTCCATACTGAAGGGCCGATTTTCCCCGTCTGGCCGGATCGAAGGTTTCACGGCGGAGATCGGTGCCAGCGGCTCCTATTGCCCGCAGCACGTCACCCTGCCCGTGCAGGTCACGTACTACGACATCTCGGAGCACAGTGCACCCTCGCCCTTCCTGGTCAGTCTGTGTTTGTGTGTGCGGTTATGTGCACAAACAATAAAGCAAAGAAAAAGAAAACCAACGCTGTTTATTGCACATGGCAGGTTTGTTTGCGAGGATGAAAATGATACATACACTGAAAGAAAAACAAAGCCAAATTAGAGATCAGAGCAACCACAAAAAACAATAAGCACTATAGATGAGGTTCACGTCGGCTTCCTCCTTCAGGACCAGATGTAAAAAATATGCAGTATGCTTTTCCTTTCATGTGTGTTTTGAGAAGCCTTTTCCCACATCTGTCCACATCAGCAGTGAATAAGGATACCTTCATCAGATATGCAGTCATGTAACATATGATCAGTCTTAAGACTTAAGGAAGTCTTAAACCTTGTGTGTTGTTGCACTGAACCATGTGGGAGCCAGCTGTTTTCACTTCCTTAGCTTCATGTCCCGTGTTGACATGTTGTGTGTAGAAAAGTGGTGAATGCTGGGACTCCCCGTGTAACTGCCTTTGTAACTACAGCACATTGCATTTATTTTACAATTCAAGCACTTTCAACAAATTTTTTGGTGTGTTTTGTGTGTTTTTGTGTGTGCGTTTGGTGTTTTTGATGATGAAATTGCTCGACATGCATAAGCACAAGAAATGAAACTTACTGCTGTCATGCCACTGCTCCCTTAAGTTTCATTTTTCATACATTTCACCCACGTCTTGATGTAGAAGTAAATTCATCGTTACGGTGTGAGTGATGATGTTTATTCAGCGCCGTGTCTCTGTGCCCCTCCCTCACAGGGGGTGATTTCCCTCGAGCCTCTTGGAAAGAAAGGATACAGCATACCCAAAGCAGGGACCATTCAAGTGGTAAGTTTGTCTTCTTTTTTTCTCTCTCTGCCTCCACACTCTCAGCTCACTCCCTGCACAAGAAAAGGCCAGGCTGTCTATAAAAATGTTTGCAAATTTTCAGATAAATGTCATCCATGCAACCACAACCTTTAAATGATGATGGCCTGCAACATTTAAAATTGCAATCGTAATTTCTTAAGATACTTGTCCTTGCAAGAATTAAACAATGTGCCATCACTAGTTGTCTTATTTTGTGCTGTTTGAAACGCTGACTTAAGTCTGATATATTATATTCTCTCAGACCTTATTTAATCCCAACAAAACTGTGGTGAAGATGTTCCTTGTGACCTACAACTTTGGCGACATGCCCGTCAATCACATGACCTTCCTGCGCCACCGTATCTTCCTGGTGCCTGTGGAGGACGGGGTTGAGGGGAAAGGAGAGGTGTCTCCAGGTAGCGGAGCGCAAGACAGGAAGAAGATTCTCTGCTACCTGATACATCTCAGGTATGACTGCAGTTTCAGATATCCCAATCCCATCCTAATTTTATACCCGAGATTCAGATCAGACTTGACTTTAAGCTCTTAATTGATATGAAAATTTGCATTCTTATTCATAGTATGTTGTTTGACATTATTCTGTATACCACATATTTAGGAGATTCTCACTAAATACTAGGAAACTATACTGAACAAAAATATAAATGGCACACTTGTGTTTTCTTTGAAAAGCTTATTGGCAGGAAAGCCGTTAGCTGTTTTTCCAAAATGTCCCAAAAGCATTCTTTTACAGGTTTCTGTTCAGTCTTTGTTGAGTTAAAACTAAATATTTTGCTAAAGCCACCCTTTCTTGTGCCCTTCTCAGATTCCAGAGCTCCAAATCTGGGAAGATCTACTTGCACAACGATATCCGGCTGCTATTCTCCCGTAAATCCATCGAAGTGGACACAGGGATCCCTTATGAGTTGAAATCTTTCACCGAGGTGCCAAGAAACCCTAAATACTCCCCCCGTGTGTGACCCCAGCTTGACCCCGGCGACCCTCCCCAATGCCAACGCAGGCCCTCATGTGCTTCCTCAAAAGGAGGGAGGGAGGGAGGGAAATAGACAAACTGCCAGAATGATGGACACAAAACTTGATAAGACTGGATGAGACATGCCACATGCTCACAAGACACAAGTGCACATATGATAGGATGTTGGTCATTGGAAAAGTCCCCTTCATATGCATCTATTCTCCATTTGAATCTTAAGACAGACAGAATGGTAATTTGACCAAACACGGCATTCCTTGTATCTTCCATTCACTGAAGATATTAAGAAATATTAGAAATATTTGTGTGGGAGCAGTGTAGCATGCATGCATTCAAAAGCAGGACTTTTTCAACACCTTCATCTGAACAAAGAAAGAAATGCACAAACACGGACACACACACGCACGCACACACATGAACCAAAACAGACCAGAAAGACTCACGCGCAGCACACACCACATGCGCCCCAGCTGAGAAGCTTCTGGTGGCGACTCTCTTGAGTTCAGTGTTAACATGCATGCCTTGTGACTTAAAAACACCTGAATTTTCCTCTAGTGCCGTATCACACTGTCCTTCACTCTGCCTGCAGCGCCGACCACATCATTGGACCAATCATTTCCGCAACTTTGGATCTGACAAAAAGCCACAAACAAATAAGCACATCCCTGATTTTGGGGGTGAATAAGATGATTACCCTCCCTCTCAACATCCACCCTACCCTTTAGCACGCTCACACACTTTCTGACCAGCGGGGAGGAGACGAGCAGAGACACAAACACTAGTGAAAGTGAGGGCTAGAATCAGCCATCTTGATTAGATCAATTAACACACAGTAAAAACCACAACAACATGATCTGACCAAACTCAGGACGACTGTTGAAGGATAAAATTTACTTACAACAGTTCAGACCACTGTGTAGACTTCAAGCCAGGAGGGTCATACCATGTCATATTAAAAAAAACACACAGGGGAATCCAGTTCATTTTATGTAGCCAGACTGAGGGACACTGTGCTGTGTTCTTTTTTTAAGTTTCTTTTTTTATTCTGTTCAGAACAGTCTGATGTCGGAGCAGAAAATGAGAAAAAAAGACGAGCTGTAGTATTTTTAATTTATGTTTTCGCAAATGTCTTAATAAGCAATATACTGCACAAAGTAGAGTGTGTTTTTCAGCCGGACGAGCTTTCTCTCAGGAGTGGGGGTTGGGACAGAGAAAGCAAAGAATTGAGAGTGAGTGAAGAAATGGGAGGAGGGAGGGATGATTGGGGGGGTATTTAATAAGGGGAAAAAGTCTATGTATATTTAAAAGAATAAACTCTGCAACTAGTGGGAGGCACCTGTGTTTTTTTAATTGAATTTTATTGACAGATATTGTGGAAATCCTACTTCTTTACCCGACATTGCTGATGCTGCACTTTGCCTTCCCCCATATTGGTACTGGCACAGACACTGACCCTGTTAAGTGGGTTGGTTATTGGCCAGATGAACACAGTAACTTCACCAATGCCATTATAAAATGTAATGTTTCACTAGTAGTTGTACTTATTCAGTCAGACAGGGTTTTTTCTTTAGAGCCACAGCAATTCCTAGTACAAAATATCATCTTATTTATCCTTATATGCCAGTTTTCAAACCAGTATTCTGTACTGACAGATATAATTTCATACTTAAGGTATTTTAATTAGTTAGGGAAGAGGAAAAAGTAGCCCAAACAAGAATCGTGTGCAGGAATTGGACAAGCTTTTTCCTCCACTGAAATGTTTTTGAATACACTCTTGCTGCAGCCTGCATTTGAGTCTCGGGTCAGAAGGCGAGTCAGTTAAGTTTGCTTTAAATAACTTTTATTTCAAATGCAATCTAAGCAAGGTTACTGAGAAGGAGGAAATTTTCCAACAACATTTTTCCACTGTCCTCAGAGGCTGAACAGCACCAACCGTGACGAGCAGACTGAGCTTCACATGTGAGATTGGTGTCATTCCCCTCCAAATCTCATCAGTTTCTTTCCAAATAGTTATTCAAGTCAAAGTAATATGTATGTGTCAGCCACCATTCACCCCTACTTGAGGCAAACGTCTGAAATAATCTGCAATGACAAACATCAATAACAGGTTCGGTTCATAGAGAAGGTAATGTTCCATAAAGCATACATGGATACAGTTGTTTATTTACAATACTCGTAGCATAGGTACTTTTCTGATTGTGCGTGCATGTGTTTGGATAAAAGCAAACTGGAGACATAGCATCAGGCTCTGGATTCTGACAGCACTCCTAATATAACAAACAATAAAAGGAGGCAGCTGGCGAATGGTCACGAAAAGATCCCTTCTTGCAGATTGTTTATAAACCGGCATGAGAGGAACCTTTAAGCCATAATGTGTTTCCTCTGGAGCTGGCCAGGGGCAGACAGGCTTTGGTTGTTCTGGCCAAATATTCTGCAAATACTGAAGTCGAACTGTATCAAGTCACCCACTCTGGGCTGCTGAAAGGCTATCCATGCACTGTAAATATTCTCCTGCTAAAATTACTGAAGAACATCTATATATATCTCACCAACAAAATAGGCAGTCATTCCTGCAATACATTTCTCATAATATTAGAATAAGTTACTTAATATAGATAAAATACAGATTCACGTCTGATCCTGAACTTGCAAAAAGATTCAGCATCTTACTGCACATTTCCATTATATCCTTGCAAGCTACTTGTAACTCATATTTTCTGTTCCATTCCTCCTCCAAGTAGTCATCATGACTGAGTTCATGAATATAAATGTTTTTTGTGACAGGCTGATGTGGTGGCATATACTCAACCCATCAAAGGCTGCTATATAGTATTTTAAACCCGTATGACCCACTGCACTGTTTGTGATTTCAGAACAGTAAGAACAATAGAGAATGAAAGGAGCCCGTCTTTTGTAAATGAGTGTGGGGGGTTGAAAATGAATTTAAAATACATTGATCCATCCACCTCTCTCATCCCTGAACCCACTCAAACACACAGTTATTCATTTACACACTAGGGCTACCACTGAGCTGTGTTTTTGTGTTTCTGCAGAGGCTCGAAGGCCTCAGATGGGTGTGACTAACTCTGTAAATTTTAACCAGAGGGGAGGGGGCTGGATAAAACCAGCAGTCCCTTCAGAGACCTGTGTTTACATGAGAGCCAAAATAGGACAGAAAGTAAAGGAACCCAATGAAGAAAGAAAAAGAAAAGGAAAACTGTTTTATGCTTCTCCTTATCTCCGTAGATTTTGTCTTCACACTCATAGATGATTATTATATAGACTTAACAGCATTACTCACTGTGTTATGTGAGGTTGGCTCTTTGGCAGTACCTTCACAGATGGCTGATTTGACTGGGTTTGTAGCCCCTACTGTCTCCCCCACTTTTTCAACTCCAACAATTGCAATGCCAAGTGCTGACTTGGCCTGCGTCTCAAAGCATTTTCTGTCCCCTGGTGGCAGACTCTGACATTGCAGCTCCACGTCCAGGTCTGCAGTAGGGTATCAGTGTGCAACTGTGTGCAACCGAGGGTGCAGATTCTGTTTTTGGCAAATGAAGACCCTGGCAAGATACAATATTTTTTATGATTTACCATTGCGACAGCAATTTTATTTTTTCCTTGTGTGTGCCATCATTCTGGCCAATGTGTTCAATTGTCTGGATCCAGTAACTTCTGAATCATAACCCCCAGTAAATTTACACTGCGCTGTTTTCCTGTAATGTCTCTGCAGTGTCTGTCTGCTTTCCTCATTTCCCGACAGTCAGAGAGATCATGGCTACCACTGCTTCCTGTTCCTTACAGATGAAATTTTACATGTTTTAAATTAGTTTAGTATTAAATGCAAACCTGCAATCAGCGGCATTTAAAAGCTCGCTCTAATTTTACAAATTTAGATGTAATATCAACATTAACTTCACATACTTCACATATTTAGCCATCCTGTTATCTCTTCAGTTATACTGAGATTTTTAAAAAATTTAACATTCAGTCATTCATGGGAAACAAACTCACGCATGATCAAAGAGCTGGTCATTGACTTCATTGAAGAAAACAGAGAGGCCTTTGTCTCTAATAAGCACATGGTAAGATAAGATAAAAAAAGAAGATAAGTCTTTATCGCTTCATAATGTACTGAGGCAAATCTGTATGTCTATCAAATATATCTTCATTGCATTTGCTTGTGGGGCTTTCTTTGTATTTACTTTCATGGTTAGAAAGGCATTCAGATTCCCACATCAGAGATCAGTGATAAAGCAACTCTCATCAGTAGTCTTCTTTGTCAAATGGCACAGCTCATCTTAAATGAATGACGATGAAAAATACCCTTCATATTTAAATGTTTTAATCCAATCTCAAAGACAATTACATTGAAGTTACTGTTTGGTCATGTCATTTAATGTCATCCATAAATAGTCGCATCAGGGCCCAGCTGCAGGCTATATGACATCAAGCAGCGTGTGGGCAGCGCCCTCAATGGCCTGGCTCAGCACTGACAGGTGGTAGTGCACTTTGTCCCAGTCACCTGACCGTCCTGATGACTCAGCGTTGGCATAGCCATCAGCCAGACCTGGGAAGGTTGGCTTGCCGGCGCTGCTTGAGGCCCAGATAACATGCCTGTGTGATGCACAGGTGGGGGGAAAAGAGTGGTTTGACAAAGATAGGGAGCTAAACAATTAGCAGAGAAAAGCAGAAAATAACTTTAAAAAACCCTCAGTAATACAGTATGTGTGTTGAATAAAAAAATAATTTTAATATAGAATGAAAGCTTTGCAGGTGTCTTTACGACAAAACTCAGCAATGCCACTTCTGTCCGTCTGTATTTAGGCGCATGTGGTTTAAGGTGGTGTGGTTAAGCTAACATCAGCATGCTCACATGCTCGCAGTGAAATCATACTGTACATGATAATGTTTAGCGGATGTGATGTTTACCACCTTCATCATCGTAGCGTAGCGTGTCATGATACCCCCTCCCATTCATAAATCATGCAAATCATCTCTTCACCTGTATGCGTATTTATCGGGGAAGGCCAGGGGGTCAAGGAAAGCTCGGTCCAGCAGCATGAGCTGGTCATTTATTCTTCTGACCTTCAGCGGTCTAAGAGAGCAGAGATGGGGGAGGGGGGGGTCATTTCTATGTGGAAATCAGAGAAGGTAACGACAAGTCCGTATACGTATGATTGTGCTCTCACGTTTCATTTGCCAGGTCTGAACTGCGAATCACCCAGTCCAAATGAGCAGCTGCGCTGCGAAAGCTGGCCACTGCTCGTTTCAGCGGCTCTGAAACAAGACACAGATCAGTGCCACCTCTCAGCAAAGTCTTCCCCTTCTCTGATCTCTGGCTGCCAGTTCAGTTCTGTCTCTACAGTATAGATGCAGCCTGGAGACAGCTGACTAACTGTTGTTTTCATTTTTGTGCTACAAAGAACATTTGGGTTAATTTCAGGGTAAAATCAGAGATGCTGATGATCTTAGGTCTAACAGTTATCAGCACTGCTGCACCAACTGAAACAGCAAACCCTGTTAATGACATAATTGAACACAAAACCCAGAACAAATACATTTGCCTGAATTAGACTTCTATCACTCTGCATTGTGTCTCCAGTATAACCTTGCATTCCTTGGGCATCTCACATTGTCTTGTCCTTACCCATGGATATATTCCTAGTTTTCAGTTGATCTTGATACAGGGTTAGTGATGTGTTAAGGTAGTCCTCCAGACTCTCCGCATAGTCACTACAGTTTAATGGCAGCAACAGGCTGTCAGCCAATCGGATCAGGACGTTCCCTGCCGTCCTGGCAACAGCTTGGTGACTTACGAACCCTGAGAGGACCAAGGGATAGGATGAGATGTTATACAGCAAATATTGGCAAAAGTTTGGAGAGAATGAGTTGAAACTATTTGGCTGAGAACTGCAAGGCTTTTTGTTACCCACCAAATATGGTAAAACCGAAAAGGAAATTTAATATATGGGTCCTTGAAAGAAAAGTGAAATTACTGGTTTTCTACTGTTCACTACAGCTGTACAAGAAGTATAATACAAGAAAATATGTGATAACAAGAGAGACAGCATTTCTCACCGGGATCAATGAACCTTGAGGCGTAGTCAAAGGTGTCGTACGCTGTGTGGTAGGCCGGGTAAATACGAGCATTTGTTTTACTCTGCGTGAAGAAAAACATCCACATGACATGAGTTGCGCGTCTTGACTAAATAAGCTCAGTTCAATTCTGAATCTGAAGCTTCTCCTCACACATGCACACTGGAACAAAAAGCTTATCTTGGGTGACAGCTTATGTCAAAGAAAAGGTGAAAACATACTGCAAGTAATTTAAGATCAAACTGGCCGTGAGTGGGGGTCTTGGAAGTACAATGAAATGGCAAAAAATAAGTATTTCCACATCCTACATATAACACATAATGTTATCAAATAAAACTCACAATAAGTCAAAAGCATTGAGTTTCATACCCTGTCATATGTGTATGAAATGTCCATGGAAGTGATGCCCAGGTAATGGACAAAGGCAGCGTAATCACTCCCTGCACCTGAGAGGTATCCCAACCTGTCGAAGCAACAACAACTGAAAATGATATGTTGTTACTGAGCATGTACTGTACATGTATGCTCTTTCTCAGGACATGATCAGGTGACCAACTAACCCTTCTTGTTTCAAATCAGTCACAATCCAGTTCTGTGAAAACCCACTGACTATACATCACAAATCCAGCATTCATCCTTGAGGTGTGACTGCAGCTCATCACCTGGGAATGATTCCGTGGGCTGAGCTCGTCCTGTTGGCGTATCGTTTCCAGTTGGCGTACACAGACGTGGAGTCCAGTCCAGGTGCATCAACCTGGAAGACAAACACACTTTCAGGTGACGGGGTCCTGGTGAACTTAAAATGCCTGAAAGAAACTCCTGAGTTAATTTTTTTGAAGGGATCACCTGTTTTGCAGCTGTGAAGATAACGTTCTGAAGTGACGGCATCCCTGAAGCTCTGAGGGTGGCGTTGGCTGAGGAGTGGAAGACGAATTTTGTGAATCCAAGGACTGAGAATATCATAAGACACTAGATATTTATTCACCCCTGACAGGTGGTGCAGGTGGAGCTTCTTACCAAAAACAGCTATATCAACATTGATGTAAGCGACGGTGCGTTCGCTGAGCTTGGCGAAGTATTGCTGAAGAGAAGAAAGATCTATTTTTTCAGTGCAGGTAGGAAAGCTGTACAAAATATATAAAATATGTCATTTGCCACTGTGGAATATTTGTAAAATTAGTTTAACAGTAGAACAAGTAGAGAGGCTTGACATTCTTAGTGTTATACGTCTGTATATCACCTCTGCGTATTCTGCAGACCCAATGAGGCCGAACTCCTCCGCTCCCCAGCTTCCGAAGATAATGGACCTGCGAGGCCTCCATTTGCCTGTCACAGAGAGGAAGAGAAATTACCATTTTATTATTATTATTATTATTCAGCACCATAAAGGATAGAAGCTGAAGCCAGGACTCTCCTCACCCTGCTTGACCATTGTACCCAGCACCCTGGTCAGTTCCAACATGACTGACGTCCCGCTGCTCGGGTCAATGGCACCATGAACCCAACTGTCCCTGTGGTTCCCGTAGATCACGTACCTGTCTACGGACATAAATGTACACACACACACACACACACACACAGCACACACAGATTAATCCCAGATTTTCAAAAAACAGATGTCAAAAGGCTGATGTGGCACACTCACCTGGCTCCACACTCCCTCTGATTACTCCCATCACATTGGAGGAGTTCTTCACCTCTCCACGGTTGAAGATGTCCAGTTTCACATCACTGGAACAGAGGTTCAGCTTCAGAAGTGCGATGCAACAAGGAAGAGAGACAACAACCTCTCCAGTAGCAGCGGAGAGGATTTACTTCCTCCTCTCGAAAATGTGAACGGTGTGATATCCATTTCAAAAGTGAGGACGTGATTTTACTCCAGGTTCAGGTTCTGACAGTGGCTGACTACCTGTTGTTGAAAGCAGATGTGTGCTTGAACCCTGGACCGCCAAAATTATAGGTACAATGGAATGCCCCCTGCCATGCAGCTGGAGCTGCTTCTCCACCCAGCTCGCTGAAGGGTCCAGAAAAAAGTTAGAATTAGTTCATGAGTAAATATTTTGGTTACTCAAGTTAACAAGTTTGCCTCATCTCAGACCAGATGAATTTGTAGGCATCCTCAAATCCGATCGGTTGAATTGGAATAGGAGGGATTCCCGTGATGTTCTCGACTGGAATTCTGTAGGTTTCCTCTGCAAAATAATTCATTCATAATTCATAAACTTGTTTTTCTGTTTCTCAGGTACTTGTAGGAAAGTGAGAATGACCTTGTTTTATCTTTATGTGTAGCTCTCCCCTCACCCCAGATAGTACCAGAGCCAAAGAGCAGCAACAGCAAACACACAATAAACAAGAAATAGACTACTATATATGGACCTTGTGTTCCATCTTCACACAAGCCACTGGTTACCTTTGGCAGCCAGGTAGGGTGTGAGCTTGTCTCCATAGAGATTGCTGAAGGACCCCCTCTCCACACCAGAGGGCGGCATGTACCAGGAGTAAGGATACGTCTCGTTGGTGTCCGACATGAGGCCGTCGTTGATGTCCAGAGGGTCTGTGTAGACGAGCACACCCACGACACCATAGGGGGCTGCATTGATGGCCTGGATGAGACACATGTGACATTATATAACAATAAACTCAAAGTTGGACGCCTCCCAGTACAACCACTGTTTTACTGACAGCCATTAAACAGCAACAGTGTGCGTGTGACATGCATACTCGCCCAAACCTTTTCATTTATAATAGCCCCATGAAATCAAGTTCCATTTGTTAGACAGTAAACTAGTGACATTACAACATGCTTTTCCTCCAGAACATTTACTGTCACAATAAAAGTTGTTGTTAAACTGTTTCTGCTTAGTTTTAGAGAAGCGAAGCAAACAAACTTGCGTTAACTCACTTTAGCCGCTCTTCCTTCCCCACCGTATCTGGTGATAGCGATGGTGCCTCTGAGGTCGATTGTCTGGTTGAGAAGCTGGTAATCACTGGGTTTCCCCTGGTTGGCATAAACCAGTTTCCCCTAAATCCAACAGGCAAACAAAAAAGTCAAAACTGTGTCAACAGCAGCATCTGGAGAAGCAGCTAAGTGAACTTATGCAAGGACAAGGAGATGTGATTTCTTTTATACCACACAATTTAAAAACACTGTATCATCACACTGGCCTGTCAATATCATTTTATTAGCCTCTGTTTACGGACTGTTATCATAATCCATTGTACACCATGTAGCTGTCCAAAGATAGTACTGTTACATATCAGCCAGTCTTTGTCATTATTAACAGATGGGCACTTATTGGTTCATTATAGTGTTATCAGTACTTGATAACACATACGAAACACGTGGGCTTTGAAGATGCCGTAACTTTTTTCCACACCTGTGAAACAGCTACGCTGATCAATCCAAGTTATTGTTGTTGTTTGTTTGTTTGTTTTTTTTTACAATTTATTCAATTCAAAGTTGTTGTTTTATTTGTTTTCTTACAATGGGCTATCTAAAATAGATGATCAGTAGATAAACAGCCCTTATCTGCCCTCCAACTGAAGACACAAGAAGTTCAGGAAGGAGCCCTGGAGGTTATGACAGGTAAGCACTTGGTGTGTGACAGTGAGGCAGAGATGTGACAGTCATGTGATTTTTTTTCTTTTACAGTTTCAGTGAATTATTTCCCAGGAGGATGTCCCACAAACACAGACTTTCTTTTCATTTGTTCATCTAGCTACTCATTAATGGGTGCAAACATGCAAAACAAGAAGCCTTAGGCCTTAAAAATAGCACATTATCCAAAGAGATCAGGTGGAGATTCAGACCATATGCACATGCATTGTGCCTTGGTCAGCTCCACTTGATGCTAACTATGGCCAGGTTAATAAGTGAGCTGCTTTAAATATAGTAATGTGGGGAATTATAGCGATTTCTATACCTTTTAGGTTATCATAGGATTTCATATTTGCCATTTTGCCCCTACATATCCCTATACAGAAGTGTCAGTGTTTGTTAATGGAGTTTAAAATAAAGTTTGAGTGTCTACCTTTGAGTGTCCTGCAGGGGAATATGCAGCATACGGCTGAACCACCTCAGGATCTTCTTGATCCGGAGTATAAGGCTTCTCTTTTTCTCTGGCAGTGTGCAGTACAGTATCAGATGGGCTCACTGAAATGAACAACTCATGTTGACCGGTCTGCCCGTACCTGAATGTCAGACGCCACACAAAATCTCACAGACTGTGGATTTAGGATTAGGGTTGGATTAGTTCCAGTTTTCTCAGGAGGTTTGAGTGTGAAAAGTAAATGTTGTTTCAAAGCAGAAAAATATTGCTTGAGGTTGAAGTTAGTTGATGGAAAACATGAGCTAGATGCAAGAATTTATGAATGGCTTGAGAATTTTTGGTTTCCTTTGTGTAATCCCATAGACGTTACTGATCATTTAATCTTAATCCCACATCTTTCACTACAGGAAATCATACAGAACAAACATTGTTTGATTCAACGCATGAAGTAAAGACTTTTGATTCCCTTCATCTTATAGTTTAATGTTTCCTTCGGTGTTACCCTCTTAATCTTGAACCCTGAGCTGTGACACAGTGAACATCCCCTCTGACTCACCTACAGTCAACCTTATTGGGGTTCTTTGGATCAGGGAAGGACAGGTAGACCATGTATTCCTCTCTCCAGGCCTGGTCCAGACCAGTTTCGGGGTCCTGCCATCTCTTAAGCATAAACTGAACAGTTTGTTCATCTCCAGCTGTGGTGGCCATATGGGGCACTTTTGTCAACTCCCTGTGAAAGAGCATGGGGATAAAGAAAAAGTTTGATTCAGTATTGTGCTTTCTAAAACGTGCAACTGCTTCCTTGCTAAAACCACGAAGGGATCTCGAAACCCATTGAAGCTTCCAGCCATACAGGAATTTTAATATATTTGAAATCATCTCATAGGTCACCTCCACCTTCTTTCCCTTTTTTGTCTTTCTGTTTAATTTTAATCACTTACATATAATGAAAACAATGTTTTTATAATTTAATCCTTCAACATCTCACCTTAAATTTTCCTGAATCTGGATGTTGTCCACCTCAGACAGGAACTTCTCAATGAGGCTCTCGTCCACATCCTGGACAACTTTCTTCACCCAGGACGGTGCTGAGCTGCTGCTTTTGCTGATGCCATAGTGGCCGATGAGGATACCTGCAGTCAGTACAGCAGCGCCGCACACAATCCCAATCAACACCTGCTTTATCATTCTCCCCCCTCTTATAAGCTCCTGGAGAAAACCTCCTCACGTCCTCTTTAGACCTGAATCCTTTGCCTGAAAATGAGCTTTCTCCAAATTTCAGAATGTTTTTAGGATAGAGTGTTGCTTATGAACCCATTATCTGAGAAAATTATTGCATCTGATCCTCAAATGATCAGTGCAACAACAGAGTAGCTGCTGAATTGACCTCCCTCAAGAAGGAGGCATTATCATTGGAAGGTTTACTCATTACTGTTTGCAGTCGGATGGACTTCAGCCCTTTGCGTATGTGAGATGGGGGTGTAAATCCATTTATTTTCAATGTCCTCATTCACAGTGTGGGAAGGCCATAAATATTTAATATCCAAAGTGGGATTCAATACTGCCTTATTTATTTTCTGTTGAAACTACAAATCTCCTTGAGTGATATTTCAAAAGTGATTTTGAAAAAAAGGAGGGGGGCATCTACAAAAGGGTTAAGAACAAAATGACATGTTTTATGAAATCTTTCAAATCAGCACTGAAAGTGCAATTAGTACTTAACTTAAGTATTTAACACTTCAGTTGACTTCATTAGTATAGGATCATTTTGCCAGGGGGATTTGTAATGAATTTAAAGAAAATATAGAATTTCATAACCAATTTTCAATCAGTAAATATGTTTTAATACACTTTTTGTTTTATTATTGTGTGTCTGTGTCTGTGTGTGTTGTAGATGCTTACTGAAGACCGTTCAAATTGGACAAACAGTTGGGACAAATTTAAACATTTTTTAATTTTTACAATAGATCTTGGGTCTTGGAATAAAAATTAAACAGTCTAATTGACAGTTTAAGCTCAATTAAATAAATTTAACGTTTGTTCGGCAAATTATACCAAAGGAGGGACTGGACTTAACGTCAGACCAACAGGAAAATGAACGGAAATGTCCGTTAATTAAGACAACAGCACCCTCCCGTGGCCTCCCTGCCTATCGCAGGCCAAAACAACACGGAACTTCCTGTTCACAGTTTCCGTGCTGTTTCCTATAAAAAACATTGTCACTCTGGCTTTAGCGCACTTCCATACCAACACACTAATGTAACTGCACAAAACGCGTTTGTCGTCTTATTTGATGATAACTAGAATAATAAAATAAAAAAGTGGGTCGGGACGCGCTGCTGTGAGGTGAAGCATCTTATTTCTAACTGATGTGAGACATGTGATCAGAGATGTGGCTGCTGCTGTCACACGGCACGACCTGTGCTCAGGAACAGAGGTAACACCGCGGAGAGCTCCCGGCATGCAGTTCTACCTTCATCTCTTTCACTTTCACTCTTGGCGTCATAAGCTGTATACTGACGACGACATGGTAAGTTGAAATGCTACGAAATAAAGTACACAATCCAACTATGGCAAGAAATGGATATTGGAGCTATTCTAATCTCGTTGGCAAATTATGAGTTTCTTTTTTCGATAGGGTTTTAATCGGACTGTGAATGAATGCGAAATGGCGTTGAATCGAAAGTATTTCCTCCCCAGATCACCTGTCATGTCTGTGCATTGCCTTATTTTCTGTTTGCGTCGCAGCAGTCTGATTAAAACTTTCCCCGTGTTTTAAGAAAAGAACGAGACAGATATACATATATATGAAGAGTGTGAGAAATGTGATGCTAAATGTTCATTAAAAGACAATAAAGTCAAGTCCTGGCTGTCCTCTGAGAATGAAAGGTGTCCTTTGGAATAATAATTTGGGATTTAAATAGAGAAAATGCCCATAAAAATAACCATGCATTTGTCTGCCCTGTGTTACAGGTGAGAGGACACCCAGCTTTCATCATCACCATGTTAGTGGCTCCTCTCCTGCTGCTGCTGTTCACTCCCTTTCCTCCCACATCTGGAGCGCAGCTGCCCAATCAAGCCAGAGACCCCCCCGTGGCCACTAACGGCCAGCCATTCCCCTGGGACCGCATGCGACTTCCCAAGACAGTCTCCCCCCTCCACTATGACCTGACCATCCACCCCAACCTGACCACCATGGACTTCACCGGCGTCGTTCGCATTGAGCTGGACGTGCACGAGGATGCCAGCGCCGTCATTCTCCACGCCAAGCAGATGCAGATATCCAAGGCGCTGCTCCTGGCGCCTGAAGGTGCGAGGCCGCTCCGGGTGTTGGATTATCCCCGTTTCCATCAGGTCGCCCTGCTGTCAGACTCGGTGCTGACCAGAGGCAGGAGATACGAAGTTCAGCTGGAGTTTGCGGCCAACTTGTCCGACAGCTTCCATGGTTTCTACAAGAGCAGCTACCGCACCAGCAGTGGGGAAGTCCGGTAAGACCTTGAAACTTTATTTTGAAGGTGTTGTGTGTATGCAGCATTTTACGTTTATTACATTTGAATTAACACAGTAAATCAGGACCGTCAGTTACAATGCTGGCAGCCTTTCACAGTTGCATGTGAGTGGATATTACAGGGAACAACTCAGACTCGAGAGTCACTACTACCAATACTACTATTTATTCATTTACATTATCAGGGTCCTGGCATCCACGCAGTTTGAAGCGACCTTTGCTCGTGGAGCCTTCCCCTGTTTTGATGAACCTGCCTTCAAAGCCAACTTCACCATACGGATTATACGAGAGCCGCGCCACATCGCCGTGTCCAACATGCCCAAGGTACAAATGTGTCAAACTTTATCGAAACCTCACCTTCAGCGCGTTTCATTGTTAAAGAGAGAGACCCAGTGACCCCTCCTCCTTTTCTTTCACCACACACACCTTGTTCAGGTGAAAACAGTGGCATTGCCGGGCGGTTTGCTTGAGGATCACTTCGACACCAGCGTAAAGATGAGCACATACCTGGTGGCGTACATCGTGTCTGATTTCCTGTCCGTGAGCAAGACCACCCAGCACGGCATCAAGGTGAGGACAGCGTCGACCATGCTGTCACTGTCCGCTCATTCACAAACTGATAAATATTTGTTGCTTTTTAAATTTAGAGAGAGAGACCTTTGACTTAAAACACAATATACGTTATTTCAAAATGTCAGTCGTACATCCATTGATAACCCCTCCCCATCCAGTTCCTGTTATGCTTCCACTGAAGAGTGACTTCTTGTGATTTCTGCCAGATTTCAGTCTACGCTGTACCTGAGAAGATTGACCAGACGGCCTTTGCGTTGGATGCCGCCGTCAAGCTGTTGGACTTCTATGATGACTACTTTGATATTCCTTACCCTCTTCCCAAACAGGGTCAGTAGGAATGCATGTTATAACCATTTAATTGCACTGGAATATCAGTAGCCTAAGGATTTTGTAAAATTCTCTTGGGGGAATCTTTTCTGCTGTTCTGACTTACAAAGGTCTGCGTCCATCATGCTACTGTGAAAGATTTGAAGATGTGTGTAAAACATTGGGACCAGTAGATGAGTAGCATCCTATATTTAGCTGAATTCATGTGTTGGATGGTTGTTGCCTGCAGACCTGGCTGCCATCCCTGACTTCCAGTCAGGTGCCATGGAGAACTGGGGGCTGACCACCTACAGAGAGACGGCCCTCCTCTTTGACCCTGACAAGTCCTCAGCTTCAGACAAACTGGGTATCACCAAGGTCATCGCCCATGAGCTTGCACACCAGGTACCTGGGCTGCATCTGTTATGTCCATCAGAGCTGTGTTACTTTTACAGGTGAATGATTGAAGGTGTGAGTTTGCCGCTTCTACAGTGCAGCTCCACAGCTCTTGAGTCCTCGTACATTAATCTGTTCTTACATGTTCCTCTGACGGCCCAGTGGTTTGGGAACCTGGTGACGATGGAGTGGTGGAATGACCTGTGGCTCAACGAAGGTTTCGCCAAGTTCATGGAGTATATTTCTGTTGACATCACCTACCCAGAGCTGCAAGTGGTGAGAGCACAGCGCAGGGAACCGAAAAAAGAAAGATAACAGTCCCATTCTTCTTATTGTCCCAGGTTTGACCTAAACCCCCCTGTCTTTGTCCCAGGATGACTTCTTCTTGGGGAAATGTTTTGAGGCGATGGAGGTGGACTCCCTCAGCTCCTCCCATCCAGTCTCCACCCCTGTGGAGAACCCCATGCAGATCCAGGAGATGTTCGATGACGTGTCATATGACAAGGTCAGTTTCATTCACGTAATGAGGACCATTCATTTGGTGTTAATGCACTTTTGAACAGCACAATTATCTTTGTATGTCATTACAAAAGTAATGAATCACACAACAAAGAATATTTGGATTATTAGTTTTCAGCATGCATGTGTTTTGTTTTGTTTTTTCTTTTAGGGAGCATGTATTCTGAATATGCTGCGGGACTTCCTGACTCCAGAGGCCTTTGAGATTGGCATCATCCAGTACCTTAAGCGCTATAGCTACCAAAACACTGTCAACAGCCACTTGTGGGAGAGCCTGACTAATGTGAGTGATGTGTGTGTGGGTGCGTGAAGTGGGTTGAGGGATAAACTGCAGTGTTTGGAGTACGCATGGTGCTGGTTTTGCCGGCTGTCGCGATGTTTAACTCTGTCAGATAAATTTATCTTAGCGAGGGGGTGATTTTGAGGCGCGAATATTGTGCTAAAAAATTTGGCATTTTGAAAAGCAGAACCAGTCAGCCTTGATGACTAAGGCAAGTTGTGTAATGTGTCTGTTGCATGTTGATAAGTCAGTAAGCGTCAGCGCTGGCACCGTTATGATTCTCCAGCCCTCCCCAACAGATCTGCAACTCGGACAATCTGGACGAAGGCCGAATGGAACATAAGGAATTCTGCTCCAGGCGCAACCTCCCCTCTGGAGCCTCTGTAAGTTGTCATGCTTTGTTGCTGCCAGGTTCAACAGAGCGCTCTGGCTGAGCAAACGCACACTCATTAAACTGCTCCTTATTTTGACATGTATGGAAACGTTTGTGCATACGCAGAAGTGGTACTCTGGTGATGAGCTGGACGTCAGGGCCATCATGGACACCTGGACCCTGCAGGAGGGCTTCCCGCTGGTAACAGTGGAGGTCAGAGGTCGCGAGGTCAGGCTCAGTCAGGAGCGGTACCTGAAGACGGACGACCCCTCCCTCACTGAAGGGTAAGATTTAGAGAGTCGTGGCAGATATGATTCCTCTTCAGTCACTGCAGAGGTTTATCTCTGAAGTCCCTTTTAAATGTTAGTTGTTCTGTTACTTCCCTCATTAATATTGTATGAAGGTGAAGATAAGTTTGATCATGTATTGCTTTTTTTTATTGTGTGATGATAGATTCCTGTGGCAGATCCCACTGACCTACAGGACCAGCTCCTCCAGCACCACCCACCGCTTCCTGCTGAAAACAAAGACTGGTGAGTGTGTTGGTCAGCGCGATGTTGATTGTTCCCGCGTTAAATCCTTTATCCACATGCACAAGATTTTACGTACTCCTCTGCCCAGACGTCCTGTACCTGCCGGAGGAGGAGGACTGGGTGAAGTTCAACATGGACATGAGCGGCTACTACATGGTCCACTACGCGGGTGCCGGGTGGGACGCCATTGTCGGACTGCTGCAGCGCAACCACACGGCCCTGAGCAGCAACGATCGCGCCAGCCTCATCCACAACGTCTTCCAGCTGGTCAGGTCTGTTTTTAAAGATCGGATAATAGCAGCTGATCCTGCTGCACCGCACCTTCATTAGTTTTAATGCAGCGATGTGATTGGCTCTGAGTTAAATTTCAGTCACACTGACATGTCTGTGGTAGAAAGGGGGGTATTTATTGCTCAGGGTGGCATGTTACATTTTGGTGTAGCCAAATGCGTTCTAACCTAAAAGGATAAAGCTGCAGCGTGGCGTTGATTTAAAACCTGCCTTGTGTGTTGCAGCATAGGGAAGGTGAGGCTGGACACGGCTCTCGAGCTGTCACTGTACCTGTCCAGAGAGACGGAGATCATGGCTGTGACTCAGGGGTTCGGGGAGCTTGTGCCTCTCTACAAACTGATGGAGAAGAGAGACATGTCTGCTCTGGAGAACCAGATGAAGGTCAGTCAGTAAAATGCATAAAATTTTAGTCTTAAAGTTGAAACTGACTGTGCTCTTCATTAAGGTGAGAGCAAAAGGAGTTACAGTACACTTGTCTACAGTTTAGCGAGCCCTTTGTGTTTCTCAGGGCTACATTGTGAATCTGTTTCGGGGGCTGATCGATCGGCAGAAGTGGGATGACTCTGGATCAGTTTCTGAGCGGGTGCTCAGGAGTTACCTGCTGCTGTTCGCCTGTGTCAGGAACTACACTCCCTGTGTGACCAAAGCCAGCCGGCTCTTTAATGAGTGGAAGGACTCTGATGGCAACATGAGGTCAGGGACCATAATAATTAGCACAGCAACAGTTATATCAACTGTTACCTGTAGTCAGAGCTGTACTTTCAGTATTTTCAAGCACATGCATGTAAAAGGTTAAAGATTCTCCAGCAGGAGTTTCTGAGCTGAAAGCCCTCTCTGTTTTTTTTAGCCTCCCCGTCGACATCACGATGGCTGTGTTTTTGATTGGAGCTCGAACGCCAGAGGGGTGGGACTTCTTGTTTGAGAAGTATCGCCATTTGATGCAAATGTCCGTCAAGGTCCGCATGAAAACCGCCATGGCTGTCAGCCCGCTGCAGGACAAGCTCAAGTGGTGCGCGCATATCATAAAGCCAAGCTGATGGAAAAGGGAACGTCATCTCCTCTGCCCTCTGCCCACCTCTCCCCTTTCTTTCTGTCTGCAGGATGATGGAGCAGAGCCTCCACGGTGAGGTGATGAAGACTCAGGACCTGCCGGATGTGGTCGTCACCGTCAGCAAGAACCCGCATGGTTACAAACTGGGCTGGGACTTCCTCCGAGCCAACTGGCACACCCTGATCAAAAAGTCAGCCGGCCCGTCGCACATGCACATTTCTCTCCTTTTTTTAAAACTAAGCTATGAGTTGTGTTTAGCCATTTAGTTAACCTGAGATGTGATGATTTTAAATTTTACAAGAACATAGAGAACAGAGTTGAGTACTGAACTTTGTCTAATCTTGATTGCTTTGACGCCACAGGTTCGACCTCGGCTCCAGCACCATATCGTACATGGTGACCGGGGTGACCAACCAGTACTCTACCAGGGAGATGCTGGACGAGGTAAACAGAAGTGCAGACCTTCATGTAACCGGGCTTGTTCACAGTGTGAATGAGTATTTTATGGATCTCTTGTCCAATGTAATATGTGTATTTTAAGTCTCCTTCCTCCACGTGCACTCAGGTACGAAGCTTTTTCGGCTCCCTGACCGAGGAAGCGGGTTCGGAGATGAGATGCATCCAGCAGACCTACGAGACCATCGAGGATAATATCCGCTGGATGGACACCAACCTTCCTCTGCTGCAGGCCTGGCTTGACAAACACAGTCACAAAGTGATTCATGAGGACTTGTAGTGCAAACGGTACAGTAAAGGCACAAAGTAACAGAAGAAGTGTAAGAAATGCCTTAAAGAACCTCCTTATCTGAGAGGTCTGAGGAAGTGCTGTCATTTTTCATCCACAGACCATCTGGGTTCCCTTGTGGTTGTGATTCCAAGAACTTAAAAAGTTTTCTTTAAAAATTATTTTTGGGTTGTTCTGGAAAGAAAGTGCACTAAGGATTAGACACAACACCTAAATATTTCTGCACACAGCTGCCTGTGTGTATCTGTATATGTTTGGGGGTTGGTGTGTATTTGTTCAAGTGTATGTGTGTGTGTTTGATGAGGGGATGAAGTGTGAGCCGTGTGTGGCCAGTTTGAAGTCTCCGTTTTTGTTGGATTTAGTTCGTGGCTGCAGACGGCAACAACACAAGCTGGTGCAGCATTATGCAAAATAGAATGTAAGAAATGTACTGCACTGCAAACCAAGATGAGACCAGACGGGCCCTCGAGAGAAAGTACTCAAAAGAGGCGTATTGTCCTCCAGCCTTCAGTGAAACTACTGCAAAATGTGGGAATATCCACAACAGCTAGACCTGAATGAAGCAGAAAAGAAAGTCAACCTAATGCATTTGATATATTTTTGTATGGTTCAAGTGATTAATTTGAACCATAATTGAGATGAAATGTGTGAAACACAGGATCACTCTGCTGTAAGATCAGATACAGTTTTCAGTATTGGGAACATGAATAAGAATTCCAATACCACTGGTCCTCCTTGGTGAAATGAACATACAGCTGACAAATGAAAATGCAATTTATGGATTATGTTGTTACCAAAAAAAAGCATTTTTTTATTCAACCAAACATGTATGTCAAATCTACTATAAATTTGCTCTTTTGTAGGACAGGATTAATAGCAATTCTGTTATTTTCCAAGAAGAATATGTGATGGTTGAATTTAATATTGGACAAATAAAGTTTTTAAAAAGTCACTCAATTTTCATTTTTATTTCTTTTTATGGTATTGCATTTTATTATTTCCTGACAGTAATTTATTAAACGTAGGAGGCTTGGCCTGCGGAATTATATGGATGTAACCTTTAGTCCTTTTGACTTCAGATTTTTAACAGGAAGCTGACGTCACAGCGTGTGAAATACATGTTCTTACCAGACAGGCGGTCTGCTATTGGTCCTTTTATGCCATAAAACCATAAAACATGGCGTCTTCACCTGTTTCTGACTCTGGAGCACTATGCTCATGATAGCACACAGGAGACTCAAGATTTCAGCACTCAATCTCAAACTTTCTCATTATTCTTAATCTTAGTATAAAGCATTCATTAGTTTAGTTTCAAAGGTAGCATACGTCTCAGCTGAGCCGGGCCCAGCCAAGTATAGCTGTTCCTTTAAATCTGCCCATGCTGCCATAAATTCCTCTGATGGACCTTTAGCACAAACTAATATAATACATTAACTGATAAAACACACACATATGTTAGAATGTAAAAATATCTATTGATACACATAATCACATGTCGATCTTAAACACTTTTCTAACATAGAAAACTAAAACTTCAATTTCTAAAGGTGTTCAGTGGTTGGTATATGCTGGGCTTTGCCCTGGCGCCTGCACATACACTTGTACACACACCGCCCCCCTCATCAGCACACCCACAATAGAAACTGCACTCTGCTCCATTGAGTTTGCCCTCCCAGTCCTACACCTGACGAGAGCCATCTCCGGACTGAAGGTAAGAGCCCGGTCTTTCTGCTTCCTGTTCCTGAAACCTAACTGCTCAGTTACAGAAAAAAAATCTAATTTAATTGATTTGATCTTATTTAATGTGACTATTATGTATCTCACATGAAACAGAGCAGAAGCTGTTTATTTGTTTAGTCAGTATTGACAGACTGGGCTCCTGTTCCAATGTGCTCGCTGATCATGTGATTGTCCTGCTCTTTCTGTTTTGCTCGCTTAATCTATTCCACATTTAAAGAGGAGACCACCTTGTGAAGTGTAAAGTGACTTTTTTTGTTCAACTTCATGCTGAGAACTTGATCCACACTTGCAAAAGGTTGAAGTGGAGTCAGTTTTGATCCAAATGTGTTTCCCTATTTAGGAAGTTGATGCTGGCAAATTTGAAATCTTAATATATCTTTGATCAAACCCTGTGATTAACTTGTCATTTCAACCTCACAACTCAGGAAATTAAACCAAAGTCATTACAGCTTGTTAACATTGACTTGATGGCACTGAAGGTTATTGCTACCTGAGGCAAACCCGCTTAGGCTTAGTCTCAGTGCTGGATCTGTGTGGGAAAAGATAAATACTGTGTCTGTTTTGATTTGTTATTCGAATATATGGCACCAACTGTCAAACAGGTCGGCAAAAATGTGGTTACTGTCCTCTGAAATCAATGCGTCTCCAAAACAGCGCTTAGTCAATCATGAAGAATCTGATGCTAAATTCAGTTTTGATGCCTTTGACCTCTGTTTAGAATATTACCGCAATATTCCTGTTCATCACCTGATGGGTTTACAAGCATAATTATCACATCTTTGCGTAACAACACCAACCAGGGCATGCAGACTGAATGGTTGTAAAGCCTATGCGGTTACTGCAGGACAAACTGTTTCTTTGTGAGCAATCTATTTTTTTTTTATCATTTTATTATGACTCCACCTCTAAATACAGACAGATAATAAAATATTCTTGGATCATGGAGACTAGGACCTTAGTCTTAAGTTCAAAGTATTCCTGTTGATCATGGAAAATAATTTTTTTAAAAAGTCCCCATAAAGCCTGTTTTATAGGGCATCAAATTTGGGCCTATGAGTCCTATAAGGCAAGCATGTTTAAAGTCTATTAAGTTAAACAGCTATAGATAAAATGTTTTAAAATAAAAAAACATTATTTGAGCAGAAAATTAATGACAAATGGTTGTTTCCCTTCAGGTTCACAGTGTGGTTTTTGTCTCCACTTCCACCCTGGTCCATCAAGAGTTTACCCACACGACTCTAAGGATGCCCTTTGGCTACATTCCCATACTTGAGTAAGACACCATTCTTTTCATCTATATGTTTCTTTGGTCATTATTTTACTTTACTCCACTGCCACACTGACAAACAGCTGTGTGTTTAAGACTGATGATTAAAAAAAAAAAAAATTCTTTTCCATCAAATCTTTTTTTTTCTCAAGTGGCATCCCTGCCCTTCACCACTAATCAAGCTAACAAAATTAATAAACGTGTCAAAATATGGAAATGACCATAAAACATTGTTCATACATAAAATAAGGGCATTTTTCATGTTTAATATGCACAGTGCATTACAAGTACAGTATTGTTCAAAAGTGTTTTTATGCCCAGGGTCTCCAGAACTCTTAAAAAGTCAATAATGTCTTTAAGACAACTTCCCTCTCTTCCTATGTCCTTTCCCACACTCTGTCTTCCTCTGTTTTGCATCCATCTCTGACTTTAACAAGGATCTTCCTGGGCATCCTGGGCTTCGGCCTCTCCATCATGTTCTGCACCACCTTCTGCAGGGCATGCAATAGCATGAGGGAGGAGCAGATAGAGAGGGAGGCATGCAGAAGAAATGAGCAGGACGGGCGCCCGCCTCCTGTATATTTCATCCCGTTCCCTGGAAGCATGTCGCAGCAGGACAGTGAAGACAGGATGCCTAGATACAGCCAAGAGCCCAACGCACCCCCACGATACAGCACTGCAGTCTACTGTGGGCCCCCACCATCTTATAATGAGGTGATTTTGTCGTCGTCATTTCCTGCCCCTCAAAAAAGACCACATTCACTGCAAAATGAATACACATCTACCTCAGTTTGTATTTCCTAGTATTTACATTAAAATTTTGTGTTTCTTCCATTTGTGTTTTTTTCAGGTGGGAATCAAACCTGATGATCTCCCCCCTGCTTACACAGAACACAATGTTCCTGTGTATCCAGTAACACCTCAACCTCCCACACATGTGGCACAATTACAGTCACAAACTCGGTCGCAATCCTAAGCCAGGCCCATCCCACTGTGTGTGTGTTGAGGTTATGGACAGTGTTGATTATTGCACTGAATCATGGACTTGATTAAGGTCGGACCTGGAGTTTACAATGAAACTTTTTATTGTAGTTTTGTTTTGTTTTTTTGCGATGGCACCAGGTTTAAAAGCTACAATACCATGAGTTTACAGTGTGTTCTCCAAAACCACTGAATTATTTCAAAACCCCAAAATGTTTTATTCCCCCTGAGTGAGAAATTGGGTCTGTGCATATCATTCCCCAAAGTGCTTTTCTTTAGTCCTGATTGTTTGCATGTCTGTTTGTTTTTGAGCAGGATATCTCAAAAGCCACCAACAAGTGGTTCATAAATCAATGAAATTCAGTGTAAATTCAAGTGCAGATCCAAATAATGGTGCCACCATGTGGCAACTTATGAAGCACATTGTTTGACTCGTCTGGTGAACCATGAAGAGTGGGTGTCATTTCATGTATTTTTGCATGCAGATGTCATTTTAAGTGTAATGAGTGATGTTTTAATATTGCATTCAAATCAAAACATTCAAGTAGGAATAACTTTTGGAAAGACTCAGTTTCCAAAGCAACAACTTGTTGTGAAGTTTCCTGTCTGGGAATTGTATTTTATATATCGCTTTCTGCTGACGTTCTCTTTTTGGCCGTATTGGCATGAAAGCTGAAGCAGTATTTTAAAGTCAGAGGTATTAGTGCATAAAGTACTGATAATACCTACTGATTAAAACCAGCCTGCTCTGAAACTAAGACAGCTGCCTTTTTTTGTGTTTCTGGAAATTTGATTTTACACTGGCTTTACCGTGAATGTGTAAATTATCAAAATAACACAAAAGAATTTGTTTGAATCTCAAAAGGAAATGTCATGGATGTATTTCGTAACTTGTCACATTTTTTGTGTCACTGCAGTGATATGTCTCTCACCCCCCCAAAAAAATGTTGGGTTAAAAAATAATTAACCTTAAGCCCAACAATGGGTAACTATGGGACGGAACACTCACAGCATTGGTTTGACTCATCCCAGTGACTGATATTGGTGGTTTAAATATTACCCATGTGTTAGTAGTAGTACGTTATGTACTATGCACATGGGAGATGAAAGAAGCACAGTGAAGTGACGGGATGAATTTTTGATAACTGGATGCCCTTCCTCAGTGTTTTTCAGGTCAGAAATCACCAGCAAAGTTTGATACACGGTTGTTTTGTTTTTGTCTGGAGAGTAATGGGGTTTCCTATTTCCTGTATTTGTTTTTGTGTACCTTGTTTAACTCTGTCATTTTGCCTCAGGCCAGTGGAGTCCACCCTTGCACCAAAAGTATGACACATACACACAGGATTTTGTTTGTGGGGAGAAAGGATACAAAAATAGTCACAGGAATGTAGAAAGTGTGGGGAGTTGTCTTATGGTCCAAATAAAACACTAGAGGGCAGAGCAAGTGTGCAGACACACACAGATCAGTGATTTCATTAGTTTGGCACGTGTACTCAGGCCTATCAAAAAAGGACTGACCTCAGAAACACGCTAGAAATTCAGTGTGAAAATATGATTCAGTGTGAAAAATATTTTAACTAAGTAAAGGGTGTTCAAGGCTCATTTGTGACAGCAGAGCTGCGGACTGTTTTGTTGGTTAAACCATTTATTTCAGTCGTTTCTGCACAGGATACACAGTGATGCTTGTATATCTAGTGCATCCACCTCTTTGCACCTGAAAAAGAACCCAACCACAACGAAGGGAGTCTGATCAAAAACAACAAAAAGATGGAGGGAATCTGGGCCAGCCACACACCCAGAACATTTCTCCCTGAACTAACCAAAGTCACAGCAACCCTAACTGATGAAACAAGAACCCAAAAACAGAGCTACCAGACCCCCATTGTCCCGACACAACTGAAAGAGGAAAAGCACGCCTCCTCCAACTTCCCTTAAATAAACTAGGGTGGGAGTGCCATCCACTCAGCGTAGATCACAAACACCTGGAGGGAAGGAGCAGAACACGCACACACAGGTGCAACTGTTTGATCTGATTGAGAATTCAGCTCAGTTCTGCTCTCAGTGAAGGAAATAACTAAATAATTAAATGTGATGACACAATGAAGAAGTTTATTGATGGAATCAAGGTGCAATCTGGATGATTCTGTACTTTTTAGAAAGTTCCTCACTGTTAGTTTAGCAATTACTGTCAAAATGATTTTTTCTAAAGTTATACTGATATTCTAAGCACTTCCCCAATAAAATGTTTGTTTCTTAAAATGTTCAGTATGTCTATGTATTCTGTTCTGAATTGTAATGTATTCTCACTGACTTCAACACTCAGACCTGGTCTGGCCTAGTCTGAATTATGCATGCACTGACACATAACTGGAAAATGATGAGATGTCCATATTGTTTCACTGAAAATCTTTCTGGTCAGAATCTTTGTGATCAGGACAACAATCTAAAATTTCAGTCTGAGGGGTCTGAATAACTTCTGTCCTCCTCTCTATGTGCCTTTGTATTAATGACCCCCAAGTGGGCAGATTAAAGGGGTCAGTGTGTCCACTAAACTACAATGAAATCTGTGTAACAAATCCTGCTGGCAGAGAGACGAGTAAACAAGCAGGGCTAGAAAAGGAGACAGAGAGAGTCCAGTTAAGATGGACTCAGACATGTGACTAAAAGTTAGTTAACTGCAGTGTGGAAACTGTTGTTGGTGAGCTGTTTAGCCTTCTGGTGTGGAGTCCTCACTGTGCAGGGCAATAATGAAAAAGAAATGTGGGCTCCTGGAAGAGATTTGGAGGTGGAAAAAGCCCCGAGGGCTGCGTGGACAGAGCGAAGAACAGATGATATGAAAGGAAATGGATGGGTTGAGTTTATGTCTGTGCATGTGAGCATGTCTGTCAAAGAGCAAGAGTCACTAAAGGTATGCAGAAAGAAAGTGTGTGTCTCTGTGAGTCTGTTCCCTGATGAAAGATGGCCGAGCACAGTTGCCTTCATTACCAGGATGACCCACCTCCGCCCTTCCCCCATTCTCTTTATCTTACTCCCACCCCCACCCACCGCTGCTCTGTGATATGAATATACACCGGAGAGTCCCTGCTCTCCCTGTCTGCTGACGTTCTCAGTGAGTCTTTGCTGTGCGCTGCTATCTTTGTCTGGCCTCCATCCCCACCCGGGCTGCGACTCTTTATTAACCCTGTCACATTGTCTGTGCATGTGTCCGTCCCTCACTGCCCTTCAGTGGCGACAAAACCATGACAAATCACTTTCGCAGTGGTGAGTGGTAGGAAGTGATTGGAACTGTCCAGCATTTAGCAACATCTTCTGAGTGAATGCATTGTACACGTTAATTAACGCGCCATGCACATGCGGCTTTCTCGATTAACCTGCTTTTTTTCCAGTCTATCTCTTGAGTGAACAAACATATCCATCCATTGTGCAGTGGACTGTCATCACTTTCTGGGAATGTACGCCATGAGAGTTGGTCAATATCATTGTAAACTAGTTTCAGTTGAACAAATTTGCTCATGAGCTCAACCATACTGGTTAAGGTGGTTTCATGTTATCCAAACAACCAGTAAATCTTGCTTTTTGCTCCTTGAAGGAGTTGGAAGGCGAGAGCCTAGAAAATGCCAAGACAAAGCTCATGTCTATGGGATTCCTATAATTGTCTCAATAAAACTGCCTTTGTTAACAGCAACGATTCTAAAATACCTGATTTGGGTAAAAGTTTCTTATAAAACTGGCTCTTACCCCTTCATGTACTCAGAAATGTTTTTTTAACATAACTACACTAGGCTTGGGAACGTTTCAAATGTGACTCCAGACTGGTACTGGCACCAGGAATTCAGTACCAGTAAAAAAGAGGTCCAAGGTCCAAACATAGCATTAACATAACAATGCTGTTTCTATCATTGACATGACATGAACAACAGAAAACATGCTGGTGCATGCTAGTACAGAATCGTGATGCAGCCAGTGATTCATTTAACGTCTTCTAATGTCCACTAACATGGTGAAAGTCACGCTTATCTTAAAAAACAACTTCTCCAGCGAGCTAATGAATGAAACCAGCTCGTTCGCTTAAAGTTTCCACGCGTAACATTTTGTTGTCTTCATTGCTCACAGCTGGAGGAGGCTGAACTCTGAAGCTATCAAATAAAGTGTCTCCTTAAGCTTTAAGGTGTATTTTGTGCTCTACCAAGTGTCTTCTGAGGTTGGAGGTGTAACCATACTTGTGATCTCTTTGTGGTCGCCATTGCTCTTACTGATGTATTCAAAGTGTCACCAGGGTGACATCACAGGGCCTCACACATACTTTCTGTAATGCTGCCTATAGCAGGCAAATGTAAATGTTAAGAGAAGGCGTGTTTGCTCTGCTGCTTTGCTCTTGCACCCACATCTCTCAGGTACCTAAATTAAGCGCCGATTGATTTAAAGTGAATAGATACTGTGCCTAAAAAAGTACATAGTTCAGTACCCAACCCTAATCATAACCACCGATGATATTTAAATAACCATTATCTGCAAGTCAACAAACTTCACCAAGTTGAGTTTTTTTTTAAATGATGTTATTTTTACATTTTTATTTGTACAGACTTTACAGCAGGGAATTGCTTTCATTTCTTTAATGAAATATCTTTTAGATTACACAGCATGTATGTATGTATGTATGCGCTTGCGTGTACATCACGCAAGTCTGTGTGTATGTGGGTGGGCTGCTGTTGGCGAGATTCAGGAATGTTGGGGGGTCACAAGAAAACAGGGAGTCGCGGGTTGTGGGGGGAGGGACAAGGGTTAGAGGTCAATGGGTGTCCTCTTCACAGGAGGAATAAGAAGGTCTGAGACTTCAGGCGCCTTTCTCGTAAAGCATGATTGTATGGTATTGTATGGTATGGATTGTATTGTATGATGTTTTTATGGTGTGTAAATTTTGCTATTGTGTTACAAACGTTTTGTACCTACATTTCTACAAAATTCTTCTATAGGGGACAATGGGTGAATGAAAACCTTCAAACTAAAAATAGCTATTTAGGGCAGTGTTTACTTGTCTTTGTGTCTGTGTCTGTGTGTGTGTGTGTGTGTGTGTCTTTGCAACGATGGGCCAGGGGTGGTAACCATAGTGCTGACCTTGGGAGGGGTGTTTGTTGACGAACAACATTCCAGCGTGTGTGTGTGTGTGATAACCCAGCTCAGCACAGGTAAAGATCATACGCCTATTTAAAGATGGTGATTCTCTTTGCTTAGCCGATAGCAGTAGCAAGAGTGTTTCTACACAAGCTGTGTTTCCTGCAGAGATACATTTTGGGAAGCTACAGTTCTATTCTGCCTGGATACTGCACAGAAAACCCCAGTGGACACACACACACATGTTTTGGAAACGCTATCTTGTGCTTCACACTGTATTAAAAGGAGGGTCGTTTTATAGTTTTAAAGATTCATGTCTGAGCGCATCTTTCATGCTCACAAGTTAGCACACCATACTGAGCAACAACCAGTGAGCTGCCTAGCATCTGCCAGGCCGCAGGCAAATGTGATTGGTGAGTGGTTTTTCAGCTCCACTCTCCAGGACCTGACTACGTCCACCATTTTTTTGCAGGAGATTGGGTCAGCTTGTGTCAGGCATTTTCAGCCCGGTTGTTCTCAAAGTAAAACCCAGCACAACAATTTGCAGGCTGGAGAGAAAGGGGAGGTTGGTCCATCGAAACGAACCTCCGTTAACGCACCAAAGATTTGATTATTTATGTCTGGCACCTGTGGAACACGTCTAAATGCAGTTAGCCCAGTTTCACTTTGCCCTGCAGTGACAAAACTTTGCTCTGTATTTACTGTCATGATTGATTGCGATGTGATCTTCTGATCTTCTTCTTAAAAGAGTTGAATCTCCAGTGTGACACAAAGACTACTGATTCAGCAGCACTGTGAACCCTCCAGCTATCTGACCCGACAAACCTGCTCAACTTACTAAACTAAGGGTCGGTAGCATTCTTAAACATGTGCTTGAGGTGAAGAAAGACTGATGAACAGACCGAGTTGTGAAGCTGGGGCTGAAAGTAAGCACTGAAAATATATACAACACCTGTATGTGATATTTTCATATTCTATCCTTATTTAATTTTTCCACATGTCCTCAAATCCTTTAAACTCCAGCTTGATAGTAGTCAAACTAAAAAACAGAAGAAGCAGGGAGAGAAAATGCATACAATACTACATTTGGATACAACAGGTATGAGTACTTCTCTAAAGGCCTGGCCAAAGAGTTCACTGATCTTCTATCTATCTTCCCTGATAAAGATGCTGTACTTTAATGCTAAATGACTGAATCGTTTTTAAAAGAAATTTCTACTCAGAGGTCACAGACTGCGAGATTTAAGTGTTTCAAACACGTCTCCTCTGATTGTGACACTCCTCTGCTGCAGGATGATCTACTCAGGGCAATGTGCGATTAGCTACTGATTGTTAAACATACAGTCGGCACTTGGGAGGGTGAGAAGGAGGTCATATCAAAGGAAGCCAGGGGTGTGAATACTCATTCAGTGCCACGCTGATTATCACTTCAACCAATTTCACAATACATACAAAAAAGTTTGGTGTTTGATGTCTCCGAAGACTGGCTGGTCACAGTGAGGTATTTATCAACGCAGACCACCACTCTTAGATGGAGTCGCATTTCAGCAGGGGTTGAGTATGTCATATAAGGAAGGAAGTGTCCTTGTTGTAAAATGCTGTGGAAGTTATTTTCAAATTTGCTGTCTGGTGGCTACAGAAAGGTCACAGAGACAGAAATGTCAGTGGTTCGGCTCCCGCAGCAGCAGCTGAACGTCGTCTCAAGACGCGGTTACTGTGATGCAAAGATCACCGGTTCAACGAAGACATGCTGGTGACATGTAGGAGAGTTGCATGCGTGTAATCCATCTGCACTCACACACCCCTGAGGAGTAAATCACACTGAAAAACTGCAGGCGACACTGTCACTCTCTAAAATGTCACCATGTTCTTTATTGGCTAAACACTGAACTCCCTCCCCAAAAAAAAAGAACATGACTCATGCGTTCCTCTCACACACTTATGTGGAGTATGGAGACACGTTTTTGGAAGTTCAATGTCTCCTTTGCATGATGAGGACAGAATAAAGCATATATTTCTTCTGTGCTTGGATGTGCATGCATAAGTCTGTACCCAAGAAGCTGGGAGACAATGGGCGCTCACAACTGATGGGGGGGCAGTGGGTGTCGACACATGTACAAGCTTTCTTTCTCCTTATTCTCCAGATTGGAGGTTCACAATGAAAAAACTGTTCTCTGTCTCCATGATGTAAATGTATTCAGAAAAGAAATGTTGACAGAGGCATGCACTGTTGTGTTTGCAAAACTTTGTGGCTCTTTGTGTGTCTTTTCCTCTTGTTGGTTTTCTTCTCAAGAATGATTTTAAGTTCAACTGAGTGGCTTTACCTTCTTTGCGTTACAAAACTGACTCTGAGAGAAGAAAGAAGGTGGAGGAGGGGGGGTATGTGGCCATTTGCAGCCAAAAGTATTTCTAACTGACCCAGGGAAGGGGGTGTGGCACGGACCCCTCTGGCTCTCCGTTTGGTGAGTGGTTACATAACAGAACCCCCCATCCGGTGGTAGATAGCCCAACTCTGATAAAATCATCTCACTGAGCTGCCGCGCACGTGCATGTGGTAGGTGGGGTGTGTGCGTCTCTTTCTCTCCACGCCCCCCTCCGTCTTTCATCCCAGTCCTCCCATAGGTTATTTGCAAAGGTAACGGGCAAGACCGGAGGCTTTATAAAGACCCACTGCGTTCACGCGGCTTCGCTGCTAGTTTTCTTTTCTTCGGTCTTGGTTCCTTTCTACCGGCACACGCCAAAATGCCCAGCAACAGAAAGAAGAACAAGCGTCGCATGAAGAGGGTGGTAAGTGGTAGCAGGGCGCACTTCCCCCCCACTAGAAGTGTTCTGATCACGGTCATATCCAAAGTCTCTTTGACCTTTTTTGACAGTCTGCGATGAGAGTTGTTTAAACTCGGTGCGTTTCTTTATCGTTTTTTTCCCAAAAGAAAAAAAACCTCACATTCATTAACTGTGATTTCTCATGCGTAAAAATTCAAATACTATTTATAGCGGCGCAAAATATCGATGATCTAAACAAAATGTTGACGACACATTTGAATGTAACATTTTGAGTTAATTCGTTGGTCACTCATCACTTGACTGCACGCAAACTTTGTTGTTACTGTTGATGTGACGCACTCCGCGCGCTCCGAGCTCCGTGCGTAAAAGAAGGTCTCGATAACGTAGAAAGGCTGCAGCAAAAACGCATCTCAAAGAGACCGTATCGAAATCGCACAGTCCGTTGCAGTTGCACGACACTTGCAATGCTTTAGGCTCTGCTTTCAAGTCCGAGAGGGGAAAAAAGTTCACTTTTCTTGCTCAAATCCCGTGCGCCAAGTGCGTCCCCAGCGCGCTCTGTACAATGCCAGAGATAGAGATTTTGTTTATACACTTATAAGGTTTATTCTCATTTATCGCAAAAAACGGAGTAGAAATTTGAAAATCAAAGAAGAAAAATACCCCCCATGTCTTGATTTACATGGCTACACTGCTATTATTATTATTACATATTTCAATATGCTGAAGCAGCAACGCCAGTGACATGATAATTGACATAGGTGACTCCATGCTCCTGCTCTCTCCTCTTAGGTAAGAGATTTTTTTTTACCTCTGAACATTCAGTGCTCACTGAGAGGGAGTGGGTGTAGCAGCAGAGAGGGGTGAGGGGCGTACTATGAGTGAGAAAGTAACACTATAGCTCCAGTTTTTTACAGAGGGCAAAGGTCACTCTGTCCCCATTTCCAATCATGATAATAATAAATAATTATAAATAATAAATCACTTCTGTGCTGTTTTCTAATTTCAACTTTAAAAAATAGCCACTTTTCTTCCCCACTGAAGGCTCACATGAAGCCCAGTCCTCCTGCACTGGTAAGACTTCTCAGTATGGAGTTTGTGGCATTCTTCCACCCCACCCCCAACCCTTCCTTAAGCCTCTGGTCAGTGTGTGACTCAACACCAAGCAACTGTATTTGGTATTGTGTTGACTGGAGGAATGTCTTGCCAGACAGGAGTCTGCACAGTCTCGCCGACGTTCTCTGAGTCTGCTTGTGACAGTCAGATAAAAATGGTCCTCTGAAGTCACTTACGGCACAGTGCTATCACCAATCGCCTCTTAGTTATCAGGCCGCAGGAAGGGAAGGCGCTGCTGGACGCTCGGAAGACGGCAAGGCTGAGGGCCCGTCTTTGGCCACACATGCCTTTGTATCTTTGTAACACCCACCCTTTAAAAAAGTGTTTCTCACATCCCGGAAAACACAGTTAACAACTTTGATTAAGATTTCTAGACTGTGAGATTATTTGTGGGCAAAGACAAAGATAAGAGAGGGGTTGTTTTGATGGTGGCTAGCTGGACAGGCGCACACATGCTCCGTTAGCTTATAGCTTTGGTCCAGTGCTGTGAATGCCTAACTGTATGCCAGCCTAACAAAAGCATTTTCAGGGAGTGATTGTTACCTGATTAGAACCTGATTATGATGTGATTAGGCCCACTGTCTGGCCCACGGGGCAACCAACGGTGCTGCTGACTCGCGCAGTTTCCCTTCCCGCTTCACCAGACCTGTCAGGACGGCTCTGATTCAACTAATTAGCTCCCATTATCCGACTAGCTTTGCCGGGCCCACTCCCAGTTACTCAGCCCCTCCCTCCAGTTGTCTGCCCTCCTAAAAAAACCCTATTGAAGTCCCGGGGGGTTTTGTCCGGAGCTGGAAAACATGTTGGTCCTGGCTGAGGTGGCATGCTTGGTATTCCTGCAGACAGAAATGAAAGGCTAGAGCGAAGCGCAGACTGACACTAACATCAGTATCTGAGCACATTGATGGCCTCAGCAGCATTCAGACCCCTTAAAACCCACATTTTCCCTAGAGGCCACTGCAAATTAAGTATCACTTATGTTTATTAATGCCACAGGAATTACTCAAGAGGAATCATGTGGAAAGAGTTTCACACTATCTTCAGCTTTCAAACTTTAAAAGGCTCCGTTGTTTGAAAAAAAATATCAAACGATGTTACCCCCAAACTAATTTGCTTAATTTTTAATTTGATTATACTTCTACCAAATAAGAAATAAAATACCATTGTAGTGTCAAGACAACAACCATTAACCCAGGTTTTTTTGTACCTTGCAGCATGCCCAGAGGAGAGCCCTTGAAGAGCAGCATGCGGCCAACCCGCCGGTCAAAGCAAGCCCTGGTATTGCAGTATGTGCGCCCCCTGCAGCAACCCAAAAGAAGGCGGCCAAAACTCCAGCACCAGCTCCAGAGAAGATCCCAGAGGCCATTCCCGTAGTGGTCCCCATCTTGGAGACCCCCAAGGTGGAACCAAAACCAGTTGTGAAAGAACCAGAGCCCGTCCCAGTCAAAGCAGAGGCACCAGAGGCTGAGGTGCTGGAACAGACTCCAGTAGAATTCGAGGTTGAGGTCGCGGCACCGGTCACCGAAGAAGCGCCAGTCGTGGAGACTCCACCAGCTGTAGTTGAAGCTGCTGTCGTCGAGGAGGTTGAACCTATCATTCCTGAAACAGAACCAGTAACTGAGGTAAGAATGCTTTTATTTTTTTTTTTACAATGTGTGGATGTTGGAGATTGAGGAATAAAAAAAATGGTTTTCCACTGTCAGTACAAAATTCCAAATTTCAATCTTCTCCTCAGTCCAAGTTGGTGTCTTCACAGAACACCGTGTAGGGTTCAGCGTGTACACTCATTTAAAATGCACGCAGTGGCCCTTTTACATTGGTCAAATATTGGAGATTTTGAACATCATTAGATCCCAGTTGCTTCAAAGAGACACTGCATACATGCCATTTCTGTATATATATTTTTGGTCAAACACTACGCACTGCGGCTCGGTCCTTATGGGAGAAGGGGGGGGTGGAAACGGTGCGGGGGTTGGAGGAAAAGGGAACAACATGTTCCATTTAGCAAAGAGGTGGAAAGTGGATGAGACATTGAGGGTATGTCGATGGGAGCCCGGGCTTAGCTTTTTCAGTCACTACACATTATCATCCGAAATCAAAAGTGCAATGGACATTGTGTCTTTCCTTTTTCTAATATGCTATCAAGGTGGTTGTTTTGACTTTTAAAGTCAGTTAGGTTAAAGGAAATTATGAAAGAGCTTTCTCTGTCAACTGTTGTGTTTAAAGAAGTGCATGGGTTCCACATAATGTAAAAACTGCAACCAAAAGTGTGTATCGCTGAATAATGTCCCAGAGAACATTATTCCTCTATACACGCCCCACAGCCATACATTTTCATTGGCAAGTTGCAAACTGATGGTCATATAACGTTTGTTGTTTCATGTTTCATCAGCCACTGTGAAGATTTTCTGGGAACAGAATGTTCTGTTTAAGCTGGTCGACTCCAGGCTATGTGGAGACTCACACTGCACATACAGTGAGGGCAACTGGTACATCTCTGTGCCATATCGCAAAATATTCATAACCTTCGCTCCTGATAATTGAGCCAAGGCCACATATGATGCACATGTATGTGCAATGTCAGCGTGAGGGCCGGGTTAAGAGGCTACAGGAAGTGTCATCAGTGGCATGGTCATTTCCTACACTGTTGTCCTTCAATACTTAGATCGGCCATGTCCTTGCCTCTGACCTCTAAGTGTTGGGCCCTACCCACATATCTGCACAGGCCCAGTAAAGACCAGTCTATAGGCGATGGACTGCCCATCATTGTGTAGCTATGGCAGTTACCACCCCCTCCACCCGTTCGACTCGACCTCCCTCCTTCCCTCCCTTTCTCCCATCCGCCGTACCTCCCATCTCTCCCCTTCGTCCCTTCTTCCTCGCTATTGTGCCTCCTCCTTCACTGCCTGCAGACGTGCCGGATTCAGCTGAGACGCACAGAAAGGCGCGCACAGTCACTTTTGTAAAACTTAAAATTTGTCGCAAACACCTAACAGTTGTAGTAAAGTTTTACTTAATTTAAGAACTTTTTCTCAGATTCTGAATTTGTGAAGTAAACTTGCGGTCGCGGCCACAGCATTCACAGCGTGACACCACCCGTCGACCTTCAGTGGTGACACTCACAGATGATCAAAGTATTTCAGGCATAAATGGGGCTCGTATTCAGCTGGCTTTGGGGGCAAAAACAGGTGGCCCTGCCACCTCTGGATGTCGCCACCAAGAGTCAGGTGAGTATGAACCCACCGCTCGATCCTACAGACCTGCTGAATGCAATTCGTTTTCCTGTGGCCTGAAGCGACAGTGGGTGCGGCCCCCGCTGAGGCTGAACATTTTGTACCAGCTTGCTCCCTCCATGCTCCTGCAGCCCCGCATTCCTCCCCCTTCTGTCCCTCACGGTTTCCCCTTGTAAATTTTGCTCTCCCTCGTCAACTTTCTTTCCCTCGCGCCACTTGTTCGTTTCGTCTCCTCCCTCTTTCCCCTCCCCTTTTTTGAGCCCCCCCATCATTACCCCCTCCCTCCTATCGTATGGCAGCCAAAGGGGTCTTACTAGCTTCATCAACCTAAACGTGCACACGTTCGTCCATGTGTCCTCCTTTTATTGCTGCTTCTTTGTGGGGAGTCAGGAGTGGGGAAGGTGGGATATTGAGCTCTGTATGTTGGGACGTGGGGGGGGGGTACATCTGCCTGTTGGAGTGTATGTGTGTATGTGTGTGTGTGGAGTTCAGCCTTTGGTATGTGCATGCTGAAGAGGAGCTTACAGACAGCTGTCACAACCTTTTTAAAGTCTGTGAGGAATTTAAAGTGAAGGGATGACTCAGTTTGTTCACAATGAAAATGCGACTCACTGCACAATAGCACATGATAGGTGAGCATCTTTCCTTTCATCGCATTTGACATTAGCCAGGGAGAGAAAGATGTGTGTGTGTGTGTGTGTGTGTGTGTGTGGGGGGGGGGGGGGGGCATGTGAAATAATATTTATCTTAGAAAAATGATCACCTTGTGGCAAAACCTGAGAGGACCAGCCAACCCTCCCCCAATATCCAGCCTTCCTCCACACATGTGCTACTCTCCCCACGTTTCCCTAACAACTTCTATAGACTTGTTTTGTGAGACACTACCGAGCTTTGTCAGACCAACTACTTATGCTTGCACGGAGAACAGTTAAAATTTCCCCTCTTCTGTTTTAATTTTTGCTTTGCATCTATTTCACACCTCCCCTTTTTACAGAGGCCCTGTTATTTTATTTTGTTAAAAATTACCTTGATAAATCGATACCCCCTTACTTTTTTTAATTGGATGTGAGCGATCCTGTTTGTTTGTGAACAAAGTTGGTTGGAACATGGAGTTCGTTTACTGTTGGTACACTATGTCCTTCTCTTTGTGTTAAAATGGTATGTGTGAAAAATAGAGCTGGTTCTGGATCAGCTCTGGTTTGTGCTGAATTTGTCCTTCGGCGAGACTTGTGGGACAGGATCTGTGTGCAGATCAGTTTTGTACAGAGTGTTCTGGTGTTGGGACAGGCTTGGGGGGGGTGTCGACTGTATGCAGCCACACATGTTGGTGTGTGTGTGTGTGTATGTTTTACCATCAAGCAGAGGAAGGCCTATAGTCCACCCCCTCCCTCCTTCCTTCCATCCTCCCTTCTCCCTCCTATACAATCCCTCCGAGGCTATAGGTGGGGTCTACACTTACCCTCCTCGACTATACGTGCTTGTTTGCCCACTGGCTTTTGTTCAGCAGTTGTTAAAATCAGCAGCACAAGAGGTGGAGATGGTCATTAACTCGAGCGTACCCACAGGCATTTGTCTCCTGTGATAGTTTTCACTCTGTTCAATCTAACGACTGTAGATAGATGAGATTAGATTGTTTTGCCAATGGAGGGCTGGCCGGTTCCTGACTAGCAGGAGCAGCCGGCAAAAGCAAGACTTGTCCTACATTGAAGAAGAGCTCGTACAAGACACACTAAATAATTTACTGGCGGACTATGAAGACTTACAATATTCATGTGCCACTCCACTATGGCTCAGCACACTTGGCTGCACAGTGGCCATTTAGGCTACTGCCAGCTGTTCCTGCAAAACACTGGCAAGGCTGCAAAACAGAAAAATATGAGCAAAGATCATGATCTGGGCATTGTTGGGCGACTGTGAGTAACAATAAGATTGTGCAGCCCATTGTAAAATATGTCATGTCTTGCTCACTGACACTTCAGCAGACAACACACTTGAACTCCTCTATCCACTACCAATGTGATCCATAATGAATGCAGAACAGTTAATGAAAGGTGATTTCAAAGATGGGGGAGTTTTCTAACTTTGTGTGGGTTTTGTGGAGTAAGGACCTTATGGCAAAGACGTGGGGGTGGGGGCTTCCCCTTATGCAACCGGCCATAACATTCCTGTAGGATGTATAGTGCTCCTCCACTTCTCCCCAATTACAGCTACAGCTACGTCTACTCACACACAAAGCATACTCTGAGGAGAGTGTGCACATTTGCTGTTTGTGTTGAATGCCAGAGTGCCAAATTTAAAATCTGAAACCATTCTCATTTTGGCAAATATCTTCTGTTTTCAGACACAGTGAACCTGTTAAGACTCTCGCTGGGGTTTCTCTGTTAAACGCCTCCAGGCCACCGCAGCTACAGTTTGGTCAACAAGCTGTTGTGCAGAAGATAATTTTGCTCTGGGCACATTTTTAGGACAGCTGGGTGTGTAGCCCCTCCCAGCCCCCAACCTTTAACAAACAGTCAGAAAACAAGATAATGGCAGCGGCATGAAATGGGGCAAATACGTTTGATCGGCTGTAAATGCTGGTTATTGTATCTCTGTGGGCTTTTTTTTTTTAAGTCAGATCTACTTTTGCCAACCACACTCTGCATTTATTGAATTAAATGCATGTACATACTTACAGTTGTTCTGCTGACTCATGAGTAAATGCTCTCCCTCTTTCCATCATAGGTCACACCCCCAACTGAGGCTCCAGTGGCAGCTCCTGCTGAGACTGAGGTAACACAAAACTCCATTTCACACTTACACACACTGAACCCCTTTTCTGTCCTACAAAGCCCCAACTGCAGGATGTTCTTGTGGTATAAGCCTGAGGCAGATAACGCTGGTGTGACTGAACATGAGTGAAACATAGCTCAGCGTCTCCTGCGTTGATTGCAGTGCAACTTTAAATGCCTTTAAACATGTTCTACTGTAATGCAAACCAGAAAAACACATTTCTCAGGCAAGCCCATCAACACTACAGTGTTAAATGTTTGACATTTACTGGGTAAATTTGGGGTTTTTCAGATATGGCTTTCAAAAACAACAACAAATGAGCTGTTAACTTTTCATGGACAAGTAATTTTTCCTGCGTCTCATTAATTAGTTGCATTCAAATTCACTCTTTTAAAAAAGGGGAGTAGAATGCATTCATTCAGTACAAAAAAATGAACTTTTACATAAACCCATTTCAGTGTATGTGGTGGTTTTGCTCATATGTCAAGCTGAAACAGTTGTGCAAGTGATGGCATAAGTTAAAACAACGGTAACTCAGAGTTTCCACTCATGTTTTAAGAGTTTAAGAGTTACAGCAACGGTAACTGGACAAGAGGCAACCTTTTCAATGGAAAAGTGTGTGCGGTTCCTGTGGCTTAAGCTCTGCACCTTTCTAAACAACAACCACACTTTGCCTCAGGTCTTTTTCTCTTAAATAACACAGCACTCAGATCACAATCTGGCTCTCCTACTGCAAACGTGCCCATGAAAACAAGCAAAGAAAACAGGCGTTTCATTGATGTGTAAACAACTGGGCACACAGAAGATCTTACTGATCTCCATATAAAAAAAATTTAAAAAATAACATGAAATTGCAGTTGAATAACAGTTTTGATGGGACTTAAGTGCTGCAATTAGGCAACCGACCCTAGGAACCACAGCACAAATCTTCAGTTAAATCGGATCCTTATGGGATTACTTTAAACTGTTTGCTCTGTGCAGAAAATTGTCAGCCATTGTTTGTTTATTTTGCTACTGATCTATCCATTTACTGATCCATTTATCCACACAGCCCTTGTGTTGTAAATAAAGAATTTTCTAAGCCATGTGTTTTTAAATTTTTCTTTCTCCAGGTTCAGTCAGTCGAAACTACAAATGTAACCACAGAGACTGTACAGGTAATGTAGTTTTTTTTATGACTGCATGCATTATAAAGGCAGCAGTTCAGTCGTGGACGTTAAATCTGTGTAATTTTGTCCAAGATGATGCATGTTGCATGGGTTTCTTAACGTGTGCCATGTTGGCTTTGCATGTGCAGACACATGACGTCTGCGAACAGGAGGTTAAAGTGGAGGCCGAGGCTTTGGCCGAGGAAAGCACGGTCGCTGATGTGGAGGCAGAAGTGGTCGTTGCGGAGGATAACTCCGCACCAGAGCCTGTGCCTGAAGCCACCAAAGAGCCGCCAGCAGAAGCACATGCTAATGAGCAAGTTTCTGCTGAAATGGAAGCTGCCACAGTTGAGGCAGTGACAGAAACAGTGGAGGAGGTTATCACAGAGGTACCTGAGCCCGAACAGGTGACTGAAGCGGCCGTCAGTCCTGCAGCTCCAGCTGAGGAGGATGAAGCTGAAGTGGAAGTGATGGCTGAGGAAGGTGCACCTGAAGTCCCCGCAGAGGCTGTTACCACTGCAGAGGTGCCTCATTGATAAAAAAAAACACTCTTCACACTCTTCTTCTTTCTTTTTTGTGTCTTTTTGTCCTTCCAAGAATGCAAAGTGATACAATGCATTAATTTTGCATGACCATTTTTTGCTTGTGTGCAGCATGTGGCTTTATTGTTTCATCAGAAGGTTCAAGCAAGTTGTCAAAAGCTGAACTTTCTGCTTTAACATTTTCATAATTCAACTGGAATTTTTATTTAAAACACTAAAGACAATATGTTACATTTGTTTATCAGGATGTTCCTGCCCAACCTGTGGAAATCCCAGTGGTGAGTTTTTTTCCTTTTTAACCCCATGAAGAAATAAATTATACAGTAAAATTATTTAACTTATTACCTTCCTCTTGGATTGTCAAGTAACTTGCATGAGTAGCGCCACTTCAGAAAAAAGATAAATATGATTGTTGTGCAAAACAATGGCATTACAGTAGCTGCTGTCTCACCAGGTGCTGGATGCCGTCCCTGAGGCTCCAGTAAAAGAGGCTGAAACTCTGGCCGAAACACCAGCTGAAACACCGACTGAAACTCTGGCCGAAACACCAGCGGAAACACCGGCTGAAACTCCAGCCGAAACACCAGCTGAAACTCTGGCTGAAACACCAGCTGAAACTCTGGCTGAAACACCAGCTGAAACACCGGCTGAAACTCTGACTGAAACACCAGCGGAAACACCAGCTGAAACTCTGACCGAAACACCAGCGGAAACACCAGCTGAAACTCTGACCGAAACACCAGCTGAAACACCGGCCGAAATTCCGACTGAAACTCCTGTACCTGAAGTCACTGAGGTAAAACCTAAGAATTTTAAGTAATTACATCCTTGAGTGAAGATGAAATTGCTATCTTCTGATCCAAATACATCATCCCCAAATCAAAGGTCTATGACTTATGCTATTAGCACTTTGGATCATTAACTATGGTAAACTTTATGCTGTGTGCTTACTGTGTGGAACAACTTTCTCTCCTGTTCTCTTCAGACTCCTGCCCCCCTGGATGTCGCTGACACAATGGTGGATGACTTTGTTGTCACAGAATGTGCAGGGGAGGGCGCCATCGCTGAGTGTCAGCAGGTGAGGCGCTACAAGAAATCAAGCTAAGCGGAGCTAGCTTAACTTTAGCTAAAAACATCCGCAAAGTAAACGGATGATAAACGTATGATGCCCCACCTCTGCCGCCAATAAAGCTGATAATTACATTTATTTATAAAATACGACATGTTGACAGCTTGTTATGCTTCCACGTGTGATATCGAAACAGAACAACGCGTGACTGAACATCGCTTCCGTTTTGTACTTGTACATGTACATGGTGCTGTCTTAATTACCCTGCAAAAGTAATAAATTGTCAAATCAATGTATTTTTTTTGCATTTTTTTGTTTGACTCTCTGCTTCATTTAGGAAATTGTGGTCATGACTGAAGCCCCCAGCGTCCAAACAGAATCTGTGGACATGACCCCTCCTGAGCCTGAGCCTGTTGCTGCTGCCCCCCCTGCAGTGGAAATGATCATTGTAAGTTGCTGACCTGGTGACTGTCATATGCTGTAGCTCTGTGTGGTACACAGTGGACAGTACGTGTCTCTTAAGATGCATACGTGGACTCTCTGTGTCCTAACCACCTGTTTGCCCCCTCCTCTCCTTTCAAGGATGCTACTGCTGAGCAGACATGTCTGGATGTGCTGTCACAAGAAACAAAGTCATGTGACATGCCATGTCAGATGCAGGTCGCTGTGGAGTCTGTGCAGCTCAAGTCAATGGTAAAAGAATTTTACTCATTATTCAATACTGACTTGGTGATACTCAAAATATGTTAAAGTAACTACTTCATTAATGTGGTCATCATTAATACTTGTAATCTTGGTGTACTCACCTGATCTAATATCTTTTGTCGTTCAGGAGATGTCGATGGACACAGCGTTGAATGGACACATTGCTCCAGAGGTCTCCATTGAGGGCTAGACCCACACCACACAGCTCAGAAGACCTATTTTTTCTTTGTAAGTTCTTTGATCCTTTATCATGCAGATTACATTTAACTTTGGCGATGTTTTACTCAAAGACCTTAGTTACTTTGAGTTTACTCTACTCCCACCAACTAACACCCTATCTTCTTCTGTGTATTCTAGATTTCCCTTTGGTCATTTAGAGGACTCAAAGCTTTAAAAGGACTCAACCAGCTGACCTTTTTTAAAAAAAATTTTTTTTTTAATGTTTTGTTATTTTTTAGGGCTTATGACAGAACCATCAGGAAATTGAAGGAACATCCACACTTTGAAGTGCCTTTCCTGCCCTGGTTTCTGTCAAAACACCAAACCAGATGTCAACATGCCAAAATTGCTGCATTTCAAGGCAGCTGAACGGTCTCTATTCCCAAGTTTGCAGAAGTAGAAATAAACACGTTTTAGCTCTTTTAATCTGTATTTCTCCCAAAGGCATGTACACTGAATTCACAACAGCAGTGGAGGCAGAAGTTGTCGTGAGATGGATTTTCCTAAAACAAGATAAACGGCGGTGCCTGATATTTCTTACATGTTCCCATCTCTCCAGAACATCTGCCTCCATGCTGCTGACACTCAACGCATGTGGATACTGTAGCGTAGATGCAAGTGGGCGGTATATACTTGGGCTGGTTGTATGTTCATACGTACGGGTGGGAGGGACAATTTTTTTTTGTCTCGCACTACTACATCGACAGACTCTCTATCTTCACACAAGTATCTGCTGCGTCCACCTTCTCTGTCCTCCAGTTCTCTTCTCTGCCTCTACAAAACACAAATGCTTACATTAGTCTGATGCAAAAAAACATCCCAAAATATGAGTTTTAGTTTATACCACTCTAGGGGAGAGTGGTGGATACGAAGGGGAGGAAATCAGAGGTCTTTTTCTGTTCTTGTTTTTTTGCGTTCCTTTATTTTTTTTCTCACGGTCTCATTTTTTTAAACTCTTTTTGTATAGATTGTATGATGCGCTACAGTTTTGTGTTCAAAGTCTGTGCTCTGGAGGGGAAATGTGATGTGCTGTGATCTGGTGATGAGGATCACTCGTGGGCTGTTTAATGGTGTGACTGAATTCTACTTTGAAATAAAGCTGTAACTCATCTTGATGCTGGTGTTCGTGTTTCATTCAGAGAATAACAAATTACATCACTTAGAGTGGGGCAATAGAGAAACTTTAAAAAGATTTTTTTAGGTTGTGAATGTGAAACCATTGTAAATCCCATATTGTGCCATGGTGTTACAAATATTGATTATGTGATAACTGAAGTGCTGTTTTCTGGACCGTTGGAAATGATTAATAATAATTATTTTGATGGTGAATTGCAGCAGAAGAAGACAAAAATATTTGGTTTCACAACTTTTGTTAACCCAGAAGCTTGTCTGTCAGGCGTGACAGTTATTAGATATACTTTTATTATGAAATTTGTAGTTGTTAAAAGGGATATGAACACCTGTCACCATAAAGAAAACCTCTGATAGTTGTGAAGTTGTTAATCATTCAAATAATTCATACGTCTTACCTGTTACAAAAAAACTGCACATGAAGATGATGAACATAAATGAGATATATAAAAATAATATTCAGGAGCAAAGCGCTCTGACACTGAAACAAAAGCATGTTTCTAATGAGACCAAAGCACAGATAATTACTTCTCCAATACTTAAATACATTTATGTGATGAAAATGTGATCAAAATAAAGACAAGGCAGTGTCAAGATATTTGCCTCAGATCAAAAGATTTTTTTAATTATTTGTTTTGCATTGAAATCTACATTCATATTAGTATGATGTAATTTGGTTCGGTAAACACTGTCAGTATGTGGTTTTATAATCCTCCCTCTTTATACTGTGATCACGCTGTCAGCAAGAGTCCCCAACTGAATTTCAAGCATCAGTTTATTTATTTATTATTTTTTTCCTTATTTAGGTTTACTGGCCCCCTGTGCTGGAACTTTTAACAAAATGTCAAAATGCAAAAAGAAGCAACAACTTCTCGAGTTCTGCCATAAAAGGAAAAAAAGTAAAAAATGAAAAGACAGACAAATGATAAACACATACCGCATAACAACAGAGAGGATATATATTTGTAAAAGCACATTCGTATTAATAATAGATACTTTGGAATGAAAACAGCAACAAAGAGGCTCACTGTGATCAGCCAACAACTGTCCCACTCTCACTCCAGCACATTCCTCTTATATATTATCTGATTTTTTTTTTTTATTGTGCCATTAATACGCATTATAACCCCTGACCCTCCAACCAAAAAAACATGATAATAAATATGAAAACAGGTGATTTGATTGGTCCATGAGGTAAAATGTGAAATAAAAAATAAACAAAGGGGAAATAGTTGGAAAGATTATTGGAAAAAAACTAACATCAACAAAAAGAAAAGTGTGGCTTAAAAAAATGAAACTAATGAAAAAAAGAGATTGTGATTGCAGACAAGCGGTTCTTTACCTCATCGTTATCACACACAGACACACTCGCGCACAACCAGTCACACAACCATTCAAACAGTTTCGCGTGAAGCGCAATGACAAATCGACTGCCCAGGCTGTAATCTTAACAAAGCCACTTGATGGATGAGAATATTGTTTTATATTTACAATGAAGTGATGGATTAACTGACAAAAAGCCCAAGATAAACAAGAGTAAAACCAAGCAAAACCATGTTAAATCACCATGTTTTCCTTTCATTCCTTCACTTTTTGTTCTCCTCCTATGCACTGCCGGAAAAATGCCCACTGAACTTGGCGGCGGAGGTGGGTGGTGCAAACAAAGGCAAAGAAGAGAGGGGTTAAAGATGGAGACGCTCGATCGCGAGTGGGCCCTGGGAAGGCAAGCAGTCCACCGTGCGGCAAAGTCGGGCCGCGGGTAATCTCTTCTCCGCTTCTGCTACGAGGAAAAAAGAGCACTTTGATTAAAGAGCCACTGCCCCGTTTGGACTACCCTGGTTTGAAATCGAACACACCCACCTCCCGTTCTCCAGGGGCTCGGTGCAGGAGAGCATGCGGGTGGAATTCAAAGAGCACTTCAAAAACAACACAACAGAGCCCGCTGCGGTTTATACGGGGCTCCGACACGAGTTCAGCTCCTTTGTCAGAAGTCAGGAGGTTTTTCGAATGCAGGTTTTAACATCAATCTGAGGAGTGTGTGTGTAGCAACAACTGCAATGGTACAAGCAGCACTAGTAGTGTTCAGCAGGCAATAAGTCTTTCTGGAGAGGAAATGGCTCAAGAACAAACCCAACCCTGTTTTCAAACCAAAAGGTGCAGCAGGAGCAGTTCAAAGAATTACTGAGTATTATCCACGGATCTGTCATAATCCTGCTGCTGCTTTGGGAATTCGGGAGTTTTCTTGTCCATCGCTTGCTGTGGCTGGTATGTTCCAAGATTCATCGGCTTCATTCGTTACTTTCGGAAATAGCTGAGCTTCAAAGAGTGATTTGTACATTTCCGTGCTGGCTGGCATGCTGAGAAATTAACAGTTATTTTCTTTTTTTTTCTTCTTTTTTTTCAAACCAGTCAGCTTAGTGATAAATGTACTAGCCACAGCCAGAATTTACCAGCAGATTATTAGTGTAGGATAATTATACTTTTTATCTGAATACCACTGATGATAATTATCTTGGTAATTTTCCTTTAAAAGTCCTGATCTTATCTGATTTCTTCCCCACCTCATCTTCTTTGAGTGATTGTCACCCATTCCTCCCTCCCTCCTCCCTCCCTCCCACCGCTCAGGCAGTCATACAGGTAGGTAGGCAGTGAGTTTAAGAACGATCACGACATTTAACTGGCTGTTTGTGAACCGGTGAGGACATTTTCACCACAGCCAGACATGAGGCAAAAGGTCTTTTCTTTTTCTTTTTACCTTGACTGTAGAAACAGAAGAATGTAAAGAAGGAAGAAGGGAGTGAAGGTAATGGTAGAGAGGACACCTCTCAGAGGCTCTTTGCCCCCTAAGGCCCAATGTGGGCTCAGTCCTGTCTCATCTGGCCCAGTCTGACCCTTGTTTGGTTAGGCCAAATCCAGTCCAGCCTGGCCTGGCCTGGTCTGGTCTAGCTGGGATCCAGACCAGGGTTTTAGAAGAGTGCTTTGGATCCCTGGTTCTCGAACTCTGACCAGGCGTCGTTCAGTTCCATGAAGATCATTTTAGCATACTGTTCGTAAGGCTGGCCTGTTGCCTGTAGAGAGAGGGAGAATGGCAAATTATTTGTAAATCATGCTGAAAACGACAACATAAACCATATACAAATTTCACACTGCATGTCGCACAATACCTTATCTGGATGGACAACCAGCACGGCCTTTCTGTAGTACTTCTTCACCTGGTCGGGTGTCACCAGGTCAGCCATGCCCACGGGCTTCCAGCGGGTTTCGCCCTCCCACAGCACCGTGTGCAGGGTTGACAGCAGCGCCCGGATGTTTCGCTCCTTCCCCTCGATCCAGTCTAAGATCTGCAGCACGAGGATAAAACAAACCTTTACTACTGTATTTCTGGGATGCAACAGCAAAAAATGGTCAACACCAAGGAGCAAGTTTGTGAGGTAAAGCTTTAAGTTTCAGATCATCTGGTGTGTAAGACAGCGGATTAAAGCGGTTCACTTAGTAATCAAAACTGTTATCGGCATATTTATACCTTTATTTAATCCAGGGACGTTTCATTAAACCATATGTATTTCAGTAACCCTCTGATTAGACACATTAACAGCTTGTACTTGCAATAGCTTGCACTTCGTTTGCTACCTGCAATTTGAGTGGATCCATATCTTTCGTGATCTCCTGTCTTCTCATTTCAGCGATGGTCCTCGGTCCCTTCTTATCAGGCTTGGAGGCAAAACCTTGTGTGGACAACAGGTCCTCAAAATCATCCTCCTTTACCTTAGGCTTGGGGCCTGTGTTACAACACATCATAGAGAACTTAAGTTAAGATTTGTTATGGACATTGTATGGTAACAAAAAGAATGAGGCCTTTAGGGAGAAGAAATACTAAATCCAATGATTCCCTGACACTGTTAAACCCTGAATGAAATGGTGCCGTGTGCTGTGCTTGCATGGAAGAACTACAGCAGCATCAAAGCTTTTTATTTAACTGAATGCTTGCTTGATTATGTGATGTCCAATTCATTTTTATAAGCTGGGGGAAACCATATTTTAGTGATATTTGTGAAAAGTAATGATCCATAACTCTAGCAAAAAAAAAAAATCCTTTTACCCTCCTCTCAGTGTCTCTTACCAAATCCGGGCCCACGTACTCCTCTCTCCTCCCTCCCACCGATGACACTGGAGAAGTTGAGGTTGTAGTTGGGTTTGGTGGGCTGTGCACCTGCAGGCTGAGACGCCGAGGACGCTTTGGGTGCAGACCCCGATCCCGACATCCAAGGTTTGCTCTGGGCTGAGGCGGGTCTTCCCGACTGCCAGGGCTGGGCCTGAGGCTTAGCGGAGGATGATGGAGCCTTTGTAGTAAAAGAAGGCCCGGAAAAATTACTGCTGGAGGAGCCTGCGAGAAACACAGATGAATGAAAGTTGGTTACCTGAGAGAACTTTTCAAAGTAAAGTTTTTCTGCTCACTGACAGAGCAGTAGCACCACAGCAGATAACTGAATACTTGACCAGAACTCTTACCTGGTAAATTAGAGCCCAGGTTTCCTAGGTCAGCAAAGGGATCAAAGGTCTGAGACTTGGCCTTTGACATGGATGACAAACCAGAAGCTACAGGCAGAGTAACAATGGGGGGGGTGTTAGCATTTTCAATGGCAACACAGACAATTCATAGGGCTTAGTAAAATTTCAGTCAGCTTCAAAGCCCTACATAATAATCCTCCACCTACCAGTGTGGGTGTAGTTGGGCTTGCTGGTGGTGCCGCTCATGCCAGCCGTGGTGCCAGCGGCCCAGCTGTCCCAGCCACCCAGCAGGTCTGGTTGGCTGGCTGATGATGTCATCTTTGGGGCATCGTTTGCGAGCTTATCTGTTAAGACACAAACGTCCAAAGTATCACCGACTAAGTTTCCTGTGCGTGTCACCATTAGTCGTGAATTTGCTGAAAAGGCCAATAGAGGGAGCAACGTGACACCCATATTAGTGTTTGTTCAAAACAGGAAAATGATTTGTGACAAGATTTTGCAAAAGGATAGGATGAGGTTGCAGAGGAACGTTGGAGAGTTGGGGGATGTCTTACTAAGGTTGAAGAGGCTGGTGTTGGAAGCGGGAGCGGGGTTACTGTGAGCCGAACTGAACCCGCTGGTGGCCGAACTGTCGGAACCCAGCAAGTCTCCAAACAGGTCCGGCCCGGAGGCCTGCCGAGATGAACCCACGCTGGAGCCGACACCAGAGCCGGACCCCATCCCAAACGGATCAAACAGGTCGCCCACGGCTGCAACGCAGACACAGCAAGGGAGGGAAAAAGGATTAGAGATGACTGGAAGGTTGTTAGAATAATGCAATCAGCAAATGTTTAAGCTTGACCCTCACGTTTTGAGTCTGGCGTGGCGCCACTGAAGAACAAGTCTTCCTGCACTGCTCCAGTCTGACCAGCAGGGGGTGCAAACAGGTCGTTGAGGAGGTCGCTGTTGCTGGATGCAGCTTTCAGACCTTCCTGGACCGCTTGATGAGGAGCAGCGGAGGAGGTCGTGGACAGGGGTGGGGGTTCAGAGTCTGAGTTCAACCCCAAGAGATCAGCTGTGTCACCGATGGGGGACTCCTGGGCCACAGGAGGGGGGGTCTAGGGGGAGATAGGGACACCAGCAAAAAGCAGAAATTAAGGCAATGTTGGAGAAAGAAAATAAAGCATTTTGGCTCAAGTCATACTGTACTGATGGCTTAATATTATACAGTCAACTACCCAAACCTTTCCTCACCTCAAAATCAGCATCAAACAGTGGTTCGCTGGGGTCACGTGATAGTGGCTCCCCACTGGGGGCAGAGTAAGAGTAGGACTCTCCCTCTGACTGATCACTCAAGTCCTCCTGGTCGTTCGTGGATCCCCCTCCTTGAGTCTCGGACACATCCCGAGGGCCACTCACATCTACAGATACAGGGAGACAGTCAGTGGGAAATTTAAGACACTTTGTTGTTTCTTAGAATTTCAGTGAAGGGGTTGGGTGGAGGGTGTTATGATTTGTATCCTATCTGGAGAAATTATCGATAAAATGCAAGGCACTCTATTAATCTTTAGAGGAGGACATTTACCAGAATACTAAGGAGGAATTTTAAAGCATTTTATCACGAGACTACAAATACACTACCTTCCCAGTCCAGCGTCTGGAAGAAGTTGTTGGCGTTGGTGTCGGTGCTCCCTGGAGATTCTGGTTCTGTTGCGTTGGAGCCCTCTGGAGTCTGAACTGGCTGGGGCGACTCTGAGTCATAAAATGCTGAGGAGCCTGGCTGACGAGGCAGTTCTGGTTTACCTGTAGTGATGAAATTTTGTTTACTCCATATGTATGAGTGAACCAGAAAAACTGCAGGAAAATGGATGGACAGAAACATTCAGGAAAACAAACCAAACCCGACCACTCCTAACCCCTGGAGTCTGGCTCTTGAAAAGTAACGCCACGTACCAAATTTGCTGAGGATCTCCTGCTGTTCATCGCGAGAGGAGAAAAGGATTTTGGGGTTGAGGCCCTTGGTTTGGAAGCCCTCCCATGGAGGGGTCTTGGTGCTGGGTCTGTCCCTGGGTTCCACTTCAATGTCCAAGTTGACCTGGAACAGGTCCGGGTACTTCTCCTGGATGTCACAGGCATCCAGGTCATACCTGACAGGACAGGAACAACAGGAACAGGTGAGATGGGAAAGAAGAGGTTATATTAACAGACGTATATTAACAGTACTTCTTACTACTGATGTTAGCTGAAAAGTTATGTATCACGTTACTATCACAAGATACTTTCAAGCAGGAGTGTGAAATCTGCAGCAGTGACTAGATGATGTTAACTATTTCATGGCTGGAGGCAGTACACATACTTAGCAAACTTGACAGTGGTGGCATTCCTGGGCACAAAGCCTGTGTGAAACTGGATCTGAAACATTTTCATGGACGCCATCTGAAACAGAACAGCGTGGACTTTAAAATGCGAGCGGCTTGACTGCAACAGTGCAGTTCCAGGGCTCCACTTCCACAGAGAGCTGGTATTCCGTAGAATCGTTTGCACTGACACTGTGTATACCTTGGCCTGCAGACGTCCTCCCAGTGTAGATCTCGCATGATAGATCACCACCAGTACGTCTCCTTGGACTGTCACATTGAGGGGAATCTCCGCTCTGCCATCCTCAATCTTAAAATCCCTAGGAAAGGATAAAAGGTTAACAATTTTTAAGTATCTTTTTTCATCAAGGGGAAGTTGAAAAGCTTCCTCTCTCATCCATCAACTTACTTCATCTTGTCGTACTCCTGCGACGTGGTGAGGACCCTCTCGTCTCCAACGTAGACTTCGCAGAACGGCCTGCACCCGTTGCGCTGCTTGTTGAACAGTGGCACGGGTGTCATGACGATGGAGCGGATGACGATGGGCTTGCTGTGGGGGATGATGGGCTCCTCTGCCATCATGTCGCACATGTACTCAATGTACCTGCAACAACCAAAAGCAAGATCTGGATCGTATTGTGTTTCTGCTACATTGAAAGGCTGGAGGAAACACTGTCATGTATTGTCAGCTTTTAGTAAACACTAAGTATTTTGCTGTCAAGGGAGGTTAAACAAGGTTGGAGATAATAATAATTTGGAGACTGTTGAGTACCTAAGTCCAAGTTTCCAAACAAGACATCCACAAAGCAACCTCTGTTCTACGCCTCATCATTTCCGTCACAATTTTTATACCTCTTGTGTGAGGGCGCTATGCCAGGGGGACAGCGTTTCATGGAGAACATGTAGACGGCGGCCTCAGCTGTGGTGAAAAGGCGACAGAAACACAGGAAGGAGCAAACTGCCACTGCTGACGCTGCTCTGCCATCCTACAGAGAGAAAAGAAGACAACATTTAAAGATATTGCAGGTGTCTCTTTATGTCTCTCTCCATTAGAGCATGCACGAAGGACTGCGACATCATATTAGTCATCTAGTGGATGAGAAGAGGTCACTTACCAGACAGTGCACTATACAGATGTTCCTCTGGTCTTGCTTCAGCCATAGATGCATGTTCTTACACACACTGTAGAGACTGCGGAGGTTGGGGGCACGGCGCACCTGCCAGTTGCATTCTGAAACCTACACACACACAAAGATACACTCATTTTACAGCACATCTTAACCTACTTTAACAACAACAAATACTGTGGAAACAATAACAGAGAAAAGACTACGCATCCTGGAGCGGTTCAGAGTAAACATCCACTCACAGCAATGATTGACCCACAAGGAGAGAGGGGGAGTTTGGTACCCCCCCCCAAAGGTGCACACACACACACACACACACACACACACACACACACATACCCTGTTGTGGAATCGAGAAGGCCTGTATGATCGTTTGGAGAGATTGTAGACAGCATAGTGGCCGGCGTGACGTGAGTCGAGGAACAGACGGACGTCCTCGATGTTGTTCTTTATCGCCGACTCCACCCCCTCTGCTGGGAAGGACATGACTACACACACACACACACAATTACAGAAACATGTGTAACTACTGCATCTGTAACTTTCACATATTGTTGATGTAATTTTCACCAACTCATATAATGACTTGATTGCAAAATTACGCAGTAACAAAAAAATCCTTCAGAAGTAAGTTTTACAGCGGGTACGATGCCTACCTGCTATTCTAGAGGTGATGTAGGAAATATCCAGGTCCCCTTTGGCATAGCTGCAGGAGAAATTAGAAGTGCACTTATAAAAGGAGAAAGTACACAAATACGGTTGGGAGGACAAAACACAAATCACTAGCAGAAATAAAAAAAGGAAAATAAAACAGTTGGACTATGGTCTGGGAGCCTCCACAAATCAGCCATTAACAAACAGCTTTGCAATACAAGCCGGGTTCAGGAACAGGGAAGCTTTGTATTGCATTATACATAATATGACTATGGTTCTGAAACCATGATGTTGCGGAATGCAGCGGCAGAAATGAATGACACCTGCGTGGACATCTCCACCAGGGCAACCACACAATACAGAATTTCAACGAGTTTTGATGAAGGCCTTCCCACAAAATATAGAAATTAGACTATGACATTTCCCAGTTCACCTTTCCTCTGACTCATTAATGTTGCACATGCATCTGGCAGATGCGTGCTCTCACCTGGGAATACACTCAGAAGAACCATTACTGCTAATAGCTTCTAATTAACAGATAATTGAAGTACAAATTAGGTTACCTTGAAATTTACAGCAAACGAAATCATACTGGAACAATGACGGCAGCAAAAACAATGCAACAGGATTCCTGCTGTGCAATCAAATTTAGTACAGACAAAGAAACTGTAGGCCAAGCTCAGAAACTGATCTCACTCTATGCCGACGACTGAGTTTTTAATCTGTATGGTGTTAGGGCACAGAGGTGATGCTAGTCAAGACACAGATGTCGCTGAAATGACGATTTAGTAAGCAGTGGAGCCATATTAAAACATTTTAACCACCATTCATTCACTCACTCATTCATTCAGGGTATGGAAGAGGCGGTCTGCCTTAAACAGTCATTAATTAAACAGAAAATTTACATGACTGATTAACAAGGGCACCTAAATTAAGGTCCACACTATTTTAACAAACCAGATGGAATGCATCTTTTCAAACAAAGGACATCGTCGCTACACCACCAGCGTGACATTTTTGATTTTAATGTTTGATTTTAATTCTAACCTTCTTATCAATTGGGACGGTAATTATCTGCAACATGCATAATGAGTATATTTCACTTGTATAGTTATTCCCCAATCTCATTTTCACTCTTAAAGCAATACCCACTCACAGCACGCTGCGCAATCATTCAAGTGAATTATTGTGATGTTAGGATCAGCAAGCTGTGATGACGGACACAGCACAAAAAAATGTGAAGTAGGATTTTCTTTTTTCTCCTTCTTCTTCTACATCAAACACAAACTGTGGAACACACACAAAGCGACGCATGAGTTGACGCACTTCACCGACCCATATTTACCTTGGGTTGCTAGGTGATGGACACATAGTGGGACCATGAGGGATTGGGACAGAGAAAAAGAAACAACAAAAATAAAAATAAACAAAACGACCAAACAAATGGAAGAAACCAATGATAGAATAACCAAACTGAAACATCAAACTTTCACCAACATGGACAGAGTGCATATTAAAAGGAACACTTTGCTTGATATTTTCATCCAGTTTATATTGATATGGGCCACAGAGGCCATCTGTCAATGATTCCTGCAGTGTCAGTGATAGTTACTCCCATCATCCACTGACTTATTCTGAGACCAGTGATTGGTCCAAGAACTACAAAGAGAGATGACCTGAAATAAGGTTTTCCTTTCCCTGTCTGCCATCACTGTGGAGAACCACACTACAGACAGACAAGCAGCAAAATGTTCCTTTTACAAGGTAAATAGGGGACAGGGAAGTTATGATTATGAATGGTTGTATAGACAGTGTGCACATGTACAGTAATAATCACCGACATTCACTTTAGGTTGGTGAAACTGTGACGAAACAAGATGACCACAATTACAACAACACGCTGTTGAGAAAACTGGTGGATGTCTGATTTGAAACATGGAGGTGGAACGTTCTGCTTTAAATAAGCCATAAGTTGACTCATGTCAACTCTGTAGGTTGACAAGCATACAATAAACATAAATGGAATCGTGAGACGAATTCAGCAACGTGTCCGTGTTATGGCAACTGAGGAGTAAACTGTCTATTGCTAGCTAATCTGATATGACAGCGAAGAATAACTGCAAAGACTTAAAATGAAATATGAATTAATACGGGAATGATATTCATAGCAACAAGGTTGGAGGATCTTACCTGGCTACTGACTGGATGACCTTAGAGGAAGTGTCCTTTATGTTGGTCAGGAAGCGCTCGGTTCCTCCCCTTAAGATATCCAGGAGGCCGCTGCCCGACTGATCGGGATCGTACATGCCTGTAGGCACCACGGGGGAAAAAGAGAGAACCCTAAATACTACACATATGCTAACTGCTACCGAAGGATCGGCCTGGCGTTGCGATAGAAGAACGGGCAGATGACTCAGATCAGCTCGACGTCATGTACTGCCCAGGTCTGGAGGCCTGGAGCCGCACTCTTGAGGGGAAGGGCATGCATGCTCTGCCTTTCGACAGATGGTTGACTGACTGTTCAGAAATCCTCTTAATGGACAGTAATGTGAACGGACAGTGTGTGTGCGTGTTTGTTCTCATGGCTGTTTGTGTATATAGATGGGAAAATTATAAGCCTATTATGCTCAACTTAAAGAAAAGGGTGCAGATAAAACAGGATTTTCTGAGCAGATACCTTCAGTTTCTCTGTTTAAATATACAGGAAAGGAAAGAATGGGCACTTGTGCACTTCTTCACAGTCCTTCAGCCAATCAACAATGTTCAATTTTACTTTTGCCAACAGGTTGGTGAACACCACGACCACTGCTCTGTTTTCAGCTTACCCCTCCCCACGTGAAGTCAAACACCTCAAACTACAGAACACTATAAAGTGTATACACAGACCCACAACCTCTCCCAGTCAACACTGTCCCAAACAGCCTGGCGGAGCACCGTCATCCAAACACACCCTCACCTGCGTTGTTGTGGACGTTGTGGATCTGCATGGGCGGCTGGGCTCCGTTGTTGCCAAAACCTCCATTCTGCTCCAGCAGCTGCAGACATTCATAGCCGTCATACACTGGACGCCAACAGTAGTACGTGCTCAACATTGTTAAGAGAAGGTCAACAAATTGTAAAATAAGCTGGTAAAAAAAAAGTATTAAAAAAACTTGAAGCCAGGAACTAAAATGTTCACAACAGATATGAACAGGGAGCAGCAACAGAAAAGAGGTAAGCAGAGGAAAGTAAGAATATAATCACAATAACAAAGTTTTTCCTACAAAATAAAGAAAATGTCATCCTAAAAAAAAGTCATTTTCTTTGGTTAAAAATAGCAACTGACATCCCGGACATCCCAGCAAAGAAGAAATATGGAGCTTAATAAAAAGTAATGGTCAGAGGACCACAAGCAGGGAAACCAAAAAAAGACCAAACCAAACCAACTAAAATGACCAGTTCAAAAGATTTCTAAAAAGAGCACACGTCATATCAGACTGCAAATTTTAAAAAAAGCTTGTCTCAACATGTGCTAGATAACATAATTTTCCAATGAGAGCTGGAGTGTCTGGACAAGCCAGACGTCCTCTCTTTCTTCCTCTCCAGGACTAAACTGTATGTTTCCCCTCTAGTATTTCACTTCCATCTTCCTTCACAAGGTTCCTCCTCACGCTGCTCCGTCTCACAGTCTGCCTCTCCATATGTCTGCGCTGAGAAGCAGCAGAGAGAAGAGTCGGAGGAGGAGGAGAGGTAGGAGGATTATACGCTCCTTATGTCCAGCAGGGAAACCTCCTCTTAACCCTAATCGGATCGGGGATCGTCAAATCTGCCCTCATGCTGCACACATTTACCAGCCATATCAGGATTCTGTTTAGTAAGAAACCGGCTGGGACATCGGAAGAACTCTGTGCCCCAATTCACTTAATTTGTTCAGAAGATGAAAAGGTACTAAAGTATTCATTCATACTTTAACTGAAAGAGATATTTAGCTCAGGATACACACACAGACGCATACTGCAGATCAGAAAGTTGCTGGAAGAAAGAGGAGTCGCTGTGAACCAGGAGATTGTTGACGCTGAAATCAGCTTTACATAAATGACAATGACTGCGGCTCAGGACTTGGTGATAAGTACCGGGATTTGTGGATTTGCGCTAAGAATCATAAGAAGCTGCGGCTGCCGAGTTGGTCGCGACTTTCCCGCTCCAAAACCGAGGAGAAAATCTCAAATCTGATTATGCTGATTTGGCTACGCGTGGGTGGTAAATGAAAACAAGTTCACAGTGATTATGCCGCCCACAACATTGCTTTACTAATGACATGCTGGGATCTGTTTATGTTTATTTTCACTTCACACGTTTTCCTCCTCCGTCTCTTTGTTTCTTTGGACACATTAGGACCAGGTCAGCTGGGAAGAGGGAATACAGACTCCTTTGATCCTGCTGCTGTGCATGTGCGTGTGTGTGTGTGCAAGTGTGTACGCAGGCACACACTCACACACCCGTCAATACCCACTTAACACAATAGCAGACACTGAAGATGTGCCTCTGTGGCTCAGCCAATCAACTTGTAATCCATTACTCGAAATTGATAACCGACACAGCAACATCTGAGCTGGTCTGTGGCCATGGTCTGAACATTGTCTGGTGAAATCAAGATTCAAACTACTTTGGACAGTTAGAAAGTGCACCTGTGAGACTGCAGCAACCACATGCTGTCAAAATGTGTTTCAGTTTGGTTCAGGAAGCCCCTGACCTCAGTTTCAAGAGAACATACACGGAAAAAAAGTTTTGTTGGCCACAAAGCAGCACAGCACAATCATCATGGACTACACGCTAAATATAGAATAACTAACTGACAGTATAACGTATCTGACCTAACGGCCACAGTGCACACACTGACCTCTGTAATGGGAGACTTGGGGTTGACGTTGCGTGCTGCTGCGATCTCCTGGAGCTGGTTGACCAACTCTGTGATAGACAGACGCTCCTCTGGGTTCACCTTCAACATGGAACCTGGAGAGCAGGAGGAGGAGGACGAGGAGGAGGAAGAGGAGGAAGAGGAGAGGTGATGCAGCAGAAGGACAAAGAAAACTTGGGGAATGTTGAAACTTCATGAGAACTAAATGTGAGGCGGACTGAGAATGTGATTTAAAACCACACCATGAGGTCATGATTTGTAAAAACCAAAGTAACACCATCTACAAAAATGATGGAGAATTAAGAGCAAACAAGATTACTGAACAACATGATAGAATGGGTACAACATTTTAATCCTATATTTCTGTGTCACACTACACAGGAAATGGACAGATTCTACTGTCTACCAGATGGAGCTTTTTAACTTAACTCACCTAGATTAGTTATCATCAACAACGTAAAGGTGTTGTAAAGGTGAGGATTTAAATTTGGCTGTGACAGCTGGGCAACAACAACAGCATACGCAGGCAGTGACGGATAAAAGGACTGAGGAGAATAAACTAGCACAGACATGGTGCCTGAGATTCAGGCAGTACATACGTATGAGGTCGTGGTACACGGTGTACTTGACGTCATTCTGAGGGATGGAGTATTTCCCGTTGACAATTTGGAGCTTGGCCCCCTCCTCAAACGGGTGCTGCTTAAAACACAGCAGGTAGAGGATGCATCCGAGCGCCTGCGTTGGAAGAGCAGAAATAATAAAAGACCACGATAAACTCTCAAGTCATCTTTCTGTATGAGGAGAGCTGAAGTTCAGAAAACCAAAACACACAGTAGTCACAGTAACAGATACATAGGTGCCGCCAGAATCCGGGGTTAGAGTCGGCGTTGTAACTTGTAATTAACTAATGCCTGTTAATGACCCAACACAATTAGTTTCACCAGTTTTTTTCTGTTGTGAATGTCTTGCAGTGGAAATTCCCGGATCAGAATGAGTGACGGTCTGATACTGACAGATAACCAGCCACTGGGGATGGTTAGCTCAGCTGTAGCAAAGGTAAGATCTCTAACGCGACTGGACCTGGATCAACACTATCGCCTTCACGGTAGCCGAGAACAAAGGATAGAAATAAAGAAAGAAATGAGATGGCTCTGACCCAGATGTCCTGTTTCTCATTGATGGGGAAGTTGGAGTAGAGATCTATCATCTCTGGCGTTCGGTACGCGGGAGTGGTGTTCCTTGTGATCTACAGGCAAACAGAAAAAAACTAAATTAACACAGTAATGCAGCCGTGCCACCACTTTGTGTTGTTGCGGTAAAGCTTTTTTGCTGGATGGAACTGATTTTTGCTTTCACTAACTTCTGAATATTTAAGAAAACTATTACATATTACTTATTTCCACATAGAGTTGGGTTTTTGTTTTGTTTTTTTATTTTCCACAAAACAACATCCACTTCATATATTCCAGCCATAAAAAGATCTTTCCTCAAGCGCCCTGGTTGCAGTGCCAGGATCTCCGGGGTCATTTGTGGAAAAGCTCCTGTGTGAGTGTGTGTATACAGTATAAATATAATTAACCTTATTGATCGGCCCTTCCTGGACCTTCAACTGTTAAACTGATTAAAGGTCTCTGGTTCCTGTTTAATAACATGATGTCAGTATTGCCACGCCTGGATGTGTTTTTTGCCTCTCAATCACAGACTTGACTTTCATAGACAAATAAGAGAAAATAATTAGACGTAACCAATGTTTGAGTGCGTGCACACCTCATCCTCCACCATGGACCTCTTCTGTGCCGACCAGCTGTAGTCGGGGTAATGTGACACTGTGGTGGCGCTGCCAAAGTCACAAAGCTTAATGGTGCCTTGGTTACTAATCAAGAGGTTCTCGATCTGCAACACATCCATAAACAGTGAGCATGTCAATCAATGCACATTTCATTCCTAATTAGTACTTGTAATAGCCACTATTTTGTAAAGTACTAGCAATCGTTGTGCCTCAAATTTTTATTCCTATATAATACAAACGTAGTCACGTCGAGCTGTTTCATTTAACTGATTGATTCATGCTTCATCATTCGGCAGGTCTTTAATACACCGCTCACTCATCCGGCCACAAAGGACAGACCAACCTTGAGGTCTCTGTGTATGATTGGAGGTTTCTGTTTGTGCATGTGCTGCACGGCGCGGCACGTCTGGTAGAAGATTTTCAGCACAGTGTCACATGACAGGGGAGCCCTCTGCTCCACTCGCTTTATAAAGTCCACCAGCTGACCTGAGGTGCAGGAGAGGAATGAAAAACGGATGAACGAATGAAAACCGCTCAAAGGGAAAGCAGCACACAGAGGAGAGGCCTTGCATCATGCAGTAAACTAGTTAATCAAATAAAGAATTGAAAAGTGCTTTTGACACATCATTTAAATTGTTGTTTAGTATTAAGTCGAAGAGTTTTTTGCTTTTAAAGCTGAAAAAGGACAGATAGGAAAGCAGAGCAGGAAGTAGAAAGGCCCAAGACAGGAAACTGTTTCATCACAAATGCCTTTCAGTTAAAGTTACTGGGAAACAGATCTGATGCCTTAAGTTTGGTCAATGAGTAAGCGCTGAGTCAGTAGTGAAGAAACTAATGGAGAAAGGGGTAGCAGACAAGAAGTGCAAACATTGAGAAAGGTGTCTCGAGGAATGTGTGTGTGTGTGTGTGTGTGTGTGTGTGTGTGTGTGCGTGTGTGCCTTTGCACAGCTCAGTGAGGATGAGGAACTCGGCCTGCCCGGTGTCCGACTCCTCCTTGCTGATGGAGGCAGCAGAGCAGAACTGGACCATGTTGGGATGACCCGACAGCTTTTTCTGTGGAACCAGCGGGTCAAGGAACACAAGGGAAAAAAACACTGGTGCCGGGTGAAGCCAGGCCTCGGGTCGGTCATTCCAGAATCTTAAACACAAAACCCTAACCGAGTTTAACTGCGGCCATTAATTTGGTCACTTCCCAGTGACTTAAAAGTTGATTTCCCTGCCTCATGGGCATTTCGAGGCATCGTATGCAGATAATTCAGCTCTAAAGCACAAATGTTGCAACGGATCCAGGAACATGATGCGTCATTTACCGACCGCCTGTGCCTCCACAATGTGCCTCAGAGCGTGAAACGATGATTGCCCAACTGCACAAGAGATATCGCAGCATTTTTATCTGCTGGCCACAAGTCCCCTCCACTGGCTGAGTCTCTCTCATGCACAGAAACTGGAGCTTCAGAAAATGCACCACCTCCAGAGGCACTGCTAAACACAAAGCTATCCTTAAATGACTGAAACAATTTCCTCTGACAACAGCTGAATAACAACTCCGTGCATGAGCCCCCCCCCAAGAGCTACTCTGTCCTGCTCTTCATAACTCTTCAAAAAACAAGAAACACACAAGAGATTCACAAACTACAAGCTTTTATGGACAGAACCACAGACCGCACAGCAGACTGTTTGTAAACCCACAGTGCTATTATCCAGTTAAACAAAGAAAACATGTATCAGCTCCTCGATTACGTATTCGTCTTGTTCTTCTTCATTGTGTGGTGTTGCCAATAAACACCACACAATGCCAATATGCAGCTCAAGAGGTGCGTTCCACAATCTCGTTAAGTCGTGGATTAGAATTTAACTCGCCTATAATGATCTTGAGAACAAAAACAACTGTCTTTTCATCACGGTCTGGAAAATGATAATGGATACCATGAAGCAGACTTCCTGTATGATTTCCTTGTTCTTCTCCTCCTCATTGGACAGCAGCCTCTGAAACAAAAGCACACGCACCAAGCATTGATTTGAATTAAAGTTTAAAGCCTCCAGTCGACTGCATATTAATGGCCTTCTTTCAAATCCATTGGGGGCATGTACACAGGCAAAATTACAAAAATTGTGGCTCTGTCCAAATATATGCCGACTGCATTCTACATACTGATCAGTATTTAGTGATAAAATGGAGTATTTACTGCATATTACTAGTGTGTGCAGTGGAATGAAGAATGAATGTGGACAGAGCTAATGCTCCTGATTCATGTGCATCATTAATGGACGCTAGCAAATGAGTGAATTAATGATTATGAATGTGTAATACCCAGCGGTACGGCCAATAAGGGAAGAGTCACAAGTAATAACAGGAACAATTTTCCCAGTGGCTCCACCTTAATCTCACCTTGAGGGCATAGTCTTTACCACCGCTCATGTCCTGGGCTTCGTACACAAAGGCGAACCCACCTGAGTAAACAGAGAGAGCAGCCAGGAAGTCATTTACATTGTTTACATCTGCAGGAGTCACACAAGCACGCTAAAGCTCTCAGAATGAAACGGGCACGTCGGTCACAGATGTTGCAGAAACCGCAACAAGCGGATGCGTTGTAAAACGGTCTAATCTGCCTTGAATTAAGGTCAAATCTCTGCCTGCTTTGTTGTGGCATGGCCGTTTTATTTTAACGCAGAGACGCACTGGCTGTGGGGGTACAAGATGCAACTTCACACACACAAATAACCGGGGGGGGATTTTTCCTGAATCTATTTACTTTTGCCTTATGACCACAGAGAGCATGACGAGTTGACGCTCAAAACAAGAAGCTGTTGAGTATAATAATCGCTGTCTTCTACCGCTGGCTGCCGAGCAGTCATATAGTAGAAGTTGGTGCTTACGTGCCCTTGCTCAAGAGCACCACAGACACAATCAGTGTCTGCTGCCACAGACTCACGCCTCAGGCCGCCGTAGCCTGGTCAAACCTCCGCCTTGTCCCTGAAGGTGTGGCTGAAACCCGAAGCTGGCGATACCGCGCCAAGCGCCGCCGCATTCATCCGCCAGTTATCAGGGAGGAAGGAGAACAAGTGTGACGCAGCAACAACATCACACTGCCCGCAAAGATTTGTGTTTCATGGAGGAAATCTGTGCTCTAACCTAAAGGTTAAACAACAGATAAGTAACTTTAAAGATTACACAATTACATCTTATTTTAAACAGCGGCACATTGCAGTTTCTTTCTTGAACTGGCTTAATTTTTCATTTTGAGACTAAAGTAACTGTGGCCGGCTGATGAGAAACTTTTTTGTGTGTGCAGTTGTAAGTAAACGTGTTACAAGCAAACATACTCAGGAACTGCAGATGAGGTCGGCAACGTTACCATAGTGATGAGTAAATCAACCACCAGCTTCACTTTGCTCAGCGAAAAACCTAAATGAGGACACTCAAGATTACAATCTCTAAAAGCTTTACACAGGGAAGATTCCCCAGGTGGGTGCGGCAGCTTTAATTTAGCCAGTCTTGATTTCTGACCTCATCTAGGATTCAAACCAGCAACTCCACGGTCACATGCACACTACTATCAAATCAGTGCATGGTCTCTTTTCCATAACGGCAACATTTATGAGCACTGACTTTACTTTGGGAACGCACCCATGTCCCTGTGGGCATCACATGTCCTCTGCTGTGTTGATTTGCCAAAGGGAGGGAGTGAAACCTGAAAAGCTGTAATTCCTTTGCTCCAATTACCAGGCCATTCCAAGAGAAATACTGGGGGGGGGGACATATTATCCAGTCCGGCTCCGAATAAAGAAACATCTCTTGTCTACTGCATCCCCTCCTCCAGGCAGCACTGCATCTACACATCTGGTTTGTTATGTGAGCATGCCAAACTGCCTCACTAACCTGAGGACAGAGTCTGTGGTTGTGAAACTTTGCTCAGTGCTGCCACGATGACAACCGCAATCGCCCGAGAGAGGACTTTTTCTTTCATCAGCAATACAGCAGAGTGGTTTCCTCTCCAAGAGGAAACCCTCCTCTTGGAAGAGGATGGCTTCCCCTGCCCATGTGGCAGGTTCGATGAACAGAAAAACTAGTCATAGCGCTAAAGAATTCAACCATCTGTTTACAGCCATCCATTGTACTCTCTCACCGAAGATCTTGGTGAGTGAGCCACAAAGGCACCCTTCAAATAGCAGGGTGGGAGTTTGAAAAGGGCAAAGGTTTGGTGTAAACTGATCTTGAGTTTTGCCATCTGCTCTGATTTCTGAAGTCTGGCGTGACTCCTTTAACCTTTCTTCAGTCCAACTACTGTGACTCAGGACGTGCAATCACAACACTGTGATTATACTGTTGATTAGAGTGTAATTAGTCTAATTAACAATGACTTGATAGCATATCTACAGGAAGTTAAGCAACAACAATTTTAGTAATTATATAATGGTTTGTCTTTTATCCATCGAAATGTGAACCATTAACTGGTGCCCAGCTTCTCAGCTGTGAGCATTTCCCTGTTTAATAGTGTTGTAAGTTGCAGGATGTGATGCGATCAGTGTTTTAATCTATTTTCTTGGGGTTTTAAAGAGTAAATGATAAATAAATAAAATCAACCATTGATCAATTACTGACATAATTTCTAAATCTGCTGTTATGGATTTTATAACACATGCATGACTATATCAAAAAGAAGGGCTTTGTATTCTGCATATAATCTTAGTGTAGTTAGGACTGGTTGAGTCAGTGAGTGTAACAATGGTTGAGTTGGACTTAGAGCTTTTAAAACTCACAAATAAGTAAACTTTAGATACAATACATTATTTTACCTTTTAACTTTTATCTGTTTTCCAGATTTTCCTGGTTTGTAGCAATTTTGTGATGGTAAATTACAAAAAAGTGGAGCAAGTTATCTCTTAACTACGCTATGGATGAGTTCTACTCTGACCTACTGGTCTGACTGTGCAGAAAACTGTGTTGACACTGAGTACCTCCATTGGACCCAACTGAACTCACTGCCACTGTATACCAATATTTGCTGTTGAATATATATATGTGGTTAAATGAATCACAACTTCTGGTTATTTAGCCTACATTAAACATTCACTGGTCCTTGCTGCTCTGTCAGCCTCTAAATTAAGCATAGCAAGATTGTCTTGCCACTCTGCAACAAGGGCAAGAATCACTGTTTGCTGCTACAGAAAAGAAACCCGATCTGTGGGTTTACACACGTCCTGCAGCCAGAGTCATTCTGAAATGCTGTTTCCTCTGATTTTTACTGTGTGCAATGAGAGGGTAAAGCCAAAGAGGTATTTGTGTGATTAATACCTGTAATATATATATATATAATGACGTATCTTAAACTTGCTTTAGAAAGATATATATTGGCTATTATAGACTTAAAAACCAGGTTCTCATCTCTTGTTGTTGGTGTGTTTACTTTGCAGCTCTGACCAAAAACAAACGTACAAAAAAGGGGGAAAGAAGTGCTTGTATTCAACCAATGTCTCTCACAAAAAAAGGAATCCAACAAAGCTCTTAATTGACAGTTGGTGCCATTAACGTCAAAACAAAGAGTCCTGAACGCAGCCTATTAAGCACCAATTGTGGTAACGGCAGTGTCATCACTGACAGTTTTATTCCCCCTTTCTCATCTTGTCAAACATGTTTTGGTGGCATGGAATATGAATAGGTGGCTGCGGAGCAAACGATAGGCTGGGAGTCGGTGGACGAGTACAAAAGCCACCTTCAGTTCCTTCATGTATCTCCCTGTGACTTTTACCCTATCAACAACAGATGGTAACGTACCGGACAAACGGAAAGTTACAGGCGTTTACGCATCGCCTTCACACGTTAGAGCATAGAAATTGATTTAGACACACACGAAACCAAATTATCATCTGATGTTTACTCTGTGACTCATAGCCCTGCACTTGCTAACGCTACTTTCACTGACTATCGATAGAGGTTTATTCACTTATGCTAGCCCGTTAGCCGGTTCAATTAGCATGCCTAGCCGCGCAAGACGTTATCTCCCACGTTTCTCGGAGCGGTACACCGCCTCACCTTCTGCGATCACCCTCTTGATCCTCAGTTTCATGTCACCGAGCTCGACCATTTGTCCGACGAAGTCATTCTGGTCCCGGCTGGCCGCTCCAGACGAGCCGGGCCCGGCTAGGAAATCCAGTGCCGACTGGAACAGGGACATCTTACCCAGCGGCGCCTCCCGCTTCAGACTCACAGAAGCCGGCTCCGGGTGAGGCGATGAGCCGTCTAAATCCCAGCAAACTCGGCGGAAAAACCGTGCGTCGGTTCACTCTGTTATGATGACTTGCGATCAGGTGATATTATAAGTCTTTCACTGGAAGCAAACATCCTCTTCCTGCTGCTAGGCTGACAAGGCCGCCACCATCAGCAGTACTGCCGACTTCCGTGAAGGGCGATGACGTCAGGGCACGATTCAGTCATGTGATGCAGAAAAACTGTACGAAATTCATGCTTGTCTTTCCGTTGCAAATGTTGCAACGTGTTCAGATGGCATCGCTATAATACATATCCTTCCATGGACGTGTTTTCTCTGTAATCCAAGTGAATGAAAGGGAATAAAACGATAATTTACCTCCATAAATATAATGGCAGTGAAAAGATATATCAATTGCTATAAAATGCAGTTGAGCTGGGTAGTGAAGTATACAAAGCCTCTTAACACGGAATCAGTTGGTCTAAAATAAATATAGACTTACAACATCCTGAAAGTCTTTAGTATACTATAAGCTTCAGTAATAAAACTGCTGAGAAAAAAAACATCCTCTCTGGTTGCTGCCATAATCCTCTCTCTTAGCACTTATGCAGACCTAGGTCTTTGACATTCTTCAAATTGAATAAAAAAGAGAAGCTGTAATAGAGATCTTCATCTATGGATTCACATATAAGGAGAGGATTCTTACTGTATACAATTTGTATTTGTATTAGTGTGTCATCTACTGGACTATGTTTGATTTGGGGTCCAGCTTTACAGAGTAACTTTTCAGCAGTGCTGCGGTTTAAAATGTTTAACTGGATGAATTATCATCATGTCTTCAGCTACTCATATGCAATTTTAGATCACAGCAGCATCTCCATTGAAAACATAAACATTTTACACGTTCAGAATATAAAAATTATACTTTTATAGCCCACATTAGCACCATTTACTCTCCCTTAAAATCCCCTGCAAGCCTATGCTAAAAGTAGAGTAATAAAAAGATACAAGTCACCATGTCAGTTTTAAAATCATAAAATATAGTTACAATTCCATTAAAAAAGCTTTCATTCAACTGAGCAATTACACACATATGTAAGCAGTTTGGCTTTTTGCCCTGCTGGGTTCATTGTATTGATTATAAGCTAACTGTAGTATATTTCAAAATATTACCTAGAAATGACAGTATGCATGTTACACATTCAAGGGGCAATAATTTTGAGAGAAATCCATGAGGGAACAAGGCAACAGATGCAGCTACTGTGAATTTTGGCTGGACTGCAGGACGTATGAGCTGATGTGAAGGCAGAGCCAGGATAAACAGATAAAGAGACCCTTCTGCACAGTGATGCTGGGGTCCATTTCAGGTCAACTTCAATTTCTTATCAGCCACAAATGGGTTTGTCTCAGTGAGATTGGATCATAGACAGTTGCTTCAGAAAATATACACTTTATTGTACCCATCAGTCTTCAACTTCCCTTTGCTTGACACTCCAAAACATGGTCAGGTGCATCCCATTTGCTTTAATTAGCTTGGAGAACTACTTGGACTCCAACTTACTGAAATCAGAACTAAGGGAATGACGAATACATCAATATGTAGAGAGGTCCTTGAAGAAAAATTGATACCAAGCGTACATGGCTTAAGACTGGAGCAGCGGTTCACCTGCCAGCGCAACAGTGACCTCAAGTGAATAGCCCAGACACAGCAATGGAGTGGCTCCAGAACACGCTGTAATTTGCTGCCAAATGGGCCTCTACAAAGTACTGGATTAATGCATGCTATGGCCTCAAAATTTCCACTTCCATCACCCATTTGATAAATGTGAGCCAAAACATTACAGGCAGTGCTGACAGAGTGACAGAGTGATATACTATTAATTCTGCAAATCAGACAACACAGTGTGTTTACTCTGATACTGCTGATCAGATACTCAGCAGACAGATGACAAGATTTTTGTTAGCCCAGTCCTTCCTGTGTTTCCTTCTACTTTATGGTACCTGCTTTGCCAGAATGCACAGCAGTGGGAAAATGTTGATATACAATAACAGAAAAAAATCTCACTCACTGTTGCATTTATGATAACAATGTGGCCACAGATTACTCATTCACCATGGCTATATTTCTCTTTGAGTTTTTGCAAATGTGTGTTTCAAAACCCTTCACAAGCATGGGTGTTGTTGTTTTTTTTTTAAAATGTAGATGGATTACATTTCCAATTGCAGCTGAAATATAAATGTGATGGAACAGCGCCTTGAATTGGCACAGTGCCTGAGAGACCAAAAAGTTTCTGAAATAGTATGAAAAGTCCTTAAACCACATGTCATTGTAAATTGCAGACTCTAAGAACACCAGATTGTAATAAAAAAGTGTCCAGTATTAGTAAAAGACAGAGTTATTATAATTTAATTGACATTAATACATTAATAGGGGAAGTGAATTGGGCACACAGCACCACAAACTATATTAGACCAGACAGGACATGACATGCCAAATCTAGTAAAAGCAGAGACTCTATCGAGATCCATCGATCTCGAAGCAGAGTTAGAAGCGATACCGCCACAACGTGAGGAGGGTCTCTCCTGCCCTTCTCTGATTGGGCACACCCCTAAAACGCTCCGACGATCTCGCTCTCCGATTGGCGAATACGACTCCCTGAATCACTGACTGCGACGATACGCCTCCCACATAGACCGATCTGTCGGCTGATGTGGAACCAGTGGGCCAAGGGCCAATCAAAATCCTTCATGTTGAAGGCAAGTTTCCCGTGTACGCAACAGAGTTGACTGTTGCATTTTTACACGCGGGAGACGTTCAAGATCTCTACTGAGTGTATTACAAATCGACGAAATGTATTACTTTTTGTTTATTGAAAAAGTCACAGCGTTTTTTTTCTTGGAAAATATAATATTTAAAACAATCAGCATGTATAGTGCAATTACAAACTTTGGTCGGTATGGCCACTATACTAATTTGCAACCGTTCAAGAGGCATGTTTTAGTAATACTAATAATAAGAGTTAGGTCACCCAAAGAACAGGAGACAGCCACAGACAGCGTATGAGAAACATACTGCCACAACAGTGGTAACACTAACATGTAAACTAATTTTCTAAAAAGTAACGTTTTCCAAGTGGACATTCGTATGGTCCACTGAACAGCTAAAACGTTTGTGTGTGTATTTCAAACAACCGATCACTTGATCAAGGATATATCAAGAAACGAATGATGCATCTGGAAATGGAACGAATTAAAAAGACAATCACATGAAATGAAACATTTTCAACTAAAACTGTGAAAGAAACACACATAACATGCAGTTAGATTTGGTGGAGTAAAACGCACACTTGCCTCTGAATTGTATGATGATGATGTACTTCACCATCATTGACAACAGAATTTATGAATTGATAATAGTGCACGCACTCTATTTTGAGGGCTCTAGGACCGTTCATTAAGTACAATTGATTATCTGTATAACTACTGATATGCTAGGAGCCTTTAAAAACGACGTTTGCTCTCAGATAGGGTGCTATCGCACAGCCTGTATTCTTTGCAACACTATTGCACGCTCTTGAACCCAGCTTCTAAACTACGTCATGCGTAGGGGGCGTGGCCTGACAGTTTTCCCCGTCTGTCCACACGCTCGTCTTTTGACAATGAGCCTTGCGAGCTGTCGCGCGCAGTAAGTCCCCGGCCATTTAAACTCAGTAAGCTAGCTGGTGATCGAACTCAGCACGAGCCCTCACCTCGGGGACAGTTAGCTTCAGCAAGGCGCTCGGGACCCGTGCTAATAGTTGTTTAGCAGCCGACGGAGGGACGCAATAAAGATGTCCAAAGACGCGGAAGGGAAGAGCGAGAAAATTATGGATATGGAGAGCAAGGTGTTGTGGTACCCGGAATCCAAGAGGAACACGCAGATGGACAAGTTTAGGATACAGGTCAACGCGGAACACGGGCTTAATCTGGGTGAGTAGAGAGGAGGGAAGGACACAGGAGGAGCCAAGCAGGGAGAGAGTAGGAGTGAAAACATGTCTGATTTTACTGAGGCTACGAAGCTGTAAAGCTGTAAAACCAATAAATAAATAAACAGACTCTGTCTCTCTCCCTCTGCTGCCTGTCAGTGTATGTTGTGTAATTATCTTACAGGCCGCGCATTACCTCTCAATTACCCCTGTTTAAAGCTGCTTTGCGATGCAACGTTTCAAGCTAGCTGGTGTGCAGCCATTTAAAAATATGATTAAGTAAGGCCTCTGACCCACATACCACTCCCTTTTCTTTTAATATTAGTAATTTGTTGCCTACCACACGGCAGCTGTGCTTTGCTTCGATGTTTGCATCAATCGCAGCTCTTAAATCAAGACAGCCCGCCAGCACAGCTGCCAGGCCTTTTCATTTCTGCTTAATGCCTTATCAGTGCAAGGCAACAGGGGTTCTGGAGCAAGACCGAAAAACTTGATCAGGCGGGTATTGACATAATAGAGATGGAGATTGAGATTTATGTATCTGGGGTGAGAGCAGTGTGAGCAGCAGTGCAGACGGTCATGGTAGATGTGTGTGGGAGAAATAAATAATAATAATAATAATAATAATAAAAAAAGGGATTAACATTTTGTTCAAACCAGGTGTATTTATCCTAGAATAAGACAGGTTGGTTGGTTAATTGTCAACGTGTCTGAGGGAGAACTTTCTCTTTAAATCAATGGGGTCACAAGGTGATTAACAATTTATAAAAGAACAAGTCTCCCTTACAGCAGTATTTTTTCCACACTTTCTTTTTTTGAATGTATCTACATCCCTACAGATTTTTTTTGAATCCCCAAGAATAAGCAAATAACCTTAAAATGTAGTTATTAATAAAAACACCCTAGAGAGAAGACCATGCCCACTGATTTAATTAAACTGAGATCACTTTTATCACTTTGGCATTAATCTTTGAATTATGCATGGATGTTATCAGAGACTTCAATCTCAGCTTTACCGAGTAAAAGGCCATAGTTTGTAGGAATGTTCTTTGGCTTACGGTTTAGTTTAAGGTTATAAATGAAACCTGATATTCACATGGAGTCTGATTTCAGCCTGTAGAGGTGCAAGAAATCGGTTTGCCTTGTAATCCTTTAGTGGTTCTTGGGCCAATGTCTGGTCTTGTGTTGTATTTCGTCAACTCTAGCAATTTCTATGTTCTGCGTTTGAGCTGATGGTCATAACATATTGTATATATAACATACAACATTCATTTTTTTGTCATAAACCTGTATTAACCTCACTGATCTTCGATCCTTTAGCTAACTACAGTGACCTGTACCAGTGGTCGGTGGACAGCTTCCCAGAGTTCTGGGCAGAGGTGTGGCGGTTCGGCGGAGTCGTCAGCTCCAAACCGTACGAGGAGGTGAGTCCAACGTCTGCCGCTACGTCTCAGCTCCGTAAAGTAGTTCGACAGCCATATTGGTTATTAAATGAATTAAAATCACAAATCTGCCAATAAGAATAAATCACTGTTTTGTTATTTCCAAAATGTTTTTGTAAGTGGCTAGTACCACTTGGACTATGCCACCCCTCCCCTCTTGCAGTGGTATCTCCCATCTCCCCATTGTAGTGCATGAGAATGCTGTTGAGCAGGGTTTTTCTGAGCCAAATTAACGTGTGCATTGCCTTTGTTTTGACTGCTGTGTGCGTTCATGTGAACGTAATATAGTTTAATTCACATGAATTCTCTTTTAAGATAATAGATCCTGGCTCTTTTTTTGTTTACTCCCCCATGGTCATACCAATAAAGCCCGGTGAAGATAAACTAAATGTCAGAGGTGACTCCACAGCTGCAGAGCCTGTGCTTTAATGTTACCTTCCGCATGCCCTTCTCCATTATGTTTCATTTGAAAGCATGTTGTATTGTTTCATTCACATTTAACCTGTAGGTGGATTAGTTAGTACAAGATGTTGACAGGCCTGCACAACAATATTAACCCAAGTCAAGAACCAAAGCCTATGATTAAAAGCCATTGTATTTCCTTTAGTAAGAGCATTAATGAGCCCATGGGTAAACTAATGGGCACAATATCTTATTATGAACTTTGGCTTTATATTCCATTTGTAATGGTTTCTTCAACATTATCATCACAAGGTTATTATGTCCAGTTTTCCTGCTCCTGTGGCGTGACAGTCAACAAATGTTTTAATGTTTTTGGTTTCTCTTTGGAAAAAGAAAGTCTGGCTGAAGTAGCTTCACTATTTAACTTTCTGTCTAGCCTTTGAATGTTGCTTTGCTCCAGGATATGGCCACTCAGGTGGCTGTGTGAAGTATCAATAGATGCCTGAGCTTATGGCATTGAGCCATGTTGTCAACAACACACCCCTTCTGTACATATGGATAACACCTTCCACATCACATGTTCTTCTTACATGTTCTCACTTAATCCTTCCTTAGGTTTGCACTGTCAGCAGGCATTGTATGAAAGACAGGGAGATAATTAAACTAAAATCCCTAAGTTTGCCGTGGACTTTTATAACAAATTGTGTTTCTAACTGATGTTTTGTTGCACAAACAGTAAAATGCATTTATCTGTCATTTACAAGGGGAGACTATGGTAGGGGAATATATGTCTCACGACTGTGAAAAATGACAAACCTTATTGCAATGCAATTTAATGAGAAAGAATGAAAGCAGATTTTTTTCCCAGCTCGATCACTGACACTTTAATACTCACGGCCTCTGTTGGTGACAACTGTGCATCTTTCCTCTGTGTGTTCTCACTGTGTGTTGTGTGTTTTGCTGATGTGGGGCCAGGTGGTGGACGTATCCAAGCGGATCTCAGACGTTCCTGAGTGGTTCCATGGGGCTCGGCTCAACTACGCTGAGAACCTGCTCAAACATGCAGACCAGGACAAAGTGGCTCTCTACGCCGCAAGTGAGTATATAGAGTATGTGGCCCTGATTTAAATGCTGCAATATACTGTACATGGCAGTGCGGCACTTAAAGTGGTGGCTTTATTGATCTCTAGAGGAAATGAAAAGGAAAATGATTGTATGCACTGACCAAGTGCACTTGCCATTTGGATTCATCTTTAGAATTTGTGTTTGCAAATTAAGTAAGCAGAAGGAAGATGTGAAAGAACAGCGCTGAGGGTGCGTTTGAGTACAGAATCGATGCAGCGGTGAGCATCAGGCTGCTTGCATCACTTTATCAGTATAACTGCTGCTCCCTGCTCTACCTCACAGGACCGTCACACACTAATGGATAGGCCCTTCTTTATTGCAGCGTGTGTGTGTGTGTGTGTGAGGCAGAGCGGGCTTGAGCACAGACACATGCACTGTATCTGACTCAGGAGCTGGAATGTAATTATGAGAAGGCCCATTGGTCACAGGGCTGTGGAGCCTCTGTGAATGGCAGTAAACGATTACTTACAGAGATAATGGGGCTGTCACTTTATCTGTCTCTATTTTATATCTCCGTCTCTGTCTCCCTGGGTTTCCTTTTCTTTGCTAAGGTTTCGTATTTCTGGGGTTTGATTTACATTTATATCAACCCGTAAAATGAATCAAAATTGTTTACAAAGTGGTGCACAAAAATATCCAAACCATTCAAAATTTATGTAGATGTCTATGGCTTTCTGAATACTAAAAAATACATATTTATCTCTGTATGTACATTTAAATCTCACTTTGTGTCTCTTTCTGCCAGGGGAGGCAAACGAGGAGATTGTGAAGGTGACGTTTGGGGAGCTCAGGCGTGATGTGGCGTTGTTTGCTGCAGCCATGAGGAAGATGGGAGTCCAGACTGGAGACAGGGTTGTAGGTGAGTCTCATCATAACAACATAACAACGCAAGTACACCTTTTCAAAGAGCAGTTAACTTGGAAGTGTCTTCCGGAAATTCCGAAATAGGAATGTGAAAAAATATGAAAATATCCTGAATAAATGGAACATAAACAGAAAAGGTCTTGGCGCAAGTCACAACTCTTTCTGAATGTCAGCATTTATATTTTCAAAGTTAATATTTTTTTTTCTGCAAGGCACCGCTGTACAGTGCAGTCGTACAAGCCACGCATTCACACTGCACCGTGCTGCCCGTGCAGCAGTGGGAGCTTTAATGCTTTTCGTTTACATTTCCCCACCCAAATTTGTGACCCGTGCATATTCTGAAACCCATTTGAGTTGTAGCCACATTGCTGGCTGTGAAAATGAATGGTTAGCTGGTAGCACTGCTCAGTTATCAGCAGTTCAGTTACTTTGCGGTTGTCAAACAAAACGATCACAAAGGACAAAAGATTTCTCAGCCATAAATGGGTTTTCTGATCTGAAAATACACACCCACTCCTGTAATTGCTGACTAAACAGAAGTATAATTTGTTCATTCGGCTATTCTGAAGACTGTAGGCCTTTTGTTTTGGTCAGAACCATGTGTGTCAATCTACCTAAATGAGTCAGAAGCTCCAAAAACCTTGTGTTTCAATACTGCAACTGTCTTGTCATTAGTATTGCAGGCAATTCTTGCTTAAATATTGGTCATATACAAAAAAAGCAAATTGGTATTATGTAATTACAATGTAACTACACAACTGCTTAACAAATCCATTCAGACACGCATCTTTAAAAAAGAAAAGGTTGAAAAAAGTTGTAAAGGTACTGCACACGAATGTGTGACTGTGCTGAGTCTTATCTGTCCCCCTGTCTGTTTCATTCTCTGCTCTGTGCCACTTTTCCAGTCACGATTCTAAAATGTGTATTGAGCTGTTTGTGCTGTGTCGGCATTGGGGGCTTCAGTTACACCGGGTCTGTCAAACAGTCACATCTCGGATTTCTGAATCTTATATTTCTTTGAAGCAACTTCTGTTTCTGCTCCAGCTGGATTTAGCACGTTGTCAGAAACGAGACATTTGGCTTACTTACTTTTTTTGGGTCTCTGGATAAAGCTGACAGATAACAGGCACAATAGTTAAGAGGTTACAGAAAATGCTTGTGGATTTAAAAAAAAAACCCCTTTGTTCAAAAGCTGACGATGAGAATACTGATGAGGAGAAAGACACCTGAGCTACAGTGACCCAGAAATTTGCCCAAAAAAATGTCAGGATGAAAATCTGTACACAAGTGTATAAAAAAACCTTGTGACCTCTGTCAACAGCTGATACAATCGTAAGCCAAAAACCACAAAACTGTAGTTATAAATATATACTTATTTGGAAAAAAAACAATTGCTAAGCCCTTAAATCCCTGGCTCTTATACTGTATACGATCAAAAGGTTTTATTTTGAAGCAGCAGTAGGACTGAACAGACATGTGTGGCTGCTATTCAGGAGCTCACATTGAGCCACTCTGTCCAGGAATGACCAGGATGTGCATGTAAGTTTGCATGTATGTTTGGAAGAAAGATGGATACTGTGGTTGGGAAATCCATTAGCTAAATGACTTTAGCTCTGTGGGAATCTCATTAGAAAGACGGGAGGGGTGGAGGCAGGGACAGAAAGGGAGAAGGAGCTCAAGAAACAACACAGACAGAAACATCAGCTCCTCTCTGCCTCTTTACATTATTTTCCTTCCATATCGAAACACAAATCTGCGTGTGTGTGTGTGTGTTTGAATGCATCCTCGTGTGTCTCTGTGTGCTTTACAGACAGAAATGTCCTTGTCCCCAGGTTGTAGCTAAAATGTCACGTCGCTGTCGGTAATCCAGGAGATATATTAGCACTTAGCTGATGAAGATAGCCAGGCTTTATAGCAGGACAATCCAGCACACACACACACACAGCACACACACACACACACACACACACACACCTGTGTTCTCTCTCGTTCGTGCACTTATTAGTTCCCCTGCTCTTCTCCCTGGTCCTATCCTCCCCACCATCACTCTGCACCCCACGAAGAAGCTCATGGCTCTCACACCCACTGTTCATCCACTGGTGAAAGCATATGCTTTTAATTATATGTGATGAATTATACGCACTGTGTCATACTGTTGGCTACTATAATTGTGCAAAACTGCAGCAGCATTATGGCAGAAATTAATACATGTTAACCAAAAGTGGTTTAATTGATGGAGAGCACACACACATCACAACATGAGATGTAGCTTGTACACTCAACATAAAGCTGCTGAAACTAAAGAGAACCGGTCACATTCTGCTGCTGAGTGGGTGTGGAATGGGCAACAACTCACACACACACGACATATGACACATTTCCTGTTTAGTACAGTTCTGTGTTATTCTCAATGAGGCTATACTACTAGGAAAAACAATTTCCCCCAAAAAAACATAAAACAAGCCCTGAAAGTAATTTAAATTCTCATCATATTTTCCTATTAAGTATCAATCAATGCTGCTTTTTCAGACTTTTTCAGAAAAAAAGAAGTTCATCCTGATATTCAAAAAAACAACACCTCCACCTCAGTCAGTGCCACAACGATCCTGTAAAACTTGGGCGAGAGTCAACAAGACTACTGCAGCAGTTACTGTTGTTGTTGTTGTGATTTTCAGCAGTAGCCCTGTTAGCACCACAACACTGCAGCCATGGGGTCAACGGTGTCACTCTGGAGACTTGTTAAACCTCCTACACCTCCGTTCCTCAACACGGCTGGCTTTATTCTTGTAGTACTGCCTCACCCACCATCTTGGACTTACTCCAGACCCACATGCTGCTCTTGGTTTCATCCTCTTGCACTGGTGGCGGGAATGTGCCAACAGACATAATAACGTTCCCGCAGAGGCAGTGAAGGAGAAAACTGCTCGCAAGTAAACGTGGATAAAAACAATGCACGATTTAATGAAAGGAAATTGCTTTGCTATTGTTTTGTGAGGAAGAGAAGGTGGTAACAAACAGAATTTTGTGCAACAATATTATTCATTTCTGAATTGTTTAAACTGCCAGGCATAATTAAAGTTTAACCACAGAATATACTACAGAAAAGTCTCTTTTTCTTTATCTTGTGGAAGTCCTTGAAATTAATGTGTTACATGAATGGACAAAATACAAAAACCGCAGGCAAAGGTTAGAACTGTAGCGCAAGGATGGTGCATGTATGTGCTGTATTGTCATGCCAGGACGACAAGTTTGGCGTTCAGTCGGTGGTTACTGTCACGCGGACCTGTAACCTCTAAAGTTTCAGATTGGCATGCATGAATAAACAGTTGCATCGACGTGTAAGTGCGGTCACTGCAACGTGGCAAGGCAGTGATTCATAACCGGAGCCACAAAAGCAGTCAGACAGGGTGTTGTCGTAAGATTGTGATTCATGACGCTATTTGTCCCCACTGCAGTGTAAGAAGATAATGATTTATGAAGAGTGCATGTAGAGCGAGTGTAGCAGGGTGGCCATCTGACGTGTCACTTGGCCAGGATCAGCTTCCTGGTTACAGCAGGAGACGGCATAGCGACCTGTAAAACGTGATTAGTCATGATTCATAGGAAGGCATGACAGCATTGCTGTTGTTTTGTCTTCTGCAAAATTGCAGCAGTGTAGTGGTTTTATCTTGGTAGATTAGATGCATGTCATCAACAAAACAGCTCTGTGTTTAAAGGTAAGCATGAGCGCACGAGAGCTTTTTATTTACTTATACCTCCTGCCGCACCTTATCATTAACTTACAGTAACTGATTAAAAATATAAGATGGAAAACTTGCCTTTGACATCAAAGTGTAGTATAAACCAAAAAGAGCAAATACCTTCAAGTGCATAAGTTTGTTTTTGTAATTTATTTTAGTCATAAAATAACTTTTATAAGCCATTTTTGGCTGAATAGAGTGGGTGATTAGACTTCCTGTTCATTGCTGAGACCTTTTGTCATGACTGAAGAGGTGTGTATGCACTAACTATTACACATCATCAGCATTCTCCAGGAAACCAGAGTCATTATTCTTTCACTGAGATGAAAATTGTCTTTATTTTTGTCGGCAGAAATTAACATGGGAATGAATGATTATCTAACGATGGCTGGATTTCAGTACTGTGTTGGTACTGTTCGGTATTCTTCATTTTCCTTTGCGCAGTTATCAATAAATCTCTCTCGCCGATTGTCTCCCTCATGGGTCGTCTGTGTCTGTCTGGGAAGAAAACAAAAAACTGCTGGTGTCCTTGGGCACCATTTCCCATATTGATCAAAGAATATATCACAGCAAGACAGCCATTATGATCTCGACTCTGCTTGTTAAGAATGAAATATTCTTCCTCCCCCCTCCTCCTCTCTGACACTTTCATTTTTTTCTCTCTCTTCTTTTTAACCAGGTTGTTCTATCTTGCTGTGTTTCGGTCCCTGCCTCTCATCTCCTTTTGTCTCTTGACTTTCTGTTCTCCAGTAGTGAGACAGAGGCTACAAAAATAACTGCTTTCACGTTGCTACTCCTGGATATAACCTTACCTAGGCAGCTGAATATCCTGCAAATACTAGGCTGATGTCTTATATCGATGCTGATTTCTACCAACTGAAATATACACACTAAATAAATTGGATTTATTGTTCTATCTATTTTTATCTTAAAAGTCAACTTATTGAGTATAATGTGTACCCTGGACAACAGCATCACACAGCTGTAAAGCAGTATTTGTGTATTTGTATTAAATGAAATTGACTAGTGTTCGCACACAAAGGGACCCTCGTTCTTATGTACACTTTAACCCTGCTACAGTAAGTTTTCGTTCAAAATAATCTTGTGGATTTTTCGTAACGATTTCCTCTTCTTCCTCTCCTCTCTCCAGGCTACCTGCCCAATGGAATCCACGCAGTGGAGGCCATGTTAGCCGCAGCTAGCATCGGAGCTATTTGGAGCTCCACCTCTGTCGACTTTGGAGTCAACGTAAGGATTGCACTGTGTTGTTTTTCCCATGCGGGGGAACATTGAGCGCCCTAATTTGAAATAAATTCCCCCAGTAAAACATTTGCAATTTAATCTGCTGGTTTATACACAACTTCTGTCCCTTTGTGGAACCCCAAAAATCTATTGGTAGAAGAAGGGTGTGCATTTTGAGGACTAGTGACACACTGGCATTTAAAAAACCTACAAACTCTTACAGTGCCACCATGATTGTACAAAAGCAGACACATATGCACACAGCCATAGAGTAAATGGGGAATGAGGTCCATAAAGCAAAATATCATGTGTGTGTCAGCCTGAGTGTAATTAACATCATCATCCTGCAGCGTCAATGGTCCTTCTGTCGTCCTTGTCTCTGCTTTGTTTTTTTTCTTGGTGTTCTACTGCCCCCTCTGGCAGATCAGAGAACTGCTCTTGCTGTTCTGTACAGTAAATCTTTCCATCCAACCTGACTGTGCCAGGTTTATCTTGCGTCAGTCAGTAACATTCTCTTTTCCTGGCGACGTTTTAGTGGACTTGAAGGTTGCACTTATTTGGTGTTATTTTTACTTTTCATTGTTTTTTACTCTCACACTCTCTTTTGTTGGTCTCAGGGTGTCCTTGACAGGTTTTCTCAAATCCAGCCCAAGCTGATCTTCTCAGTTGCCGCCGTGGTTTACAACGGCAAAACACACGACCACATGGAAAAGCTGACCAGCGTTGTCAAAGGTTGGCAATCGCATTTGCTTATGGACTAATGACATTACATGCACTGGTTTATTTTTTGCTCTTTCTCCAAGATTGTCATCAGTTTATTTATGGAATAACAGGCACAAGGTTTGGTCTTTTTGTAGCAAGTAAAACCTTCAGGAACTTCTGCTGACTAGTAGAAAGAGACGCTATAGGGCTGGTAGATTAAAAATAAAGTAGCTCAGCAGGGTGATCAAACTCAAGAACTAATGCAGAACAGATTGTGGAAGTACAGAGTGAAGAAGGATTTCTTAATATGCTGGCATGGGAATACCCAGAGAATTACTAAGCATCATTGCTCCTTACTAAAATACATTTTTAGTGACTTCCATTAAGAACCCAAATGTGTGTGAAAATAACGCTGAGATTCCTCTGGGAACCCTCTTAGCGTTCCATTAAGCTTTTGTGTGAAAAGAACACAAAGGGCGTGGAGTCAGCTTCCAGTCAGTTTCTTCCTGTCTCTGCTCACTAGGTCTGCCCGACCTGAAGAAAGTAGTTGTGATTCCCTACGCCCGCGCCAAGCACGAGACTGACCTCTCCAAGATCCCCAGCAGGTGTGTGTCTGCGGATGCGCCTCCACTGAAGTGTTGAACCTGAGAAACTCAGACACAGAACAGGTCAGAGATAAACTCTCTTCCACATGTATTGTATCAATCTTTTCTTGAATTTCTCCACAGTGTATTCATAGATGATTTCTTGGCGTCGGGGCGTGGCGAGGCCGACCAGTTTCCTCAGCTGGAGTTTGAGCAGCTCCCGTTCAGTCATCCCTTGTTCATCATGTACTCATCCGGAACCACAGGAGCTCCCAAATGTATGGTCCACTCTGCTGGGGTAAGAAACAAACACATTTAGGAATGGTGCATTGCACCTCAGAAAATAATGACTTGCTGGCCCATGGGTTGTGCTGCTTTCCAGTTTGTATTTGTATGACATAATTGCTATTTTTGTCTCACTGCTCCACAAGGGTTAGATAGGCCGCTGCTGTTTCACATACACACATAAACACATGCTGGTCACATCTGTGTGCAGAGCTCTCCTGAGCCGGCCCATATGTACATTTTGATTTTTTTCCATCCCCAGTGTCACATCACAACAGCAGTGGCCTTTTTTGTGTGTCAGTTGGGGTTCTGTTACACTTTCCACCACAAGATGGCAGCAGACCTCCACCGACAGGTTCTTTCCAAAGGTTATTCGCCCTCAAAAGGGAGTATGAATGACAATTTGTTTTTTTGCTTGCTACATACAACGTCTGAGAGAGGGAGAGTGTTGGATGAATGTATGATTTCACAAGGGCCACTGCACTTAGAAGGCTGAAACACTCAGCATTGAAAACGAGTTAACACGCGCAAACAAATGCATTCGTACAATTTCCCCTAAACAGTCGCTCTCGCTGTCTCTGTCTGTGACACCAGTTTTTTCCTTCACTCATCTCTGTGTCATTCTTTTACCCTCCCCTGCTGCCCTCACATCTCTATAACTAGTATGCACTCTCTCCCTCTTATCCCACTTAGACCTCTTTTCAGACTCTCATTAGGTTCATTCCCCTGCTTTATTTCTTCTAAACCCAAGCCCACTCTTCTTTCTTTCCCTTATCGTCGTCCTCTCTGTCTCCGTCTTCTTCTTTTGTGCCCCATCCAGCTCGCCACGCTGCAGATAATTGGACAGTAATGCATTGGTGAAAACATTTCGTGTTGCGACGCTGGCAGAGCCTCTCCGGCTCTACCAATTAGCCGCGGCACTGTTGTGCTTCCTGCTTTGTTACGGCTTTGTTAACACACTGTCAGCAGCGACATGGCATGGACCAGAAAGACAGGCATGGCAGCTGAGTGCCGGCGAAGATTACTGCACATGCATGCACACACACACACACACACACACACACACACACACAGACACACGCACGTGTGGACCACCTGTTTATGTGAGCAGCAGAGTGCACGTAGGGTCAAAACTAAAACACACACCATCGTGCCCAGAAACACACCCTACACCAGCTGTGATGGGTTAGTGACAGTGGGAGAATACACACTTAACCCACTGACCTTTTCTGTTAAAAGTAGCGGCTCTGTGTGACATGTGGAGAAACCTCGGTGAGAAACATTTACTGCACAGCTGAACGAGGGAGTATGCCTGTTAAACCTTATTTAAAGATTCATTATTTAACACAAGTGTCTCTAATTCAAAATTAGTTTGCTGTCGTCATAGAATAAATATAGTTTAGGCATAGCTTAACTGGAATCAGTAAATGTCAGTGTCATGATTTAGAATGTATAAAACAATACTGAAAAGTTTATTCTCTCTCTCTCTGTGCTCTGTGTTTTTAGGGCACGCTCATCCAACACTTGAAAGAGCACATTCTCCATGGCAACATGAACAGCAGTGATGTCATCATTTACTACACTACGGTAGGTCCGCAACCTTTTCACAACAAAAGCACTCACTCGAGGCACCTAATTTCCAAACCCAGTGGCACTTACCACTGCTATCTGCAGAGTTATAATATTTAACACTGTGGGGTATTATTACACATGAGCCTGGTCACAAAGACCCACGTGCGCACACACACACACACAAAATGCATTTTGCATTTTTCAGCACTGAGGGCTCAATGTCAGATCTGTGTGTAGCTTTTAGTTCTTAGCTCTTTTTGATGACGACGAGCACAGGAAACTCATTTCATGTGGTTTAAAGCTGCGACCGTTGTGTTGTGTGATGTGTATTTGCTGTTTTATGTATAATGAGCTCACAGTTGCTGTGGGGGTTTGTGACACAATGCACAAAGTGATTCGGTCAAGCAAACATAGCAGTTCCATCTGATATTTGAATGTGTGTATTACAGCCGGTACCAGCATCACATGTACATATGAGAAAGCAGTCGCTCAGCATGGAGTAAAAAAGTGAACCCCGATCACGTGACCCACGTTTGTCTGTGTCCATGAGTGGTTACACCACATAAAGTGACCCCTGTGTTTGTGTGTGTGGCGTTCGCAGACCGGCTGGATGATGTGGAACTGGCTGGTGTCTGCTCTGGCAGTGGGAGCCTCCGTGGTTTTATATGACGGGTCACCACTGATGCCCACACCCGACGTGCTGTGGAACCTGACAGACCAGCTCGGGTGAGTTAGCCACACACACACACACACACACACACACTCAAGGACTGACCAATAAGCATGCGTATTGTTTTAGAAGCAGACCCATGGAGAATGTAGAGACAAATCCCGACAATGAGAGGAAAATCAGACATGCATACAGACTTGTTTTTTAACAACTGAGTTGATAATGTGTTTACCTAAGTGACAACTGGCGCACACATGCACACACGAGCAGAACCACAAATAAAGATTGCTGCTGGTTTATAACATTCATTAAGAGCACAGAGCCTCACCAATTGATTATAGGGTAAAAATTTTAAACTAATTCATAACTGCTGATTTAATATCAGAGAGGAGAAGCACAGCTCAGCTGAAAAAGGAGATGACACAGAAAAGAAAGTTTGGGTGAAAGAAGGGGATAATGGAGATAATAATTTTACCTTATTTGAACAGCTGGAAAGGAGGAAGGCCGTTATTTGGTGTCTCGTTGAAAAAGCCCTGGAAAATAGGAACGGGCTTTTTTTGAACTTGTCATTGACATGTCATGTCAAGCAGCTTTATGGGTTTTAGTCCAGTGAATGCCTCTGTTTGGAGAAAGAGCTCTCAATGAAGTTCCACTCAACTCTGAAAGAAATCAGTCTCATAGTTCAGGTGTTTTTAAAAAAAAAAAAAAAAAAAAAGGCTTCCTAAACTTGTTTATCGATTACCGCAAATGAGCTGCCTCGCTGTCATGGTCAGAAAGTGCAGTGATGTATTCGACTCAGCTGAACAGGCTGTTTGAAGTCAGCGGGGTCGGCCCTCCTTTAAGGCTGTTGTTATTGAGATTGATGGTGAGGTTGTAAATTTGGATGGAACCAAAAAAAAAAGAGGAAGAAGAAGAAAAAACCCATGCGGGTCAAGCTACGAGACAGCCAGGGCTGCAGAAAGCTGAAGTATGAGGAAGCTTGCGATATTAGATGGCATTGCGTGGATATCGTATATGAAGAGAAGGGATTACACATCCACTGATTTCATCTTTGAAAAACATTTTCCCCAGCTGCGTACAACAGTTCACTTTAAATCCGGTTAGGAAATAGGTGCGTGAGTTTGATGAATGTGGACAGAAGATTTGGAGGAGAGTGTGGTCCCATGATGCCAGAATTAGATGCTGTATAAACCCACTATAACCCACCTCCTGTATACAACCCGTAATCCCTTTCTATCGCTGAGCAACTGTTTTCACACACTCCAGGTTCACATCCAGCACTCAGTGGATACTTACAGCGGCTCCTCAAGCCTGGTTAACGTCCCGACACCCCCTCCCACCACCACAAACAGTAGATGTTAAACCCAGTATTGATCCTCTATTGTCTTTTGAAGTGTGGTGGTTTGCTCAAATTTATTAGGAAAGGTTTTGAGCAGATTTTTTGCTCATTGTGTACTTAAAATTTCTCAAAGGATATGCAAGATGTGTGTGCTCAATACACTCCCAGTGATTCCAATTAAAATTTCAGTTGTGTGGGCAGGTTAGTGGGCTGAGTTAGACTGTAGAATGTAGTGGGTAATTACCTCCAAAACATGATATGCCAGTAGTTTGAGTACTTTGATAGGTTTGGCTGGGGGTCTCCCTTTTATTATCTGTTTCAAATTAAACCATTAATTAAACCACAGTAAAAAATAAACACCTCACCTATTTACTGTACACAAAAGTGGCAGGGAGAAGAAACATCTTCCACTATCAGCCTCTCACCGAAGAACCGAAATTATGACAAAAACTGCAACAGCTAATGCTTTCTCCATTTCTTTTAAAATGCTGTCCAATTTGCATGGGCCTTTCTTGGAAATATCCCTGCTAATTGTTAGGAAATGATGAAGAAGAAAGTTCCCAGGAAATTAGCTGGGGAAATACAGGGCCTACAAAAAAGAGCATTAACTGAAATAAGGCGTGTAGACGGGCTGCCAACGTGCCCACGAGCAGCCTCGCAACAACCGCCGACAGCTGGAGACCGCGTCATATGCTCCCGCTCCTGACCGGGAGTTACTGAGAACACTTTGGTTAAATTATGTTAGGGAGGGGGGAAAAAAAAGCAGTGTGGTCAGCAAAAGTAAGACAGTTATACCACAGACACACAGGCAGCGCAGAAGAGATGGCATATTGCCTTCAGCAAGGAAGCGAATAATGGGGTGAAAATTTTGACACAGATGGGGGGAGGGGTGGAAAGTAAAAGAGCGAAGGTGCCAAGAAAAAGTACTTCTGCTGCAGAAACTCAGAACAGACGCTAATGTGCTCCTTCCACAATGTCTATTATATACAGTATAGTATTTGATTGATCAAATATATTAGGATCTTCAAATGATGATTGGTTCCTCTGTGGTAAAATAACTGCCAGGGGAGAGAGTACCAGTTTCTGAAGCTTTGTGGTTGGATAATATCCACAGCATTTTCGATTAGATGAATATTCTTATCTTTCAAATGCACCCCCACCAAAAAATGAATAAGATATGGGAAAAAATAGAGTGAACATAGCTGGGAATACTGTGAGCAGAATTACCCACATAGAGGAATCGAGTGCCTGCCTGACGGAAAGTTGGATCGAACCCTTTAAAATGTGAGAAGAAGATTTCTGAACCAATTAAGTGCTGATGTTGCCACCTCAGACACATCTCCCAGTTTTTTTTCCCAGCGCTATGTGGAAATGTGGAAAACCCCCCGTGGGAGAAGCTGACATGAAGGGTTTTTTTTTTTCTTTCTCACATCCTCATCTTCTGAATTAAGGTTCGACATTTTAACTGGGGCTGAATCTGTCAGAGCGTTGGAGAGTCTTAAACTTAAAATCGAGGCTTCTGCCGTTGCCTCGAATTCCGTTCGCTCTGGGATTGTAGTAGCGACTCTGCTGGTGAATTTCACCGCAACGTCTCGCAGAATGAGTGACATTTACAGTTTTAAATCATTTTAGAGATATTTTTTGATGGCATTTTAAATTACCACAAAACTGGCACACATATGGATAAAAGAGGGCTGTGTGATTTGTGGGTGTGGTGGACTGCATACAAGTCTATTCTTGGCATTACAGTTGGGTAGGGACTCATATCATTGTCTGGCCCCAGCCTTGCCCCACCCTTGTCCTTTTTCAGGTAAACCAGCGCGGCAAATCCATTCTGTATTTCATATGTTTGCATTAATCTGATTATTCGTAAACAATGATGGTCAAGAAGCGCCTGCGATGCGTTCACAGACACCCAAGGGGTTGAAGAACCCTGAGTTAGATTGTAGCACAAAAAAGAGGAACAACATGGATTTTGTTAAAGCGATAGCTTTAGTCCCAACAATACAGTTGTAATGAGGTGGAGGCGGGCCATCACATCCCGCGTTTTCAGCCAATTTCACCAACAAATACCCAAACGAAGCAGGTATGTATTGATTTTCAAAAAATATGTACTGCGGCATGCAAATCTGTAAACAATTACACAATCCGACACACTCAAACAAACGGTAGTTGGAAACTGCTCCCCAAAGCCTGGGAGACCTGAGAAGAGAGCAATTATTGTATAAGTCTTCCCGGGGTGGAGGGCAACTGTGAGAGCGGTTCAGAAAACAGGCGCTGGCGAGCGGGCCTTCAATTGCCACTCCGCAGTGCACACGCGGAGACACATTAACGCGACAACTGCTCGGAGGTGCTCTCGTGTCACATTGGTTTTCGAGTGTCTGTTATTGACTCGGCAGCTTCCAGCGACAGGTCGCCCTCGGTGCAGACACACAGGTACATTTGCAGGCACAGTCAGACAGAGGCTCTCACAGCTTCCCCTCCGCCCTCCATCCTAAACACCCAATTAGCAGCCACACCTGGCCACCTGCCTCCAATCAGAGCAGAATTGCCGTTTCCATGGCAGCCAGCGGGCAAACGAATCCAGATGCGGGCGGAGGGGGGGGGTCAGAGATGATGGATAAGAGTGGCGACTGACTGCGGGTGTGGGTGTGCCGATGACAAATGGGCACTTCGTGTTTGAATCGATGCGCATCACCTGCGGTATCAGGTGGCTGTAAGTGAATGTGGAACAGATAATTCAGACCACACACAATGCATGCATCATCTACACGTATACGCACCTTTAAATACAGTGTATGCACAGTACAATGTAATTCATGTTTTCCAAGATTAATCGATCTTACGCGACAGTCATTTTATCGACTGAATATTCATTTACTTGACTTTTGTTTTTTGTTTACACTTCAACAGGAATTAGTGCCTTTATGTTTTTGCATGTGACACTTTCTCCACACTGACCCCTTCGTTCACCCTCTGAACAACTTGTATTAGCACAAATCGATTTGAACCTCTGAGAAAAAAAAAAATCACATCTTTCACTGCAATCCTATTCCTGGCTGTTGACCATTCAGGCATCAGACAGTTGTTTTGTATCCCAGGGATGGATTCTTTTTTTTTCATCTTTGATTGACAGACATGGTTACCATAGTGATAGGAGGCAACTTGATTGATTTACTGTCGGCAGAAATATCTTGAAAGGACAGGAAGACACACGCTGAGACAAATGCACGCATTCGCAGAGGCAGACTTTAAAAGGCCCTTTGTTTTGAAATTAAAACTGCAGGGGAACACAGAAGTGACGTTTTGTCACTTCTCGCCTTCCACATGTTGTCTGACTGTTGTCAGCTGTCAGGGCGGCTCCAGTCACAGAAGAAAGCACCCACCAAAATCATTTCATTTCAGAGCCGCTGTGTCCAAACGTCCTGTCATTACACTCACCTTTGAACTATCTCCAAGTTGAACACCCACAAAGGAAACATTTTGTCCTCTCACGGTACACTGACCATTATTGTTTGACTTTGGGTTTTTTCGTTGTTTTTTTTTTTTTTTTTTGTTCAGCCGAAAGTCGATTTTCCAATCAGTTTTTTTTTCCCCCTTCGTTTTCTTATCTTGTTTTTCCTATCTATCTGTGAGGGGCTGACTGAGCACACAGGCTCTGTTTCAGCATCGCCTTGCTTTACATTTACACTGTCTCCTCTCCTGGGAACTCCCTCGCACAGCCCGGATCGCGAGCAGACGGGATTAAGGGCAAAGGCTGCTCGGCGACTGTTGTCCTTGATTTTAAAAAAAAATATATATATATATATATCGTTTGCATTCAGCACAGCGATGTTCAACTCATGCCTTGTCATGCGTAGATTCAGGGCAACAAATGGAGCGTGGCGTCAGTTAAGACCGGGCGCTGAAGTCACACTGGCATCGACTCCTTCATTCACGCTTCGCCATCGGGGCCTCGTTCATCAGCTGCTTTGCTCAGCCGTTACTCAGTCAGTGTAGGCCAGCTGCTGCTGCTGCTGCTGCTGCTGCATCTCCCATCACCGCCCATCCTCCTTCAAATGCAGTCACCCTTACCTACTTAATGAAGATCTGATGTTAATGTGTGTTTAGTAAGGGGGGGGGTTCTTTTGCAAAGCGATATTCTTCACTCTTACTCTCAGTTGCAAAACATTTGGGGCCTAAAGGGAATCTTACTTGTTTAATTTTGACACAGGCTAGAGTTCCCAAAACAAATAGCGGGAAGGCATCATGATGGCAGCCCGCCCGCCCATCCATCCATCCATCCATCCATCCATCCATCCATCCATCCATCCGTCCATCCATCCATCCTCCGCCTGCCCAACATTTCACTCTTGATATCTGCCATGAAATATTCACACCACCCCAAAGGATGATTCACAGTGTTTGCTAATCTGGCTCTGTTGTTTAAAGTTTTATGCTGTCATGTATGTAGGAGGGCTGCTGCAGTGGCTGGCATTGTTGGCAACACTGACGCAAAATCTGTTCTTTCCCAAAGTAATGGGCAACCTCTTCCACTCAAACTGTGTGATGTTTCATTTTCCAATTCTTCATTTCACACTTGAGAAATTAATTTCTTCTTATGGCTGTCCGTCTCTTCCTTCTTCTCCAGCATCACGATCTTCGGCACCGGGGCCAAGTGGCTGTCTGTGCTGCAGGAGAGGAACCTGAAACCTGGTGAGCCGTGCACACAGACATCTAAGGACACACACTGAGGCACACAAATAACAAGCAGAGGCCGGCAGCAAAATGCTTTCACCCGCGCACGCTATCCACCCGGTGTGAATGGAACCTGGAACAATAAGAGCAGATGGACACGATAATGATTATAATGGCGATGCTGCTTGACACCAAATGTCCTTTTATGCCATTTACTGCGTGGATCTACAGTTTGCCCTGTGTTTGGGTGTTTGACACTAAATCAAATGGATAAAAAGTGCTGTTAGGATAATTCATGTGAGTCATGGATAGGCCCGGCTAATTGCTTTTAGTGCCACAGCTCTCCAGAGGGAGAACCAGGTCTCTGCACGATCACAGTTGTGGCGGCACTCATTAGCCCTCCTGCTCTGCTAACCTTCACGCGCTCTCTCCTTTGCATGTTTTTTTTTCTGTAGTGAAAAATGTCTGTTAATGTCAAAGTAAGGGCTGCTTTGCTGTGCACACTGTACTGTAACAGAACAAAGCACTTGCCAAATTGTTCAGCAGGAAGCCTTCATTTACTGTAAATTCAATCCATCAAGCATCGCTTGTTTTGATGGTATTTCAGCTTTTATACCTGGGCGGCACTAATGGCGCTGCACTTTTTCCCGTGTGGAAATGACAAGGAAATAGCAGGTAAATTAGCTACATAAGATAGCATTTAATATATATAGCTATATAATCAGAGCTTTTGCTCTTTTTTCTCAGTTCCTCTCTTTTGTCCGCATCCTCCTCTTCATCCCCTCATCTAAACTTTCATTTTCCTTATCTTCATGTACATTACCGCTTATAAGTAATGCAAAGGGACCTGCTTGTTCTTACATTATATAGTCCTCGCCGTCCTCCTCTCCTCTCTCCTATAAATAACCACTTTTAACTGATGTTTACTGTGTAAAGAGTGGTTGTGCATCTCCGTTCCCACTGTGCTGTTTTATCCACCACAAATCTTTATTCATGGTGCCTGCTGTGTGTGTGTGTGTGTGTGTGTGTGTGTGTGTGTGTGTGTGTGTGTCTGTCTGTCTGTCTGTCTGCAGCTTGTAAATGAGCCAAACACATTCTCAAATCTGGCTAAACAGGAAGGCGTGAAAAACAAAATCCCCCAAACCCCCCAAAACTTTGCTCTATTCCTTGTGTGTTTGCCTCTGCCTCTCCACTCCCGTACGTTGGCCAACCACTTGATCCAGTTGGCACTGTGTGTGTGTGTGTGTGTGCTTGGATGCCTATTAGAGAAAGAGCACAAAGCAGAGGGAAATCTGTCTGTCTTTGTGTGTGTGTGTGTGTGTGTGTGTGTGTGAGCAAGCATGCCTCCAGTGAGCTGGGGAGGGAAGGGGGGAGCTTCTTCACTCGCTGCCCCAGCGGAGAGGCCCTTTTCCCTGGGCTGACATTTGGACTGGACACCTGGAGGCATGGCGGGGGGGCAGCAAGAGTTCCCACTGGGGCTGTGTGTGTGTGTGTGTGTGTGTGTGTGTGTGTGTGTGTGTGTGTGTGTGTGTCTTTACGGCGTGAGGGTTGGTGGCTGGAAGCTTATTAGTTTGCAGCATATTATTGGCTTGTGGTTTGGGCATGTGCGCATGACGGGTGCGCGTGATCCTCGGGGACGACAGCCAAAAGTGTGTGTGTGTGTGTGTGTGTGTGTGGTCGTACTTGCAAGCTTGCGTGTGCTGTGTCACATCCGGGCGCTGTACGACATTAACCCAACATGTAGGGATGCATGGAGCAACAGCTGTTCACAGGTGTGTGTGTGTGTGTGTGTGTGTGTGTGTGTGTGTGTGTGTGTGTGTGTGTGTGTGTCTGTCTGTCTGTCTGTCTGTCTGTGTGTGTGTGTGTGTGTGTGTGTGTGTGTGTGTGTGTGTGTGTGTGTGTGTGTGTGTGTGTGTGTGTGTGTGTGTGTGTGCGTGCGTGCGTGCGTGCGTGTGTGTGTGTGTGTGTGGTTACATTCCAAATCTTTCAGTGCTATAGCTGCCTCAGTGAAACTCTACAAAACCTCTCTGTGATAGTTGTTATAGTAGTATACGTAGTATAAGTGTTTTTTTCTTTCATCTCTCCTTTTTGCCTTTTGTCCAATTGATGTTGTTGTTTTTTTTTAAATTGTATCTCTTTCTCCCCCAGCGGAAACACACAACCTCCAGTCTCTCCACACCATACTGTCCACTGGATCCCCCCTCAAACCTCAGAGCTACGACTACGTCTACCGCTGCATCAAGAGCAACGTGCTGCTGGGCTCCATCTCAGGTGACCCACGGCATTCAGTCCCTTTTATAACACCTCTGTTTTAATCTGAGGGTGCAGGTAGCAGCCGCTCCTCCAACATCGGTTGTGCCTGCTACATCTGGCAGTCACATGCAAAAAAGCAACAAAGCATCTGCAAAACACAAACAAAAGGACTGACACATACGAAGGCAATTCAGAAAAATAAAAGGTATAGAGCTGTGCATTCGCCTCGCCACCCACAGCGCCGCACACACGCTCGCACACACAAACAAGTGGCCCTCTCAGCCCATTGTTGTGTTGACAGGGCGATAGAACGCTATCTGTCTCTCGTCGAGTGCTGAAACATTTAACATTTAGCCGAGCCTGTGTGACTGACGCATTGCAGACGGACACACACACACACACACACGTTGAGTGGCGGCCTGGAGCATCACTCTTGCGCAGGCTGACAGCAGCAGAGCACTGTGAATGACAACTGTAGCATTTAGCTTCAGACGCAGCACTCATACACGCGTGCAGAGACATGCGTGTCCACAGTGACACGCGTGTAGAAGGGCCGCGCACACTGAAATGTCATCCAGGAGGCAGAAGTCCAGCGAAAGATGAAGAGACAAGACGAGGGACAGCAGGACAGATCAGATTAAATGAGGCGGTTACAGTGACAACCACGGTTATGTCTCCTTCACTGTTCTTTACATCGTAAAACACACTATAACTCATTAAACGTTTTCAAACACTTCTGAATCAGAGGTACAGTACTGCACAGCTTTAAAGTTACTGCAGTTTTCTACTACCTAGCACAAAAGCAAATGTAGTAATGTAGTGTAGTACATTTTGGACGTCGCCTGAGGAGAAGGCAAAGGTGAATAATAAGATTATGACACACGTGATGTTGCTGCTTTCCCAGTTTTCAGCTTTTACTTTGCGCAGCGTGTTCATCCCTTGACCAAAACCTTGAAGGAATTAAAAATTAAAATGATCCTTTTAAGATGACTTCTTTTACTCAAATCAAAGAGCTAAAGTCAGGCAGTCTGAGTTGTGTGTGTGTGTGTGTTCTTCAGAACAGCATGTCTTGCCCCTGTTTCCTCCTCATCCGCCAAGGGCAACAGCAGGTTGCAACCCTGTTGGCTGCCAACCCATCTAACCTTGACCCCCGAGGTCAACACTCTGTTTGTGTGTGTGTGTGTGTGTGTGTCCATCAGTGTGTGTGTGTGCGTGCTCGCGCTCCTCAGATTCAGCTCGGCATATGTGACTGACTGGTGGTCGCTGTGACATATGTGATGGGGCCCCTTCGCTCATTTCACCCCCCGTGACCGCTCTGTGTGTCCTGTCTGTGTGCTCAAGTTAACGTGAATATGTTTTATTGGCTTTATGGAAACACTCTTCAACATGTTGTGCTTCTCAGGATGTGTGTGTGTGTGTGTGTGTTTGTGTGTTATCCTGTCAGCAGGGATGTCAGGCCGCCTGTCGCTCCTCATTGGGGGATTTTAACACTTTCGCTGCTGGATTCCCTCCATCCTAATATACCTCCATCTGACTGGCCATATGTCACTCCTCTTCCTTTTTGCTCCTCCTCTCCTTTCCTCTCCTTCTCTTCTCTTCTCAGTAACAAAAGAAAGATCCTCATCCTATGTTTTATATTACTTTACTATTGTGTGGTTGATTTCTCTTTGTGTGTGAGTATTGATTCACAGTTGACTCACGTTCTTTTTATAATGCAGTTGTGAACACACGAATACTTCATCTGACCCCGAACCCTGCTGGGAGAAGTTCAGAGCACTCACGCCCGCACAAATGACTTGCAAACACATATTTCACACAAAAACACACAAATTGGGGAGTTAAAAAAATCTCTGCCCTCTTGTGTATACACGCACACATGCGCACTGAATGACTGCTGATGGATGGCGTCCCGAGAAAGCAACAGTGGCTTTTGGCTTAAAATACACGTGTGTGTGTGTGTGTGTGTACGCGTGTGTACCCACCCATTAAAGTGACTGTAATAATAAAATAATTGCGTGCCTTTCCACTATAGGTGTTAGTGCGTTCAATCAAAAGACAAAGTTTCCACTTCCTCCTGGGAGCCAATTAAAGCTCAATAAAGAACGCTGGCAGAAAGAGAAACAGAGAGAGAGAGAGTAAAGAACAGAAAGAAAAGAAAGAGAGAAGGAGGGAAGGGCAGAGAGCGGTGGAGAGGAGGCAAACAAGATGGATGGATGGAGTCTGCGATACAGAGAGGAGGGAACCAAACGGGGAGGTGAAGATGGAACAATGGGAGGGGAAATGAATCCAACGTGTCAGAAATAGTAAATGATTGGATGGTGGAAAGAGACAAATGGATAATGGGGCAGAGGAATTGTGTGTGTGTGTGTGTGTGTGTGTGTTCATGACAGTTTTAGGAATGTGCTGTAACAGAGTAAAACTCCTATATAGGTCAGTGGAGGTGGAGCAGGGCACCGTCACTGCCAGTTTGACACCAACACTTTAGTTTAGTAATGTCTCCAGGTGAGTGTTGCTCAGTTGTCTGAGGCAGGTGCTGATGCTGTACTACACAACATCACACAACACAGTCCCCGTACCTCAAATTAAACAAAGTGTGTGTTTTCTGTTTGAGGCAGAACTCGGTTGGTAGAAATTCAGCTGTGATCAAACTGCACAGAATTTATTTATTGTTTCACAGCAAGTTGGCAAATTGAGTCCCCAGCAAGTTGACAGACAGGAAGCCCTGACATGTCATCACGTTTGCACTGAAACAATTATTACAACATTATTTGATTAGTCGCCGTCTGTTTTAGTCTTCATTAACTCCTGAGAGAGAACAAAAAAAAAGCGGCTCCCCAGCGGCAAGAGATAAGCATGAACTTATGGAAGCTGGAATGTTTTGCAGAGCTGGTTGCTAATTGTCTGATGACCGGTTTGTATTTGACTCCATTACATTACATTTAAGAATAGACTCGGTCTAATACGTCAAGTGAGATTTTTCATTTTAGTCCATCAACCGACTAAATCTCTCCTTCTCTGTGTGTGTTCGTTTGTTTCCCTGACCTCTCTAACCAGGTGGCACCGACATAGTGTCGTGTTTCATGGGTCAGAACCCGACGGTTCCCGTGTACCGCGGCGAGATCCAAACAAGAAACCTGGGCATGGCCGTGGAAGCCTGGGGCCTCGACGGTGAGTGGATATGTGGGTGGATCGCTTCCAAATGAAACGATATTGGTTTTATTTATTTCCATTTGGCCAAAATCCTGGAGCCAGTGAAGGGATTTGCGGTGCGGCTCACACTGACCACAGGGTCTGGATCACGTTTCCAGGTTTCAGACTTTAAAGATTTGCAGGAGGAAAATTTATCACAGACACATTTTTAAAAACTGCTGATACGTCCATGAGAAACTTTCCATCTGCTTCTGGAGCTGCCTGGTAGCTACCGGAACAAGAACAAGAACGTGGTTATACTTCGTTGCTCCCGCATGGGGATGTACCTTTTGTGTGTGTGTGTGTGTGTGTGTGTGTGTGTGTGTGTGTGTGTGTGTGTGTGTGTGTGTTTGAAGCTAACTGGCTGGAAAAAAAATTTGTGAGAGTAATTAGTGAACTTTTCCTGGATAAATACAGGCGCACACTTCAGGGAAATATTAACAGGCCAAACAAAAGCCATAAAAAAAGAGAGGGATTTTTTTTTTTGTCTTGCTGGGAGTCTTCAGAGCCCTCCATGTTTTTCTCACTGATTCTAGTCCCCTGTTCCCCAGCTCCCAATCCCTGCTGCAGGCTGCACTGGCATGTCTCCACCACCTCAAAGGAGAGTGGATTGAGGGATAATTTAAAGGCAGTTTTGTGGGAAGAGTTTGGGATTATTTTAGTTGGTCTCTAAGCCTATAACTCCGTCCTGGGGGAGGAGGCGAGGGCTGTGTGAAACCACACAGGTTCTCTGAGTGTGGGATATGTTACCAGGTGAATTTTATTTATTTATTTAGTTTGTTGTTTTGAGTGTGTATGTGTTGTGGCAAAGTCCCTCTGAGGCCTGGAACTTTACTGTGGAATCTGTGTGTGTGTGTGTGTGTGTGTGTGGTCAGGTAAGCCTGTATGGGGAGACAGTGGGGAGCTTGTCTGCTTGAAGCCAATCCCCTGCCAGCCAACGCACTTCTGGAATGATGACAATGGGAGCAAATACCACAAAGCATACTTCTCTACATTTCCTGGTAAGTACTCAAACATCAAATACACAATCGGTTAAATGCAGATATACACATGGATGACACAATGCAGTGCCATGCAAATAGCCCTGTAATAAATTATTATCACTGCAGTCTCATTTGCTTACTTTTATGACATCATAGCATTTAGTATTTCTGAAATTGACATTGTTGACAGCTTTTTTCTCTGGCTGTTCTTTTTAACTGCAGGTGTAGTTTTGCGTTTATTTTTACTCTGTTTATTATCAAAGATTTCTGCAGAATAAAAGATTTGTGTTCAACCTAACGGTATTCTTTCTCTCCAGGCGTGTGGGCTCATGGAGACTACTGCAAAATCAACCCAAAGACAGGAGGCATTGTCATGCTGGGCAGAAGGTCAGCCAAACACTCAGCCTTGAAATATTCATTTTATCGCTGTATTTTAATTGATTCATTTATTTAGAGCACTGTGCAAATGGGCAGGTTTAAATGTAATTTATGCAGATTGACGATATTAAATTTTAGATGCTAATAGTTTTAATTTCTTCAGTATTAAGAGAACGAAACTCATTTCAAATGACCTTTTAGCCCGAGGTTTAGCGCAGCGCTGCATGTATCGTTCAGACAGCTGAAGTGTGTATTGACTTTAAAGCTGTTTTTATGGCACAGTGTAAGATTGATTTATATCAAAAAGCAATAAAAGATGGTTCAGTTCTTCCGGGGGTTAATGGAGAAACACAAAAGAACAGAAATAATCACACAAAAACAAATAGACAAACTTTTACAGTAGCTTCAGTACTGTATATGATTGAAGAAGTGCCGTGTGGCGAGGTAACAGCTTGCCAGTGACCCACACTGGGGTTTTGAAACTTGAACTTGTGTTTCCGCTGCAGTGACGGTACGCTGAACCCCAACGGAGTCCGGTTCGGCAGCTCAGAGATCTACAACATCGGTGAGCCTTGAACATGACAGGTGGAGCAGGGAGCGGGCGTGCGAGAGGGATAAAAGGAAATGGGCAAAGATGTATTGTTCCTGCGAGCTTAACCTGAGCTGTGGAACAAAATATTTTACCACCCCACCATCTGCTTTTAAAGTTTGGTCATTTGTTGTTAAGATTGGCAGAGGCAGAATCTCTTGTTATGATTGTCAGCAGTGGTGAAACCTTTTATTTCATCTTTTCCTCTCCTCGGTTCTTCTCCTCTCTCCACATTTTTTGCTTGCTGTCCTCTGCTCTGCCCTCTCCTCAGTGGAGGCGTTCGAGGAGGTGTCAGACAGCCTCTGTGTTCCTCAGTACAACGCAGACGGAGAAGAGCGGGTGATTTTGTTCTTAAAGATGGCGCCTGGTAAGCCCTTCTGTCCGGAGTTGGTGGCAAAGATTAAAGGAGCCATCAGAAAAGCTCTGTCGGCCCGACACGTCCCCGCCCTTCTGCTGGAGACCACAGACATTCCTGTAAGAGAAACAGGAATACACGTCAGACACCAGACAACAGATCATCCTAACACAGTAAACTGTAAACATTGATTTTCTTCATCCCTCTGCAGTACACCATCAGTGGCAAGAAGGTGGAGGTGGCCGTGAAGCAGGTGGTCGCAGGCCGGGAGGTGGCGCAGAGAGGGGCGTTCTCCAACCCCGCTTCACTGGACCTCTACAAGAACATTCCTGAACTGCAGAACTATTAAGCACCAGGTATCACACAGCTGGAGAGAGGACCTGCGGGGGGAAAAAAGAAGAAGAACCATCTGATGAGAATTCATCTTAGTTTTTAAATTAACTTCATTCTAATTCACAGGTGCAGGGAGACATGCAACGTGCCGCGCAGAGGCAGTTTAGAAAGACACCCTGTGCTTTTTTTACAGGCATCAAAACATTTACATATGTCAGAATGATCTAAAATAATGGTACACATGCTTTGTTAACAGAATAATAATAAGTCTAGGTGTCAGGTGATTTTAAAAACATGAGGAGTGCTCCTCTGAGTGCTTCCCCGCTGTAAATGGTGAACTGGATCCAGCTTTGGGTGAAAGCTCGTGCTCTGAGGCCACCGACAAGGTTGAGACGAAATTTAGCATCGAGCGCGTTGGTTGCGCTTCACAGTCTGGTTGGTATCAGCTGGTGAAGGAACGGGCGTCTCCGTCTCCGTCTCCGTCTCCGTCTCCGTCTCCTGCTTTAACCCCGGTGTCGGTGCTGAGCGAATCCCCGGGAAACACCTGGGATTAACCACCTCGGCTTAAGGCTCATATCACCATATATCATTGTTATGTGGTGTGTGTTGCTTTTATTACATGTAGATACAGTACACGAATATATATATATATATATATATATATATATTTTGGACAGTGAAACTTTAAACTGATTCATTTAAAAGTAGTGACCCAAAACCTGTTAACCAAAGTTATTTACACGTTCTAGCGGGTAGTAAAATGTCACCACATGTAGTTTGATTAAATATAATCCAGATAACAGAAAACTGACAGAACATTAACCCAGCCTAACAAAAAGTTATTGACATTTTGTGTATCCCATTTTGACTCCTAACTCCATTCTGACAGTGCAACATTGCCTCACTTTCATTGGTCCCAAGACATTCAGGCACAAAGCTCTCTTCAGTGGGAAGTTCAGGTTTGTTCTTTCAGTCAGTCGCCCTCATTTGTGAAATGACTTTTCCAACAAGTCAGTCTGGATCAGGAGTGATGTGAAATGAAGCGAGCGTTCACAGCACCACACAAACCTTCTTTTTATTCGTTCCATAAATCGATGTTCCATGTCTTTGTCGTAACTCTTAAGGAAAATGTGTTGTCTTCAAAATAGCTACAGTGCAGTCTGTTTCTCTTTTGCTTTGCACGTGGGGAAACTGAATTATTTATTCAAAGTTGCCCTCATGCTGTGCGACAAAGCCCGAAGGCTAATTAAATGTTGTTAAAGATGAACTGCTGCGGTTTTGGTCACTAGTCGCACCACTGAGCAACACGAGTGTATAATAACAAAAACACTAATCACTCGGGTTTCATTTTCTCTGCTGGGGGAAAAGGAAAACACCCTGAGCAGAATGTGAACTGTGGAGAAATCGCAGATAGAAATGTCGAGAGAAGCCATTTGATGAGCATTTTTTACCGATGCAGAAGGCGCATGTATCCTACTGGACTTTTATGTGTGCGTGTTTTAAGGATCCTTCATGGATGATCCAACCTCTTGTGCCCCGTTTCCGTTATTTTAAGGTATGAATGTAAACGCATCAGCTGGAAAACTCTGCAGTTCATCTCTGACGCCAAATTCACAGCGAAGGTTAAATATATTTCCTCTTGGAGGTTGCCCTTTGGAGTCCCTGACCAGACGTAGTGCTATAGAGCAATCTGGGTCCCACGACCACGAGAATGCAGGCGATGAGATTCACATTCCTGTCGCACTGGTTTCAAGTGTTTATGAGGACAGAAATGAATTCATGATGGGGGGTTTTGGGCCTTAAGGAAACACATGGTGCTTTTTGGTGACAAACATGTCCACAGAACTTGTTAGTTAGACTCCACAGGGTAGCTTTCTGAAGTCTCAAACACGCATGGGTTCTCTCATGGAGACAGGGATCATAATTCAATAACTGTACACTTTGCACTTTAGTACTGTATATGTGACGTAAATCTGGTGAGACGTTGCAGATTTACTTTTCCATTCTGTCAAATGCATGCAGGTTATGTCATGTTTTTTTTTCCTCAGGTCAAAGATTGGCAAACAACATAACACTGAGCGTGTCACATGTAAATAATAAGTCAATTGTATTTGGTTCGTCCATGTCCACCTTTAGTGAATCTGCAAATGTAATTTTTTTCTATTATTTTCTGTGTTTAATGAACCGGATGTGTCATCAGATCATTTCTGCAGCAGGTTATTTGCGCTTTAACACAACAGCGGTTCATTGTCTCGTTTACATTGGAAGTTGAATGGACGGGAACTCTTTGCGATGTCCCGTCAGAGTTTGTCTAGGGGACGTATGCATTAGAAACTGGAGTTAAGTTGTGTACCAAGGGAGATTTTGTTGCATTTCCTGTTTGACAACTGCCATCTACCCAATAAAACCAGTCTGAGAGCAAAAGCTCAAAACGATGTGCGTGTCAGACCTTCAGCCTTTCGTACCCGTCACAGATTCACAGCACACGTGTAAGGTGTGAAATATTTACCTCTAGAACGCACCTACAAAATAGGCATTGATCCTACAGCGAGCAGCTTCTGATGTCCTGAACACCTCACTCAGCATGTGCTCCTCTGCTTTAGGGTGAAGATAAAAGGATTGACAGACCAGTGGTGTGTGTCTGTGTGTGTGTGTGTGTGGATGCCAGTCGTTTGACAGACGCCTTCTTTAGAGATAATCTTGACAGTTTCAGAACTCCCTGTGACCTTTACAAGTGTGAACACTCACACCTGCCAGTCGGCCAAACTTCAAAACAAAACAGAGAGGAAAATATTAAAATAGAAGAATAAAAAGTGAGAGTCCAGTTGCTCGGTGTATAAAATCATTCTGGTATTTTTCATTTATTCCTCGCTTCAGTCAGTCAAACATGAGAAAATGTTTTGTGTGCATCCTGTCAAGTCTTATAGAAGAGAAGGCTGCAAAAAGAAGCGGGTGCAGGGGTGACTGTAGGAATGTTGACAACTGAAAAGCTGAAGTGTTTACCAAATTCACAAATAATAACCGTCTGATGAACATGAATGGTTGAGTACTCCCCCCCGGGGAGGCTGTCTGTTGTTGTATGATTCATCCCGGTTGTCTCATCACAGAGCACATCACAAACCAGAAAATGACTTTGTTAACGGCTTGATTGTACACTCTGTACTTACAGGGGCTGCCGGTTAATTCACTCTCTGTGCAATCAATTTAAAATGTAAATTGAAACTGCGCAGGCAAATGACAGACTGTTTATTCTTAGTTATTTTTTTGTTATAAACTGACCTGTGGTGTTTGTGTAAAAAGTGAGGAAAATCAAAAATATAAAGTGACTGGATTACAATGTGACTGTGTCCCACAAGGATTTTGAAAAGAGACATTATTCCTAACTATTAATTAACAAATTGGTAGTTTGGCTAGATTACACACAAACAAAAATGTTGAACAGATTGTCTGTTTTGTCATCCACAATTTTCCGAAGGGAAGCCTCCGTCAATAGAGCAAGGCAAGCCAAGTATGAAGGCAGCCAACGAGGCAAATGTGCCCAAAAGAAATTACTTCCAGGGCTGCTATTTATTATTTATAATTAATATAATTATAATAATGATAATCATTATTTATGATTTAAAATTAATGATTATTTTCATTATTGACTTATCTCTAAATGTGTTCTGGTTGGAAAAAAGAGATGTATGTTAATTAGTGAGCTTTAGGGGAGCTGTTTGCAGCTTTTGTTGGATGGAGCTAAGCTAAGCTAACTGGCTGCTAGCTTCAGCAACGCATTCGCTGTGCAGATGTAGAGAATGCCATCAAACCTAATCTAACTACCAGAAAGAGAACAAACAAGCATTTATTTCCCAAATATCACACTCATGCTGAAATGGAACAATAATCTCTAAAGTTCTGTAGTAAAAATAAATGTAGGTTTTGTTTGAGGTTTTTTCCCAGACAGGCTCAAGAGGCTGCAAATTTACACACCTCTTGCAGTGGCTTTCCGGCTCATCTGTGGCTGGTGGTGGATTTGTTACACTCGTTTCCTCAACATTTTACTGGGCATCTAAAATAAAGTCCCAGGTTTCCCCAGTGTTTGAATCCAAAAAGCATCAGTGTAATGCTTTTCACCAGAGCGTAGCACATACTGTGTTCACTCCAAGTTCTGACGGATTCTTTGCCCAAACTCGGAGGCTGGAAACCTTCCCACTTCCCAGATGTGTTATCGTTTCTTCCTTTCTTTTCATCCCAGCTTCCATGTCCCCAATTATCCTCAGGTGACACTATCCAGTGAAGCCCCCCCCCCCCCCCCACTGGAGGCCTTTTAAATCTAAACTGGCTCCCAGAGAGACTTTCTCCTGAAAGGCTGATCACAACATCAATAAAGAGCTTCCAGACGTGTTACTTCTGCGTAGACTTCTTGCTGCCAGGAATGTAGCGGAGACATGTTTAATCTCAAACTTAAAATACAAAGTCAAAATGAAGCATGTCACCCGCTCGCTGTCGTATATAAATCGGAGCCTCCATTTTCGTCTGGTCAAAGGGAACAGGATCGCCGCGGGGAGTTGAGAAAGGGAGAGCTTTATTTATTCTACATGCTTTCATGTAATCGAGCAGGAAGCAGCCATGCAGTGATTCAGTCGCTGTGGGGGTCAATGCAGGGCGTGTGTGTGTGTGTGTGTGTGTGTGTGTGTGTGTGTGTGAGGGGGTCTTTTTTGCTGTCTTTGCATGTTGGATTTGAGGTAGCTCACAGTAGTAGTATGTGTGTTCTTATAATTCATACGAAAGAAAAACTAGAGGGACCAACTACAGCCACAGAGAGTGAAAGAGAGAAGTGTGCGCATTTAGTAGGTATTCACTGATCAAAATAAAATGCTGTTAATAACCATTCTGCTTTGTGTTTCCTTTCCAATTTCAATCGTCATGGGAACACACTGACAGCAGCTTTTATTTCATACTCACTGTCAACAATTTGTTTGAGATAACTGCCTCTCTGCCCCACTCCTGTCTCTGTAATAGTAATTCTTTCAAATCCCCCCCTCAAGCAAATGAATTTCAGTTTGTCTTATGTGGTCATTCAATTGAGTTTGACATGAGCAGCAGCTAAATGGAAAAAAGATCTCTACTGAGACTCGCACTTGCGTAGAGTGGCCCAAATTGGGTGGAGCAGATGTGCAAATTGCTCCTGTACATTTTCAGATACCCCTATCACCGCAGGGGGAAATAATGTTTGTGTCTTCTGGAATTGCAATTGTGACTCCATAGAACATTAAAGCTGTGCAGTAAGAGAAGATAAATATAAATTTGACAGATATTATGCCAGGAAACTCTATCCTGGGTCATTTATTTCTCTCTCTCTCACATATATATATATATAAAAACCTCTCTACATGTCACTAATGTCAGCGCCACATCTTGTTCAGGATGCTGACTGTCGATAAGGAATATAAAGAGCACAGAAAAAGGTTGAAAAGACATGGGGGGGGGGGGGGTCAGATGTAAAGCGCAGCAGAAAGAAAATGCCTAATATTGATTTGAGTCATACTCACTGTGTCTGGCCATCGTGATGGATCAGTGTATGGAGCATACCTAAGACATTTTAACCTCTTTCAGTTTGGTTGTATATAAACAGAATTTTGAGGAGCCTTTCACACGATGAGTGCCTGATGGAGGAAACTGTTCCATTCAAGTGCAAAACATGAAGGAGTCCTCATCAGGGCTCAAAGCAACACTGTCTGAAGAGGAACCAGACTTCATGAGGCCTTTGTTCAGCTGACTGGAGGAAGCCTGCGTCACTTGTTTTAATTAGCTTTTAATTGTGTTAAGATTCTTTGCAGTTTTCCTCTGCCACGTCTAACAGCACTCAAATCTACTGTTGAAATTAATAATACTTAATGCTGTGATACAAAATAAGTCACATTTGCTTGCTTCTATGGAAACATCCCCGAGAACGACAAAAGAAAAACAACCTTCAGTAATTTATTGGAATAATTTTACACAGACTTAGACAAACATACTCAACTTACTTTAAAAAAAGTAATGTTCAGCTAACTATGTAAAGAAAAACACAGTCATATATTCCCTTCTGTACAGATCTGTACCGGCATCAAGTAGATTCAACACTCAGATCCCAGATGATTTGATTATATTGCCTCCTTTTTGTTCCTTGGAGAAATATTTTAGCTTAGTCTGTGCAGACTTCTGCACGTCTCGCCCGAAGAGGATGCCCTTTTTCTGCTAAAATCAGCATGGCACATGGATGACACACAGAGGAGGAGAGAGGAGAGAGAGATGTTGGGAGAGGGAAACGTGGAGGGAAGAAGAGAAAATCAGGGCAGATAGAGGGAAAGCAGTTTGAAAGAGAAGGAAAGAAAGCCTATTAATCAGTTGGAGACAGGTGCAGCAGGATGGTGCAGTTGAGAAACAAGAAGGCGAATCAAACGAATGGGGGGGTGGTGGTGGTAAAGGTAAGGGGAAGAGATGAGTGAGATGGAGATGAATCATATTTGAAGTCACAAATATGAACCAGGCTGAATGGCATGAACATTTTTGATTTTTCTCCAATTCCACCCGTCAATCTCGCTGCCTTTTTTGGGGGATTGTTCAACTGTAGGTGGCCCCCCTGCTTTGTTGAGACGTTTGACGCTCACTCTGTAACTATCACAGCTTGATTGTGTGTATGTGGGCAAGTGTAAGTGTGTGTATTTGTGGCAAATCTCCTCTGGAGTTCCTGGAGATATCATTGACTTTTTTTTTTGGTACGTCAGTTTAACTCCCTGAAAAATCCTGGCTCTTGCACGTGGCAGTTGAATCTGGGTGCGAACGTGAAGTGAGATCGGTCGAAATGTGTTGGAGAAGGTGGTCGCACAGTTTTAATTTATCTTCTCACATAGTTCGATGAAAAATAGTTAATGAGTGGGATGCACAGTGAATAATGCAGGACTAGTACTTGCACATGTTTACTTAATTAGAGTCTCACTTGTTATCAGATACACCTGAATCCATCTGAGGGAGATGGATGGATGGATGGATGGATGGGGGAAGACAAAAATCCGGAGAGGTAGCGAAGACAGCTTGAAGTGGAAACTTAAAAGTATAGTTATGTAGGCTGCCGAGCCTTCACAGTGACAGAAGTTGAACCACAGCAAAGCCACAGTTCCCGTGGGAGAAGCAGAAGTTACACAGAAAAAGTAGTTCATGGTCTTTTTTAAACGCAATCGCTAAAATTTGCAGTTGCATCCCTGAAGATCCCTGGGAAATCTCACAAAATGTTAATCTAAACCTGTGTCCTTTTGAGATTACTGCATTTTAGTTGAATGTATTTTAGGCTAATTACACATCCTTGCACTGTAAAGCAGATGGGTAAGTGCTTGTGTCTGCTCAAGGAAACAACAAGTACATCCATACTCACTTTTTGTTGCAGTTGGGTTTTCAATACTGAACTTTTATTACCATTTAATCAGTCAAACATTTCTGGTATCTCAAATTAACAGGCTTCACTCCTCTTGGCTTTTGAATTAAACAGACACTAAAATTCTCAACATTTTCGTCAGTTTTGTTATATACTGTATGTAATTACGACGGCAGAACCATGGAATACCGTTTGCAGTTTGTCAGCGGATGACATGAATTATACATAGTTCAGTATTCAGTATAGTACAACAACCACACACAAATTAGATCATTAGACGAGATTAACAGATAGATATTGGTATGCACATGAGCTGCTCCCACATTCTTGGTTATTTTCATTTGACCTCTATTTAACCAGAAAAGCTTCACTGAGATTAAAAATTTATGTTTCACGATTGGCGTAATGAAACATCCAACAGCATTTAAGTGTGATGCTGTGCCTTACATAAAAAAAATTAACCCAAAGCAAAAGAAAGAAAATGATTGAGCATAAATGCTGGATAACCTTCGTTTTTTAAAAAGTCTGTGCTCATGTTTTAGGGTGATGGGGAGATTCATGTTGATTTTTCCCACGGTTCAGTCCATTCGCTCACATCTACATCGATCTCTGGCCTTGATCGCAGTCAAATTCACAAAGAGATGTAAGTGGGGGGAAAATAATGAAACACAGAGAAAACAATTCATAGTGTACACACACACACACACACACACACACACACACGTTTGAGGAATTGCTTTCCATTTGTTCATCAGGGTCAGTGGATTACACAGGGATAAAGTTTCTCCTGTATACGTGTGTGTACACACGTTCACATTACATACACACATACATTCATTAAAAAAAGAAATTTGAGGTCTTTCATGATGTCACTGCCAAACCACTCTGAACACACACACACACACACACACACACACACACAGGTAAACATGTTTATCAGGGTAGCTGGATTACACAAGGATAAGGCTCGACTCTTGACATTGGCCCACTGACTAAACACACACAAGCTTTACATTTCCTCACAATGTGCACACGCACAAATGCCAAACATAGAACTAGGTGTTTTGTCGACAGGTGCACATGCCAGTTTTGTCACAGAGTATGGTCACACTTGTCATGGTTTCTTCCTCCCATGTCTCCTATCCTCCCCTTTGTGTGTGTGTGTGTGTGTGTGTGTGTGTGTGTGTGTGTGTGTGTGTGTGTGTGTGTGTGTGTGTGCGTGTAGCGCCCCTCACTGCCTCCTGGCTGCCTGACTGCCAATCTGTCTGCACACCTGCCATTCATCAACTCATCAGCTTTGCTCTATATCTATGCCACACTAGCACCACAACCACCTTGTCTCCACTGGTCCACACACACACACACACACATACACATACACATACACATACACATACACATACACATACACATACACATACACATGCACATGCACATGCACATGCACATGCCTCACCAGTATGAATACCTGCTTTCTTTGCATGCTGGCCAGTCGTCCAACCCCCACTCACCACCCAGCCTTTACAACCCGCTCCTCTTTGTCCAAAACTGGTTCTTTAGAAGCAGCACTGGCCTGAGCTAAGTTAGCCTAGCACAGCTACTTAGACCTGAGACCAGCTCATAGACACGCCATTCCTGATTTTGCAACTTCAGCCAGCTGAAGAGAAAGACCCGATGATTCCCCTCAGGGTCACAGCCGTCGTGCAGCAGCCCTTCATTTCTACGATCAAAAATGCAACTGACGTGACATCGAGCCGTATGCATGCGTCTGTTCGTTATACAGCCTCCTGCTGCATAATGATGAATCAAATTGAATCTCGAACGCGCGTTTGTCTGCCTGCGAGTGTTTGTAGGCGCACATCAACGGGCTTGTATCCACATTTGGTCGCACACTGAGCTGGAGAGGGTGTGCATATTTGCATGAAATTGAAGGGGAGGGAACGGCGCCAACGAGAAACATAATTTTTCACACACTTGCTTTTGCTTGAATCAGCATGTAAACTGCAGATATGGCAAAACTCATGTTATTCACTGAGGCGTAGAATTTATATTAGCTTGCCATTTGTGCTTTTTATGAAAACTCATATGTGGTGAATATATATGCTTTTTAACTTATCTTTCCTTTTTCCCCCTGGGTTCCCATCATCACTTGACTTATTTTGCTGTGTTTATGTACTCAAAGTATTTGTGATGTGTACACTGTTGCATTTAGTATTGGCATTTAGAGTTTTATAGTTTTTACAAATATTTTGAGAAACGACAGTAATATATATTGTGACATTTTAAGAAATGATATCATAACACATTGAGAGCACAGTGCAAACCAAAGGTGGTTTTTCCTTTGCTGCTGTTTTTAAAAAAAATATCTCTTTGTTCTCTTTTTCTGTCATCCTTACAAACACACACATACACACACACACACACACACACACACACACACACACACACCTTCACCGTCACTTTCATAAACTCAGACATGCAACCATCCCTGATAGACAGACAGACATCCAAACTTGATGTTCCTGGAGTGAACAAACACATTTAGTGCTGCATTGAGGATCTTGTAAATTAGGCTGAGATATCGTTATTGGGAGTCTAAATACAGCAGCGATATTAATCTGCTTTATATAACACATCGCGGTCTCACTGTGGGAAGATCCTCACCTCAGCACTCCAAATGGGATTGTGGATCGATTGCATCTCCATCTAAGATATTAAACAAGGCGAAAGAACCATCACCTGGGAGTGTTTTCTCCGTCTTGATCAGTCTCTCCTGGGAACCGGGATATCTTTATGAACCTCTAATATCCTGGCTGACGCTAATAAGTGTGCTGCTGACAGAAACTTATTAAAGGCTCAGCAAGTAGTAACAGCTCTGGCACTGATTCAAGTCCTGATTTTTCATGTGTTTTTAACGCCGTCTTGCAAGATTTCAGTTGTAACAGAACAACCTTGCTGATGAAGACAGGTCTGAGTAAATGAATTCACGGGTTCCAAGTGTGGCCGACAAACCTCCTCTCTGAAGGGGAAAACACACGGTGGCCCAACAATCTGAGACAGCAACATAACCTCTGCATGAAACCCGTAAAAACCTTTAGAGGCCGTACACCTCCATGTTAACAGCTAAGTGGGAAAGAAATTACAGTTTATTTACAGCAGTTACAGCCCTTTGGGGTCTGAGGTCCAGATGTATCTGAAGAAATTCCGATTTTTTGTGTTACAGTAAAATAGTTATATCAACAATGTGATGCATTTAAGTTAATGAAAACTATATTCTGGATGACACTGTCAGGCACTATTTAAAATATGGAACACAGAAAACACGGTGATATTAATGTTAAATAAATATGGACCAAATAAGATGAGTGTGTGCTGAGACACTAAGTGAAACAAGCAAAGCAGAATTCATTATACAAATATCCATCTGACGTAATGAAAGCAAACACAATATACATTCATGCAGATACACGAGGGCAGACGAGTGAAGACAGCAAGAAATGGCGAGAAGTGCAATTATGTTTGTCAGTTTTCTGTGTCCAGCTCTACCTGCCTCCCTCCCACAGTCTACCCCCAGTTTTCTCCTCGATGACCTGCTGTGAATTTATCCTTACCCTCCTCTCTCCAGGATTATACTGAAGGCCATCCGCTCCGTCCAGCCATCCGCAAACCGGGCGGAGGAATGGCTTTAATTGGCCCAGAAATAGCAGACCGGGCTGGATCATGGGTAAGAGGAGGGTTAGGGGGAGCATGGAGGGAAGGTTTAAGGTTTTTGCAGGATTTTAACGTCTAACGCTCGTGTTCCCATGCCTGTGGGAGGGAGTGGGCTCTGTCTGTCTCGCTGGCGACTCTGGCATCATTAATTATGTGTACGAGGCATGTAGATGTGAGTTACAAAATGCACCAGTGTCTAATCGATCAAGGTCAACAGATACATTAGTGTTGCGGTTACTGTTTGAAATCATCATCTGATGAATTTTATATAGTTTTTAATTGCCCTGCAGCAAGCGGTGTAGACGAAGTCATTAAATCTTCACTCGCCTTTGACCGTGTGCTGCAGTTTGATTTTTTTGATTTTTTGATTTTTTTCAGTGTTAATTATCCAAATGAAAACAAGCAATTTAAAAAAAAAAAAGAAGTTCTTCGACCTTGACTATTCAGGGATTAGCAGGTAATTTTCTATTCTTGGATTTTGATTAAAAAATGTAAAACTTGTTTTGTGTTAAGTCGTAGTAGTAGTGCTCATGCTCTGCAAATAATACAGATCTCGCAGTTCAGAAGTACAAGTGACAGAAAACACAACTGCAGTAGCACAATGTGTGCCTGTGTACCACGCTGCAGGGTTTTAGTGAAGATGACTACAGACGATGAAGTCCAGAAACTGTTGTCAAAACTGTTGAGTATAAATGAATTTACAGGACACAAACACAACTTTAAGGTGTCAGCTCACAGTTTTAATTGTGTCATGCCTGGGAACAGCATCTGAACCAGCGAGGCCAGTTTACCTCGGTAACCCTCTGTGGGTAACGCACTGAATGAAGAGTGGCTGGTTGGTTGACTAATCAGCTGGCTCTTTAATTGGCCAACTAGCCGGATCTTGGACAGTCGGAGTAACGGCCTGGCTGATTAACTAGCTGGCTGATGAACCGATCACACGCGTTATCCTGCTGTCAATTTGCCCAATCACGTCTCATCAGCTCATTAATCAGCTCATTTGTTAGCTGCTGCAAACGTGCTCCAAAACTACGCACGTCTGATTAGAAGCAGAAATGCTACCTGAAGTCTCTTAACAAAGACTGATGAACACCTTGTCTCCTAATGCACGCTCTCATGTATACACTCCGTCTGTCTGTATCTCTATTGCACAGACCAAAATTTGAATAACAAAATACAGATAAGTTTGTTTTTCTTGCTGCTTGTTTGGAGAGCCATCCGATCAATAATCATGTTTAAAAACACTTAATTTCTCCCCGTGTTGTTCCCAGTGTGAAAAAAGAGGCTTGTAACAAAGCATATGACACAGTACATAATTACAATAAAAAACACACACAATGCAAAAATATTTATAACAGCTGCCATTAAAAAACAACGCCGCCGCGTTCTGAGGTTGTTGTGTTCTGTTCAACCTAACCTTTTGTGTTTCGCTGTGCCGATTTCCTACTTAACTCAGAAACACAAGTACCCTGTGTGTCCCCGAGGTACTTCAGCGGGAAGGAGCGCACACACACCAACACACACACCAGACAAAATGTCCTGTCCCAGGAGTGTATGTTTCCCGTTGAGTGGGATTACACGAAGCAGTAACCATGCATCCATATGAATTCCACCCTCCCTCTCTATCACTTTCTCTCACACACACACACACACACACACACACAATATCAGTCACTGAATATTCATAGCAAGCTGTTGCACTCCGGGTCTGGGTCCAAATGTGTGTGTGTGGAACATGAATTAATAAATAAACAGGTAAGCTCTTACTCCCCTAATCTCACCCATTTGCCCACTTATTTGTCTTTTCATTCTCTGCACATACATGCACGGACAAACATGAACCCCAAATCAGCAAAATATGAGGTCTGTTTCCTTTTATTTATCCCTCTCTCTTTCTTTTTTACTCGCTCGTCTCTCTCTCTCACACACACGCACACATATCATGTGTCTGGTCCTGTGTATATGCACAAACACAAGATACAAACACACCCTAAGAGGCAGAAGGTGCAGACTGAGAGAGAAAGCACAGTACGTTTGCTTATAATGATGTCTGTGTGTGTGTGTGTGTGTGTGTGCGTCCATGTGTGTGGCATGAGACGGTCCAGTTGGCTTCAGGTGGCAGCTTGCCTGCCGCAGCTGTGGAGGTTTAACGGCTCTTACTGGAGGATTACGGGCTCAGTGTGAGCCAGGCGCGCGGCCTTGTCAGCGCCCAACGTGTCGTGATGGCAGGCAGATGACAGAGCGGCCTGTCTTACTCCAGTAAACATTCACTGACAAACACAAACAAATAAAACAGATACAGGCAAACAAGTTCCTCAGTGCATTAACACAAAAGTTTGGCCATAATCAACTTCTTGGACTTTTTTTGTCAAAAACAATAAAATATGTTTATTGTTAATTATGTTACTTCTAATTATGTGTCCAAGAGTTTGCTTGGATTGCGTTGATAAATCAGGAAATGTAATCACTTTCTATTAAGATATTGAGTAAGTAATGTTATGTTTCCTGTTTCCATATGGGCTAAGCTATCAGGTTAATTCTCACCACTTACAGACGACACTCTCCTTTCTTTGTGAAAACTTCAGATTTTTTTTCCCGTTTGATTTGAGTGTAAATAAATTATTACATTTCATAATGGATTTTGATTTATATATATTATTCATGTTGCTGGAAGGCAAAATAGGTCTGCCTAACAGGTGGACAAAAAAATTAACCGGCAACACTTTGGTAAACTACAGATCTGGCAACCCTGCTGCCAGCATGGGGGGCAGGATCAAACCATTTCATGTAAACACTGTCACTCACAGGCGCTTAGACTCATCAACCATAATCCACCATGGTCCATTATAGATATTAATTTACAGTATATGTTTGTGTCAATTGTATTATTCTATACAAGTCACTGAGAAAAGAGTCAGGCCACCACGATAACTGCTGATTACTTTTTAAAGACGTGAACCCAAATCCAGATTTGTCTCGGTGAGAGAGAGAAAGACAGAGAGTGGAATAAACGTGATATGACCCTGTTGTGTGACTAAGCACAAAAGGGCAGATGGTCATGAAAACCAGGGGTCCGGGCAGACAGCACTTCACATTAAACACACACACTCAGTTTTCTTTAAAAACTGATGAGAGAGGCATTCTTTTTCCAGACAGTCCTAAATTATAGTTATGCTGCTCTGTAATTTGCCCAGATACGTCAAATTTGTCATGACCAAACAAATTATACATTATAATTCTTACAAAACAAAATGAATTTAATAATAGTCTTTTAAATATAACTATTTTGGCATCAAGGTTGAACTCATAGTTTTCCTGCCTCTACCTCCTGAGTTTGTCGTTTCTTCTTTGACCACCGTTTTTCCCAATTTCCTCACGTGTGATTCTTCAGACAAAAAAATTTGCAGTTTGACTTTGACACCGACGACTTCATAGGGCTTCAAATCTCAGTTGTCGCCTTCTGACTGAACCAATACAAGGAAAACGCCTCCAAAATTGCTGTACAACCAAACCAACTTTTTCAATTACCAAAGTATTAAGAAAAACTTCAAATTTCAGGTGAAAAAAAGCAAACAAACAAACAAAAAAAAGAAAAAACGGAACATCTGGTGCCTGGCACCTTGTTTTCTACGGCTGCCTGACGAGGCGCGACCAGACGCCAGAGTAACGACAGAGACCAACACCTCGTTAGGCCCTCGTTAAGCTCATTAAAGCCCCGCTCGTTATGTTTTCTGCTAATGAGGCTGCTTGGAGGTGACTGAGCCGTGGAGGGATGTGGGAATGTGTCGCGCGGCTTCCAAATGTAACACGCTCAGGGGAGGGGAGGGAGGAATGAGAAAGGGGGGAGTCGGGGAGGTGGACATCGAGGTGGAGGTGGATGTAAAGGTGAGGAGAGAGGTAGGTTGGATGAAAAAGAAGGGAGGAAGAAGATGCCATTTGTACGTTTTCGGTTCTTTTGAGCCTCAAACGCCTTAATGGTTCATCATTTTTGTGGGGTTTTGATTTAAAAACCAAAAAGATTAGACACCAAAGTCCCCATTAACTTAAACATTTAGTTATGTGCAGGTGGAGCACCGCCCAACTTTGACCTGAGCACAGGTTTAATTAGCCATAACTGAAAACACTTGTGTGAGAGAACCAGGGGCGGACAGGTTTATCGACAGCTTTCAATAAGCCACGGAGGACCCAGTTTTTCAATGAGAAGAGACAGCTCCCACATCAAAAATTGATTTTTCTTCTGACTGTCCGACCTGTCAGTTATCTTCCCCGCCCCCTCCAGTCAGCTGTGGTTTGTCATCTTCATCTTCTGACTCTCGGCCTGTGGTGGAGTATCTAGTTTGTCTGACATAAAAGCTGGTGAGTGTTATTTTTTCTGCTGGTGGAGTTTTGCTGTCCTGTGATGTAACTGTGAATTCTACTTGTTGTCGCGCACGTCCGTAATTTGGGACTGTGCTGCGGCACGCTTTCAAGGACATAAGCCCTGAGGTTGCTCCAGGTGAAATTACCTTGAAGCCTTTTTGATGGGCAGATTTTGTCAAGTTTTCATGGTTGGTTGTTCCTCTTGTGGCAGTGAGAACTTCAGTCATTTCGCTGTAAATGTGAGCTTCTGTTGTGTGGCAGCGTTTGAACATGATCCACTTTATGTAACTGGCCGAAGGGGAATATACTCATAATGCAGTCAGTGAAGGGATTTCGGATAGATTGCAGGGTTTTTTAAATAGCAAGCTCTTGTGTTATTGCTGTGATTATTGTTAGGGCCTCTCCTGAAATGAACTTACCTGCTGGACCATTTGGCTTGAAAAAACAGGTGTTGCTATATTAGTGTTAATTATATATGTGCCACATGCTAGCTTGTTGGCATGGCTTACTGGCACACCTAAATGGAATAGAGACATTATTGATGTTATTTGTTATAGCTGTTTTTCCATAAGGTAAAATGTCCCAAATGTCCCCCTTTTTTTTTTTTTTTTTTAGCTTTTACTCAGTATGAAGACACAGAAGTGTGCACAGGTCAGAGACTTGTCATTGTCATTAGACTGATGTCTTCTTGGGATCTAAATTGGAATCTCACCACAAAACTGTCCTATTTACCTACAGACTGATCTCTTGACCAAAAACACAACAGATCAATGAAATAATAGCAGTACTGACAGAAGAAATGAAGGTCAACACAATAAAATAAATACTTTCCCATTATGTTGAGACAGTACATGAGTGATAAATCCCAGCAGCTCATATGAATGGGCCATTCCAAGCAGATGTCCTCTTCCAGAATTCATCCCCTGATTAGACATACTTGAGCAAGGATGATTATAGTGCAGCGCGATGACTTTTACAGATAGGTCGGCAGAGCCGAACAACCAACAAACTCCTGGAACGGAACTGAGACCAGCTCAACGGCCTGTGAGCCCTTATGGATTTGAAACGCCACCTTATAAGAATGACCTTCTTTGCATCATTTCTGCACTAATGCACAGTGCTGTAAAAGCTTTGTGGAGCTCTACTGACTACACTATCCATCACAAAAAGTGTCACTGTCATCCTCCATATCTGATACATAAACACCTATATGTTATAGGCATCTGTGTCTGTCTGTGTCTGTCTGTGTCCTTTAACCCGTGCTTTCCCCCATGTAATTCTCCATGAGGAAGGCCTGGCACTGAAGTGACTGAATGAAGATCAGACTTCCATTGGGTTCAGCGAGTGTTGGCAAGTTGCTTTTTCACAGCACAGATGAAAGCATGGTAGGACATTGGAGTCACGACTGAGCAGACGAGGTAACTGGATGTAAATATGGGAAAAGTAAAATGAGAGGGATTTAATGCGACTGAGAAGCTCATCAGGCAGGAGGCTTTGTCTTTAAAAAGGATGCAGATTGCAGGAGAATTCACTCAAAAGAAGGGCGGTGTGTGTGGTCTGGTTGTCCTCCAGCATCTGTGCCAAGTGCGGCTATTCATTTGTGCGATTTTGATAAGAGTGTGCACACAGCACATGGAGTGTTGCCTCTGTGCAGGTCTATTTGTGCCTCTTTATGTGTGCAAATGTGTGTTTCTGTGTCTGTTTGCATGTCCCTCTCTGTGGCACGGGCAGACTGTTTTCATTGGTGCTCAGTGTGTGTGTGTGTGTGTGTGTGTGTGTGTGTGTGCGTGCAAGTATCTTTTTTTTCCCGTACGAGTGTGCGCGTGCATCTGTGTGAGCGTGTGGGTGAAGCTGAACAAATAAAGCTAGTTTCCTCTTTGATTGTGTTCACAGTGTCAAGCACTCAGTCTGTAATTAGCACACAGACAGCCATCTGTCCAAACAAGCAGCTCAAAACAGCTCCGGTCCTGCTCACTTTCACTGCTATCACAGCATCCATCCATGGCTAACTCACTCTTATTTGCTCGCTCCTCTCTCCATCTGCCCGTCTGCCTCTGCCGACGCACCTCCGTCTCTCCTCGCCGCCGTTTGCTCGCCGTCTCATTCCGTCCACCTGCCTTCTTCTCTTCTCTCATTCTCCGTCTTTCTCCGTTCGGATTGAAAAAAGTCAGACAAACTTTATTTGAAACCTTATCATATATAATCATATATTGTCTGTAAATACTTTTATGGGCCCTGCATTCATCATTTTGCACCAGTTTTCAACAATATCCATCTTTCTGTCCCACTCTTGTGAACATGAAACCTCAGCAACACCTTGAGGGAATTTCTTTAAATTTGACACAAACTTTCACTTGGATTTAAGGATGAATTGATTAGAATTTGGTGATCAAAGCTCAAAAGTCAAAGGTCACTGTGAACTCGCCACAACTCATGAATTAAGATGCAAATTATTAAAATTTATCACATGTATCTGACAGGATAAAACGATGAAGTGATGACATTTTAGATCCAAAAGGTCAGCTTCACTGTGACATCCTAATGTTCTGCAAAAACAATTTTCTGGGCACTGTACAATGCCATAACTCAGGAGCAGAAGGGGAGACTGTGACTGCAACTCGACTGGTTGGAGGAGGAGCACGACGGCGAGGCAGTGATTCTGGTTTGAGTAAGAGGCACTCTCGGCTTCTGCTCTTATTTTTCCAGCAAGAAAAACTCTCCATTCTGTGGAGATTTTTTTAATGAATTCTGGGAAAGGCTGCCAGCGCAGTGTGAGTTCTCTTACTGTTTAATCCTCAGCCATGTGACCGTGACATGTGTGACATTTTACATTTGCCAACTGACTCCTCTTCCTTCTTCAAATGTACCTCTATTTTCCCATTTAAACTTTAGAGATCAAGGACACATTGTGACTTAAAATTGAAATGGGAAATGAGGTGGAAGTAGAAGATTAGTGTAAATTGCAACACTCTGTCTCAAAGTGAACACCTAACTCTTTAAAGAGCATTTAGGTTTGGAATTATCCTTTAAAAGAGACTTACGGGGAATTTAAGTCAAGCTAGTAATTAAACATTTAAATAATTATAGCTGGAACTTGATACAAGTAGAGAGCCAATTCCCTACAGTCTGCCTTGCCATCGTACTCTAATGACTTCAAATTAGAAAACAACCTTTCTAAGTTTGCGCAACAAGTCTTTCATTTTTCAAGGGCTTCGCAATTATACGGTACATTATCATTCTGTGATTGCCGCAGATACATTTATTGTCAGTGTGGTCTCGACAGTGAGTCAATTTACCTTTATGGTGGAGAAAAGTATAACTTAAATGTGTAAAATGAGAAATGAATCACTGCAAACAGAAAGCAAAACTCTGTTAGAATAACATTGTGCTGCTGCAGCTCGTAATTGCACCCTGTCACACACAGGAACACAAACACACACTCACACATGCACACCCACAGACGCTCACTCGCTCACAAGGGAAATGATCCAATATGACAATATCCTTAATTCAGAGTGTTAGGGCCAAATTGTCTTGGCGGTGTGTGTGCGAGTGTTAGTGTGTTTTTGTGCTCCTGTGGGAGACAATCACAGTGAAATGAGTGTAATTAAGTTGCCAGTCGCGGTGGGCTTCTGTCTAGAATTAATATTTACCAGCGGTGTGTGTGTGTGTGTGTGTGCATGCATGTGTGTGTGTGTCTGTGCGTAAAAATTGATATTAGCATCTTCCCAATGAGTCACATCGCACACCCGCTCAGGTGGCAAATACTGAGGCGTCCTGGCTAATGTGCCCAGCAAATTGGATGTTTGTTTGAATCACTATCGTATGTGTGTGTTATAAGTGAAAGCTGTCTAACTCAATGTGTGCATCTGTGATATGTTGAAATGTGTGATATGTCTCTCCCAGGCTCATTCTCTTTATCGGTCCTTCACTAACCTTTTCAAATGTCTGAGTCTATTTCTTTTTTTTCCAAATTAGGTGTGTATATGTGTGTTTATGAACAAATTAGTTACTGGTTCCAAACACAATAACGTCTGACCATAATGTGAACTTTCAATAAGAATTCGTATAACTCAGATGTCCTGTGGCCTCACAGCTACACAACATCTTGCAAACTTGGTTTTTGCTATAAAACTTAAGTCAGAATACAACCTCTGGAGAATCAGTTTGACATCATTTACATGCAGAGTGATCAATCTGCAAACATTAAGTCAATTGCATGACTCATCCCCCGCTCCAAACACTCAAAGCTCATTAACAAGGATTAAAGCCTGACTGAATGAAGCATGATTCTGCAACTGCACGGCTTATTTCCGCCATGTTTTTCAATTTAGGAAGATCGTCAGCAAACACCGACGGCAGTTCAGTAAGTATGGGGCCTGTGCTCGCAAGTTGGAAGACTCAATGTTGAAGTTAGTCAGTAATGGAGAGAAGTGTCAGTCATCTATTGTGCATCCTGTCTGAAATGACACAGGTCCAGAGCTAATTCATCCCTCGTGTTGACAGATGGCAATTTGTGAGGATGGGCACTTGTGCTACTTGTGCTGCAGCTACATGTAAGGCCTTTTCAACCTGTGAGAATGCAAACAAAGCAGAATATAGACTGGTGCCAGCTTCAATAGCTTCAAAATGAATCACACTCAAGATTGCGCCAACATGATGCTGAAGGTTGAAAGAGTATTTTATTGGTAGCGTATTGTACTGTTTTTATGTTTGCTGTATTGTAGTTTCTACTTCTTTTGTAAAATAACACAGCCTTATGATGGACTTGCTCACGAAGGAAACGCTTTGCTACTTCCTTGAACTGTTTTTTAAACGCTGATGATAGTAATAACAGGCAGTGTCGAAACAAAGTTAGCTATCACGTTGAATCAGATGATTACAGAGCTACTGTATTTGCAGATGAGCAAAACAAACATTGATTCTGTGTTGGAGGGGGGCGTTATGAGTGTCAAAAACAGTGTTAAAAACAAAACTGAAGAAGGACACATAATGGGAAAGCTCTTTATCTCCCTCCCTGCCCCTTGCACATCTGTGAAAACATACCTGGTTGGGATGAAGAATGGTTGTGTAATCCTCAGGAACCTTATCTACAACATGTAGTCCAACTTGCACTACCCACCCACCTGCATACTCTCATTCACACACACACACACACACACACACACACACAAATAGCTGGGCAGACAGACAGAGATGGACTGAAATCAAAAACCCACAAGGTTCACGGTGAATATCAACATTTGCTGACGACGAGGCCCACAAGCTTTTTCTAAGACTTTGAGCACAGACATATCTGCATCATGAATCTGGAGGGACTGTTCACTGAAGCGACGGAAAGCCTCTCTGTGACGCCGTCAAAGTTTGACGACAAAAAAAAAACAAAACACAAAGAAAGCGGCATGCGTTTGAACTGTGCTGGCATTTCCACAAGTCAGAGGGGGTAGCCTGGTGCTTGGAGACCTCCCTCTTTAAAAGGTTGTCGTGTGAGAGATCGATCCAACAACCATTCATTAGTTACTTACACACCCATGTTGCACCCCCATGTTGGGGAGGACAGACTTGATTGACACCTCCCTTGCTCTTAGGTTGGGACAATGCACCATCCCATTTACATACCATTGATGTGGACCTGGCTGTGAGTGGTAAATTATTTCAGAAATTAGTGGAGCAGTTGTGGAAAAAGCTTGATCACCTTTGGATGTCAGATCGGAGCGGGGGACACTGAGCAGGAACTCAGTAAAAGGTCTTCGGGGCTGGGAGGGGCACAAGGGACTGAAGTATGTGGGTGGCAAACTGAGAAGAGCTTTAAAAACAAACACTAAGTGTTTACTTGCAAAGTTTGACTGCACAAATGTGTTTATCAAATACTGTAAGTGTGTGTGTGTGTTTGTGAATTATTGTTTTAGTGGCTTTTGTTTGCCCCTGAACAGTTTCCAGACCTTGGTTCACAGACCTTGGTCGGGGCAGAGATAACTTGGACTCAGGTTTGGCCGCCTATGTACAGAAAATAAATCCATCTCTCACTCTGGCTCTGTTCTTCTGTCTGCCTCCTCCCTCCACCTCCTCTCTGTCCCACCTCTTGATATTTCTCCATCCTTCCCAGCCTCCTCTCCACCGTGACTTGATCATTCACACATCCTCTCCCTCCCACCCCCTTTTTCTCCTCCCCTGTCCTCCTCCTCCCATCCCTCCTTCTCATGCCCTCCACTCTCTCACAGTAATTGATAGCACCCGATGCTGTTATTTCATCCAAAGGGCCCTGTAAACAAAATCATCTCTGACAGAACCAATATGGAAATCTCAGGCGGTGGGGCCATGAGTTATGGCCTGCATCGCAGTGCTTGGGTGTGTGTTTGTGCGTGCGTGGAACAGGAAGAAGGGTGCTTTTGTGTATAGCATATACAGTATGTTCATGGGTGTGAATGTGTGCGCGTGTGTGTGTCTGTGTGCATTTGCCAGTGAGACTGAAGGGGTAGCTCTCAGTTCTGCGTAATAAACTCAAGTGCAGCTAGTCATTAAGTTGGGTGCAAGTGTGTGTGTGTGTGTGTAAATGTGTGGCTTTGTGTGTGTGTGATGGGGAGGGGGTCAAGGCCAAATTGACATCAAATGGTCTAAATTAGCCCCACTTGTCTCCATTGATTTACCGTGAGCAAGTAAATTGCATCTGTAGCGGGAGAAGTGGGGAGGGGCTCTGGGTTTCTCTGTAATTGATCTCAGGCTACTGTCGGTGTGTGTGTCTGTGGCGACAGAAGCTGTACAGGAGACACGATGGCCACGTTGCCGTCGTGGTCGTAACGCTTACATCTAACCTTTTGCTCGTACGGCTGCAGGGTACGCGTGCTCGGAGGTGCGGGAGGACGGCGGGGCATCTCAGAAGGCAATCTGGTTTCTGTTAGTCTTTTAAATTGATTTTCCATCATAAAATAAATATTTAGATAAAGTGTACAAAGCTTCGAGAGTCTTTTAGGGCCTCAGGTGCGAAGCTCATAAAAGGAGCTGCAAGAAGCCTGGTGGAAAAAAAGCAAGATGGCGACTATTACAGTGAAAGATGAGAGCAAGACATGAGAGAGATAGAGGAGGAGAGAGCAGGTGCAGAGGAAATGGCATAAATAGAAGGAGAGAGAAGAATAGATGAAAGAGTGAAATATACAGTAACAACGACACAAACTGAGAAAATGAAAGTTAACATATCTGGTCATGTTCTTGTTTGAGTGTGTGTGTTTTTTATTGATGGTGTGTACCTAGGTGTAAACTGTCTGTGGTGTGTGTGTGTGTGTGTTAACCTTTCAGCTATGTGCATATATCTATGATATCTTCTGAGTGTGAGCGTACCTACTTTTTGTGTATTTTGATTTTGTGTGTGCGTGTGTGTGTGTGTGTGTGTGAGTACAGATATTTGTCTCCAATTTCAAATTGAACATGGGCAGTACATACTGCAACACTGACTTATTGATTACTTTGCTTGCACAGACACACACACACATATTACATCTCTGATTTACCGTGCCTGACAGTGTTCTTGCTGTGCGTTAATACGGCAACAGAAACCGGTGACTCAGTGCACTATGACAGCATGTGTAATAGCAACACAGAATTGCACGCACACACACACACACACAAGATGCTCATGCACAGCAGGCTAGGGTTTACACACACACAAGCCTCATGTTGTCGCCTAAAAAAAAAAAGTCGCACAGACGACCCTGAGCACAGTCTGGCTGGATATAAGCTATCAGACATGATCAATGCACGCATACACATGAGCTTACAAACACACATGGACACAGACAGCCTCACACACACACAGACACACACACACACGACTGCACACTCTAAGCCTGAGCAGCTCTCTTCACCAGCCTTAATTGGATTCTAATGTATTCAGTTTGCTCCACTGAGCAAAGAGATGGCTATGGTTTTCCAACTGGAGAGAGAGAGAGAGCGACAGAGAGAGAGAGAATTACAAGTAAATAGGGAGGTTTGTCAGTGGCGGTCATCTTCCTGTGAGTGGAGTACTTCTTCTGAACAAGCCGTCGACACAATTTCAACGATACATTTGACCTGAGAGAGGAGGAGGCACAGAGGAGCTCCGTCTGTGCCTCCTCCTCTCTCATCCTCTTTCTCAGCACTTGAATATAAGAATGAAAGTCTAATGCTCTCATACATAAACACAACTCTGACCCGCGAGCAGCATCTGAGGAGCACAGTGTGAGTGTAGCCTCGCCTTCTTAAATGAAGGCACTGTATGTAAACTCTGCAGGAGTTTCACTATGAATTCCAGGCAGTGACAATCATTGCCTTTCACAATATTAAATGTTATGATCTGAGCTTGCCATTCAACACATCCCTGCATACAGTATACAGTGTGTGATCATTTTAATTAAAACACTGCTGAGTGCACTGCTGTCAAGGTTTCGGCTCAGCTGAGAGTGTCGGCAGCACACAGTTGTTGTTAATGATGGAGACTTTTATCCAAGGTTACATGGTCAAACGCATTTATATTACACAGTGTAGTATACTACAACAAGATAATATGTAAAGGGTTCATTTGCCTGCTCCATCATCACTCATTCCTCCTCGTCTTTTGCTTTTATCATGGTTTCCCAGTTTGGGAGGATTTCACCAGATAAAACTAAATTAAGATAAATAAATCAAAGACAATGAGGCAACTAAGAAAGGCTCATTAACTAACTGGGATACACAAACTTATGTAAACTATAGTCTGTGTTTCTGAAGAAGAAGTGTTGAAATGTTCACAGGATTGTTCCCATCGATGATGGATTTTTTAGGCCCAATGATTGGTCCTCTACTTTAAGACAAGCAGTGAGGAGAAACATATCTATCTATCTATAGGACATGTGATTCAGCTGTGCAACAGCGATATAAAGCATTTTCTTCAAAAGATGGGTTGGTCGGTGACAGCAGAAGATGTGGGGTGAAAGGTCACCGCTGAGACGGGTGCAGCGGTGACCACCATCACCTCAGGGTGGGCACAGCACGGCAGCAGGACTGACAGTGATGGAAGAGGGGCTCTTACACTTGTTGTGATGTGTGTCTGCGCTTGGCTGAAGTGTGCGACACAAACCCAGCAGGTTTAAAGGGAAGATGTAAAAAAGTTGTTTGGTTTCCTGAGTCTTTCTCTTTCATACCTGATCCACTCTTTGTTTCTCTTTATTTCTTTTGCTGGGTTTCGGTGTCCCCAGAGGAAGTCATGATTTGTAGTTGATTCAGAAAATTAAAAACAAGACGACCGGAGTCATTAGTGCGTATTGCGAGCCTAGCTATGGTGTAGGTGTGCCATCTGTCTTCAGTATGTCTGAGTTTGACAAATTGTGATATACTGTTGTGTTGAAATATGACTGGACACGACTCTCTCCTCAGTCCTCACAATACTTTTTAAGTTGATTCTAAAAATCAGCTGCTATTCAAGCCGAAGGAGCCGCCATCCACACCAGTTCAGTGACCAGTCATCACTTATTAAAATTTCAGAGGACATTCTTTATTTTCATGTCATATTACTCCTTCTGTCTCTTTTTCCCCCCTCAAACTCTCAAGGCTCAAGCCCTGTCAACCAGCTTTTAAACAGACCTTTAAATGAGAGCAGAATTTCTTGAATAGAGAGCGGAGAGCGGAGAGATGGCATGCAGCGAGTACGACAAGCATGCCATAAAAAAAGTGGGACTTGTATAATTAAGGAACTCATCCTGACTGAAGTAGAACAGGTCAGTGTCTGTGGTCAGCCCGGCAGTGAATAAGCACAGCAGCCGGCCTGCATGGCACTGAGCGAAAGAATATTCTTCTCCATTTATCACATAACAGCCATTACAGGTTGTTTTGGAGGAGTAAGACTTCAAAATATGACAATGCAATCTTTGTGATGAATGCCTTCTGTTTTGTGATATAATGAATATTTGCTGCCTCCAGGCTTCCTCTAATAGTGACGAGTGAAATAACCTTAAAGAGGAAAGGAAAAAGTATGGTTTGATGTCAAATTTCCCAATTCACTTATGTCTTAAGTATAAGGGTTTGTTGTTGTTCTTTCTCTATCATCTTTTCTTTTTTAGAGGGGTCATAAGCTGAAGAAAATGTTTAAAACAAGTGTCAAGATGTGCCAGTTTTCCATATTTTTACCATCACAGTTTTTACTCATACTCTGAAAGATGTTTTTATTCGCCTAGATACTTGAAGAATTACCTGCAATTCTTTTTATTCTGTGTCAAACTGTCTCCCAACCAACAGCCAGCAGGGCCTCATTGGTATACAGACGCTGTATTTGTACAAATATCACTTTTTTACTGCATGCTTGCTGAACTACTGCTTTGCTTTGGCTGAGGCCCCAAGAGAACTAGTTCAATTTAAAAAAAAAAAAAAAAAAAGATCATTCAAGCTTAAGTCTCAGGGATTGGCTGCTGCAGCTGGCTGAAGGAGAAACCACTGAGTGGAAATTAGAATAATATTTTAAAACGCACACACTTGGTGCTGCCCTTTAACGTCATGGGCGGATGACGGTTGCCCAGATTTTATCAAAGTTGTCGGTTTGTGACCTGAGGGGGCTGGGCAAAAATTCGTTTGGGCAAAGTGAACGAGCGACGGAACAGGATGAGTGGAAAAAGAGATCAGTCGAGTTCACGTGGGAGGAGAACAGAGAGAAGTGACAGAGGAACAATGTGGCACACATTAAAGAGATCAGATAAAGAAAATGTATCATGCTCATTAAGGACATATGAGGAATGAACGTATAGAGGCCTTCTCCTGTGAACGCCATTACCTAGCCTTTCTTCTTTAGGACACTAGGGGGGGCTGTCGCTCCTTCTTAGCCTCCTGCAGAGGCCGTTGAGTCAGACAGACAGGCGGAGAGGCAGCGGGGCACACGTATCTCCGTCTCCGGAAGTCCTCCCATCCCTCCGCCGACGGACTGATTTGCAATTCAATATGTCACAATGTCATCTCTTTAGCTTTTACACGTTTAGCTGACAAAGGGAACCAGGCGCGCTGCCTTATGGAACATCGTCTCGGACGCAAAGAGGACCTTAATGCTCTCCCTCCTCTGGCTTGCTCACCCCTCCACCTCTTCCTCCCCCTCCTCCTCCCCTCAACACACATGCACACCCACTGCCGTCCTATCGATAGAAAAGTGAATGAGTTTTATTACTTGGTGCATCGCATTTTGCAGTCGCTCGAGCTTTCACGCGCCAGTGGAGGCGCGTTTGCGTGTGTGTGTGTGTGTGTGTGTGTGTGTGTGTGTGTGTGTGTGCGTGCGCGCGCGAACGCTCGAGCGAAGTTGTTGTCTATCGATTACAGGGAGAACAGGTGTAGCGTGTGTCTCTGTATGAATAATGCAGAGAGGGGCTTTGAAAGGATAAACAACACGTGAATTGGCGCGCGCACGCAACTCAGAAAAAAGGACCAAACACAGAGAGAAACTGGCCTCCTCTTGTGGCACATCTTATGTTAAACTCTGAATCTTAATGTTAAACTAAGTCTGTTCTGTAGTAAAAACTGCAGGAAGCACAAAAATCCCTTTAAGCCTCCTCCAAAGTCTGACCTATAGGTCTCTTGTTTACAGTAACTGGAGTTTAACGTCCATATTAACAACTAATTTAGTGCATTTTAGTTTTCCCCTCTTTACTTTAGATTAAAAAACACATATTCTAATAGTCGATGTTGTTTTGGAAAGGATATCTTCGTTCTCTTCCTACATGAATGAATGAATGATGACAATAAAACTTTCTCAAATTGTGAAAGAAATGAGACGACGAGATAAATCCCACGAACGTCCATTGGCTGCTTAACTGTCACTCAAATCCTCAAATCCCGCCTCCACCCTCATCAGCCCCCACAGCCTCCGCTGGCCCTCCTCCTCCTCTGCCGGCTGGTGGAAGCGTCAGACCTCCTCCTCTTCTGTCCTCTCCTCTCCTCCCTCCATCCCGCGGACTAGTGTATACAGCCTCTCAAGTTGAGCCCAGACGCACACACACTCACACATAACACGCTCAGCAAGAGGAGGATAGGCGGAGGATAGACAGAGGGAGGAAGGAAAAGGAGAAGAGCGGACGGAGCTGCTCCCGGGCGAGCGGAATTTGGATTTTATCTAATATACGACCCTGAAGTGACAGAGTTTTCTTGGGTTTTGTTGTTTAAGCCTGCCTAAGAAGTGGACTTTTTAATTCGTCGGAGGAGTTATCGGTCCACTCTGCCGGTTTCTTTAAACTTTAGGAGATAGAAAAGTGTAATGAAGGAGAGACACTGAGGTTTCCTCCGCTTTAGCCGTCCCGTTTGGATAAATCAAGCAGAGGAGCGCACCGGTGGAAAAACGCTTTCATTCTTCAGTTCTGGAAGCAGACTTTTGTGAGGAGGGGGGATTAAACAGAGAAGCAAGCCTGCACCGGAATTGCCCATCGGGGGTTTCTTCCTTATTACTGACTCCAGAAGGATTTATAGTTTACTCCAAACCTCATCTGCGCGGTGTCTTAGGTCAGCCACAGCGGAAGCGCAGTTTGGTCAAAATGACATTATTAATGGCACCGACGCGGTAGAAATCTGTTTCGGGGAAAGAGAACAGAGATAAAATATTAACAGATCCCCCTTTTGTCCATTTTGTGAACAGTCCCGGAGGTTTTTACAGACAGGAGGGATGGAGATGGTCTGGAGAAGGGGAGGCGCGCCGGTGGGATGTCGCCTCTGGAAGACGGCGCTTCTTCTTTTCCTGTGGACAGGTAAGAGATGCTGCAAATGCTGGCGAAAACTTGTTGCCAGTTTTAGACAGTGCCGTGTCGTGGGATAGAAACCAGGAATGGCACACCTACTTCGAGTATTTTTCATTTATATATAATTTCTTTTTTGTTTTATCATCTAATAATACAAATTGTTTAAGTAAAATTAACAACTTCTGTAGTCTTTGCCTCAACGGCATCATTGGTTATTAGATTATCATTGCATTATATGAGTTATTACTTCTATTATTTTTTTCCCTTGGTTCATGTTGCGCGTCAATGCGCTTTGGATAGGGCAGATGCTGGAAATTGGTCTGCAACAGATGAAGGGACACCCAACACAAAACTCGGTTTACCCACCTCTCTGTCCTGCAAGAAAGCGTTTTGGCACCACGCATTCTTAAAAAGTGTCCAACTGCAGCAAGTTGCGTGTGACGCTTTAAATGTTAAGAGATTTTTGTGCCGTACAGGGGATCGCAGACTGCAGGGTGACGTGTGCCAATTTTTTAAAAACTGCTCAGGAAAATTTAAGGGAAGCAACTTTAATTTTTTTTTTTGCCAAATGACGATCGATTAGCCCACATTCACCTTGACACCTCCTGTATCCGTGCATGTGTGGAATAATAAGTAATCGGCTGGGCCGAAGCTCAAATGACAGATGCGTACGAACTGGTGCCACCTGAGAAGCGAGAAGCTCGGCTCGTCGGAGGCTGACCCTCCCGTGTGCCCGTTTGAGATCTCTGAGAAGAGACCGTTTCCAGAAGCATCGAAACCTCTTGACATTTGCGCGCTCCTGGAATCCGGTTTTTGAGAGGAGTGTCCGTTTTTTAGTGATCTGAATATGAGGTCTTTCAAATAGAGGGGAACTCAGTTTCTCCTTCGTTTCTCTTGCGGGTATGCAAGAGTAAACGACGTGTAATAGTCTCGCTGGTTTCCCTGTGGACTGTTTTAAGCAAGTGAAGTCGAATTATTTCAAGATTGTTCATTCAGTCTCAAATACTGCATGCATTATAGAGAGAAACAGGAAGAGAGAAGGGAGAGGTCAGTGACTTCATTACAAAACTCTTTAAAGGTTTTTATGGATCTGTGGTGCGGGGCTTATAAAACCTGCAGACCACAATTTATTGGGTCTCGAAAGCTCGAGTGAAGCCTCATATTCTTTAATTCAGAGCGTGTTACAGTGTATGCAGATGGCGAGTCACTGTCTTGCTCAACAACACTAAAACAGGGTAGATACAGTCTGAATTCAAGTCGGGTAACGCCACCACCCACTGACTCCTGGGAGAAAAAAAACGAAGCCCAACATGAAGAGGGCTGACAAGATGTTTCGGGCTTTGAAGCCGAGTGCGGTTTTTCCGCCTCCGTTTTCCGCACAAATGACGGTCCCGCAGCATTAGCGTCACACTCCGTGAGTGGCTCTCTGTGTCTGTATTTTAATCAGCTCCGATCACTCACGGCCCACTGAGCAGTAACAGTGGCTGCGTTGTGCGCTCCGGGGCGCGTCGGTCGCCGTCGCCGTGGCCGCGGCGCACGGCACACCGACGGGAGACCAGGGAGGAAACGGCCAGCAGGGGCGACGCGCCGGAAAACAGCTGTGCCCGGCGAAAAAAGGCTGAGTAACGAAAAGATGAAAAACAACCCAAGCACTCCGGCTCCATGGGATGAAATACAAGGGTTTCCTTTTGCCCAGCGACTGTCTGCACCTTTAGTCTGACGGTGCATATTGCTCTTTGACTGGCTCCTGGTTAGTTGCTCACTTGGTCAGTCGAATGTCTCTTTTCTTGCTTTATATCAGTTTATTTCTCTCTACAAACTCGTGCATGGGGAAAGGTCCATTCCAACTTGGCTGTGGTTAAACAGTTTTTTATTGGGCATTGGGGAGCTCTGGCTCTAATGGTGTAATGGCCACCTAGGGCTGTTTATAAAAGCAAAACACCAACCTTGTCTTCTCTCTCTCTCTCTCTGTTCTCAGTGCAAGTGATCACTCATTCATGCCTTGCTTGTGTGTGTATATTTATAGTATGTGTGTCTGTGCAGTTAGTCACTAAGGCCCTTAGTCACCTGTATGTGTGGTCTGTAACCATACTGTTATGCCTCAGAATTCTCCACCCACATATTTGACTCCAGCTATAAAACACCACCTTAAAACACATTTTTGCCCAGTTTTTATGAGTAAAACCTGTATGAGTATTTGATTTCTAAAAGTTTGATGAATTTTTTGTTCTATGTCACTGCATGAAATTTATTGGCCGTTTAGTTCACCCCCTATTTGTGTCATAGTCTCATTATTCCCCGAGTGGTGCCTCGATTTTCATGTCACTCCATTTCATTGTAATTACATCACTCTGTTATTTCATCATCCAGGTCGCTTGCAGGTTGTCATTGTTGGTTTGTTCAAAAGCCGAGCATCAGAGAGCCGCCTGCTCAGAGGCAAACAGTAAGGTCGGTCATGAAAGTTCAGCGCCTCACTGTCATGCAAATTGAAAAGATGCAGTTGAAGCAGGAGTGTTTTATTTTATTTGTCACCTCACTTATAGCTAGAGTTGATGATGTTTTAGGTTTACCATGTGGCTGAACAGGCTTGTCATTTTTAAGTTCTCCAGTGTTTGGTGACACATTTCCATTTGTCCAGCCAAGTTGAGAGATAATCCACCTTCTTTAATACAGCTTTTACGTATTGTGCTGTAATGTTCAACTTACTCCTTTTGTTGATGCATAAGTTGTATGCATGTGTAACTGCATAATGTGTTTTTTTTGTATCTGTATGTGTGCAACCAGCTGACTGTTCAGCTTGGTTACTTTGGAGTTTATTTTTTAAAGAAGACCAATAAATCTTTATGATTTATCTATATTTTCAAACTCTCCATTATTAATATGGTGCAGACCTAAAAGCATGTCCAAGGGAAATACTTGTTTATGATTGGCTGGCTGTAACTGAAAGTTTGTGCATTCCTGTTTCTATCAACAATCACAGACAAGGTAAATCAGAGCACATAACAGTTACACAATGCCAAACAGATTATCTCAGTGTTCAGTGGGTCAGTTGAATGCCTCCAGCTTTGTTTAGGTTGCGTACATATTTTAGAAATGTTTTGTGTGTGTGTTAATGTTTGTTTGGGATTTTGACTTTTACAGAGGACAAAAGATTGCTCCTTTTCAGCTGCTGTTGCCAGAATGGCCATGTGGTAGAGGTTGTATTTTATGTGTCAGAGCCCGGGGAAAAAAAGCCTGCACTGTTCAAACTCTTGTGTGTGTGTGTGTTGGCCTGTGTGTGACTCCGCCTGTGTGCTTGAGTGCTTTTGCACTACACTGTTAACCTGTAGCAGAATGTCAGCACTATGCACCATTACTCATGCAATACAGAGTATTAATAATGACTGACGTAAAATCACTGTCGCGCGCGCACACGCACATACATGCACATACGCACACACACACACACACACACACACACACACACACACACACACACACGGTGGTAGTCTCTCACCCTGTCCTCTATATGCACTGCTCTCTCTCATTCTCTGTATCTTTGTGTCTCATTGCTGGTTTCATTCACTGTCTCGTTGACTCACTCAAGAAGCACACTCATATGCTCACACACACACACACACACACACACACAAAACACATCCAAACACACTCAGTATCAAAAAGAAATGAAGTAACAAAGAGAATGTAATGTTTCATGCAGCTGTTGGAAAGAGTGCTTTTTAAACAATTACTTATGAATGCAAGAGAGACGGGAGGAAGAAAGAATGAGACGTGTGAAATGGCAAAATATCGCATCGCTCCAAAATCATACCCCTTTTAGTGTGAGCCTCTTTCTTTCTGCCTGTGTCACACACAAGCACACACTCACATGGCCTTTTTGTCATGATGACAGTGAGAGGTCTGAGTATGTGTGTGTGGGGGGGGGCAGAGTGGAGAAGGTCATAGAGACACTGAAATACAAAAGTGGGTGGACTGGAACAAGCAGACATGAAACACTCTTCTCTTTCCGCCTCCCCGTTTTCCCCGGTCATGAAATTGTCAGCTTTTTCCACTATTGATTTTTCTGTATCTTGTATGCTCTGGATACTGTGGGGTGACTTCAAGGTCGCCTGTTTGGGGAAAGTAGAAGAGAAACACTCTTCCCTTTGCTGTTAGTGAGGTGATCCTAAATCTGAAAAAACAACAACAAAAAACCCTGAGTGCCCACAGCCCTGTGGCCACCAGTATAGAGTGGGTTAAATGGGTAGGGTACTAATGTGAGTTTGTGTTGTGGCAGTCGGAAAACCACAACAGTGCTCCAGTTTCATACAGCCCTCTAGTGCCTTATCAAACTATGACTTTATAAAAGCTGCCACTGATTTCAAAACTTGACACATACCTGGTAAATGTCTTTTCTCAGGTTTTTATTAATTCATAGTTTTGTGTCCTGAGGTGTCAGCAGAGCCGTGTCATTATCATCCACAAACATTTTGCCATCTTTTTTGAGATGTGAGCATTTCTTCCATTTCAGTGGGCCAATAATATCCAACACAGTGCTTAAAAATATATTGATTTTTGCCAGCTGGCATCTTCATGTCTCCAGTGTGAAAAGAAAACAAAGACAGTCTCAGTGTATACTGGAATACAGTTGGAATACAGGTGTAGCCTCTACTGATCAAGTCGCATCCATGCTGTCTAGCTATAGACACCATGCATGCCATAGACACTCTTTCTATAGAGAGAGTGGGTGCACACTCAGACATACAAGAACACATGCACAGGCGCACACCTACAGACTCAAGGTGCTGGATGATAAGGAAAAGAATTGGCTCTCTTCATCATAAGGAGACCAACTCGGCCTGTCATCGCACAAAGGGGGAGGAGGTTGAGGAGGAGGAGGAAGAGGGGAGACAGAGAGAGAGAGAGAGAGATTCTCTTTTCCCTTGAGACTATACTCACTCTCTGTGTCCCATCCACCTATATCAGTAAATCTCATCTAGAAGGATACTGTTTGCTGCAGGGCTTGGACGTATTTACAGTGACACGGACACACTATCTCTCACGCACGCACGCACGCACACAAACACACACACATTTCATCTCTCTGGCATGCAGATGACAAATGCAACAGCAGAAAGCTACTGTAAACTGTATACTCACAATATTGGGGCCCAAGTAAAAATGCAGACTCCAGCTCAAATTATGTAGTCAAAAATAACTTTGTATTTTTAAGGGAATATGCAGATATTGTGACAAGAAGATGGCTGCATGCTTTCATGCTACTGTCAGTGTATGTATCGGTTATTTCATATACAGGCTATATGTTAAAAATAAAACATTATAAATAGTGTATGACGTCATGGCTGTGGTGGAATTTTTATATTTAGTGCATGTTATTTAATTTAATGGACACATTTAATTAAATGCCCTGGTTAGTAGTTTATGAACACATATTGCATTAGAAACCCCAGAGGTATATTTCACTTTGCTCTTAACTTTGTCATTATAAGCATTACAAGACCATTGGACCTTGAGAGCTATATTTATTCATAATGCATGGACAATACATACAGTGACAAACTCAGTTCTGCACGGCTGCAATTCAAGTAAGCACAGAATCACACCTCCTATGAAAAGATGTTTTCAGTTTACAGACAGGATGTATAGTTAACCATTAATTGCTCATACAAAGTATGATAATAATAATAATAATGATATTGTTAACAATAAAAACAAATAGGATTAGAATGTTGAAATAAAATAACAAAATGATATATATATACAGTTAGAGAAAGTTGATTATTAAAAAATGCTTAAATTAAAAAAAAAAGGAATTGAGCAAGGGTTCAGAGTAAATGACACTCATACATAAATGTATACTGTTTCCTGGCATGGGCATGGGACTTTTTAAAAAAATAAATTTATTAAGCACAGATAATGTATTTATTTAGTGCATTCCACCATATTTATGTATATAGCATTTTTTATGGTGATGATCTTGTAAACTAGAAATTCAATATGTTCCTTCTTTAAGATTATTCCCAACTGCATAGATCTGACGGCGAAGAAATCTATATTTATGGATTTGCAGCTCAGCACAATCATGAAGGACTTCCAGAAGTTATGGGTCGTGACACACACATAAAAAGGCGCTCTGTTGTTTCTAGATTTACTTGGGTCTACTGTGGTGGAACTACAACGGTGCGTTAAACGTAGCGGCGGCAAGGAATAGCGGGGCGGCATTACCTCCTACCTTTAGTGAAGGAAGGTTCAGTGTATCCTGTAGGCTCAAGGAGATGAGCTGGAAGCATTGAAGCTAACTTCCTTAGCATTTTGAGAATTCGACTTCGGCTGTTATCATGGCTGCCGCTTAGTTACATCCGGGTCCTCTTATTCAGTTAGGAACCTTCCAGAGATAGACCGTAGCAACGGGGCGACAAGGGAAGTGGAGTTCAACCCAACGCCGACAGGTTGTCTCGGACGGTCAGAGTCCGGGCGGGGACGGTCGCCCCCCCGTACCACAACTGGTCCATGGCAGATATTTCCAACTTCTATGGGAAAGTGACGCGAAACAAATTATTACGAAAACTGGAAACATACAACGAGTGATGGCGAATGGTGGGAACATCAGTCAGGTAGCCCAAAACTTGTGTTGTCTCCTCTCCAAGATAACAACAGTAACGTTTGTGTGTGTGTGTGTGTGTGTGTGTGTGTGTGTGTGTGTGTGTGTGTGTGTGTTTATCATTTCATAAACTGCAGCTGCTAGCGCGCGCGCACATCATTTTAAAACCAGACGACAAAGCAAATGGCTGATAGTGACCATCGATTGAATACTGAGTACAACATTTGGATTAGCTCGGCGTAGCACACTTGACAGTATGTATGCACATCTCACTAAATAATAATCATCACGTATACAGTACATAGTATAACTTCTATTTGATATTTGTAGAAGTATAAAAAGAAATCTGGAGTTTCATTTGGCATGATGTAGCTGATAAAATGAATAATAAAGCTACAACCATGGCCTACAGGCTCATGTTGTCATTGTGTAGGCAAAGATGATATGATAGTGGTATAATGTTGTGAGGACTGGAAGCTCAGTGTTATATTTGTATAACCGTGCTAATTGTAATGTATATGAAATGGTCATTTTCAGTGAGGGTGGATGTCAGCAGTGACTGTCCAGCTGTGCAGCGGTGAGAACAGAGTCGTGGCTTGGACGACTATTTGTCTCCTTTCAGAAGTGTGCCTGAGTGTACACGTTCTCCATTGTCCCCATATTGAAATAATACAGCAGCCTCAGCTCTCCCCATGATGGCCAGCTTTACCTCTTTCCAGCTACGAACGCTTTTGCCCACAGACATGTTCCAACGACACGTTCTCTCAACCAGTTATATTCTGGCGTAACTCAGCCCAGACTGGCTGGAAATGAATCATACAAAATAGCTCAGACTTTCAGGTCCTTCTTGAAGGCAAAAGTGACAGCAGTAGTCATGAGAGAAATAAAAGAAAATCGGGTTGAGAGAGGAACTTGAATCCTGTGTGTAATTTTTGTGTCCGATTTTTCAGAAAGGCACAAAATCGCTCAGGTGCACTGATGTCTGACGTGACAAAGGACTGGGCGCTGGGGTTTTAGATGCTGTTAGACATTGTGATTAGCATTTCAGTTGAGGCAGACTGAGCTCTCTCATGTTTAAGGTTTGATTTAGGGTTCGGGTGAGGTCAGAGGTCAGCCTCGCAGTGGTGCATGTAAGCTTAAGTTGTTAAATCTCTGCTTTATTCACTGAATCTTATGGGAGTTTGTTTTGGTCTTTTTGTGAGCTGAACACTTCTCTATTGTCATTAGGATATTCTGATCTGCTGTTAACATGTTCTGCTATTAATAGAGTCTACAGGCAGTTACTGAAAGTCAACTGATTAGTCTTAATAGCTGTGAATTGCCCAACTTCTTCTATACAAGCCTGTGTGTCTGTGTGTGTCTGTGTGCGAGTCTCCATTTCTCCATATACTCTGCGACCATGAAACGACTGGGTTTCAAAGGCCTGTCGAGAGCTTTAAGGGTCTCGCTAATGAGCGAGTCATTTTCCCTCAGATTAGCATGAATAGCCAGACTAATTTTGTGCGAGCGTGCCCACGTGCGTTTGTGTGTCGGCGTGTACGCTGGCGACTGCCGCCTCGGGTCCAGCAGTCAGGGGTTTTAAGGTTGAGCTAATCGGCAACACATTTACCCCTGTATTGGTTTCACTCGGCTGCTTAGCCACACGCAGCGTGTGCGCGTGGAAAGTGTGCGCCCGTGTGGTGGAGAGAAAATGAGTGGCTGATCATTGTCGCCACGACACAGAGGAGAAGAACAATTGATTAATATTATTATTTTTCACACTGAACTGTTATTTAGCTGGATCTACTGCTGTGTAGGGACGTGTGTGCGTTTGTGGTCCAAAGACGCAACACTAACAACATATTAACAGAGAGATCCAGCAACAAACAACGTGGTCGTGTATGTAAACCTGTGTTGTTGTTGAGAATATAAAACATTGCATTTACACTACGACTACTACTACAACACTAGAAAAGTGGTGCATAAATGCAGTCAAAGTGGTGATATGTAGCAGGCAGTCTGCTGAGTTGTTAGAGGGCTAACAGATTGTTTTTCTCTGACAAACATCTGAGGGGCAGTAACACAAGTTCGGGGGCCAGCATATAGCAGACACACAAGATGAAGGGACACGTTTTCTTTGTCTCCCTCCCTCTTTTTCCCCTTTTCTTCTTTGCATTCTGTTCCTTCTCAGGCTTTAATGTGACATTTTTGCTGACTTAATCATTCCCATACTGCCATCGATAACTCTTGCAGCTAATCTTTGCTTCTTTCAGTCCCTTTTCTCCACCTATCTTCCCTTTCTCCTTTGTCACATTCTTCTTTTTTAGTTTCTCTGCTGAAGTGCATTTTCTGTCCTTACTATTCCCTTCCCCTTATCTCCCTTATTCTATCACTTTATCTCCTGCCACCGTGTCTCCCATCTTTCTCTAAAATGTGATATTTCTTTCCTTGTCTGCTCTCCCTCTGTCCGAGCCGCCTCCCCCCATCTTTTTCATCACATTTCGTCTCCCATTTTTCCGACTCGCCGTCCTTTGTCGATATTTTCTCACCTGTCATCTTCTTTTTTTTCCCCCCTCTCTCGTCCCACTTTCTGCTCTCCCTCTCCGTCTCTACCTCTCCCTCTCTGAGCAGCTCTTAACCAGTCCTTTGAGAGCGTGTGAGCTGCTCAGCCTAAATGATTTTCTATTACCGCCGCCTGTTAACAGCGCTCCATTTGATCAAGCTAATGAAATTGAAAACTTTCATCTAAGTCAAATTGATTTCAAACCTGAAACCACACACGGGCGAAAAAAAAGAAAGAAAGAAAGAGAGAAGTCAAGAGCGTTGTGTTAGTGGAGCGCGACATTCACTTAAGATGCACATAGAAATCAATTAGTCTGTCTGCTGTTTTATTCTTGTCTTCAGCTGTGTGTTTGTGTACATGAGACCATGTGCAGTATGTGCAGGTATGAGTGCATTTGCATGACTGACAATATATTATTTGTAGTTTTGTGCATGTTTTTCATTGGGTTCGGGCGTAGCTGGCAGCTAAACATAATATAATCTGCGTAGTGCACATGGGTCCAGATGAAGTTAGTTTTGAATGAGAAAGTCAAGCAGCGAGGAAGTACAGTAGTGGTCGGTGAAGAAGTACAGTTGTTTACTTTTATTCTCCCCACGCAGACATTGAGTCCAGAAGCCTTTCGATCAGCGGTCTAATGCTGTGACAGCCAAGCACTAATCTAAAGCAAAGGGATTAGATTAGCGAGCTGACGGCGTGGGCGCACATTCGTGCTGAGAAACCCGTTTGGGTGTCATGACTGATCGGACCCTCGCGGCGTGGGTCAGCGGCTGTTGTGATTCCAGCTCCTTGGTCCGGGAGATAAAATTCAAAGATCCAATCCCCGCGTGTTGTCGTCTTTAAGATTCTCCAAACCGTCAGCATCATGCAATGGGAGAAATCTGATTTTAAAAAGGTGCCTGACAACAGTGAGCAAGTGGTAAAATAGTGCACGGTGCCATGAACGAGGCCGGTTTCATAATCCAATTCATCTGACTGTTCATCGGGTTTCAGTGAAGAGCCTTAGCCCTCTCTTATGAATTTCTCTCTCCAACTCGCACCCAAATGAATTAGATGAGAAGAGAATGAGTTTCTGATAAATGTCTGGTTCTGTTTGGAAAATGCAATGGATTTTGGGGAGTGTCTAAAAAAACTGTTCCCAGTTTAATAATAATGTGAGCGTTTAGGGACACAAAACAAAAGCACAGCTGCTGCATGAAAAGTGATGAAGCAAAATCTTTTTTTTTCCCAATTCTGCTCACTACATATTCTTGAAATTTGGAAACACACTGGTTTGGCTTTTTCAGGCTTTTTGTGTGTAAATAGTCACAGTAAGCAAATAGAAAATAAATGTTTTATTTATTCAGTTTCCTGGTTTCAACCAGGGAATGAATGATTCATTTCTTTTTCTTTGGACTTCATTGCTCCGTAGCTTTGTTTGTTATCAGTCTTGTCAGCTCTGAGCCCGTGAAGGAATATAAAAAGTTACCATAATACTGTGGTGGGAGTTCAGTTTCCTGATTGAATTCACTGAAAGAAAAGTAAACAAAGGTGGTGAAGTGACCAGTCATTTTGAATAAAGCCTCTGTTCGGGCTGATGTGAGATTCAGTCACAACTGAGGTAAATAACAACGGAAGACTTAACAAAGAAAACTCGGCTTTTTCCTGCTCTGCAGTGGCCTGCCTGTGTGCCTGAATAACACACAAGTCCTGCACTGTGCGATGACTGACAGGCCCGAGCTTGTGTACCCTTACCTATAACTGTTGGCATGTAATATATATGTTCAACATTTTTTAAGGACATTAATTATCGATATGTTTCCACATTGGGTTAGCTCTGGTGAATCAAACTGAGGAGGGTGCAAAGGAGAGGTGGGCGGGGACAACTGAGACAAGAAGTGACAGCATCAGTGACAGCATCTTTTAGCATTTGTGTGTGTGTGTGTGTGTGTGTGTGTGTGTGTGTGCGTGTGTGTGTGTGTGCGTGTGCGTGTGACCATCCCGCCCCGCACCGTTGCACAGTGAGGCGAGCTTACGCTGCTTCTGTCTGGGAATTTACTTTCATAATGCTGCCGGTCCAACACAGCATGTTTTTCTCAGCATCCGCCTGACACACTGCGCTTGTGTCAATGCGTGCATTTGCAAATAACATCAGCGCCGCTTGTTGACATAAGGGTGGGGTTTATTCCTGTCGCCTGTATTTGTGCCTGTATGTACGGATGCTCAGGGGGCCGTGGGCGCCGAGGCTCTGAGTCTGCTGCAAACTCTTGGTGGCTGCAGTCTGAGAGAGGATGGAAACAGTGAAGAAGAGAGAAGTAGCAGAGGGAGACGTTAAAAGGCCAGACCAGGCCACGATCTGGGCGCTGAGGAAAAAAAATGGGATCAAGAGACTGAGGGGATGAGCGAGAGAGGGAGAGATGAAAAGGGGATGAAAAAGTAACTGTGAAATGAGACTCTACAGAAGGAAGAGGGAACGATTGGACAGAGATGAGAGGAAGAGCAAAACAGAAAAAGAGAAAAAGGAGATAGGACGGAAGGCGGGAGGGAGAGGCAAAGGACAAATTGCAGGCCACGGGGGAGGGAAGGACGGAAGCGGGAGAAAAGAAAAGATGAACAAGATGAACCGATTTGGGGAGACAAAGGGAGGGGACGGGCATTTGGCGGAGGAAAGAGCGGGAGCGTGAGGGTTGGCGACGGCGTGAGATTTCACATTTCATTCTGCGTGTTGCTCTTAGCCTGTGGGCCGGCATTACATCGGAGATTTCCACTATTTACAAAGCTCCCAGTGGCTCCAGGACTCCATCTACATAATGTTTAACATGCTCGACTCGGCTGCGCTCTGCCCGTCAAAGGGAGACGGTGTAAGGATTTTGGGCATCGGTCCCTGAGGCCTACCAAGAGGCCAGGGAGGGGGAGGCTGAGACGCTGTAGTGGCAACACAGTAATTGAATTCAAATGCTGCTTAAAATAATAAAACAAAAAGTTGTCTAAAATAGAACAGCAGTGCTTGACTGTGTGGCTTAAACAGTCTAATGATTTGGTCAGACAGCAGAGTGTAATGCATGCACATTCTCCCCAGATGTCAAAGATCTGTGAGCACATTGATGATTACAGAGCTGATCTGATCTGCTGTTTGTTTTTTTTGTTTTTTTACAGTTGCAGGTTTGCTAACGTACAAGCACAAAGGGAAAAATAGCTCTCTCAGAAGCGGAAAGATATTATCTACCAAGTGTTTAGAAACTGAAATAACGTCAGATTTCCCTCACAAAAGGGACGTCGTTTTGTTTTTGAACACCCATCTGCCATCTGGAGGCGCCGAAATCGATCTCCTCTCGCCGTCTCTTACCGAAGTGCAGGATTAAAAAGTGCTGTTGCGTTGCCTCTGATTGACACGACTGACGACACGCTCTCCGAGATGCGACGAGGGAAAAAAAAACAAAAAAAACCCCGCCTGTGATGTCGACCCGCGAGGGTATTGGCGTCTCAGTGAGATGCGGCGCCAGGCTGCGCTTAAGAAATGAGCAACCAAAGCTGCATCTGCTGCGGATCACAGCGACAGTCTGCCGGTTACAGGCACGGGCTCGCTGAAAGAAACTTTACCCGGCGATGACGGCACATTCTCACAGAAGCCGAACGGCAGTTTTCACCTTTTTCCCTCAGTATTTCTGCCTCTGCAGCACCTTACGTGAATATCAGACTCCTAACAGTGTGAATTTGTACATGACCGTCATCCATATTCACGCGGGTCAAGCAGACCTTCCTGATCGATGTACTCCTTTCAGGCTGCAGGTTGGAATATCTGGCTAATCGAAGACATTGAATTTCTCGCTCCTATTCATTTTGGGTTTTTTTTCGAAAAACTTGCTGAAGTGATAAACCTCTACCTCCTCCGTTCCATCGTGTGTTTGTTCTTTTTTTCGTTGAGCGTAATATTTCAGACGCAGATGATTTGATTTTCCACCGAGCTTATCGGAGAATCAATGTTTTTATAATGAAGCGGACCGGTGTGAGGGAATGTTCCTCCTCTAGGTCTATTTTCTTCCACCTCTCTCCTTTCAATTATGTGGAGGATCTACACCAGTCAAACTCCCATGTCGTCCACCGCCTGTTTCTAGGATAGCTGTGCAGGTGCTGATAAGGTAGATGGCCAGAACAAACAACCTGGCGTCTCGGTGTCTCACGGACAGTCGGTCTCTTAGGACTGAGGAAACTGGGGATCCACAGCCTGAGTTCGCTAAAACTTGAGATGGTGTTCAGGATCGGGCGCCCGATAGAATCGAGCGTCGGTAAAATGCTTCTGCTTGAGATGTCTCAGTCTCCCGATGCTTCTTCTGGCTCCCTGCATCTATCTGTGCTCACAGTCAAGAAGAAAACACCAGACACCGCGAGCAGTCGGAAATCCCCTTGAACCTCCCTGAACCAGCGCTCTGAGCTCTCCTCCTCCTGGAACACATGCTGGTGTTGTCTGCAGGCTGCATGCAAAGCAAATATAAATACCACGTTTCTAATTATATAGTGCGTAACATAAAGAAGGGGTGGCCTACATGCAGCGACGCTGCTGCGCTCGCGTGTGAAGCACCCGATATTAAAGGTCAGGCGAAGTCTATATCGCAAATTCACTTCAGTTAACCTGTGTTAGTGTCATGCCAAATAATGGTGTAAATATAGTGAGCAATAAGTTTTAAAAAAAAATAAAGTTGCTTTATGCCGGATCGAACATCTACATTTCCAGATGAACATCTTTACGATTTGACGTGATGACTGAGGGGAGGAAACACGCTGCAGTTTTGTGTATGTGTGTGTGTGTTTGTGGTACATTCCTCTAATACACAATACGCAATACTTAAAAGCAACCTCAGCTCCCAAGGCCTCGTTGGACATCTGCGTTTTCACGCGTGTTACGTCACCGTGTGCACGCATGTAACAACACAGTCACAATGCGCTGACCGGCCCTTTTGTCCCCTCGAGCATGTGTGGGAATAATGTGCTGAAGGACGCTGTGTGCGTTTGTGGGAGCGTCTAATGTGTTTGCTCACCAAATCTGTGTGTGTGTGTCTTCTTTAAACCAACATCACTGTGTGCTTAGTGGGAGTCTTTTCAGGACTTTCCCGCTCCCCTGTTTGTTAAAGAGTGTGTGTGTGTATGTGTGTGTGAGTTTGGGCACGATTAGCTGCCCGTTAACAAACCTCTTTACGAACTCCACTAATGAACCCTGAGGGCAGCTCCGGGACGGCCGCGGCATGCCTCCGTAATTATACTGGCAAATAAGAGCTCGTTATGCAAACGAGTTGGAGTTAATCTGCATATCTTTACCTGAGACACTCGCTTCGTGCCGGCAAATGTTTACCCAAAGGAGGGGGGGGTTGAGAGGAGACAAAGTTAACGGCGAGCGTACGACAACAAAGAGGCGGGGCAGGTTTAGAGCAGGAGGTGACGGGAGATGGCGCGCAGATAAGCGGCGGATGCAGGGATGAAGCATAAAGAGAGGAATGGGAGTAGCTTACTGCTTATCTCAGGTGATAATCAGTTTGTGCAGAGGTGCAGCTTTCTGGGTGACGCTTCGCCCAGATTCCCATCTTTAAAATGGCGATTACATTTCCTGCCTCGTGGAAATGCAGATTGTTTGAGCACTGGGGTCGGCTGAAAACCGGCCCACCTGAAGAAGAAATGAGGAAATGAAAAGGTGAAAGCTCGCTTTTTGATTTTCTGAGTTTTTTGGGGTTTGGTCTTCGGTCACCTACTCCAAAGTTAGCATAACAAAAAAAGTCTTTTTATTATATTAAAAAAGCATCATGCAATGTGAACTGCAGGGGATTCACCCTGAGGGGAGATGTGAGAACACGTCACTTCTAATCACGCACGTGGCGTTGCTGGTGGGCATCACCAACAAGCTAGTAGGATTCATCCTCAGGTGACCATGCATGAACACAACAAACAAGCCAACAAAAAAACATATATGCATTTATTTTGGACAGTTAGAAAGAGGAGAACATTTAGTCATTTAAAAGGATAAATATGATTTTAGAAATATGAGATGAGGAGCAAACTAAACTTACTTTTATTTTGCCTGGCTGTACATTTGGAGCTGTATTCATATTCAGCTGTATTCTGGGGCGACCACCTGGAGAAATGACAGTGGCGCGGTTGGGTTTGTTGAGGCGGACGAGTGGGCGCCGCTCCACATGTGGCGTACGCTGCAGCACCGCCGTTTATAGCAAGGCTGGCCTGAAACTTTCACTTTTTCGACGGCCGTGTGTGTGTGTGTGTGTGTGTGACACATGAGTCCGAACTCCACCCCCCGTCCTCTCCCCGGGGTTACCTCCAGTGTGCTGTGAAGCATGAGAGGCTGGCTGCTATTGGTTCTTGGCTGAAGTGTGTGTATCGTCCTGGCAACGGTCTCTGGGGTTGATGGGTTTGACCTCCGTGTGGCGGCGGGGTTCCTGATGGATCACTCGCTCCAGCCAGCGCACACCCAGCGGTCTGCTGTGGATACAGATAGTGTGTGTGCCGCTGTGTGAGCCGCGCCTTCTGCTTGTTGTGCAGCAAAGTTTTATATGTGCAACTTGTGTGTGTGTGTGTGTGTGTGTCATCTCTGATACTAATTGGCTGTGTTGCGTGTAATCAGTCAATCCATTCGGGTAGGTCAAAGAATAAACCACTTTTGAGGACAGTGGTGTGGGAAGTGGCACAATGTAGGTGTGTACGTGTGTGTGTATGAGAGTGAGTCGCCGAACGTGTGTGTGCGCGTGCGTCTCTGTGTGTGTTTGGCTCATTAGTTCAGTGGTTCAGAGCCGATTATTTATCGTCATGTTTCCCAGCCTGCTGAGTTGTGGCACAGTCAGCAGCCATCTTTATTCCACACCTCTCTCTCTCTCTCTCTCTCACACACACACACAAAGACACACACACACACACACACACACACACACAGGGAGAGAGCTACAGGAGTTGTAGAAGTTATTATATGTCCCCCTGTGCTTTGTACATGGACACACACAAACACACACATCTTTATAATCTTATCCTAAACCCTTTGTGCCTTAACACAAAAAATTCTCCCGTGAACACACTTGCCGTTGCGCACACTCTCTTCTACCAGCACAAACGCGCTCTCCCTCCCCTCTTCCCCTGACTTTGTCCCGGTGACCTTGGGCGAGCGTTGCCAGCGGCGGCTGCTGAGAGTTCTGCGTAGGGGGTTGGAGGGCGGATGGAGCACGGCTTGGCCAGGGATCACACGACTTTCATCCCGCTATGCATCCGTTCGCGCGGCTGATGATCGAGAGAAAAGTTTCTCCCTCCACCCCACCCCCACCCACCCCCACCCCTCCTTTGACAGATGGCTGTGGAGTTTTTCGAGGGCCCGCGAGGAGTTCCATTTATAATGAAGCTCCTCTTTGGATTCCAGCTCCATCAACAACATCGTTTATTTTCAAATTGCGCGTGAACGCGGGTTTCAGAAAGTGACTTTGACTGATCGGAGACAAAGCAATTTGCACCACAGGCCCGCCCCTCCCGTCCACAAGAATAAGACCCCCCCCCGCCCCGACGGCCCCTCGCTTTTTTAGCTGTTTGACGTTGCCAGGAATAAACTGGTTAACTGAGTGTGCATAACTGTTCTGCTGTAGTTTGCAAAGTTGTTCCGTCGCCGCGCGCACCTAAACTCCTCGCGGCTTTATTGATGAGATCATCCCTCGCGTGCTGGAAGTGACTGACAGTCATTTTAGTTCTGGTTCGCTCCCGCTCTGCTCACGTCAGGTAACTGATGCAGCACAGCCGACCCCACTTAGATATTTCACCACGCTAAATTTAATACGTTGATGATTTATTAACGCGGGATTGCGGCGCTCAGACGGATCCGCCGTCTGTGCGCCTGGAAGTTATCAGCCCAGCGTCACCGGCCCGCAACAGCTGATGGCTGCCATTTTGAGGAACAGCTGACATTTGCCTTCTCTCTCCATCACATACAATACTGGGCACAGGCCTCTGACATTTCTGCCTGTGTGTGTCTGTGTGCATATGCATGTGTATGCGCGCGTGTGTGTGATGAGTTACTTGTGCGTGCCCCCTTGACATTTTGTTGGATGCTAATGGTATTCATCGCCGTGGCGGCCGGAGGGGGGCGGGCACGGTTGTCTGTGGGTAAATGGCGCCTGTCGGTAACCTGCAGGCGTGTGTGTGTGTGTGTGTGTGTGTGTGTGTGTGTTTGTTTGTGTGTTTTGTTTGTCAGGGCGAGGTCACTGCGACGCCTGGTCACCGTGATGTGTACGTGCTAGTGTTCGGGTGTGGACGAGCATCCGCGCGTGTGTGTGTGTGTGCGAGCAGCCAGCAGTCCTCTGTCCTCCTGTGTGTGTGTGTGTGTGTGTGGAGGGCGGCAGATGAGGGCGCCTGCTTTTTTCTGATAAGGACTCCCACCTCCACCTCTCTATCACCCTCCTGTTCCGCCTCTCTCCTCCCAATCCTTCTCCCATTCCCGCCCTATCTGCACGCGCCACCGCTGTCGCTCTTTTTTTTCGACCGTGTCGCCCCGTTCTACCCCGCACTCGCTCCCACGTGAACATTTTACCGGGCAAAAAAAAAATCCTTTTATTGTTTTTGGGCTAATGGAAAACAAAGTGTTTTTTTCCTCCGACGACCAGTAAGAAAATGGGGACTGTTGGGCCGACTTATTAACTCGTACATTTTAATAAGTTATCTTAAAAAGCTAAACCATGGCACAAAATGATCTTATTGGGTGTACACACACATATATAGCACTGTAATTTCTTTTTTAAAACATTAGAAATTTAATAGAATTTTCTTGAGATCCGTTTGAGCAAAGTGTTTTATAATACAATTATTTCTGATTTTTTTTTGTTCTTGTTTTCTTTTTTTTTTTACTTCTTTTGTTCGTTCCTGCTCTCGCCTCAGATTTATTTATATTATTATATGTATTTTGTTGATACAGAAGCTTGATTAATCAGGAGAGCTATGTACAGCAGCTGGTTATCGCTGATGAAACAAATCAGCATCTGTTTAATATTTATTTAACCATTTATTTAATCAGTTTTGAAAGTAAAATAATAAAAAAAATAATCTGCCACGAAAGCCGCTTTCCCCATACTAATATACATTCTACATCAAACTGAGGCAAAAAAGTACCTGCTGCAGTGAAGTGCTTCACCATCTGGTTTTCTCTGCTGTGAAAAAAAAAGAGAAGAGAGAACGCCGCTGTAATTACGACACTGTCCTACGTCGCTGATCTCCACAAGGATCGAGGATCTCCTCCCCCCTCGGAGGTCACCTGGATTCAGGTAGCGATCTCGGCCAGGTGGGTGCGGTCTGAACCCCGCCCCGCCCGCGCGCCCTTCCGCCCTGTTAATAACTGTAAATCTGATGTACATGTAGACAGACCGGTGAGGGATTACTGTGAGTGGCGCTCAGCAGGGAGCCAGGTAGAGCCCGTGGCTCTCTGCTCTGATCTCCCTCTGCAGTCTTTCTCGCCCAACATCTTTCCTTTTGCTTTAAAGTGTCGGAGGCGAGGACGAAATCCGAAGCGGCGGCTGCAGTTAGAGTACGAGTTTGCAGTTTGATGAAAGCGTCCGCCAAATGCACAAACGTGCGCGCCAACGGAATGATTTGTCAGTGAATTGGGAAGCGTGTTTCTGAGTAACGTCAGTTCGCCTGACTTTCTCCCCTCTCCTGCAGGACATCTGTCCTCTCATCGCCGGGGAGGATCCCTCCGTACGCGCCTCCCCCCGTCGAACCGTATTGGTTGTTTTCTCCCCTCACAGTTTGTTCGCCAGCCGAACTTTTATTCCTTCTCATTTGTGTGGCGTCCCCGGCGCCAGCCTTTGGCTTTCTCTCACTTTGACTTTTCTCCTGGTCTCTCCTTTGCCTCAACTTATCGATCGGGTTTGTACCCCCCCCTTTTTTTTCCCTCTCCGTCCCTTATTCACAGCTTTGTTCTCTCTTCATCTTTCTTTCCTCCCTTCTTTTCCTGTCCCCTTCCACTGTTCCCATCTATCTGTCGCTTCCTCTGTCTCTCTTTCTCGCTCTCCCAGCTGGCTGTTTAAGAACTGTTTGCCATCTGATGTTCCTATGAGAGGTAATTAAAGCCTGAATCACAGACTGTGTGTGTGTGTGTGTGTGTGTGTGTCTGCTTGTGGGTAGAAATGGAGTCATTTATTAACAGTTTTTCTGGAGGCTAGCTGGGAAAGTTTTGGGACAGCGCCCAACCTTCAATCCCCACACACCCCATCCCATCGTACGTGACCTTACCGGCCTCGTCGTCTTTATTTTGATTACTTCAGCACACTTCCAAATGTGTGTACTTATCTAAAATGTGTTAATGCTGTACTGGAATAAAAATCAGCGCGAGTTCTCCTTTAAGAGACGGCTATGGATCATTTATGAAGAAGTTTTTGAAGCAGCCATGAGGGCTGACACAGAATAATTACATCTGGAGTTAAGATGAAACCGCACAATACACAACAGCTGTGATATTAATATATATTCTGTAAGTTCTCATCTAAAATAAAAGACTTTAATTTACATACTGCAAATGTCACGGTGCTGCCTAGTAATTTCCCTGGCCTCCAAGCACCAGTATTTCTAAATGATAGTTATCTCCAAACCAGGACAACCCTGTAATGCTGCCGGTTTAGCGGCGATACAGGAGAATGGCTCCAATAACTCAGCTGTAGTTACGGAAATTGGCTTCAGGCTGCACTTAAGGAACAAACAGCGGAGACTACATCCATTTCTTACGTGTTTCTGTCATCTCTTCTTTCTCGTCTGCCTGTTTCTAGTCGTCCCGGCCTCTCTCTCTCTCTCTCTGTCTTTATTTCCCTTTATCTCCCCATCTCTGTTGCTCTCTCTTGTCCCCCACTTGTTTTCTTGTTTACTCGCTGGCTCGTCTCTCCGTCATTAGTTCCATTTCAGCCACACCCACGCGGCTCCTCTCCTCATCCATCACTCCACCAGCGCTCGGTTTCACCCTGTGCGTGTTTGTGTGTCTGTGCGTGTGAGAGAGAGAGAGAGAGACGAGGAGAGGAGGAAGATGGAGTGAGACGATGTGTGTCCGTGTTGGCTTCGTGGCCGTGTTATGTTTATGTTTAGATGAGAATGAGTGAGGGAGAAAAACGGAGACGGTGGGTTTCCCTGAAGAGGCTGCGCCGTCTGACTCCGCAAATGTAAAATTCATTCACTTCTACATTATTTACGACAAGTTGACACAAGTTAAACACAAGTTAACAAGCTAATTAATGAGTGTTTTGCAACCTCCTTTACCTCTCATTCTTTATTTATCCTGCGGCGGTTGTATGAGGATTTTCAGCCGTGCTGCACTTTACTTTTATCCCGTTGCATGTGCTCACACCTGGGTGTTCACACCTGGGAGCTGCGACCGGCCTTTGTTCACCACTGAGCCGCTCCGCTGGAGTAACTGGTGGCTAATTGCTCTGCTGAAGGAGTCATCACTAAACTGTTCAGGGAGTTTCCCCCGGTATCTGTCCCTGTGCAGCTTTTTTTTTTTTTATTACAGCTGCTGCTGACAACCATTAGTACAGGTGATGCATAAGATTATTGCTTAGAAAAAGGGGAAATATTATCCCCAGGTGTCGTGTTGCGTGCATTATCTTAAAGTCCAAACCGTGAAGCAGCCATGTGTCCGCTGTGGCGTAGAGCAGAGCCCAAGATTTGTTTTTGCCCAGGCATAAATATGCTGCTCAACCTCATCCACAATGCAGAGCCCAGTGCTGAGTTTTATCTTCTCTGCACAACACGCAAACAACAACACAGTACAGACCAGAGGCTTTGAGTAGCAGACATCAAGTGTGGCGCCCGCAGGAGAAAGTGGGCTGCACTTGTGAAATGGCTCATCAGCGACTTCTTTTCAAGCGAAGCTTTTATTGTGCCGCCTTTCCTGATTTCTTCTGATTCTACCTTTATGTTCTGTTTGTGGGTTGTGCCTTGTTTAATTGTTCATATGATTCATTTAATCCTTTTATTCTCTTATTGCTGTGTCTCTACGTTTTGTTTGATCCTTGCTTCTTTTTGAAACATCTTGAACGGGCTCATACGCATCATGATGACAGCGATGCTGCTGGAGACTTTTCCTGTAGAAAAAACGTATCCTTCTGCAATTTTGGTATAAGAATTTCAAAGTTTTAAAGATGCACAAAAGAGTGGAAACTGTCAGCCGCAATTTGCCGAGCCGGAGGTTGGACACAGTTTGAAATCAATAGCAAATTGGCATGCATTGCGCAGAGGGAGGAAAAGAGGAGCAGGGGCAGGCAGGGAGGGAGGGGCATGAGAAAAGAGAGAGGAAGAGGAGGAAAGAATATTTGGATTTAAGGTGAAAAGAAAACGCAGTGCACGTCTGAATAAATATGTGTCGAGGAAGGAGGAAAGTAGGGAATGAGACAAGGAGAGATGAACGGCAAAGATTATCGATCGGAGGTTCCTCCGCTTTCTGACAGTGGTCGAGGATTAAAACCAGCCTTTGGCAGGGTGAAAGAAATGGATGTCGAAAAGAAGAAAACAGGACAAGAGGAGAGTCAGAGGATTCAGATCTAATTAAATACACAGCGTGTACATGGAGTGTTTTAAGGAGGCAGCATTGGTGTGGAAAATATAAAGATGGTTCAAAGTTTCCTGATAATACAGCTGAAACTCCGGTGCACACACTGTTCATAAAGTCCTCACTGTGGCCATAGCTATTAAATTATTTCGAGCTTCACCTGTGACAGCCACCAGTGCTGAAAAATAATCCCCTGGGGGAGCAGAGAAAAACCAGGCCAGACTCTAAGCCCCACAATCCCGGGCTCCGGCGCCCCGCGAAGACGATGCCAGGCAGGCCGGACTGAGGTGATGTAAATGAACAAGGCGGCAGGAGCAGATGGAGAGACGGGAAGGCGAGCTGGATCTTCCTGCGGGGCGCCGTGCCCCGCGTTCAGCACCTCAGACAGCGGTCACGACGCTTTTCAGCGCAGAGGGTTATAAATGATCTGGCGAAGGGCGTGCAGGAGCGCGGGGGTGGTGCTGCAGAGGCCGTGGGCTCATCAAATGAAAATCAAATCTGACCCTTTGTATATGTAGATCTGTAATATTAATGTGCAACGTCCAACACACAATTCTAAACTTAATCGCATCATGTGCAGCTCTGCTGTTTAGGTTCATCACGGCAGCGCTTGCTTTTCGTAAACAGGGGAAGAATCAAGAGGCTCTCGACTTTAACTTTCACAGCTGTGGTTCTGTTCAGCGGTCGTCATCCTGGAGCACTCTTCTCTCTCAAGAGCCCTTTCTACATGCTCTGCCTCGCCCGGTTCAGATCAGAAGTCACATTGTTCGCTGTTAAAGTTTTATTCAACTCTTCTTCAAACCACATCATTTGGCCTGTCTGGCATATTGAACCAGACCGCGGTGCCGGGGCAAAATCGCATCCTGCGGTGACGGCGCGGCGCTCCTCTGAAAACGTGTCCGTCTTGGTGCCTTTGCACAACCTCAGTGATGTGAAAAGTATTTAGCGAAAATATCAGAAACTGCAGCAGGCAGCAGATCAGATGGGGAGGGGGGGATGAAGGAGAGGATAAAGAGTAAGAGCAAAGGGAATGCGAGGAACGGAAGGAAGGGGGAATGAGATTAAGTGAGCGAGAGAAAAAAAATCCAGAGATACACTCAGGAACCGTGCGAGTGATATTAGCCAGGGTGAAAGTGAGGACAAGTGCTTTTTCTTTCGAGCCTTCTGTCGTTTCCTTGGCAGAGCAGCTCCTCTGATTGTTCCAGTTTGGCAGTATCACTTTGTACTCAACCTCTCTTTTTCACTCTCTCTCCAACTTAATGTGGAAAAATAAAAGAGCACTTAGTGGCTGAAATTTATGACCAAGCAAGAAAACACCTTTTTTTTCCCCCCAAAGCTGCATTCTGTTTCTCTGCATACTGTAGATAGAGCCCGGTGCCAGCAGATACAGTATTACATAATAAGTGCAATAAATATGGATATGTACCTGTTAAGAATAGTCCAGATCAGGCACACAGATTGTGAACAGCAGCAGCTGGAAGTCAGGCAATGGTGGACTCACACCTAAGACACACAAAAAGTTCCAGGTCTAACTAGTAGTGTCAGATAAAAATCATCATTTCACTTATGGTTCAGTTTAACACCTGAAATGGAAAAAGTCAAATTATTGTGCTTATTCTGGGAGTCACTACTGGAAGATAAATCTTTTGTGTGTACATGTGTGTGTCCTTTTGACCTCTCTGATTAACATGTTGAGCGTGTGCGCGGGGTCCCGTCGCTGGGCGCTCTCCGCTGGGGGAGCATCTGTCAATGACGGCCATGCATCACCGTGTGCGCGCACGACGATCGTTGATGCCCGCTCATACGTCATTCCTCCACGTCTGTCGGTAAGCTGCCGGGAGCCTCCAGACATTTGTGTGTATAGTGTGTGAGCTTGTGTGTGTGTGTGTGTGTGTGTGTACGCCTGACGGTCTTGACAGTCTGTCAGAAAAGCTTTCTAATTGTGGTTAAAAGATGGCAGGCCGGAGTCAAGCTAATTTGTCATTCACCGAAAACACACACACACACAGACACACACACACGCACACAGATGCACATACAAAAGTAGGTTATGCGTTTTGGCAGGTTTCTCAGCTGTTATCAGACAGCACACTGGTGTCTGAGGTGACTGAGTGATACAGAAACGCACTATATGTATGTAAATTAGCAGTTACCAGGGCAATTTCAGCGGGTTTCTATTTTTTTTTCTGCGTGGAAGACGATGAAAGGAGACGGGGAAAATAGGGACAGGAATGGAAAAAAAATGGACAGGAATGGGGAGGGCATGCATAAAGGCAAAGATAGGGGGCAGGCTGGGAGTAAGAAGAGGAGACGAGAAGCGAAGGAGGTGAAGGAAGCGAGGGAACGATGGGGGAGAGAAGCGGGAGCATTATGTGTCAGTGAAGATGTGGGAGGAAGAGAGGTGGAGGGCGAGGACGACAGGTTCAGGGATGGAGGGAGAAACAGGAAGGAGAGAAGTGGTGAAGGAAGGATTGAAGAAAAGAGTGAAAGGAAGCAGAGGGAGGGAAAGTGTGTTAATCTGCGCTTGCAGCCTGGCAGCCCACAGAAGAGAAAGTCGTTTCCAACCCTTTCTTTTGCTCTTTTGTTCTCCCACCCTCCCTCCGTTTCACCGATTTGTTCCCGTGCGTCTCCTCCGCTGCTCTTCTGGGCCCGTTTGCTTTGTCGGTCTGTGCTCAGACATTCACGCCGGCTGGCGTCGGCACGTTCAGGGGCCCGTTCACGCGTCCGCGTTGGCGGGCTTCTTCATGTCTGTCTGGCTATTTTCATTATTTTTATTTCTTCTTTTTTTGGGGGGGTCTTTTTGTGTTCTCTGCTTTTTTGTGTGTGGAATATTAATACACTGGTGATATCTTGTGCAGCATCTCAGTCTCCCACTTTCCAGTGTCCAAATCAATTTCAGTTTCCTGCCTAAAACGGGCTTCTCGCTCTCTCTCTGATGCACAAACACACACACACACACCTGAACACATACATAAGCTCTCTGTTACAGAGATAGCCAGCTTGTGTCTGTGGGTCATCACTCTACCATGGGTCAAGATTAAAGGATTTCCTGCCAGGAGAGTTGCTCATCTCCTGGCAGGGAGGAGCGGAGAGAGGCGGACAGCTTTATGGAAGAGTTGCTTTAAAGCCCGGACAGTGGGGAGATCCACGGGGCTGTCTGGGCGCCTGCTGGGGACCAGCGAGCCAACAAAAGCGACCACGAGTTCTTCGGCGGAGACGCGCAAATGTGTCGTCAGGTGACATCACGGCGCAGAGCCGCCTCGCGTCGGGCCATTCCAGGTGCTCTTCCCTTTCATCCCGGTTTCATCATCAGCGAGTGATGAAAAATCCAACGAAGCAAAAGTTTAGTTTTTGAACATTTACATAACACAGTCAGTTCATCCAAATTAAAGAAAAATATAAGGACATATTAACTACTTTGTACAGACTAGTAGCATCTGGTTTCAGAAAAGACGTGCTTGTTCTACTGGTTTTTCCTCACGGCAGCACAGAATTATTTTGAAAAGACACGTAGCCTTTGTACTTATTTACTTGTTTTTATTGCGTGCTTTAATATCGACCAACGAGAAAAAGTTCCCTTTTTAAAGCAGCTGTAAAACACCTTGTAATGAGGGCGCGGCAGAGAGGAGCGCTCCCCCTTGGCCGATTAAAACGTCGAGTGTCACGCGAGAAGAGCGAAAGCAGGAAAGTGAAGCGCTGCTGCGCTGACATTTATGGCAGCAAACATGCAGAGCTCTCTGGAGAAGCTTTAAGATGATGTAGTTAACTCCTTTTACAGAACAAAAGAAGCAGCGCGAGTTTTGCTTTAACAGCAGATGAGGGAATCACCTGGCAACCTTTTCTCCAAACGTCTCCGGCCCCTCGTGGTGGATTAAGAGTAAGTGATTAAATACAAGGACAGGAAGAGAAACGTGCGATGACAGAGTGGTAAACCTGCCCGGGGAAAACAGGAGGGGAGAGGGCGGGAATATGACAACAGAAGCTGGGGGAGGGAGGGGGGAGACAGACGGGGGAGGAAGAGAAAAATCTGGTGATGTCAGGGTATAGAGGGAATGCCCCCAGGTTGAAAAGGGGAAGATGTCTGTCATCTCTTATTTTTTTCTCCCCAAGTGTGTGGTTGGTTGTGCGTTAGTGCCAGGCATGCCACTGGAGTCTTGGTGCTTTGTGTGTGTCTGCGTGTCTGAATGTGTGTAACTGCTTGTGTGTGTGTGTGTCTGCAGTTTGCTGGAGTCCAAGAGAGCTGCTGGACATGCCAGTGTACTGTTGTACTCTGCCACCGGAGGAGGTTAACTAATCCCCTGCACGTGTGTGTGTGTGTGTGTATGTGTGCGTGCATGCCCGTGCGTGCTTGTGTGTGTGTGTGTGTGTGTGTGTGTGTGTGTGTAAGACAGGCAGCACTGTAGGGCATCACCTTGGCAGAGGTATTAAATCTTTTTCATCCTCTCCACGGGCTGTGGGGAGGACCAGGAGACAGATTTACTCACACAGACACACACACACACACACACACACACTTATGCTGAAACAGACAGACATTTTGCATACTGTGAGACACACACTCACATTTGCATGCCCAGTTACATTATTATAGCGACACACACACAGTCTTCTGGCCGTCGCCGTGTCAGTGAATCATCCACTCAGACTCAGTCTCTGGCCTGGGCTGCAACATGAGCAGAGAAACGGATATCTGGCAGAAAAAAAATGTTCTCCTTAAACGTTTGACTTATTCGATTATCCTTCGGATCTCATCCCGCCGCCCTGTGCTCATCAGTGTTATAACAAAAGGGATCCAGAAGCCCCACATTTTGCCCAACGCTGCCCAACTTCACTCCTACAATAGATTTGTCGTCGTTTTCTGGTTTGGTCCCGTACTGAGCTGTGGAACGGTACCAGGGCCTGCTTTGTGTTTGCCACAGTGAACAGAACCGAGTTTCACGACGGAGCATGATGGCTGAATTGCAAATAGTGTCCCAGGTTAGTAGTAAATAGATCCATATACAGTATAGATTCACACATATAACCCCCACCTTTATTGGTGAATGTAGATCACATGAATTCTCATGAGTGTTGTGCAACAGGACACATCATGTCTACGATGGCTCCGGGAATTCGACAGGTCTTTTTGAACCATCGTGTACTGAGGGAGCTGCAGGATGAATGGACGAGTTAACGGGTTTCTTTCTGTCTTTTTTTTTTTTTTTAACCGTGAGCACATATGCACACGGTTGAAAATTGTGCCCTGGCGGATCCTTTAAGGCATCACTACATTGTCATTTAACACGCACCATATAGCAGTGGGTGGAGCAGCGAGCGTAGTATCATACAAAAAGGAAGTCAGGATTTGTTCCATCTCTGACGGTGGATGTTAAGTCATTTTAAATGAACGTCTGGCAGGTCTGGCAGTTTTGTGTAGGTGAAATATTCTTGAAATATATATTTTCTCCATAAAAAGTGTCTTGGGAGGAGGTGCAGGCCAGGCGTGTTTTATTTCAGCGGGAGATATGAATGACAACAGCGTCTGTGTGTGTGTGTGTGTGTGTGTGTGTACTGTGGCAGAACGTGTTGCGAAAACAAAAAGGCGGTTTGCCCGTCTGTGACTCTCCGCCTATTTGGACACAAACACCATCGCAGAGGTGAACCCGAGTCGGACGCTCCACGCCGGCGGGGTCGCTCAGCGGTCAACAAAACCGGAGCGTGGACGCGTGTTAGCGCACGGCTGCGAACAGCGTGGTTAAAAAGAGGAGCCCGACACGCTCGTCAAAAAAAAAACCCCAAACCCGCTGCCCCCCTGACGCCGCGCGTCGTTTCTTGGATTATCGCCGCAGGTCCGCGTGCGAGCGACTGTAAGACGACATGACACCGCAAAAGGAGCTTAGGCAGAGATTATGTCTCATAGTCACACGTGTCAAGATTATACCCAGATATTCAAAGTACAGAAATGTTATCTCCCAGCACTGGCACATCATTTCTAGTTCAACCAGGGAGAAAATCAAAAATCTAAAACAAAATGAGAAACTTTGAACATGTCTGACTCAGATGTGATGTGCTGCTGTTGCTGTACCTGAGGGAAAGGTGAATCCCTCCCTGCTTCCACAGCAGCCCCGCACCGACGCACACACCCGAGACCCAGACCTGAGTTCGAGTGCACGCGGCTGCGCTGATAAAAGCCGGGTGAAGGCGTCGCATTCGGAGGTTTGCGGAGGATTTTCTGCACGTTAAGTCAAATTTGTGTGGAACCGAGATAAAACAGGAATAACTTTGATTACGTGAACGTTTCAGCCGTTGGTTTGTTTGGATTCCCCCATTGGCTGTCGCTCTAGCAACAGCGTGTAACACACACACACAATCCCTAGATGTGGGTGCTTGTTTTAGGTTTTTTTTTCGTTGTCCATTGGTCGTGCCGTGGAGACAATCCGGCGTTTGCGGCGGCGATTACGGGATGAGCGACCCGGCTGTGAGGTAAATGCTTATCTGGTCTGCAGCTGAGAACACAGAGGCCTCCTCTTGTTCTCCCTGCTCTGCATCTCCGTCCCAGTTTCTCTCCTCCTCTTCCTCTCTTTATCTTAATGCCCTTTTCTCTTAGTCCAGGTTGCAGTATGCCAACAAGTGTGTGTGTGTGTGTGGGGGGGGGTGAGGAGGAAGATTAAAAGGTGATTAGACAACATTGAGGTAGTTTCTACCTGCTGGGCCTGCTGATGTGTTATCAAAGCCGGCCTTGTCGTCTTTCCCCCTCTCTTCTCACGTCTTTGTGGCTTTCTGCCTTCCTCTCCCTCTCTCCTTTTCTCATTTCCTTTCATCCCTCCTTCCCTTCAGTCCCTCTTTTTCATTTTCGTCTCATTTCCTCTTGTTGTCGTCGCCTCCTGTCCTCCGCTCTTCTTTCATCTCACTTCTTTTTCTCCTCTCCCGTCCTCTCCTTTATCCCGCTGCTCGCCCATAATTTCCTTTTGGGTGAAAAACGCTGGTTACCCAAAAAAAAACAAAAAACAAAGTAATGTGAAGGTTGATGTGAGGTGAGGGTCAATTAGGGTCCTTCCACGAGTACAATAATGCAGAAAACAAAAACAGGGGGCTGTTTGATTTCAAGCCACTAATCACTGTTGTCTTGGGCGGCGCCGGTCCAGAACAGCGTTGCCGGGTGTTGCTGACTCTGCACGCGTGCCTGAGAGGTGCCCCAGTGGAAGCTGTCACCTGAATGAACTGTGCAAACCTCAAGGAGAGCTCACTCCGACATTTTTTTTATCACTGCAGCCATCTAACATCTGCTGCCATATGTGTAACGGTGTGTAACGTTAGCAGGGCTGCTAATCTGGATGTGACTGCAGGGCTGTTGTTGAAGAAGTAACGGTGTGGACGGGAGGGAGCCAATCCGAGGATAATCCCAGCATCAGACCTCCCAGAGTATGAGCATTAGATGTTAAACTGGAATCTTACAGTTGCTAGTAATGTTTGTTATAATCTGTAATGTGTGTTATATGCACACATTCAAACGGATGTTGGATTATTTTTTTTTTAGGTAGACACTGTTTTAGGTGGTTAACATGGAAGTTTTTCGCTGACCCCTGTGCTGCGACAGCACTGCTGTGATAAACGTTTCAGCTGCTTATGGGGCGAACGTGCCTGCTTCAGCTTTTCGGTTGATGTTTGGAAAAAATCCCAAAACAAAGCAAGCAAATCAAAGCCTCTTTTAAACTATATGACGAATCGAACATAACCGTTGATCGATGCCCTGGCGAGGGAAGGAGGGGCGCTGACTGACAAACTGGGCGAGATGCTGGGGACAGATTGTGGGCGAGGAGAGAATGAGGTCCCGAGAGGGACAGATATGAATGCAAACACTGCACAACTTATCTCTGAGCAAAACAGCGATAGAGACGGAAAGACAGACGGCGGGAGAGAGACAGGATCAGATAGGTGTGTGTGTGGGGGGTGTGAGACAGATCCAGACGAGAGAAGCCACGACAAAATAAAACCGCTTGTTGGAGGCGGAAATTTGAGAGGGCGTGAGACAAATGAAAAGAGAGAGAGAGAACTAATCACTGAGCCATGTTGGTAATGTGTCCTGTGTTTACAGTGGTGTGTGGGAGTGTGTGTGTGTGTGTGTGTGTGTGTGTGTGTGTGTTAGTGCATGTGTGCGCATGTATATTTTTAGCCGTGATGATGAAGCTCAGTGCATCTGGTACCCCTAGCCCCAGGGAGTCACACGGACAGACACGCACACACACACACACACACACACACACACACACACACACACACAGTCTTACTTGACTTCTCGCACTTGCAATCTCATACTGTCATCTGACACACACACACACACACACACACACACACACACACACACACACACACACACCATTGTGTAGCTCACATATACAGCACACACTGCAAATAATCACACATGCGCAAACAATACAATCACTTGCACGAGGCACGCATGACCACACAAACACAGACACACACTGTGTCCTGACTTCACCTAAACGAAGCTCGGTGAAGGTGGAGGAGGCATCTTCTCTCTTGCTCTCTCTATATTTTGTTTTTGTTGGTGGCCCCCTTTTTAAGAAAAAATCCTTTCTTCCTTCTTTCTTTCATCCGCCGCCGCTCTCGCTCTCTTCACGAAAGCGAGGAAAAGGAAGAATCCAGTTAAAAACTTCAAGAGGTTGGCCTCAAGGTCACCTTCCCTGTTGAGTGCGTCACGCGTCGGTCCCGGGTAGATCAGAAGATTCTCCACACCGGCTGCCGCATAAACTAAGTGAGTAAATTATAGATAATACGACCGTATGGACTGAGGTAACTTTATGTCACCTGAACGTTCAGTAAACGGTCCCACCGACAAATAAAAGTAGAGTTTACTGGGCCGGAAGAGCTCAGTCTCGCCAAACGCAGGAGCACATTTTGTTTTTGGCAGAAGAAGTGTTGACAAAAAGCAGCACAAAAACTCTGCAAGTTAGCGAGGTACAACGCCGCCTACTGTGGTGCACGTAAATACGGCGCGCCATCCCTTCGTTTCTTCCCTCGCTCTCTTCCTTCGCCCTTCTCTTAGTTTTATCTGTTAGCGTGGTCCCAAGGGTGGGGGGGGGGTGGAGGGGGCAGTGAGTGAAAGACGGAGGAGAGGCGCGGGTGGTGTTAGTGTAAAAAGCAAACTTGTCCCTGAGTGGTCCGCACAGACGCACTCCCACACATACACGCACACTTTGCTGATTACTCTCCTTTCCCATTGTGTGGTGGGGGGCGGGTGGGGGGCGAGGGGCGTGTGGGGAGGGGGGGGGGGGTCTCGCTCCCTCGCTCGCTGTTTGAACGGGGCACAGTCGCGACCTTCACGTCGCAGCTCTCTGAGGTTGCAGTGGCGCCTCGGGGGCGGTGGACCTTTCTGAGAAAGATGTTTACGTGTGCGACGGCGAGGAGCAGCCTCCGTAACGATCTCGGGCACCGACGCCGTCTCATTTCTGCCCGTTTGGTCGGGTTTGTGTGTTTACTTGTCGGCCAGATTACGGAAAGCGTACACAACAGCTTTGACTCCAACTGGGTGGAGGAGTGGGATGGGGCATGTGCCAGGAAGGGAATTATCATTAAACTTTGGTGCAAATGCATTTAAAGGAGCGGATCCAGTATTTTTTTCTCTTGTTTTATCACTCACCAGTAATGTACGACGCTCGATGTAAAAATTCAGACATATTTATGTTGTCCAGATGCCACAGAGTAGGTTTGTAGCTGGCGCTTGTGTAACAGCGTCTCACCCTTTTGTTAAACCAACTCGCGTACACGACAGCGTATCGGTAAGCCCAAACCCCCGGTGGCACGCAGGAACACAGGGCATGAGTCATCACTAAATTGTTGTGCGTTTGGTTCGCGCGTGGCGGTTTCTTAAGCCGACATACGGCTTCCTTCAGCACGTCTCCGAGCCCACGCAGCCGTTTTCACACCTCGTCCTGAGCGCCGCACAAAGCGCTCCCACGTTTGTGGAAACAAATCTCTCGCCGTACTACGACTTCCTCATGAGGAGGATGCTGCGTCAGTAATAACCAATCAGATCCGGACGTGGACTGAGCTGGTGATGAAGCGCAGCGTGGAGTAACGCAGCAGTGTGTACTTGAGCTTTACCTCTCTGTCAACAAGTTCTTGACAGTTGTTGTGTTATGTGTGTGTGTGTGTGTGTGTACAAGTGTGTAATTTGTTTTATCATTCCATAAATACGTACGCTTGGTATACTCACATGCAGTTACTTGTGTGTGTGTGTGTGTGTGTGTGTGTTATCCAAGCATGCACTTCCAGTTCTTCTCTGCCTGTCGCCTGGCGTCTGTGTGTGTCTGTGTGCGTGTGTGTGCGTGTTTGTCAGTCTGTTTGGACGGATGTCTCAGCTGGCGTAGCAGAGCGACATCACAGATGAGTCAGACAGGGCTGAGTTCCTTCTGACGGGGGCAGAGAGAGAGAGAGAGAGAGAGAGAGAGAGAGAGAGGACAGCCATCACTGTTTTGTGTTTTTTGTTATTTCTATGTGTGTTTTTTTTAACTGGGTTAGCTCTGAGGTGTCATGTTAATAAAACATATAGCCCTGAATGATACTAAAGATATACTACAATCCATTACAGGACATTCTCACTGCACACACACATCGAAATCCCACTTTTTCTTTTTTTTTTTTTTTTTTTTTTTGCAGCAGCAGCACTCAACTCCTGCTGCACTTTGGCTTCGTCCCCTCAGAGATTGTACCCAGAAAAGTAATTTCGCTTCTTCTCAGTTGTCAGAAGTTATAAAGAAATATTTGTGGAAGTAGTTCACTGAAAGATACAAGGCTTTTTTTTTTTTTTTTAAAGAAATACCAACTTGCTCCTGCAGCCTAATGTTTGGAAGCAGCTGCACTTAATGGAGGATGGATGGGGGGAAGAACGCAGGGGACCTGTACGGTGACTAGAGCTTGAAATCAACTACTTACTTTTTGCACAAATGTTAAAGAATGTAGATTCAAGTAACAGAATGTGTAATTAAATGTCGCTTACTGTTTGCCTCTGTCCTACATTCTGCAGTCCGACTGCAACTTCTGATGTTCATGCAAACCAAAAAAAATGTAACGGAAAAGGGAAAATGCTTGAGAGTGAAGGGCAGGAAAAAAAGAGCATTTCTGCCTGTTCGCTGAGCTCACGGGGGTCGGGGGTGTGTGTGTGGCAAGCACACACACACAAGCACACACACTGGGTTCAATTTTCCCCCAAAGACATGTGATTTCACTCTGTGAGCTGCAGCCCTCCCACTCCCAGTGCGCTTCTTCCCCAAAGGTGCATGACATCAGCACTCAGAGGGGTGTGTGTGTGTGTGTGTGTGTGTGTGTGTGTGGGAGAGATATCTGGATGGGGACAGGAGGAAAGGGGTGACTTGGAGCATGAGTTGCCCTCAGTTGAAGACAAGATGCAGCTCCAGATAAAAACCAGAGGGTACCATGACAACTTTGGTGACATCGCAACAGTCGCATCACGTACCACAGTACACAAAAACAGATACACAGCCATCACAGGCCTAAACACACAGTGCATATACCAACAGGGGTAGATACAGCAGGATTTGTAATACTGCAGGTATTCTCCTTTAAAGTTTGATTGAAGAAATGTATTGATTCATAAAGTCCTGCAAGGATGAATTTTGGAGTAAAAACCTGGAATTGTGTTACTTCTTTTGACAGGCTGTCGCGGTTCCGAGCGTCGGGCCCTGGCCGAAAACGAAAGCTTCCCTCGCAGCGCGAGGCGTGCGTCGTGAACCTGGTCGTCTGAGCGCCGCTTCCGCAAATTGTTTGTCGATATGAACGTACGGTCCAGCGGCACACGTTATCTTTGGCGTCGGCGATTCTGGGGTGACAGCGGGCCCGATTTAAACATTAAGCGAGCGGTGGTGGTGTGCAGCGAGGAGCGGTCTGAACCGGGCTGCAGCCTTCACGTCGCATGTGTGTCATCGACTGCGGCCGCGCAAGCATCGTCCACGTGCATCACGTGTGTATTGAGGATGTGCGTTGCTGTGAAATTGCGCGCAGCTAATATCTAGTTAATGAAAGGCAAAAAAAAGCTGATTGTTCCTTTAAGAAACTCTTGTGTGTGTGTGTGTGTGTGTGGCAAGCAGCAAGTTCATACAGAATGTGCTGGGAGGAAAGACTAGAAATGGATATAACGTGTCTATCTTTTTATCAATAAAGTGTATTGACTGTGTGTGTGTGTGTGTGTGTGTGTGTGTGTGTGTGCGCGCGCAGCGTTGGAGATGTGCTATAATTGGACGGGAGTGTTTGATTCATGGTGGCGAGATGTTTCAGAGGAACTCCCTTTCATCTGTTCATCACTCATCTCGCTCCTCTTTTATTTCCTCTGTCATTCTTTTTGTTTCCTCTCACTTTGTTTCTCCCCCTCACTCCCCCCGTCACCCCCCCACACACACACACTCCCCCATCTGCCCTCTCTCTCTCTCTCTCTCTCTCTCTCCCTCTCCCTCTCTCTCTCCTCTTCTTCTTCCTCTCCTCGTTCCCCCACCTCCATCTCTCTGTTTGCAGCTTGCCTATCTGCATGTCTGTGTTTTGGCTGTGTGGGCGCGATCCTGTCAAAACCTGATGTTTGTGTGTGTGTCTGTGTGTGTGTGTGCGTGTGTGTCTGTGTGTTTGTGTGCGTGCGTGCCTGCCTCAACAAATGTGTCAGCGTGCATTTGTTTTATTTGTGCAAGTGTGTGTTTGTTGGTCGCGTGTGCCTGAGTTGTGGTGATTTTGTGTGTGTGTGTGTGTGTGTTCTCTCTAAGTATGTCAGCATGCATTTGTTCTCAGGTTGTGTTTGTGTGCCGGTGTATGTGTGTTTTTGTGAATTCAGGGTTTTCTGTCTGTGTGCAAGTGTGTGTTTTTGTGTGTGTTTGTGTGTTTTTGTGTGTGTGTATGTGTTTTGCATGCGCGTGTTGTTTTTGCATTGTGTGTGTGTTCCTCCCTTTTCAGTTGCCATGGTCTGTCAGGCTTGAACAAAAAAAACATTTTTTTCTAAAATAAACTGCTTTTGGATGAGAGAGAGAGAGAAAAAGGGAGAAGAAGAAAAAAGTCGGCTCGTTTGATCGATTCCCATCCCAAAGCTCGGCTTTGATTTTACCACGCTTAATCAATGCATCCTCACAAGCGTGTGCGCGCACACGGGCTCGCACGCATACACAAAGAAAATGGCTTTGAGATTTTCTTAGCTGCAGGTTCAGCTTTCACACGGAGACGAGTCAAGAATGTGGCGCCAAGTGCCTCTCGCTCCGCTCCCTACTGTTTCCTCCGCCTCGCCGCCGTGGAAAACTTTCTGAGGAACACTTTTTATATTTGGCATGAGAGTGCTTTGCACTTGTGAGAATGTATTTTATTATATATATTTATGTGTGATTTCACAGGGGGGTGCGCTCTCTCTCTAAACCTCGGCGGTCCCTAAAAATTGGTTGATGACGGGTTCGGCCGCCTTGTTTCTTGGCTGCGTGCGCAGAATGGACACGGCAGTTCACGCTTTGGCTTTTTTGTTCCAAAAATTCTTTTTAAAAAGCTTTTCCAGAGGAAATCGTTCCGGGGTGCCGTGAAAAATCTGGGGTTACGTCAACAACGCTTTACTCTGGAGACGTTACTTTTAAAGTCTCCTCACCAGACACGAGAGGTAACTGAATGAGCACGGTAATTATGTGGGGGTATATTTTTTTGCACGTTGAATGGGTCAGAGGCGTTTTTGATTTGTGTGACATTGTGTGACATTGTATTTACGCCCTGTTTTGTCGTGCAGACAAACAAACCATTCCTTTGTGTCTGTGCTGTAGTCGTTGGTGTGCGTTTTGCTGGGCGGTGTCGCTCCGGGCAGCGAGTGCGCACCAGCCGGTACTTTAGTAAACTTTAAAGCTGTTTCTGCCGCGGCCCTCGTGGCCCCCCGTGTGTCAGCAGCTGCGGTATTTTGTATGGCATCGCCATGGCAACTGCCTCGATGCAGAGCGAGCGTGGTAGAGCATAGCTTAGTGTAAAACCTCGTATAAAGGAGCGAGCAGTGCTCGCCGTACTTTTGGCGGTCAAGCAGCGTAGCGCCCGCAGCACCTCGCGCCGTGCGCTGAAGACGGGGTGGGATGTGGTCCCGGTCCGGCGGGGATACCGAGGCACGGGACTCCGGCTGCTATCTTTAGGCACAGAAGTCCCATTTTTAACGGCGTGCAGGATGAACATCTGCTGCAGCCTGACCACTTCCTGGAGAGAGGTTGTTTGGAAAAAGTCAGGTTGTACTCTCTTTTCAGCAGCTGCAAAAAAAAACAAACGAGAGAGAGGTCTGATAGCCGGTGAAGGACTTTTAGTTTACTGCTGCCTTATTTAATTTGGCTCTCTAAAGGCCAAATTGTCTAGAGTGCAGGATAGATGCATCCGGGCTACTCCTGCAAAGGTTAGGGCTGTACAGTTAGCAGAGCCGCGCATACGGTATGTCACCAAATTACACTTAGCGCACTCGCCCCCTCTCATCAACACATGGAGGCCGGCAGCGAGGGGCGGCGCGTCGCTAACAGCAAACCGTGCGACCTTCTCTCCGCCTCTCAGCGAGCCCCCGTCCCTCGTTTCTCTCTCCCGCACTCGTCCGGCTCTCTTCCCCCCTTTTGTCTGCCTCATTCTGTGATAATGTCACCTGGGCTCTCACCCGTCGCTCTGCCTGCTGCCGCGTCGCCGTTGCCGGGCAAACCTTTTAAGATGACTCTCGAGAGCCTCGGCTACCCAGGAATCCTGTTTACGCCACCGCGGCCGGCCCCTTATCTCCTCGTACGATAGAGATCGAACATGTTCGACGGGAAAGTGGGAAAGTTGTGGCTGTGTCATACTTTAGATAAGAGCTAGAAGAGGATGTGAAGAAAAGACGAGACAAAAAGGGAGGCCGGACCAGGTAAAATGCTAAGCAGGCGTTAAATCTCAGAGATAATTGCGCTCGGAGCCATTAGCATACTCAAATCGGACTTTGCAAGCTGAGAGCGGCGGTTTAAAGACAGAGGAGGAGACGGAGAGGTTGATTGCGAGAGATTAGAGAAAAAGGTAAGAAGGCGGAATGGCAAAGGACGACCGCGTAAAGTGGTGGGAGGCAGGACAGGGACCTGAAAGGGAATATTAATTTTCAGACTAGTTAAAAAAAAAAAAAAAATATGGGAATTAAAACAGGGATGACAAGCACCCCCTGATAAGAGGAATTTAAGTGGCGGCGAGGGGGGGGGTGTGTGGCGGGAGAGTCGTGACATGAACAAATGGGATCGGATCCAATTAAGAAGGAGCGGGGGTTTGTCAATTCAAGGAACTGATTCGGATGGGCCGAGAACTGCTGAGCTGATGGTTTCACTCAGAGAAAAGGGTGGGGGGAGGAGGTGTTGGGGGGGGGGGGGAGGGTGTCCAGGAGCGAAAGAAAAACAGAGAGAGAGCGAGAAATGGAAAATGCAAAGAGTGAGAGTCGGGGACCGTTAGAGGGGAAGAGTTGCTGTGGGAAGGAAAGCTGGAAGAGATGGACGGCACGCTGAGAGGGGCAAAAGAGAGCCCCCCCCCCCCCCGATGCCCCCCACCATTGTAAGGTCGGTGAAGGTCAGACAGAAAGCAGCCTTTGAGGAGAGGCAGCTCAGCTACGGCTCCTTGCATCTCGCCCTTCCTCGTGATGCTCTTCTTAGCTCAGCTTCAAACACCTTTCAGTAGCGGCCGACTATTTTGTTTCCGGCACAAGGGTGAATAAGTGAAGGCAGAAAGATGTGAGGAGGGGGGAGAATGGAGGTAGAATCTCCCTTTAAAAGTTTACATTAGAGAGAACGTTGATTTAAATATATGTATGACAATTCTCTGCGGCCACACGCCTCGTATTCTGCCAAAAGCTCTTTTTGGATGGAGTTGGACAAGCTTTTCATCGAGCATCTTCCTCTGGAAGCCGGTTGTTGCAGCGCTCGTAAAGCAAATCGATATACGGTTTACTGAAAACACAGCAGCGCCTTCACAAATAGCACAAAGGCAGCCGCGTTGGCTCGCGCCTCTTTTGTGAACTCGGAGGGGAGCGGCGCTTTGCCCGTGATAACTGTGCAAACCCGGCGAGTTAATCTGAACAAAAAAACCCGTCTGCACCTGTCAGATTGTCATTCTCAGAAAGTTGTGATAATTGCACAGCTCCCTTGTGCAAACTTGGGCTGTGCGACGCTTTCAGACTGTGTGAGCAGCTCTTCTGAAGCGGCGTGTGCGACGGTACTAATTCACCTTTTTCTTTTCTTTTTGATGATGTAACCCTGTAACATTTTACTGAGTCACACTTTCACGCGCCACCCACTCGGGGGTCTCAAAAACGACCACGGAGAAAGTTCAAGACGGGGAAGAGAATGAGCGGCGGGGACGGAGGGGAAGGAAAATCTCTACTAATCTCTACTCTCGCAGGAAAGAAGGTTTCAGTTTCATCGAGGAAGACGGGGAGGGGACGGAGAAACCGGTTAAACCCATCCAAGAGAGAACGAGAGGCGGCGTGACGAGGATCCTGTCAGAGAAATACAAGACGCTGATGCGAGAAAGTAGCGAGGGAGGGAGGAGACCGCTGACATCGATCTGTAAAAGAAGAAAAAGCAGAGGGAAAGGGGGGGGCATGTAATGTGTGGAAGGTATGGACGAGGCGATCATTCAAGCATTGGCCGGGACATTATTGGATAACTGGGTTTTTTAACAAGTAATAAGGCAGCTGAACCCAGAGAGAAATGGAGCAGAGAGGTTTTCACGCCTGGCTTCGGTCTGCCCATTAAAAAGGTCCACGTGGAACGATGCGGGGGGGGGGGCTGTTCTCTTCAGCTGCTGTCAATGGGAAATCTCAAATCTCATCCCAGATACCATGCTGTGAAAACTGCAAATGTATAAACGCGTGGGAAGCCGCTAGCAGCTTGATTCTTGCAGTGTCACAGTGAGCGTGTTGCCATGAAAGACATAAACAATAATTAAAAATAAAATTTAAAAAATGACTGATGAAAATGAGACTAACATGCAACACTGAAAAAAACTAGACAAAATTTTTTAAAAATGACTAAAATTTGACTGAAAGGAGACTCATTAAAATCAACATCTGATTATATTCTGTTTTTTTTTAACAAAAGCTGACTCAGTTTCGTATCAGAGCTCCTGATGTGTTCAGATGAAGCCGTGTTTATGGCGCACACGAGAGGGGCGACTCACCTCGGCGCGGTACGTGGGGCGTTTGGGTGGTGTCTGACTCTTAATTAAATGTGCGAGCAGACCAGCTGAGGCGGTGGGCCTATTGATGCCGCTGTACATTACTCCTGACTGGCGGAGCTGACTGCGGGCTGATGCTGCACTACTCCTGACTGACAGCATCGACTGTTCGCTCGCAAGCGCTGGATCTAATCGGCGTGGACGACCGCGGGCGCCCGAATCGCTCCGCTCCCAATTATTGCACCCGGGATGATGAATAAAAGAAAGAATGGCGGCGTAGAGGGGTTTTCCCTGTGGTGCGTGCTGGGGTTGGTGGGGGAACGGTTGGGTCAGGGCATCCGGTGGGAAAAAAAACACGCGCTCGCATCACGTTATGCCGTTACAATTGTTTATACGGGGACAGACACAGCGTGCTCTCTCTCTCTCTCCAGAACTCATTTGGTGCGAGCGCTCAGGTGCTGCGTCCGACTCGGGTGAAGCCTGCATAGTTAAAAACTCTTCCGGCGACGCTTCAGGCTGCAGACGCCCGGCTGCATCTGTTTGGGTCAAGACCCGTGTGTTTGACCAAACGTGACGGCGTTTTGTTTTTGGTCAAACATCTGAAACCTCTCCCCCTCCTCCTCCTCCTCCTCCTCCTCCTCCTCCTCCTCCCACTGTAATAGCTGTTGTTCTTGCTCTTCACGGGCCGGTGTCCGTCGTGTCCCCGGTTGCGGCGCGTTAATCAGCTTATTTGCCGCCAGCCCAAAAGGGAGAGCAGGGGCCAGGCCCTCGCTGTGGAGTTGCACGCCAGACCCCCCGCCCTGTCTTTCGAGTTCAAGTTCTCTCGTCTCATCCCTCTCTCGCTGCTGCTATATTTTGCCCCCCCCCGTCTTTCTTGCCTCTCCTCCAAACGAGGACAGAGACGAAAAAGATGAACAAAGCAGACGGACGAAGGGCAGCGATGGAGTGAGTGAGGAGGAGGATAAAAGCACACAGCACAGGAGGCTAAAAGAGCTAAATTAATGTAGATAAAAAACAGTGTGGAGGAAGAGCGCGGATGGACAACAGACGAAGGACGGAGGTAAAAGAGAAGAGATGTGTGTGTGTGTGTGTGTGTGTGTGTGTGTGTGTGTGTGTGCCTGCGCAGACGCCTATAAATAGATCTGGCTGAGCAGTGTGATGAAAACATAGCTACAAGACTGAAGAGAGACGGTGTGTGGGAATGTGTCAAGACGGTGGGTGACGGGGTGCACGTGCGACAGTGTCCGTGTTGCTGTGTGTGTCTGTGCGCGTCTGTGCGCGTCTGTGTGTGTCTGTGTGTGTGTGACTGGTGAGAGAGATGAGATGAGAAGCCTTTAAAAGCCATATTAGCAAGGGCCTTGAAAGCCAAGTGGCAGCTTTTATACTAACCCTTCATATCCACGCACACACACGCACACACACACACACTAGTACACATTAAGCACATTAGTCAGCTTTAATCACACAGCATGAGAGAGAGCATGTGCTTCCTCAAGGCCCTTAATGTTGATAATAACATACTTTTCCACAGTAATAGATCTGTCATTCAGCACAATCAAAGGAACGCACAAACACACACACACACACACTCGCATACACACTTTTGAATAACCCTCTCTGTCTGTATCTCCCCATAATATGCACAAACACACACACACACAGCCATGTCAACGTGCCATTATCGACTCCTCACGTTTCCAAATTGAAGCGTGTGTTTGCAGCGCTGTCACATTTCCTTTAATTGGCGCAGTCAATTTACACACACTGACACACGCGCACGCTCGCACGCACCCACTTCCCTTTGAATTGTGAAAATGTAATGCTTGTATTAAGGATTAGGTCACAAGCTGTCACATTTCCTCCCCAGTTATAATTAAGGGTTATGTAATACAGTACTCCAAGACACACTGCCGGGCTCACACAATCACAAACACACGCGCACGCACGGCCGTGCACGTGAGCGAGCGTCCTCGTGCACGCGTGTTGAATACGGAGAGAGAGCGGCTGAAACGCACGCTGCCTCTGGGCCGAGAGAAGCTTGTGAATTATTGAGGGGACGCCCAGAAACAAGTGATCGCACATGAACGCAAACAAACACACACACGGGTTGTAATAGTGTTGGTTGCGGGTCCTGGCCTTTTTAACACAGCTCAAGCGGGCCTTCAGGTCGCAGGGAAGGTAGATCAGAGCGTTTTGAGTTGTGTTACTCACTGAATCTGTGCAGCCATCTGTAAAATTTGGACCCAAGTCTCACTTCTTCTTAAATATATTTAAATTCTGTCCTCAGCTGCTTTGTAAAGATTGTTTCAACATGAATTATGGATTGATCATCTTCCTTCCTTGTAACAACGGTGATTGAGACATCGCGGCGACGGTTTGCAGATTCGTGCGAGGAAAGCGAATGGTTCGGGCGACGCAGTCTGTAAAACTGGGCTTCCTCTTTTTTTCCCGGAGCGGACGCAAGTATGAATATGCAAACGGATGTAATATCAACTAACACTGAGCCGCTTGCTACCGGGCCGTTCTCAGAACCCAGCCAATCTTCTCACTGATGGGCTAATTTCCTTCCACTAATTTCCTCCTTTCCCGCTGTTTTATAGAGGTTTCAAAAATAAATTGCAAATCAACGTGAAATTCACATCGACGCTTGTAAATAAAGTCCGGAAAAAAAGAGCCCTCGCTGCTGCTTTGAAATTGAGGTAAACAGATGAAATGGAGCGGAAAGACTATACGCTGGTTGTGTGGGTAAAGCGGATGATTGACCACCGACTTTATTTTAATATAGATGCGAGAGATCGAAAGATGGAAAGAAGCGGACGCAGAAGCGGACGTGGGGGATGATGGAAGGAGTAAGAGAGAGCGAGAGAAGGAGAGAAAAACAATTAGGGACTGAAATGAAATGATGAATGCACATCTTCAGTGAGGAGATTCATGGCGGCCCGTTTCCTCCCCAGTTTCTGCAGTCAGGTCAGACGGTCAGGGTGACGATTTCAAACGCGCCACCGAGTGTGGAACTTTGCATCGCAGCGGCAACTTTGAGCGAGCGAGGAGGAGGAGTAAGAGGCGGGTGGAGATGGAGCGACAGGATGGGTGCGAAGATAAATAGATAACTGGGCCTTCAGCCATAAGGGGCGAAGGAATCGGAGAGGTGGGGTCGGGGAACGAGGGCCAGATAGTGAGAGAGAGAGAGAGATGGATGAATAAATGGGATTTCAGTGGAGTTCCAAACCATGGGAATATGACGGTATGAGACAGGCGTGGAAATGGAAAGAGACGTGGAAAGATAGATGATAATGGGGTTTTTGCCCAGTTCAAAACTATTACAATGACAGAGAGAGAGATGGCTATGGATAGATAGAAGATAATGGGATTTCTGCTTAGTTGTAAGCCGTGGGACTAAGCTTCGTGTTTGTTGTGTACACACTGACTGACTGAAAGCTGCTTACAGTGCAACGCGCCGCACTAAGCCGAATGGTACATTAGTTATTTAGAGTAAGCCTGCACATTACTGCGCCGCTGCGCTGTAATAAGCAGTCTTATCTGAGTTGATAAACTTTTACCGTTTCCTTTTGCGTCAATTCAGCCGCAGCTGCTGAAGTGAAATGTGTTTCCTTCTTTTATCCGTGCGGGGTTGTTCTCACGTGGGCGAGCCGGGTGAGCAGGTGTAAAGGGATAGTCCGGCTCATTTGAGGTGGGGTTGTCGGGTCAGTGTGCTCCCACTCTGCACAGGGTCGGCCAGGAACGGATTTTAACCACCTGAAAAAAAAATACTCCGACACCACTTCAAGTGCTAAAAGGCTAAATTAAGAATTATCACCGCTTTATCTTCCACATAATATACAGTATATAATTATAATGTGGGGAACGTGGTTAGCTCATAAATAGCTTGCAGTTGAATGAGTGTATGTGTCTGTGTGCGTGTCTGTGTGCGTGTCCGGCCTCCAGCCTCAGTCTGTGTGGTCAGTTGCGAGGCAGAGAGGTGTTTTACACACTCACAAACACACAGTGGGGCAGAATTATTGTCCATTTTCACAATTTATGGCTTTTGCCTTTGTGCACGTATGTGCGTTCATGTCGCGCGTGTGCGGCGCTCGAGGTCAGAAGTTAGAGGACGGCCAATATCAGCGCTCCAGGAGGCCAGATCCGCCGCTGATGGCGAGATGGAAGAGAAGGGCGGGCGAGGCGTTTTACAAACCTTTGTTGAATGATTACAGAGGGCATTTTGCGCCTTTCATGGGTCTTCTGAGACTGAGATGAGACGGCAATAAAATTTACTGGTCTTAATATCTCTGTAACCACACAGATAAAACTGCAGCTCCCGAAGACCTTCCCTTTAAAATTTATTCCAACTTTTATTAGTCATTTTCGGCGCGGGCCCGGCTTAAATGTGCGATGTGGAGTTCAACACCAGCCGCACATCCTTACAGTGGTTTTCAGTTCGCATGAAGGACAGTGAAAAAAAGGAAAGAGATGACTCCCCCGTCTCCGTCTCCCTCCCTCCCTCCCTCTACAAAAGAGAAATAAATTGCCTTTGAATCATTTAACGGAAACAATGGCTAACCTCCCGCTTCTCTTCCTCCTCTCTCCCCTCTCGGATCCTCGCTGTTAATAATTTAACGTTATGTGTGTGTCAATGGCGAGCATATATCCACGCCTCTGTGTGTGTCTGTCTCGTGCAGAGCGCGCTCTCCGTCACTGATCTTACGTTATGAAGCAGATGCGAGGGTGTTGTTTTGCGGCGCGCCTGTTTTGCTTGAAGTTGGTGGAAGTAAAGTGGCGTGAATAACTGATGGCGGCGATTGTGGATCCCTTATTAGCAGGACCGTTATCTCGCGGCAGTGGAGGTTGGAGGAGAACAACGGTGGGTGCTAAGCTAATCACCGCCTGGCTCCATAATCACCACACAAACATGAGGCTGGTGTCAGTTTCCCCATCAAACTCAAATCCACTCCAACCAAAAACTGAATTACATTTCACTTCATTTTTACACCTTAGCTGTGAAACGTTTGTCCTGTGGCGAAAGGTCAGGTTTACACATGTGCGAGCTAAACGGTTTCGGACGCGAGGAAACCGCAAAAGGTTGGTGGCTTAATTGTCGTAAACAAGGTGAAACCGATCCGAGCTGTGCTGAGCTGAACCTCTATCAAACACACACACACACGGGCGAAGGCTTTTATTTGCCGCCGGCAGTCTCCGATTACCTTAATTAATGGCAGCTAGCTTCCTGTGTGTGGCTGCATGAGGCTGGCAGCCAATCAGAAATTGCGTCGTTGCTTCCTCGTAATATTGCCCCCACGTGACGACACAGCGTCTGCTCGCGTGCTAGCATCTTTGCTTTTTTTGTGCGTGCTGCTGTCGCTCTGTGCGAAGGTGTGAGTGCGTGCGTGTTGTTTTGACATGTTCTGTTTCTTTGTGTGTGTGTGTGTGTACGTGAATGGAAAGGTAGGATTACCAGCTTGTTGTTGCGAGGTAGGGTAGGATTACTCGGGGGTGGGGGGGTGTGAATGCCGGCGTTGTGACGGGGAGCTGAAATGGAGAAACGCAGATAGATAGTGCGACGGCGGGTGGGGGGAGGCAGAGGTGAGGCGGGAGTTAGGAAGTACAGAAACGAGACATTGGAGAGATTGAGAGAGGTTCGGGTGCACACAGGAAGTGACGCTTCACACGCAACTTCAACTGCGCTAATGAGAAAATGGGGAAAAGAACAGGCAACAAAGTGGGACACTGTTACATGACCGCCCAGGAGGGGGGGGGCAGGGGGCAGGAAGTGGTTCAAAAAGCTTGTACGTCAACCCCGGGCACCCACAAAACAGTGGGTGCATGTCAAACAAGTGACCCGTGGTTTACTTTCAAAAAAAAAAGAAAAAAGAGGAAGCATGAGTCACGGTGTTCTACCAAGTGAAGAGTAATGTGGCGTGTAAAGATTAAAGAAAGAAAAGAAAACAAAAGAAAGAAGAAGAAGTAGAAGCCAGGACGACCAAATTAAAGTCAGTTAAACAAACACACTTTCATCGCTTGGATCCCAAAAATAACCAGCGAGTCGTCAAACAGGTTGAGAATAAGGATCATCCAGAGCCCCACCCCCTGAAGCGTCTCGCGTTTTCTGCTTCCGTGACATATCCCTCAAAGCATGGAAGGAGACAGAGGAGAGGGATCTATACCTGCGTTGTGTTGACAGTTGTCTGTCTGGGTGCCGCAAAAGGTTAATCTCGTTGTACTGAAATATTAAATGGGTGGAAACTCTGCTCCGGAGAGAAATATGGATAACAAAATTACACATGACATATCGACCGCTCTGTTTGTCTCTTTTCTCTGAGATATCATGGATTTTTCACGGCTGTGTCGCTTCACCCTCTCCTCTCCTCTCGTCGAATCGTCGGACATCAACAGCACAGTTATCTTACAGGTGCAGATTTGGATTTGAACCATTTTGCTCTGCTGTTGCTTGTGAGATTAATAATCTGGCTAACGTTAAGCGTGCAAACGCAGAGCTGGCCGGTAGCAGCAATAATCGCCACCACGTCATCTGGGCATTCGCCCCTGTTGTTCTCCTTCCGGTCGAGGCGTTGCGACCTGTCCTCCGAGGCACTCGGAAAGGTCACCCACCCGTCAAGTGGTGACGAGTTGTCTGACTGGACCTGATGCGCAGGTGCTACGTGACATGTTAACAGCAAGCATCGGCCCGCTTTGCATCCGCTTTATGTCGGCTGGTGTGGAATTGTTGAGATTTGTGTATATTTAGCAGCAGTTGGAGTGTTATTTGCATTGCTCACGACATTATTGATTTTTTTTTTCTTTTTTTTAGAGAGGAGCTTTTTAGGATTTCCCAATTACACATGTTGCCCTTTCCCCATCTGAACTTCCCCGGTAATGAAACTTGAAAGTTTGCAATCACGCTCCCGACTCACCCCACTCGAGTATAAATATTGCTGGAAAGAATAACAGAGTATGGCATTATTAAAATAAGGTGGGGGGGGGGGGGAAAGCCTTTGGGTTATTAATGTTTGTTTATTTGGCTGCGAACTGGCATCTGTCTGAGTGGAATGAATGCAGAGTGAAGCAATAAAGGTGGAGACGGCTGCTTTTTCCTGAGCTTTATGCTAATCAGCCATCACTTATACAGTCAACACGCTACCACTGTCTGCTCAATGTCACCCCCCCCCAACACACTCACCTACACACACCCAGCAGACACACAAATGCCAGCGTAAACATCTCTGTTGTGCGCCACTTTCTCAAGCTTAAGTATTTGTTCTCCGTTTGTTTATCTAATGGAAGATGCTCTTGAATGTTGATCCGCTGAGGAAGTTTAGCAGTAAAGATTAGTATCCTGTACCACGGGGGGGCAGACCATGATTTGTCAGATCAGTAAAAGAAAGAAATTCTACCCACATCCAATTCAGCCGGATCGATACTGCAGCATTAGCATAGGAGTAAAAAGTCTGGAACAGGGCCGGGTCGATGGAGGGTGCCGTCGTTTGCCGACGACGGCCGACTCTCAGCACGACGTTGAGCCCGCCGTCACTGCTGCACCACGAATGACATTTCACTTCCACGAGCTGAGGTGCATCAGCTCATCTCAGGGGGGGAAGCTGAACCCCCCCCCCCACACACACACACAATGTGAGTGTCCATCACGACGTGTCACCGCGGACGTTGTCATATGCCAAGACGACATCGCCCGACCCCGGTGTCCAACACGGGCACGAGTGTGGTGTTATTTCAATTCAGTGTCGCTTCTTCACACACCTGGCAGTGCATGACACACACACACACACATACACGCACACGCAGAGTTACACTTCCCTGCGCAACATCATCACACCTGCAGGTGAGACACAGAGGCAACAAGCGAGAGTGAGTTCTGTCGGTGGGAAAAGGTGAGATCGTAGAAAGAGCAACGTGCCGTGTCTGTCTGCACGCCCTGACACATTTTTCTGCGATTGCGTGTTTGTCTCTTTGAGTGGCGAGTTCACGTTTTTTGAGTAGTTGTGTGTGTGTGTGCGTGTGTGTGTGTGCGTGTGACCCTTTGTGTTGGGGCGTGCAGCACTTCTCACTTCACTCATGTCCGACTGTATCAGTTTGAAAGACATTCAGATGCATCAGGACTAAAATGTTTTAGGCGTATCAGCACATCCTCACTGTAACTGTAAGACCTCCATCTCTCACTCATCTTTTATAAAACTATATTCATAAAACACTCCACTTTCCAATCCCACAGTGTCTTAAATCCCAGGCGTGTGGACTCCAGTGCATGCATCTAAAATTGTGCGTGTAGTATGTCATATTTGTACACGCCCCCTGAACTGAACTGCTGTGAATAGTTTTGGTAAAAGTTTCTGCGTTTACCGTCAAGGCTCGAGGAGAATCTGAATTTATGACTGAAGGTCACCAGAAGAGAACAATTAAGATTACACAAAGCCATTTTTCTAATCCGAGTTTTTGCAGCGTTCTTTCACACTTTAGTGAAAAGAATACACAAAAACAAAATGGCTTTGGTGTGCAAACATGTTTACATCTGGAGAATGGAAGAAGATTAGGGATAAAACTGTAGTCATGATACATCATCAGTTAAAGAGTCCGAAGCATCATTTAAGTAACAGTTACAATGCACACAAGCATTTAGAGGTACAGGCGACATTAGTTAAAATAAAACATGTCTCGTTAATCTTTGTTGGGACAAAACGACTTAATGATTTTAACACCGTCAGTCAACACAACAGTGCAGCCGCCCTGTGTGCGTCTTCCAGCTTGTTTTTGTTGTGCTTGTAGCGCGTGGCACCGGATATGCATTAATGTGACCGTGTGTGCTGACTACACTAAAGTGCAAGTGGCACCCCATCCTTCACGCTGACCCCCCCCCAGCACACACACACACACACACACACACACACACACACACCACTGTGTAAGCACCAACTGTCCCTATAATGAAGTTTAATGACTGTAATGCTGGGCCAACACAGAGAGGGCGGGGGGAACGTTTGGCAAAACGCACAACAAACATTACCTGCGTGGAACTAAGGAATGGTTGTGCATCCTGCAAACAATAAGGCTGGTGAGCTCCAGCATCTCACGCTGCCTACGCCGGATGTCAGGAGAACTGCAGCAGGAGGAGCAGCTCCGTTATTTACAGACACACAACCATATCTTAATAATGCGTGTACGAGCTGCCGGGAGGAAGATCGAGACTCGGCCACGACCCCGGCTCACCGGGCTGTAACGCACGGCGCGGCCGTGTATTTCCCGCGCTGCTCGGTGATCGTGAAAGCCTCTGTTCCGGGAGGGAATCTGAGTTCTTGCTCGCTTTGCAAAAAAATGAAAACGGAGCTGAGGGAAAAGTCAGAGCGATAAGTAAAACAAAAATAATAAACTGCGAAAAGGGAAGAATGCGGGGGAAGAGCCAGAACACGGCGAGCGGCCGATCGTGTTAATACGCCTCGGATTAATGGAGTCCAGCAGGCGAGGGAAGGAGTGAAGCGGCTTCTGGACGCCACATCCATCTGTTATGTATCAGCCGGCGACAGAGGTCACGATTTGTATTCCAGTCCACGATGTTCTGAATTTATGCATAGGTATCACTTCTTTAAGGGTGTGTGTGTGTGTGTGTGAATAAGTCCGTCCCTCAAAATGACTGAGGCGCGACGGGCAGATAGCGCCGGCGGTGATGGATGGATTAGCCAGCTAATTTCTGTCAAGATGGACGTCAGAGGAGAGGGGCATTTTTCTTCTGAACTTTGGAAAAAAAATATTACACTATATGCCAAATGTACTTTTTAGCAAAAAGACCCACGTGACGGTGGAGTCTCCTTGTGGGCCGAGGAGACGTCGGCTGATTTTGATCGACACGTGTCAGCGTGCTGCAGCCTGAGGGACCGTGGGGACAGTGACAGAGTGTCCTGAGTCGGCGCGAGACGCCGTTGTTTTAATCATAAATGATTATGATAATTATGTGAGTGCTTTAAAAACGGGGCGGCACTCTCGGGGTGATGTTATTTACCCGCGTACGACCCCTGTCCCCTCCCATCCCCTCGCCCGCGGAACGCGACCGGCCCTGGTAGAACCAACAGTGGAAGAAAAAGACTTGCGACCAGCTTTTCGAGCGGCTCCATCTCCACACACACACACAACAGCTTCAATGACGTGTGGCCTCCTGCCAGCGTCGCTTGTCGACTTAGCATCTGGCGGGTGTTGGCTTCCAACCTCCACGGCTGATTAACATCACAAAGACGCTGTGAAAATAAAAAAAAAGCTCCACAACTTGTATAATAAGTAAAAGTGCGTCGTATTTGTTTGTTTCCAATCTCACCTAATGTTTTACCCAACTTCACGCTCATGAAGCCTTTTCTTTTCATATTTCCTTTGGACTCGTTTAATCGAAGCCCCTCATGCTGAGAGAGGAATGAGTTTTTCAGATCGGCTTTGAAGGGAGCACATCACACGACGCCATAAACGCAAACACAAAGCCGCGGCGCAGTCGCTTAACAGAGCGCGACGCCGTGCGAACGCGCGGCGCTTCGTGAAACCAGGAGCAGAGTCAGGGGCTTGTTGTGCAGAATAGTAGGTGCTCATTAGCAGAACTTCACACTTGTCATTGTGCCAGAAGTTACTTCATTATTTTATGTAGCAATCTAATTGCATTTTTTTAAATCTCAAAAACATCGGTGCTAATATTAAGTGTAACAGAACATTTGTGCTTTGACCTGTGATTCACGGGGCTGAGGAGGGAAGAGCGGAGGGATGGGAGGAGAAGACGGTGGGTCACTTCACGAGGGAGACGGTTGCCAGGATTAATGGAAACCGCGCTCATAAAAATATTTCGTCGGCGGCTCACCCTACGCCTTCCTCTTTAATGCCTTCATGTTTGTTCCGTTTGATTTCACAGTTCAACGTCAGGAGGGCGAGCTGCGGCGAGAGACAGAGGGCGGCGGTTATCGCTGCTTCTGTCACTTCACTGTATCTCCTGTAGAGCTGCATGCATCAAATGGTGTTAGTCAGAAAATCATTGCTTTCAACAAAGGACCAGCACAAAAACAAAAATCCAATTTAATATTATCGTAAAAATGTCTTCATGTGTTATATTTTTATAGTGCCCTCTCTCAAAAGTGACCTTACTAGATTTAATCCCTTTCAGCGCCGAGATGAACTCAGTGCCGACACTCGTTACTTTCACACCTCCGCGCTCATGCTGCCAGTCACGCAGCTAATTATAACCAGCTCCTGCAATTTCATTTACTCCGTCAAAACAGAGAAAGACAAACAAAAGAAAAAACAACAAAACCAGAGGTTTGGGCTGAAACTCTAGCAACGGGTCAAACTGAGAACATGAAACATCAAAACTGTAAAAAAAAAAAAAAAGACCTGGACTTAAGAACGCGAGAGAGCCGAAGATGCAAAGAGGGAGAGACGGGTGACGGCCACGAGATGTCGGTTCGCACCTCGGCGTGAGGAGCTCGCACTCTGACGCAGCTGCGCGTTTGATGGACGACCCGCGGGGGGGCGATGATGAAGTGTGTAAAGGTTTATATTGAGGTTAAGTTAAAGGTTGTTGCCCTTGGAGGGCAGGGATAGACGTACGTACGTGCGTGTGCGTGCGCGCATGTGTTTGTGGGCTTGATACGACCTGACATTCACCGACACCCTCCCGTTGCACACACGTTGGCGCAAAATGTCAAAGTTGAACAAGGGAACAATTAACACTAATGATTTTCACCCAAATGTCAAGAATCTGCCAATATAAAAACAACAACGGCAACAAAGCAACGAAACAAAAGGAGTGTGAGTGTGTGGATGGGCGTGTGAGTTTTGTTGTTGTTGTTGTTTTGGTTCCACCTGCGTGTACACGAGCCGGTGCGATAAAAATACCTGCGCTTGTCAGACTTAATTAAGTTTGTGTCTGTGCAGCTTCTGCAGCAATCGGTGGCAATAAGATGGAGAATGACTGATAAATGGGGGTGGGGGTGGTGGTGGGGGGGGGGCAATAGAGCGACCGACAGGCGATGGCAGCTGAGGGAAGTGAGACGGCAGCGATGGGACGAGCGCAGATAAAGAGCGGAAGACAGATAAAGAGTCGCAGACAAAACAGAGCAAAGAGATGCCAACAGCACTGCGAACGAGCGAGATAAAAAGTGATGGAGATACAGAGAGAGAGAGAGAGGTGTCCGTCAACTGTGCGATAATCCTCCTCTCATTAGTACGTCAACCGCATCACCTGCACCAGATTCTGGTAATTGGCTGGCAAACATTAATCAGACTGGCCTAACCAGATTAGGGTTGTAAACAGATTAGAGTGGGATTACCAGGGCGTGCTGCACGATGGTGAGAAGTCGTTTTCTTTTCACTGAGCTCCGGTGTCTCGTCTCGTCCTGAGGCTAGTCCAGTCTTGCGATAAAAAAACCAAACAAAACATGCGAATCGTACATGAGCAGCTGCACGCGTACCGTCAAGACGTACGGGTTAAAAACATCTGAACTGCAGCAAATGTAAATTCTCAATTCTGATTGGCTGATGGGCATTGATCGATTTCTAAACCTACATCTGCACATTGTTGTTGCTGTTAAGTCCAAGTCTATATATATTTTTTAATACTTTTACTGTAAATAGTGTATTTTTTGTATTTTTTAAAAATATTTGTGCGTCTGTGCAGCAGTGTGTCATCGCATGTGTGTGTTTTTACCTTCTATATATTTTCATACATTTGGATATTTACATTTGTGTATCTGTAATGTTACCAAGCCAAATTTCTGGCAACTAAACCTGATTCTGATTATCAGAGAATAACATAATAAAAATAATTTAGATGAAATCAAACGCAGATGCCGAGGTGTTAGTCATCGGCCATCGTCACTTGGTGGAACATTAAAAGTGCTTTCTGGTGCTGAAAGTAGCTCCAGCCATGTTAACATGACGATTAAGTGTTCCTCAACCTTTAAAAAAAACAAACAGGCCTTATAATAAGAGCCTTAAGGAGTGGTGGCATTTCGTCTGAGTGGAAATCGATGGGCTGCAATTAGGTGGTCGATGCCGAACGCTCTGCACTGCAACAGGATGTAACGTTATCGATGTATTTACGCTGCTGTGAAGGTAACCTGCGTAGTTTTTCTTTTTATTTACGCCTGCGCTTGTTGACCATTCTGGAGCACCTTGAGATTGAGCGACACGTGCTGCGCGGTGGCGCCCACCGGCCGTGGGCGTGGAAACGAGTCGCGTCCAGGTGTTGCTCTGCGGCGACACCGGTGGTCACAAGCAGTCATTACCGCCATGAATATCCCCTGCTGCGTCCAACGACAAGTCCTTGGATATTTTTTTTATACAGGGGACTTACTAATGCATATATGTGTGCCCCCCCCCCTATTTAACTGCTCTTAATCAAACACACACGCTAAAAGATTTTAATCCTGTTAAGCAGCTAATCAGCTCTTCTTCCCTCCTCCCATGCAACTCCTCTTTCTCCTTTGAGTCATTCATTTCTCCTCTCGCTCTGGGACGTGTCCCATCAATGATGCATGATCGCAAACTGTGTCACAGCAAGTGAACGTAGCCTGTGTGTGTGTGTGTGTGTGTGTGTGTGTGTGTGTGTGTGTGTGTGTGTGTGTGCGTGTGCGTGCGTGCGCGTGTGTGTTGCGAGCAGATGTATAGAGGCTGATATTTGTCTTGACAACAAGTGCCTCACTACTCCACAAATGCCCCACATAGAGTAGTAAGGCTTGTTAAAGTAATGTGAATGCATGGACACACACACACACACACACGCACACATCCTTTCATCACATCTTATTTAAAACACATAGAGGGATGCGTATGGCTGATGTCCCTTCCTCACTCCTTTCCTCCGCTCTTCTCTCCATTTGTCTCCATTAACTTCTTGTCTCTTCCTCCTCGTCCTCGTCTCTCCCGCTCACCTCTTGTCCGTCCTCCTCCCGTCACGCTCGTCCTTCACTTTTCCTCCTTCTCAGCCTTAACTTTCGCGCCTCGTCTCTCTCCAACTTTTCCCTCTTTTCGCCGGCCTCTGTAGAAACCCACATCCCCCGCATCGTCGTCCGCCATCATTTCCCGCTCTCCTCTCCTCTCCCCAGCTGCTTAGTTCCTATTGGTCCATTAAGTCGGTCGGGGCTGCGCGTTCTTTAGCCCCCTCATAAGCAGCTTTCACAAGTTGGCTGCCCGGCTGTGGACCACTGAACGATAGAATTGAACGCCACCGAAGCTCGGTGGATTTATCCTTTCTTCACATTCATAGCCGGGAGATCCTGGTCCGACTCACACAGAGGCTTTTCTTCACGGCCCCGTTTTACTTGAAAGGAAACGACCCCGACATGTTTGGGTTGAGCAATGCAGGTGATAAAGCTGATGTTTCTTTTTTGTCTGTTTTTGTTTATTTTGTTAGATGGACAAGGTTACAGTTACAAATGCGAGCGAGGTCTGTGTACAGCTCCAGGCTGAAGTGACATTTGCAGGTGCAAGTTGCACGAGACCAGAGCGATGCTTTTTTTTCCCCTCATATGTGTTTGATTGAAAAATTCTTCTGGAGTCACGTCACTCATCCCCCATGTGTGCGAAAAGTCACGTTCGCTCTGCGGGATCATAAATATCGCCCGCTCAAGAATGTTGCGTGCTCCAGGTTTCATTCGGCAACACAACATCCAGTTCTATGTGACGCAAACATGGCTTTAGGTCAGTGTGGTTTGTTAAGGGGTGTAGCCTGGGATGTGGCATGCACGTGTGTGTGTGTGTGTGTGTGTGTGTGTGTGTGCGGGCAGCTTAACATTTCCCGCACGCTGCTCCAAAGCGAAGGAGAGAAGGCCGGTGTGTTTCATTTCATTCACTGTGGAAGAAATACCACTGATGTTTTACTGTAAGACTGAAAGGATCCAGTTTGTTTTGTTTGTTTTTTTGGGGGGGGTTCTCTGTGATTAAGTAAATGCTCTGCTGCGTGGCTGCACCAGCTGTCGTGTGAATAAATGTGATGTTTACAGAATCTTTCTCCCGTTGTTCTGCATCTTTCCCCTAAATGCTGAAAAACGACACGTCTCCCATCCCTTTTAAATTACACCTGTGGGAAGGGGCAGTGACCAAAGCTGGGGGGTGTCTGGGGGGGGGGGGCAGAATGGGAGGATAAAGACAAACAGAGGGGAGCAAAGCTAATATGGAGAGGGATGGGGGAAGAAATTGAGAAAAACAGGAAGACAGATAGAAAAAGAAAGGGGGATATTGGGTCCCAGCAGGTTGTGTTGGAGTGGGGGGGGGGGCAGGTCAGTGGCAGAGATGGTAGTCGGACCATATCTTGGGAAATGTGATTCCACTGACCTGATGACAGGGACATCAATCAACAAGTGGTGTGGGTTATTCTGCAGGGGGTGGGGGGGAGAAAGTCCAGTGTACACTCAACGCACAACGACAAACTCAGCGAAAACTTAATCACAATTACAAAAACCAAGCTCCTTTTCCTTCCATGTGAAAAACAAATTCCAACTATCAACGTCGGCTTGCGATTGAAGAGGTCCGGCAGTCGGCACTACTTTGACAGGCGGGACTTTAAAGCCAAATGAAACAACTGAAGGTGCCTCAAAGGGAACTAATGTTCCCCGACTGCGGTGGGATGGGTCCAGGAAGTGTGTCAGGGAACCACTCTCGACACGACAGAGAGGCTGCATCAGCGAGGGAGATCAGACGGGCAGTTTGAGGGGGAAGCGTCTGAGAGCGCCTCACACTTTAACACATCAGTATCGCAGTGTCATGAAATCTGCTGAGCTGCAACCATCAGTCGCAGCTCAGCGACAGGCTCGCCTGCGAGGCTGTTGCACCGGGTTTCGTAATATTGTAAGGGGTTGGGGCTGGCTGTCTCCAGCTCCCTGTCCCACTAATTGGCATCCATCTCGCTCTCTGTAACAGTGGGTATTACACCAGGAGCACAGCTGCAGCTTTTAGGGGACCGGCTCAAATTGTCAGATCGGCCAAAGTGCCTGGAAACGAGTGGACGTTCCCAGGCAAAGTTCAGAACGTCCACCCCGGGCAGGGCTCAGGCTTTGTCGTCTCCGAGCCCGAGGTCCTGCAGAGACACAGAGGGCGTTAAGCGGCTCCCTGTGATTGGTGAATGGATATTTATGCCCCCCCGACCATTTTAACAACTTCAACATTAACACCGGCGAACGGGGACAAGTGCAAGGCGGGAGATAAGGAGACGGACGGAGAGAGGGCAGAGAGAGAGAGAGGCCGCCAAAATAAACCCCGCGCCGGTGATGAATGCTCTGCTCGGAAATAGAAACCTCATCCCTCTCTCGCCTCCTCCCTTCCCTTTCTTTCACATCTCGAGCCATCTCTGGCCATATATCTGTCTGTATCCATCTGTATCTCCCTCTCCATATCTCCCTCTCTCTCTCTCTCTAGATAGCGTGCCATCTGTGTGATCAATGGAATTCATTCTTTTCAGGAAATTCACCCGTGATGGATTTTTCTTTGCTGTTCTGTTCTTGTGATTTTTTTTTTTTCATTCTTTTTTTTTTTTGGAGGGGAGAAATTTGCTTCTGTGGATAAAAACTTTAGCAAAGGCAAAGTGATGTCGGTCCGTTTTTGTGTATTATGATTGTTTGCAGAGGTAGATATGTGAAACAGGCTTCAGCTGCTCGCCAGGATCAGCTGTCTGTGCGTTTTTGTGCGATGCTGTGGTCCTTTCGCTGAGTTGGCCTGAACGCACGCGAGTGTGCAGATCTTATAGGAAAGGTAGCCCAAAATGTGTGTGTGTGTGTGTGTGTTTGTGCGCCTGTCCCTAGTGATACATAAAAGGGTCGGAGTGAATATGTAACCAACACAGCATTGAGCGGCCTGCTATTCTCTCTTCATACCCATGCTTCTCGCCGTCTTTCTTCCTTCCTCTTCCTTCCTGTCCTACACGCTCCACTGTGTTCTGATTATTGGCTCTGTGTGTGTGTCTGTGCGTGCGTGCGTGCGTGTGTGTGTGTGTCTGTACTTGGAAATAAAGCGGGATGGGCATTTTTTTGGGGGGGATGGAGAAGGATCACAGATGGGCCTTGTCAAATCTCTGTACATCTGGCTTTGTTCCTGTCCAATTTTACACACACACACACACACCCCATAAAGACGCATACACACTTTACAATATACAGTATACTTTGCCTCACTAGTGATCACAGTTACACAAGTATGCATGCATGCACATATAGACTGTTGCCCAAGTTGTGCAGAGACGCAGACGTGCACACATAGATGTACACACACATGCAAGAAACATTTGCTCTCTCTCACACACACGCACACACTCATTGTGCAGCAGGACACAGTGGGTGTGGACTCCCGTCCTGTTTGATGGTTGCCAAAGCAATGATGCCAGGGAGTCTGGATCGTGCCAGGATTAATGGTTAGCCAATGGCACGCCAGAGTGGAGAACGGCAGATTTCAGAGGGGGCCAGCGCTGACTCGTAGCGTGGCGCCGCGTGGCGCCGCCTGTCCAGCGCCGACCGGCCCGCCTCTCATGTCCCAAACTGATATGCTGTTTCCTCACGTTACTCACGTTCGTCAATGTTAGGACTTCCGACAGTTTCATTTGCACTCTGAAAAATATTTAATTTCATCATGATGCCGACCACAAACGGCGACAACGCTTACATTATTCCATTACTAAGATAGGGGACCCAGGGTCGACAGCAAATTAATTAAAGATTAACCGGAATATTCTACTCGCCTGTTTAAAATGCACTGATAATGGATAGATAAAGAAAGAAATGTGTTTTTCTCTCTTATTTATAGCGCACAACGTTAATGATTTCATCCACGGGTCAACCTTTGCCTGCAAATGTGTGTGTGTGTGTGTGTGTGTGTGTGTGTGTGCGCGCGCGCGTCCATGTCAGCTGTTCAAGGTCCCTGTTTGGGATTGGGACATATGCTTCAAAAGACTCCTGTGGACACACAGACACACACACACACACACACACACACGCCTTTGCACCTCAAGGACACCCGTGAAAATGGTAAAAAAAAAAAAATACTACGAATAAAAAGCAAGCCTCCAACTTATTGAGGCTAATGTGCTGATGTGTGGTGACCACACTGACCCATCCGTCAGCCAACAGTGGACCACATTTACAAACACACTCTGCAAAATTCACTCTGGCTGCATTTCAACCAGCAGTTTTTGTTTTTGTGAATCTCAGCCTCTGAGCTCTGAAACATGGAGATCTGTCAGTGATGAGTTCACATCACCGTTTATGGAACTATTCTTCATGGCGCAGGACCGTGTGCCGTGTGTGGATGTGAATCATACAAAGTGTGGACGTCCTCCCATGACCCTTGATCTTAACTGAGGGAGTCTTCGCATCTTAATGCATGCACCATGCACATAGCATAAGAAATGTTGACATGGAAATAACAACTTTTCTTTTTTTCCCCCGTCGACTTTCACTCCAAAGCTTTATTGACTCTGTACAGTGAACGGTGTGAGCTCGGGTTCTTCGGGGACTGCGATCTGAGACGAGCTGGTGTCATTTGCAGTGAAGTGTGTAGCATAAAAATGCCAGCTATGTGCACAGTTTTAGTTTTTTTTAAGGACTTTTTGTGTTTTTCCTTTTTTTCCCTCTGCCTCGCTCTTCCTCCCTTTATGCTGCCGCTCTCCTCTTCCCTCGCCTGTCTCTTTCGCTCTGATCTCGTCTCTGCGTGCCCACACACCAGAACCAAACCAGCCTGCTTATTCATGTTGCACTGAGGTATCACTTTATTTCTCTGCTATTATTTTTTCGTGAAGTCGCCTCAGTCTGACTCGCCCCAGACAGCGCTACGCTGTCCCACCCTCATTATATTTTCACACTCTGCTACCCTAGGACATAAAGATGCGCACGCACACACATTTCCACACAAACCCGCTGCTCTGCGCGTGTGTGTTTTCCTCGTGCCAGGACGGATTCGATGGAAATCTCCCCATTTATTTTTGTATAGACAAATAGTAGTTTATACTTCATGTGGCAGCTTTACTCATTTTTTAAATAAAAAAAAAAGGTGAAAATCGAAAAAAGTGCAGCCTGTGAGCATTTTACTGCTGCGTTCATTTTCAACTTGCCAAACACCATATATCCTCAAATATATATCCTCAGTTTCCTCCAGAGCACATTTGCTGCTGCAGCTTCGTTGTATATTAGCGTACCTTTTGGGAGATGGGGTTCAAATCTGAAGTCTTTTGCTGTAAACATGAAAGGTCAGCGCTAAACGAACAACAATGGAAGACAAAAACAACATGAATGAAAAGCATGTTAGTGTACCACCTGTCACCTGACGTTGCTGTATCCCAATCAACCTCTGCCTGACCTCTTACTCGGCTCACCTCCTGTTAGCATCGAGCTAACACTCACATTCAAAGGGTCTACAACAAGTGCTCAGTGCCTTGCACCGTACACTGCTGACGGGCTGAAAAGGTGGATTACATGGGAATACCGAGCGATGGGGGGGGGGTAAAGGGTGGGGATCAAAACTCCCTCCGTATCACGGTGCAGTCGTGTCACCCCTTGTCCTCTTTGGAAATGAGATCCCGAACCAAAAAGCCCAATAATCCCCGACTGTAAACTCCCAATCTGTGTGAAATGTCTGACCAGGAAATAAATAAAAAGTGAATGGAAATATATGGAAATAGACCAAAAGAAGCCACGTGTCATTTTAGATATATGCAGGTGTAATGCTTTTTGAATGGAGATGTACCTGTATGTGTATATATATATATATATGCATATAAATGAATGTATTAATATATGGCCGTGCCTGATGCTGAGCCCAGTGTGTTTGTGCTTCTTCCTCCTGTAGGAAGCTGTTGAGAACCACTGTGTACTGTGGCGTCAGCAGCTTGTGGTGTGTGTGAATTTATGTGAGCATGTGTTTATATTAGTGAGTGCATCAAATAAAAATGCTGTTCACAGCTCGGCGAGTCGCGGACGACATACACGCTGTTTGTTTGTCCTGACTTTAACGGACGATCAGCTGCTTTGGTTTTCAAAATGAAGCTGGGCTGTGAGCGCCGTAAGTTTTACTAAAGGGTTTTTTCATAATTATTAATAATACAGCTAACTCTTCATCTTTCCTCCTCTCCCTCCCATCTCTCTCTCACCTCAGTGTCTGACAGCCAGGCAGGAGCAGCGGGAGGTGGACCAGGAGGAGGAGGAGGAGGAGGGGGAGGGCCGGACTCCTCCCAGCCCCGTTTCTCGTCCTCCCTCCCCACTTACCTCCCCGTCCAGTGCCAGCTGAGTGGCGCCGACTCCGCCTTCTTCCTGCGGGAAGCCAATCAGGAGGTGATGCGAAACGGCAGCCTGTCATCGCGGACCGAGCCCTTCTTCCTCCACCAGCTGGAGCCGGGCGTCGCCGCCCCACAGTCCCTGCCCAGCGTCAACTGCAGTTACGGAAACCAGAGCGCAGAGCAGCCCATCCCCGTGGAGCTGCTTCAGGGTCCGCCGCCGCATGTGCTGCTGACGACCAACCAGGTGACTCTCAACTGGAAGGTCAAAGGTCAAGTGGTGGTGCCCAGAGTGGGGTCGACGCGGCCCTGGATACAGGTATTGGCAGGTTGATGTATTTTCTACATGAATCCCCACAAACACTTAATGTGCTCGTCCCACACAAGAAGCACGATCAAATTCAAAGGTCGTGTTCATTCATCATCGTTTTTCTGTCTGCTCATATTATTCAGGTAAAAATGTATATGATGCAATGTTGGACCTGCATTAAATGATTTTTGGCATCTTGTGGCTAGTGGGAAGACAATCTTTTCATGAATTAAAGCAGATTATAATCTGCGATTCATAATTTCGGCCGTCTGTTACATTGTAACAGTTCGTCGTTTTTGATTTTCTTTTTCAGTTGCATTTCTGGTCAGCTAGCCATCCGTCTCTTGATTTACCCATCATGCCTCGACACGTTTCGTCCTCAGGTGCTGTTCTACTTGGTAGGACGGCGCTGGGATGAGCCAGACCCGCCCCCTCCGTCCCTCCTGCCGTGTGTCAGAGCCATAGCCATCCGGGACACCAGCGAAGCGGCACCCTCGGCGGGCTGCCGGCTCGTGGGACCATCTGGCATCTGCGTTGTCCGTCTGGAGATTCCCCCAGCTTGGTTTACGCCGCCACAAGTGAGAAAACGACCTCCCGAAGTGACTCTGCCCTCAGTGGATGTGTATTACTCAATCATGCCTGTGGAGGGCGCCGGTCGAGAGTGTCCCTCCGTCGTTAACGAGCCGTGGAAAGGTCAGAGCGCGAACGTGGGGCCTCTCGGAGGCCTGGGCTTGGGCCTCGGGGGACAGTGGAGCCCCCTCATGGATGGGGGTCTTCAGGACATGCTGAAAGCCGGTTCTGTGGCGATGACCGTGGGCCCGGTTTCTGTCAAAGGAGAAAGACTGAGACTGGACAACAACCTGGAGGTTCTGGTGCCGCCCAGTCCGGTTCGGCTCGGCAAGACGGTGGCGTTCGGTGTCTACATGAAGACGGACTCCAACACGGAGCAGTTTACACTGAGGTAGGAGACGCTTCCTCTTCGGTTTCTCTCCGATTCCCCTTTTTTTCCTCCATCATCTCCACTTGTTCGTTTCTCTCCGTCATCTCTCTCATCTCACAATACCACCGCCTCCCGGGGTTGATGGCTGTCACCTCTGTGTGCTCAGCCTCTTTCAGGAGCCAGCAATGCAAATAACAACCTCATGAATATTCATGAGCGATCCAAGGAGAGGAGAAAACGCAGAGAATGAGAAGCGGGAGAAGTAAAGGGTGACTTAGAGGGTACTGAAGAGAAGGCGTAATATTCAGAGCGGATCCCGGCTTCTCTAACGGATGGGCGGTGCCAGAAATGGCTCTCAGGTGTGCTTTAAGAGGGTCACCTACGTGGTTTCCCGCGTAAGCAGCAATATGTTTTCACGGGCTTGTATCGCAGGAAACAAATTTCTTTTCTGGTTTGCCAGCTGAAAATAAGTTTACAGTCCCCGATCGAGACTAAGCACGCATATCTGCATCCCATCTCTGCCTCATCGTCCCCACGACTTCAGGGATTTCAGGCTGACAAGTGACAGATGTGCAAATTTATCATTCTATCCAAAGAGCATCTCAGCACACGGAACAGTAGCTGGATATAGCGTCACTATGACAGTATACTCCTACGAGGTTGGAACTGCTGAGAACATTTTAGAGAGCAAAATGTTCTGAGCAGTTCAATTTTACATACGAGAAATCCTCAATGTGGTAAACGGCACTCCCCTTTCCAGGAGGTTCTTTTTGTTTTCAGATTGTCACCGCAGGATGTTTGAGGAATTCATTTGGCGTAATAAAATAAAAGATAAAGACCTCTGCGTGGATTGAAGGCAGCGGCTCGGGTGTTGACACAACGCAGCGGGTGGGGAGGGTGTGGCAGCGTCCGAAATGACAGGAAAGCGAGTAAGATGGCAGGGGCAGGCGGAGAAGGAGTGAACAAACACATGGATGAAGCGCCACACCTTCGTCGCACAGCGCTACATTCCTTCATATGGAATGAGTGGACCTCTGCGCGGCAGCAACACACTCACACTCCTGTTATTGATGGGCGGGAGCAAAGGCAGTGGGCTGCGGGGGATTGTGATAACACTGTTGCATATCGAGCAGGACCGCTGTTTGTGGTCTGATCTGATCTCTTGTGCGTAATTCCTAAAAGATGCTGGGGCTCAACGGGATCGCGGTCGTGTTTCTCTTCGTGCACCTGAGGTCATGTGGGGACGCTGGAGGGAAAAGAAAAACCTGCTCACGCACGCACACACACACACACACACACGCACACACACACAGAGGTATGGAGTCACAGGGAGCAAGGAAAATAAATACACCTCCGACATCCTATTTCTCTCTGCCGTGCGCACACAAGCATACTTCGTCACCGCACATGCAAACACACAGGCTCAGTGCACACTTGTCTTATATGCAGCGTGTGTGTGTGTAGCAACCACACGCGCGCACAGAAACACACACTGACGCGATGAGGTGGCCTCCTTGGTTCGCCATTCAGACACTTTGTCTCTGTCTTTATTGTACAACAACCCTGCTGTTTGTGCGTGTGTGTTGCATTGCAAAAGAAAGAAAGTGGAGGGGGGGGGGGATCACCTTCCCCTTTTTTATGGCATCACATCTTCGTCTTTCCTTCCCTTCAGGTCTTACGTATCTTATTCTGTTCTGTTCTATTCTTAAAAACCTGCTATCTTTCTGCTCACATCTGAGTTGGATGTGTGTATGTGTGCGTGCGTGCGTGTGTGTCCATCCATTCCACTTGCAGCTCTTGCCCTCTGCCCCAGCACACGGTCCCATGGATAATCTCCCATGTAAGAAGCACAGTCAGACATGTAATAAGGCTTAAGTGGCTCTCATTCCTGGACGCCAGTGCGCACACACGTGTATGTGTGTGTGTGTGACACATAATAAGCCGTAAGTGTGCTCCATCACACTGAGGTGATGTGATTATGATAAACTGCCGAGGAGATGGAGGGACACGGAGGGGGGATGAGCGAGAGCGACGGAGACAGACAGGAGAGAGAGAGAGAGAGAGAGAAGCAAGGGGAAAAAAAAGTGGAGGTAGTAATGGGAGGGATGGAAGAGGGGAAAAAAGGAGGGAAGAGGGAGCTTCCTTCACTTGCATCATCCTCATCCTCGCTCCTAAAAGGATGAGCTGCGAGGACAGAGGAATCCAGGCAGCGCGCATTTGCCAAATTGGATTGGCAAACTGTATCACCTGTCAGCGGGCCGGGAGTCTCACATGATTCTGTCGCTGGGGCGATGGGACTCCGCGTCCCAAACCGCCGGACGCACCTGCTGCCGATCGCGTTACGCCGCCGAGTCTCCCTTTTCCAATTCAGTTACATTTGTGTTTGAGTCACGGCTCCTGCTTCGATCGTTTTAAACCCCCCCACCCCCCCAACCGCATTTAGTCCAACCGTCATCATAGCTGTCCCCTGATAAAGTATCTGTTCTGTCCAATCCTGTGTTTCTCTAAAAGTCATAGCGGAGGAAAGTGGAATGTGAAAATGCAGTCAAACCAGCGTTACTTAAAGAGGCACATTGTGTTGTAATCCTTTCTGCACAACGCAAAAGTGATTTGTTCCCCTTCCTCCCAAAGTTAATGTCAGCTCATTTTCCATATGAAATCCTCCATTTCTGCTGCAATTCTCGAAAAAAAAGGAGACATTTCTTGCGGACAGATGCACAATTTGAACAGAACGTGTTCCTTTATTCATACACATGATACTGAGGATGTAAAACAGGTTAAAAAGGAAGTAGCATGAAAAAAACAACAACTATTGTGTTTCTCTGACGCCCCCGTTGTAAAATAACAGCTCTCCGCTGTTCCAAGACCCAGTGCCAACGTCAGCGGGTGTGACTGAATGAAACTGATACCGGTAGACAATTAAACATCACGGCTGAGAGAACACGAGCGACATGTGAGGCATGCTGGATGCCTCTGTAATTGTTTTTTTTTCCCTGACACTGGCGCTCAGGCCTAGATATTAATAAACAGTCAGAGGACCCTGAAGATAATGGGCCGACGTCAGCGCGCCCTCCCACTCCCTGCGCCTCGGCCAAGAGTCGCTCTGAAAGGAGGCGAGGGGAACATGAGGAGACACCATCTCTTTCAGTCAGGAAGCAGCAGAGGAAAGGGCTCCTGTGCTTGTCGTGCGATTCGGGCCTCACTGGACGCAGCGATTTTAACTCATTACGCAGACCGAGTGACGAACTGGGCGATAATCAAGACGGGCCGCAGGTTGAGGTTATGAAATCATTGCGTAGAGGGTTCTGCCGTGTGTCTGTCGTTTGCCAGGTGCGAGGGTTGTTAAATGTAAATAATCACATCGTGTTTGCTGCTTTTCAAAAAGGAGCGCACTCCTCCGCTCCTCGGATCCCCCCCGTTCCAACGTGCCTCCTCCTGATGAGGACGGCCAAATCAGGAGAAATGCAGTGGGCGGGGGGGCGCAGAGAGCAAGGCGGTCCGGTCAGACCCGGGCGGCGGTGCAACGTGCTGCCGAATGAAGCGTGCGTCGCCTCCGATGTCATTTTTCTCTACATTTCCTGTTCTACTTCCTCTCAGGCAGAGAGCTGCTATTGTTATTTAGCTCCCGCCATAAACATCTCTCGCTGTGTGCCAGATAAGTTGCACACAGAACAACATGGAGAAACTGCGTGGCCTTGTTTGAAAATCACATAATGATGAAAACAAAGAAAATATTCTGGTTCTGCTTATTGCATCTCGTTCTGCCCCGACGCCTAACGCCAGCCGGGACTCCTGAGCCGGAGTGGACACCGCGGCACCTCTGTCTGCCCAAGCCGCCGGAACGGGTCCGGCTCGGGCCCGGCCCTGATTGTTAAGGCTCCCGGGGTACTCACCAGATAACTGATCCTGCGCGGCTCCAGGTCGGCGAGCATTCAGTCAGCGGTAAGTGATGCGGAGTCCCCTGCATCACAAAGTGCGACGCTTTGATTTTTTTTTTTCTTTTTTTTCAGCAGCGCGGATGTTGACAGACCGAGGGTCAAAGTGATTAGCATCTCCCTCATTAAAAATCTGTCATCTTGAACTGTGGGCCGTCGTTGTTGGGCTGGTTAATTGGTGAGATGATTACTGATGAGGGGATAAATGCTGTGTGTGTGTGTGTGTGTGTGATATAGATACACATAGACAGATTCAGATAACAATTATGAGTCTCATTTTCTCTCTGTTTTCTCTCACGCTGCCATTTTTATTTGACTTGTCCTATAGTAGTCGTTCGTTTTCTGGGCTCCTGAACTTTAATGGCAACTGTGTGTGTGTGTGTGTGTGTGTGTAAGGATTAGTGGATTTTTCCAAGGATCAGAGGGGAGATGTACTTCTAAGGACCAGCTAGTCCTCTCTGGTGGTTACACACACACACACACACACACACACACACACACACACACACACAGAATGCCCAGGATGCCTTTATTCCTCAAAGCTCCACCATCGATTTCACCTCAGATGCCCTTTTACCAGCGAGGAGGCAGAATCGACTGCTTTTGCGACTCTGTTCGTGTGTGTGTGTGTGTGTTTGTGCTTGAGTGTATCTCCGGCCTCTAGTAAACACACGGAGTGCGATCCTTCGCGTTGTTCTGCTGTTCTTGCACGACGCCGTGTGTGCGTTGTGCGTGTCTCTGGGTGTGGATACGAACGGCGTGCGTGCGTCCTCTTCGCGCGGTGGTTCTCGTGGTCTTTGTTCACTCCTCCGGTTCAGTCCTCAGTTCTCTCACTCTGTGTGTGTGTGTGTGTATGTGTGTGTGTGTGCGTGTGTGTGCGTGCCTCCGACTGACGAATGCATTACATGCAGTCTTGAAAAGGCACAAAAGATAAAATGAGAATTGGATTCATTTCTTTCATCGGGGATGAAGCCAATAATTAGGCTCCCCAGATGTAAAAAAAAAACAAAAACCAAACAGCTACCAACACACTGGAAAGTATTCCATTCACACAGTTGTTGTGCTGGGTGAGTTACTTGGTTTTATTCCATTTGAGTTTTTTTGCTTGCGAAAATGAGCAAGGCTTTGTCCTCATACAGTGAACTAGTTTTCCCACGACATCATTTTTTTTTTAAATCTCTTTTGATGAGCTTTTACCTGCATGTGTTACTGAAGCAGCTTCCTGTGCACATTCTATTTTTTTTCACTCACTCTTTTTCCTCCCGCTCTCGCCCAAGAGTGCATTAATACTGTGGGACACGGTCCCATGGTCATTATACTGGGTAAAATAACAAAATCATAAACCCCTCATTTGACTGTGGGGGTTGACTTTATCACCACAGAAACATCTAGCCACGAGTTAAAGGTGTTTTAAATGCATCCACAAGCGTTACCTATGTTTTATTACATAAATGTCTTATCTTACAGTACGAGTCCTCTACATCCATGTAACAGAAGTATGAAGTGTCAGAGATTCACAGCGTCTGTATTCTCATCACTTCATGTACAAGTGAGCCGAAAGACCCATTTCAGCGCAAATAACCACGTCTCACCACCTCCGTCTCTCCGCGCCGGTGTTCCATCTGAGATTCATTCTCATGTTTAACATATTCTCTCTGAAGGAAATCTCTCATATTGTCTGGATCGCAGATCATTTCCTCGTCCGTTCTCCGCTTCAGCCGCTGCCTCCTCCGAAGCGGCACTCTAAATAATCACCCCCGCCATCAAATTGGACTCAGACGCAGCATGTACGCCCGCTCACATATATATATATATATGTACGTCTCACTAGCCCGGCGTGTTCCGCAGGCTCCATTATTCTCACCAAATTGCCACTCACCTATTGCTTCAGCATCCATCCACACTGCGAGCCAGGAGTAACAACAGGTCTTCCTTCTACATTTCCTACCGCAGGCCACGCGGGCTAAATCCTGTCCTCGGCCGCAAGAAAGAAAACAAAATAATGTCCGGTTGTGTTGATAAGCTGCTTTTATATATCTCTGACTGAGGAGGTCTTGCTTTCCTTCAGGTTCTGGTTACCTCTCAAGTTCTCGCCCTGGTTAATTAACTGTCAGAGCTTTAGCTCTCACTTTGTTCATTCGTCAAATTGTTTTTTTAAAAATCGTTCCTCGAAGATTTAAACGGAGCACGTGTTTCATTAAGGAGAGGAACTCCCAGATACTTGACGTCCAAGGATTTGATGTGTTACTGTCATTAACAAACAGGTTAACGCTCCCGGACCACACGCAAAACACACAACACACAACACACACTCTCCTCTGTTTAACCCACACCTTCATCCAGTATCTTTGTTTATTCCCTTAATCCAGTCTGCGCTATCATGCTGTCTGCAGCCTTCTACCCCCCCACCCTTCAGTTTCCCTGTCACTGCCCCCCCTTCCTCCTCCTGTTCTCTTCTATCTCTCTCTCTCTCTCTCTCTCTCTCTCTTTCCATCTCAAGTCGGTCATGAATATTCATGAGGTTGTTATTTGCATTGCTGGCTCCTGAAAGAGGCTGAGTACACAAAGGTGACAGCCATCAAACCTCGGGATAACGCGTGTGTGTGTGTGTGTGTGTGTGTGTGTGTGTGTGTGAGGGCGAGAAAAATAGACAGAAGTCGACACATATGAGGAAAATAAAATGAGCAGGGGGTGAAAGGCACGGAGCTGGGGTTGTTTGTGTTTTGGCTGCCTCACTTGATCGACACTATCACCGAAATGGTAATTAACACGCATGTGTGTCACCAATATGTGTTGAATTGGAAGCAAACTTGCACAGCGATCCTGTTCGCATGCGCACACACAAGCCGCCTCTCCACAACATATGCCCTGCCCCACCCCACCCCACCCCAGTCTGGATCAGCCAGCGCCGGTTTGAGGAGGCTTGACGTGAAGCTGCCGGGCCGGTTGTCGCGTGTAGTTTACTGTCGGCGCGGCAGTTAGAGACTCCTCTACGCTGCTCCCGCACCGGGAGGAGGCGCACCGGTCGCTCAGAGTGGCACGTTTTCAACCAGGCCGTGTACAGTAGAGCATGTGTGTGCGTTTTTAGCATTTACCTTTAAGTTACCCCGGGAGTTCTAAAAAGGAGTTTGGGGATAAGTTGGTTTTTATTTTAACAAGCTGGGTGAGAACAGCTGATATTTTTACTAACTGAGAGAAATCCTTCCTGCAGCTTTCCACCCCAGGACTTAAATAACACTTTTATTTTCTTGGCCTGGGACCCAGGCTCATGAAAACATATTGTACGCTTTATTATTCTGGGACCCACTTGAACTAAGCTACAGATGTTACTATTGTAGAAATCCCAATTTTTACTGCGTGCTGGCTGACACGCTGCTGCACTTTGGCTTCTTTTCAAAAAGGGGATGTGTTTTTTTGGGGGGGGGTTACTCTGCATTATGTATCGCTGGTGTCGATTTTTCTTACAACAAAAAATATGACCCTGATATTAGTGCAGGACAGTCTCAGGATCAATGCATGATTTCAGAAACACAACGTCGGAGCTTGTACACTTTTTAAATAAGTGAAATATTTGAAATATATTTGAAATTTGATTTGTCTTTCTTCACAGAAGGCAGGAACGAAGACAAATAATGAAGCGTGGCAAGTACTGATTTGTGCGCCCAAAAGAGGCGAGATGTCTCAATTATAAGTCTAGATTTAATACAGTGCCATTGCTGCATCAGTATCTCAGTGCGTAGGTAATTAAAGAATTCAAATGTTGTTTAAAAAAAACATGGGTAAGATCGGATGTAGGCAACTTAAACCCTTGTACTTTTCAACTAACTAGAGGGAGCTTTACTTCAGCGTCTTGCTGCACAACATCCACACGCATCTCCTCAGATGTGGAAAAAAAAATCCTAAGCACAGTATGCAGTAATATTATAGGACGCCATCAGAGGAAACCTGTGCTCCTCGTTTTCTTGAAGTGGAGCTATTTGGCTGTCAGACGTATTTGAATTGTTGAACACAATTGCTTCTTCAGGCCTCACGGGCCCAGGCTCAGCATGAATAAGAAGGTTTGCTGTAGCCTGTGCTATGCAGCTGACGAAAGCTGACTTGTTTTTGTGAGCCTTGGCCCATTTGGTAACACAGCCAATGCTGGTCTTTTCTTTTTTCTTGTTCTCTCTTGTATCTCTCTCTGCGAGAAGTGGGTACAGTACAATAGAGGAGAGTTTAAAAAAAAACAAGGGATCTTTTTGTTGAACTAAATTGAATCTAAATTTTCCGCTCGTCCGGCAGCTGAACACACTCATGGCCGGCTTTGTGCAATGCAAATCAAATATTGTCCAGAAAGTTTGTCCCAGCGCTGTCGCAGAAGCTCAAGGGCAACAAATGTTTTGCGCTTTCGCTTTTTCTTCTTCCTCTTTGCTTTCGCCTTCATCCCAGAGCAGCTCCGCGGTCTGGAGACTGTGCTGGTCCACCATCAAATTCTGCTCTTCTAACGTCATATATGTGTGTAGAACTCCAAAAACATGGACAAGGGCCAGTTTGGACTTCTTTCTCCTCACAGAATAACCCTGTTTGTGCTCGGCCAAGCGTGATCGCCTCAGTCACAGTGCGGCTGTTGGATGGTTGTCGCGAGCACCGAGGTTGTGCAGAACTCCTCCTCACGTGCCACGACGGCAACAAAAAGCGCACGTCCTGCACGGCAGATGAAACTCGCCCGCCGAAACTTCGTACGCTTCCCTGACGTGTCAGACAGAGGTTTACAGTGAGTTTGAGCGCCTGAAGTTCAACTAATCCGTGCCCGAGATTTCCCATCAGACCCCATGCGCTGATGTGCTTCGGGTTTGGTTCTGAGCTGAGAATAAAGCCGCTACTCTTCACGCCAGACACGTTGCAGTTTGGTGGACCTTTAAACGTAGATTCATGAATCCTTTCCTCACGACAGCGGCAATCACCGGGTCTTTCCTTTTTTCTGTCTTTTCCTCTCTCTCTGTTCTGTGATCTCTAAAGAGGTCACGGGGTCCCCCGTAATCCGCTGGCAGCTCGTAAAGTTGTGATCTGGTGACTTCGGCCTTGCTCGGCCGTCGCGCTCGGTCTCGAGTTAAGAGCGTCACCTCGGAGCCTAAAACTTTAACGATCCACTTAATGATTGACGAGGGCAATCGGAGAACCCCTGGAGTCCTTTTGGATTTCACGGTGTGTACGCGGTCATCCATGCCCAGGTCGGACTGCGCCGCAAAGCATCCAGCACGCTTTCAGTTAGTCCTTTTACCGATGTTGCATGTGTTGGGGGGCACGTGATGCCTCGCTTCCAGCCTGATGCCGGGACTCCGTGGCGACTGGGCTTCATAACGCTGATCATGAGGTCACATTTGCTGAGGCCGGACGTGTGCTCACATCCTTCGGTGTTGCTCCTGCTCTTACCTGTGTTTGTTACGGCCGGGTTCATTTATCCAGAGGCAGTCCGGCCACGAGGGGCAGTTAATTGCTGAACTTGAATGAAAATCTCATTTAGAACGGATGCTTCTTGTTGCCGGGGGTACGGCACGGAAACACGGCCCGCTCCGTGATTGACCGCCGCGCTCCGTGTTTGCTCGTTTATCAGTGCTAATTTGCCTGGCTAATCTCCCCCATTAAGCTCACTGAGAACATTAGCCTAGTAAATTAGCACTGATGAATGGGCTATTATTCATAGCAAAATCTCCACTTCTACTTTTCCATCTTTCCGTGCCACCGTTCACCGTCCCGCTCCTCGGGACCTGCTGCACTCTATTGTTTTCAACTGTGAGACATTAAGAAGGTGCAAAGACAATTTTATCTTACAATACACGGCACCGAGTGGAGGCAAATTGTTCCAAAAGAGATTAAGATGCAGGATGAATATATGCGCAGGGTGTTTTGCCACCGCGACCAGTTTGGGCCGTGAATAGGGCTTAGATTAGTAACACCGTGACTGGGTGTTTAACACAGCCGTCGGTGGAGCGGCTTGCTTGTAAAACAAAGGCCTCGCCGATGCCTGTAGTCTATTTTCTACAGTCTTTTCTTCTCATCCACACACACTTTGCTAATCTTAGCAGGACATAACAATAATTGTTCCAGATTACATGCATTCAAACACACGCAGCCTCTCGTGCACACGCGCAGACACACACCGCGAATCTTTTAAAGTCGCGTGCAATGCGAGTTGATCCTCTTCTGGTTCTTTGCCTCTAAAGGTAGTTTCTCTTATAATCCAACCCCTGCACAAGAAAGCCACTCGCACACACACACACACATATACATGCTGTTTGTGTGCATCTCCCAGTGGCACGCAGCCATGTATATATTCAGTACATGCACAAACAAAAGGAGGTGCTGTGTGTATCATGCGCAGGGCTCGCGGGTCTGCGAAGCTTTTTGTCTGAGAGCATCTGAATCCCTCAGTGGAAAAAAGAAAGAGAGGAAGAGAGACAAAACTGTGAGGTGGAAAAAGGGAATGGAAAAGTTCAAACGGAGGAGTGGGAACGGGTACAGGGGGAACAGAAGCAGGAAGTTAGGAAGTGAAACAGTATCCATCTCCTTCACTTCTCTGTCTGCGCCCCATCTGTTACTGACTCCAGGTTTTTCCCTCTCCCTTCGTCTTGTTATCTGTTTTTCCCCCTCATTTCTCATAATTCGCTTTGTCCATTAGCTCTCTCTCTCTCTCTCGCTCTCTCCCTCTCTCGCCCACTCCATTTCTCCTAATTAGTATTTATTATGTGCGTTGTACGCTGCTAATTAATTGAAGTAGTCATCTTGTGATTAGTTGCTGAACATCCTTGTGGAGGGACACAACTTTATCTGCCCGTGGAACATGATCCTTAAAGATACCTTACACACACACACACCCCCCCCCCCACACACACACACACACACACAACACACACAGACACGCACACATGTTCTAACATGGCTCATGCTCAGACCTGGACCAGCCCACTTGACTGTTCATTCTTTTATATCGTGACGTGTTTCTTGTGTTGACACCTTTTCCTACAGAGCCAAAGTATTAGCCCTCGATGTACTCAGTAAAAAAGTTTATTTTTTTCACATTTTCAGTTACATGACATCTGGCAAATTGCTGATGGAGATCATGCCATGTGATTTTGATCTTGACGTCCCTGTAATTACTTTGGATCATTCAGGTTTCCCATGGGCTGCCATGATATTTAAAGAACAATGTGCAGTGTACAGCATTATGCAGAATGGATGCAGGATAAATGCACAGCATTCGTCTTGGTTTTACTGTGCAGTGATGGAAGCAGCAGCCCGTACTTGTCTTCTCCAACCATTGGATCGGTGTCGGTTCATTCTGAGCCATCAATAATGTGATTTGAAACTTACTCGGTACTTTCGATTATCTTCCACGGCGAGTCAAAACCGCACCGCTCTGATCGGTGTAATTTCAGAGCAAACAACATCGCGGGGAGCCACAGAGTTTGGAGCGAGGAAGAGAAACAGTAGGTAGTAAAAAAAAAAAGAAAAAAAGTCTGCTTGAGGCCAATGAATTTGCTGCTCGGCTGATGCAAAGTCACTACGCTCGATTCTGTGCCAGCGTGAAGCGCAGGCCTGATATAATGCAAGTTAATTGGTTTGGGTCAGGGAGAACACACACACAGCAGAGTGCAGACGTAGTGTCGGCGTGCAGAGAGCGAGGGGAAGGCGGGCGGGGGGTGAGGCGAGCGCAGCTATAACTGCACACTCGCGTTTTATTTTCGAAGGAGGAGAGCATCATGGGAGACGAGCAGAAGTTAATATCGCTTTTTACCGTCAGTTAGTGCTCTCCTCTTGCCGTGCGGTACAAATCCTGTGCGCACACAAAACAGGGCTTCCCCCACACTGACCGACATGTGGCGCGTCGCTGCAACATCAGCCCCCCACACACCCCCACCCCACACATGTGGGGGGGGCTACGCGTTAAATAATTGTGGTGTGTGATTGTTTTTGTCAAAATCGAGCAGCCCGAGTGTGTGTCTGTGTGCGTGTCCCGACCACAGACACAGTGATAATGAGGCCAGTCGCCCTGTGAGGCCTGCGTCCGTCAGCTCGTCAGGATAACGTTGGGTCTGAGCGCGGTCTCCAGCCGCCTCTTAGGAGCCAATCAGATCCTCTTAAGGAAGCGATATGGCTTTCATGTCTGGTGCAGATGTTAACCCATGAGACGGTCGGCGGGCATGTGTGGGTTTGAGTTTACGGCACAGAGACGTATGATCACGCGTACACATGCTGCATCCTTCTGCCATTTCTAAAAATCAATCTGTGGCAAATGTCGGCTTCGATCCGACGAAACGCGCAACGAGGTTTTTGTTCCTCGCGTGCGTTATTAGACCGCGATTACGATTTAAAGGTACAGAGAAGTGAGGGACAGAGAGACAGTAACAAGTACTCCAGTGGAGAGTGATGAGACAGAGGGAGAGTTGGTCCGCATAATGAGTCCTCCAGCGTGGAGGGGGGGACGGGGAGGGAGGGGTGAACGGGACCGTTCCGGCAGAGAACAGAGGAAAGGATCACAGAGAAGGGTCTGTATAATGAGGGTTCCAGGGGGCGGCTGGTGAGGTGGAAAACACAGGGGGTGGCTACAAAATGATGCAAATTTCCGTCCCTTTAAGGATGTTCTGTAAAAGAAAAACTTAAAACGAGAATCAGACGCGAAAAAGAACAAGGTTGAACGACTGAAAGGTCTGAGTCGTAGTACTAGTGCTGCACATCACCTTTCGGTTGCGCAGCATCTCCAGTATTGCGGTATCTTCGGTTGCGCTGCGATTACGAAACAGCTGCCGACGTACGTTGCCAGTGGCTGTCCTTCTCGTCACACCGGTGTAATGTACTCGGAGCTGTGGGTGCAGCAGCTTCACCGCGCTCCCATCAGAATGAATCATCAGCGAGTTCATTGGAGGAACGGGCCAACAGCACCCGCCGCCATTATAAACACGAGCGCCTTATTTGACCTTCTGCTCCCTCGTGTCTGTTGACACCGCGTGTGATGTCAGCTGTTTTCAAACACACGTTGGAGGGGTCGAGCTGCTTTTTTAAAAATCCACCACTCCAAACAGCAGGAGCTGAGTCTCGCTGTCGGCCCGAAGAGGAACGGACGGTTTCTGAGCGTAAACACGACCGAACACCGGACACCTGTCAGCGGGGACTGATGTGTGACTGACAGCCAACACGCACCAACACAAAAACTGACTGTCAGACACACACACACACACACACACACACACGCATACACACACAGACACACTTACATACACATACATACACACACACACACACTCATACACACACACAGACACACACACACACACACACACACACATATATACACACACACACACACACACACACACACACACACACACACACACACACACACACACACACACACACACACACACACACACACACACACACACACACACACACACTCTTCTCCAGTATTAACAGATAGTAGAGGCTGAGCTGCCAAGATCCCAGTAGTGCTTAAGAACTAAACAACGTGTGTGTGTTTGTATGTGTGTGTGTGTGTGTGTGTGCATCTCTGTGTGTGAGTTTATTCCCAAGATCTGTCATACTGTGATCAGTAGTGGGAGGCATTAGAGGAGACCAATGAAGATGATAGAGGGCGGAGAAAAAAAATCACAATAATAGACTGTATGCATATGTACACACATACACACACACTGTGTGTATGTGTGTCTCAGAAGATTTAAATTACATTAAATTAAATATAGCCGATAAAGTGGGACATGCACAAACACACACGTGTGTGCGTTGAGTCAGCGCTCATGCACACGCTCTCATGCAGCGAGCCAGACAGATAGACAGCTGCCCAGTCATCGTCTCCCTGGCCCACCTGTCAGTCAGTCATCCAAACAAACAATCTGCCCGTCCGTCTCTCCAGTCCACCGCACAGTTATCTAACAAACCATCCCTTCAACCAGTCGGACGCGTGGCCAGAGATTTGGGCCGCCATTTTGGTAAATACTCCTGTTGCCAAGATCGGACCGCCAGGAGACGCGGCGGGCGTGAAGGATTACAGAGATGTTGCGATAGAGACGCAAAGGGGACGACAGCGGGAGACGCCTATGGAGTTCAGCGAGGAGTTGCGTAAGAGCTTCAGTCAGATGATCCAGCGGGAAAGAGAGGAAGAGGCGGAGGTAGGAGGTGCAGCGGAAGGAGGAAGCCAGGGAGTTTGATGGAAACGTGGGGGGAGGAAGCGCGAGGAGGATGAGAGGGAAGAGTAGGTGGGAATTAAGACGCAAGAAGCCGAGGCACGAGGCAAGATGGAAGTCGAGAAATAAAGAAAATAAAAAAGTGATTGTAGCTGAGACAAAATAATCTCAATTTAATAAAATATTCTGTGGTTAACTCCGGCTGCTGGAGCCTCGTTTTAGCGTAGCTTGAACTTCGGGGTGCGTTAAACAGACGCACACTTCCTGTGTGGTGCGCAGTTTTGTAACCGTGCATTGCTTCTCATTTTAAGTGTCAGCCTCCAGCCATGAAGGTAATTGTCCACTTTTCTTAACTGTCTTTATTCGTTAGAACAAAAAAATACAACAGTGATGAGTATTTCAAGTGTTTCTGTGGCAACCGGTAAAAAATATCACATCAAATCGCGTGAAAGATAATTTAACTGCGTCAACCCACACAGGGTGGAAGCAGAGGGAGCCGCGCCGAGCGTCTCAGGAGTTTTAATGAAGTATTTTTAAAATCGGATCAAGGCAAGACGGCACCAGATCCTTTGGTGCTGCTCCACAGGTGACCACCCTGAACTCCCAGACCTCTTCTTCTACACTCGCTTTTATATGTTGTTTTCTTCTTCACTTTCCTCACTTCTGCCAGGGAGGAGAAGAGGAGGAGAAGACCGAGCTCTATCCATCATCACGGGGGCGAGTGGGTGGAGGGGGAGAGGTGGTGTGTTTACATTGAGGGTGTGGCAGCTTGACACAGTGTGTCGCAGTCAAAGCTCTCCAGCGACTGCCAAAGATTCAGATTTATGTTTTTTTGAAGTGAGACTTCACACTTACCTTCACTCGGTTTGAACGTTCACCCTGACCGCCTCTCGAAAAGTCGCCCTTTCTTGTGAACAAACAAAGTCTCTGAGCCTGGAAGTTTGTGTTTCGGTATGTTGGTAATATCTGAAAGTCAAGCTTCACTTAATTCACTTGTCAAAGATGGTTCATGTCATCTCTGATTAGAGACAAAGTCTCTATTACTAAGGCCTTGTGCCAGAGAGTTTGTTCAAAATTAATGAACCTTAAAGCTGGAAAAGTCTCGTTTCATTATTTCTCACAAAAACAGCCGGTGCGTACGCGTGGAGTCTAACAAACGTGCAGAGCCGTGTTTACATCCTAACTGGCTTCAGATGTGGCATTTCTCGCCTTTGCTGGCGCATTGCTGCCCCCACTGAGCTGTGCACAATACAAACACAACAGCAATTCTCCAGTTCAATTAAAATAATATTTGCCATCCGTTGACAGGGAATGACTCCTAAAGATCCCACGAAACCGAAGGATGGCTGCAATATTTGGTCTTTATTACTGCTAAGCCCAAGATTTTTAATCTGGTACCTTAGAGAAGTGAAGATTGGCCCTTTTAAGCATACAAAAAATGCAAAAGACACACTTGAGCTCAAAGGATACACACAGTCCTGCAGCACATTGAGGACAGTAACAAATGGCGGCATGCGTGACGTGGCCTGCTGTTGTCTTGCTCCTGCCACATCAGAAGCTGACAGCATTTCTTTGCCTAAGATACATGTTCCTTCAAATTTATACCCTCAAAAAAAAAAAGAAATTGCTGAGCGCAACTACAGCAGCGCTTTTTTGCACATTTGTTCAGTTGCAAACCTCCCCACCTGGGAGCTGCTCGGCGCAGCATTCGTCCTCTGCTGTTAAAGGAGAGGAGAAACCCAGTTTCGCTCACTTTCCTGCCCAGGAGTCGTGCGGCCAGCCGCCCGGTTCCCTCGCCATTAGGCCTCCGCTGGCTTTATTTATCATTTTGATGCTAACTCCATATTGCAGCATGGATGAGTCAGCCGCGGCGGATAAATTCAGAGAGCCCCGACGAATGAGCTCCCTAAAAGTCCACGCTGGTTGTTTTTGTTGAACGGGTTCCAAGGAGCCGCCTCGCCGAGCGTAAACGAGCCGTTCGTCGCTGGCGCGTTGCATTAGCCGACTTAGCCGGGCCGGGCGGGAGGGTGAGAGAGGGGGAGGCGGGGGGGCGGAGCTGTTATCACACCGCAGCACCTGGACCGAAGGCAGACAGGAGGGGACAGAGACGTCTGTCAAACGCACAAACACGCAGCAGCAGAGACTCACGCACACAAAGTGGAAGTCAAGCAGTGGAGCACGCAGACAAACGCTGTGAGGACTGTATTTGTTTATCCATTTTTCTCCAGTGGTTAAAGGTCATTGTGTCTGTCCTGTCATTTCCTTTTCTCTCTTAATTCATCTCTCTGTCCGTCCTCCTCTCCCTCCGCCACATCGTTTTCCTTCTCTTTGTCATACGCCGTGTTACTTCCCATAATTTGGCTCCTCTGGCTCTGGACATCTTGCTCTCCTCACTGCGCTGATGTCATTCACTTTGCATAGTGCTTGGTCAGGGCGTTGTACAGTTTGAGTGTTTGTGTGTCTTCACCCAAATTCGGCTGATGAAACAGCACAAAGCCGTGGAAGCGTTGTAAAGATGACGTCGTATTGAAACTTCTTCAAGAAACATTTGGTGATCGTGTTCTGCATCAGTTTGTGAAACATGGTTGTTGTTAGTGTTGTCCTTAAATCAAAGCCACGTTTCTCATCAGCTCTGCTTGAGCTTGGACTTCTCAAGTTCGGTTGTTTAATACAAGAAGGCGCAAACTCTTGGGGAACAAAATGGAGCCTGAGCAGAGCTGAGCTGGGACGCAAAAGCAGCGACCACCAAACCGCATGTGGATGTGACAGACTGAGATACCTGTCAGTCAATCATGGCTTCTTCCTTCATGTTTAGAGTTTGGCGCATGTCGTTTCTGCGGTGCTCGACAGAATTTGCTGGTTCGGTTCAAACAACTGAAATTAAATCATAATTGCGCTTGAAAACGAGTCAAATGCGCAGACGCACGCTGTGCATGCTCGAACATCTTTGTTTTCCTCCCTGCGCCTTGTGGCGATCCTTTGCTATCTTTACCTCACAATTCATGCTATATGCTCATCTCAGCCTCTTTTGTTTCCTCTCTCTTTGAACGGATCGCACACGGGCAAACACACTTACGCACGCACAAAGAAATCGTAAAGAAAATAGACGCGATGAATGGCACAATCGCCGCCACCTGCCAGGCACGACGTGGATAAGCGCGTTTCCACGGGATTTGAAGCCTTTTCAAAGTGCAACTCAGCTGAGAGTTTTTAATTGCGCTGACAGTAATGGGACTCCGAGGTGCTCCGCCTCTCTACCCCAGCGGGTGACTGTTTTAACCTTTTAGCTCTTCTCAAGATTAGCTGCGCAACATTAGCATACTGAAATCTGCACACCCAGGCTCCTCTCAGTTTTCCTTCACCCGCCAGTTTTGTTTTTTGTGCCTGTAAAGTTAGAAATTAGCACAGTTGCCAAAGATTGATCTCAGATAGGGATTAAGTAGTTTCACTTAACCCTGCAATCTGCTTAAAGGCAAACTTGGAATTATGATGAGCCACTTTAACCCTAAAGAGATTGTCTGTTTCCTTATTTCATCACCTGTCCTCTACTTTGCTGGGCCAGCATGTGGCTTAATCCTGCAGCGGAAGCAGTAATTGACAAAACCCAAAGCATCGTTGTTTTTCCTCCTGCATTGAGCGATCTACGCAATCCATGCCTCAGCTTTGTCTCATTTTTTTTTATTTTTCAATATACTGGCTGAGTCACCTTGTTGCTGAGATCATGGGTGAAGATGTTCTGACATTGAAGACTCTGAGACTCATCCAGCTATTTGAGAATACAAAAGGACTCAAAACACATTCTCCGGTTCACAACATCCATGTTGCTCATCGTCTGCCCCCCCGTGAGTCCTGGAATGTGATTGGTGCTTTCTGTACTGTGCTTTTATTGGCTGTCACCCTTGTTGCCTCAGTGCATGTTGAAAATGTGTGCAGTTTGGATGTGTCTCTGGTCTCTGCAGTCACCTCATGTCATTTTCATTTTTTTGATATTCAGTTCCCAACTGGACTCAGCACAGACACACACCTTCAGCCCCCCCCTTCCTGTTTGTGTTGATCTGTGAGCGAGCGTTTGAGTGTGGTTGCGCGAGCTGCCGGCCTGTCAGCGCTGCTCCTCCGTGGACGACAAAACTGATGCGACGCGCTGTTGTTGCTCCGCTCACTCCCGGAAACACAAGTCAGACTCCGGTGGGCGCCCTCTTATCACCGACTCCCTGCTCCCAGCTGTGTTTGTTGATCTAACCTGCTGTTTGCCGCTTTCGCTGACATGTTTGTTTGTTTGTTCTGTCTGCCAACACGTACCTTGGTTATCACTGTCGAAGCCCCCTGGGTGATTTTATTGCCGGGCTGAGAAAACACACATGCATTTATGCAAAACAAAATGTGTGTGAATCGTGTTATTTGTCGGCTTCAACTCCAATGGGATGTGCTCAAGTTATAAATATCACTGATCACAAAACACATACACACACACACACACACACACACACACACACACACACACACACAGACCAACCCCCATGATGATGAGCCTCTCATCGCCATCGCCTCACTTAGACGGGATGAGGTACCTTTGGACCTCTTCCACTCATAATAAATGAGACGCCGGAGTCTTGGACTCTTAAATTTGTGTCTCCTCATCCAAATGAACTGGTCGGTGCTTTTATCGCTCTGTTGAGTAAGCAGTTCTCAGCTGCACGGGGACTATATTGGCCTAATATTTTCCCCGGTGTTAGCACTGTTACCACAAAAAAAACCCTTCGGCCTCTTGTTCATTATCAGTGTTTGTGACTCCCTGAAGTTCCTCTTTATGGCAGCAGCTCGGTCTGAGCACACATCCAGATTGTTTGTGTCCACACATCTTCCTTGCTTAAGGAAGAGGGCACAAACTTTGTTTTTGGACATTACGTGTTCAGCATTACATCAGCGGGAAGTAAAAAAAGATATCTGGTGACGTTTTACTGTAATTTCTCACTACACATTGTATTGCAAATTCTAATCCCTATTGTGAAAGATCTTATACTGGATGTGCACACCCGCAGATACTGTATCAACCCCTTGAATGTGCATGATTGTTTTCATCAAGATTCCTGCAATATCCCCTGTGTTAAGAAGTTAAGAAAAGAAAATGTCCAAAGAAATACTCATGCATTGTTAAAGAAAAAAAATCCTGGAAGCTCGCCTCCTTTCCAGATCAGTTAAATGTGATGGAAGGAGTGAATCCCTGGCCCAAGCCCTCATCCCTCCACCAAGTTTCATGAAAATCCATTCAGTAGCTTTTGTGTAATCCTGGTGATTTAAAAAAACAAAACAACAAAAACAAACATGGTGGAGGTAACAACACAAAGGCATCTGTTTCAGCCTCCTCCTCCTGTTATGAAATCCAGACTGTCCCTGTAATGATGGAAAGCGAAACGCACAAACGAGAAAACAAAACAAATCAAACGCTGTAATTACGTAACATCGAAGTAACGAGTGAATTGCGAGGCGTTCCTCCCCGCGAGCTCAGATCTGATCGAGCGCTGAACGTCTCCTGCCTGTGGCTCTGCGGCCTCTGCCCGCTGACAGTGATCCGTGGTGGAGAAGCTGGTTGCTACACCGCTAATCTGGGACCCGAGCCCAGAGGACTAGCTCGAAGCGACTGCAGCAGCCAACAGCCCACCGCTATTGTCCGTGTCTTTGTTTACAGAGAAATGTGTCGTTCTAATCCCATGTGTGGTGGGAAGTGGAGTGGGCGGTTTGATTCCATGTGTGAGGGGTTTTTTCTCTCTTTTTATTTGAAAGGGATCCAGTGCGAAACATCAAGCTGTGCAGATTACATTATCAGTGTCCTGCTCTAAAAAGCAGTCGTAAAAAGTCCCACGCTTTGCTGCACCTCAGCTCCGTCCTGCAGGAGGCGGAGACCCGAGGAGCCGAGGCTTCGTGTGCATTCAAGGAGCTGTCATAGCTGTTTATTTCCCACCATGTTTATTGAGGTTCATCTAGTGTAAGACTGTAAGATATACAGACAACTTCAGAATAATCACAGCGTCAGTGATTAGTTATTCACTTCCTACTGATTTTCTAATTTGATGGCCGTGCATGGGACCAAGTGAGGATTCTAACGTGCTTCAGACGTTGGCGCTGTCGAGCCGAACACATGCAGCGGACCTGCATGTGACACTAAACCAGGGTGTCTGCATGCAGTAATGTGTTCACATCAGTTTGAGGCCGTGCACACTAAAAGGAAACCCGTGTAAACACCGCGCACGCACCGCAAATGAGCCTAAAATCTCTTGACTGCATAATCATTGCATTCGCTTCATGTCAGCGGCTTTCGACATGAATGTGAATCTTTAGGAGTGTTGTCTGGGAACTGCCAGAACAAACTGCATGTTAAGATTCAAGTTTCCCCCACCCCACCCCACCTACTTTGAAACAGCATTTGCATGCGTGTGGCAAAGCAAAGAAAATCACTAAGTACCATTCAGAAAATGAAAGTTTAAAGTCCCAGCAGCTGGTCGAAAATGATCGCGATCCTTACTCAAACTCTGCTGCAGATTATGGTCTTCAGTGCTGTGCAGGACAGATGTAGGGCGGATGGATGGGTGGGGGGGCTTTCTATAATGACTACTGCTTCAGGGCTGGTGGTGCCGAGGCCCTGCTCTGAGCAGCAGTGTCAAACAAAGACCAGGTCTGGAGCAGAAGGCAACCGATGGCGTTTTCCTCACTCATGCATAATGAACTCACAAGCAGGGGCCGACATATGTGCACACAGGCCTTGTATAGGCGCTCGTACACTGAAGCATGCACAGAGCAAGGAGCGTTCATATATGTTCACTTCATGTACTGTATGCTGAATCAAACACACACATCCCCTTCATCATTACACAGTAGTCATTTTGCAGTAAACTTATATAAGAGAGCCAGCTGCTCTGGGAAAGAGAGATGGTGTCTGTGGAGAGGTACAGCCAGAGAGACTGCAGTGGTGTGTGTGTGTGTGTGTGTGTGTGTGTGTGTGTGTGTGTGTGCGTGCGTGCGTGTGTGTGTGTGTGTGCGTGTGCGTGTGTCTGTGGTTATGTCGGTAGATGATTAGGTGCTGCTCTCTCACTCCTCATTAGAAAAGGTCATCTTGTTTTCCATTTAGGACAAAATCAAAAATTCAAACTGAAGATGAAAATTGAAAGTTTCGTGCGGGCGTCTCGTACTCTTGGCCCAGTAAGGATGGACCGGGATGAGCGTCGGGCAGGTCTCGTCTTTGTTGTGTCTGTCGGGCTGCAATCAACGACTGGACTACTGATCAGTTCAATCAGTTTTTAATCGCAATTTCCAGCCGCTCCTGAGGTAAGATCTGAGGCAGCGGTTTGACAGGCCGTCGTCACCATGGTGATCAAGCTAAGGAGCAGCAGCACCGTGACACTGATGACAAAACACGTTTGTCCTCAGTCAAACTATTTAAATTTAGCACAAAAATTTAGTCATGTTTCTATTCACTGTGTTATGCAAACAGTCGGAGTCGGGCACACAAAAGGAAGAAGGACGTTGGCTGTTGATAGGAAGTGTTAAATACACAGTGGTCTGCTGGATCACATACAGTCACAGCCTTTGTTGATCCGTCCATGCTACACAATCTTCTTGCTGTAAGTTTCGTGATATTGACAACAACATCATGCTACTTCCTCCCTTGTCACAAAGACAGGAGTAATAATACACACTGCTCCACAAAAAGCAGCAGAGCAGTAAAACTGAGCATTTCCTGGTCGTTCATCAGTCCCGCTTTGTGTCTCTGCTAATGAGAGAGGCTGCTCAGGAAAGGTTTGATATTATGTTGGAGTTAACCCAGTGACAGAGAATAATGCATAAGCAGAAAGAGAGAGCTTTAAATAAGGTAGACAAAAAAGTCAATGTAAAACAGGCACAAAAAAATGAAAGATGGGATGAAAGAACAACAAAGGAGGAGAGACCACAGGAAAGATCAAGTGAAGGTCTTTAAAAGAGAAGAGCGAGAAATTCAAAGGGGACAAGAGAAAAAGATTCTGGGCATCACGATAAAACAGATGTTGTCACAGAGAGACTCGTTTGACCCGCGACCAACAAACTCCGCTCTTTTTATGTCCGTCTTCCAGCAGTTTATGATAAACTTCCAAACTTATAGCTCCCCATCTGTCCCACGCTGTCTTAAAACAAGCCCACGCGTTCATTCTAAAAAATGAAAAACCTTCCATCAAAGAATCACATACGGTCAAGGTTTCCTGAAGGCAAGGACTGAACTCTGACTTCTTAATCTCCAAAAATAAAAATAAAAAATAAGAATAAAACCTGCTACCAATTGGCAAACACTCAGCAAGAGGAACATAAAAGTCTTTTTAAATGTAGTAAACTTGTTTATATACAACAGCATATGGCGTTAATAGTATATCACTGTATTTGATGTTTTGAAGAATGTGAATGCTATATATAAAAAGTAATAGTAAAGCAAACTTAATTTACCTTTCATCAGAGTCTTGCTGCAAGAGTTACGCACCATCGCAGGTGGACAGCTTCTCCTTCCAGCACCAACTTTGCAGCTTGTTAAGACCTTGGAAAGAAAAGTGTGTTCTCAACTTTTTCCATTTATTGACAGCTTGGCACTTGCTTAAAAAAAGTGACCCGGCATCTTTTCTGTGTTACGCTGACAGCAACAGATTGTTGTTTTTTCTTTCACAACGGGAGCTTCTGCAGAATGTGTTGAGGATCTTGCAGATGTTGAACATCTGTCTTCAAGTCATGAATTATCAATGAGGCTCTTGATTTAAACTGTAAGCAAACTTTTTTTAAGCGATGAATGATTTTGCATGTAAAATCCCATTTTTCTCACTGTAATCTGCTTTTGTGCGACTGCTACAACAACTGATGAGCGTTAAGAATTGTTGGATCCTTCCTTTCGGCTGCAGGATAAACGCACAGAGCTGGACTCGGGCATGTCTCCTCCCAGAACATCTGCTCCGACATCGAACTTCAGACTAACAATATGTCTTGTTTTACTTTTGTCTCTTGGACACATCTGCTGCCGAACGCGTGGCGACGTTTTCAGACACGTAGCATATGGCTCCGGGTTTTTTCTTTAGTTTCTGGCTTTGCATTTACATTTTACGCATTTAGCTGATGCTCTCATCCACAGTTGCTTGAACCGATCTGTAGAATTCATTTAAATTCCTTTTAACATTACAAAAAACAAAAGACACCAGTACTGAGATTTGACATTTACTGTAAAACTACAATAGAGGAAATGGGAGTTTTTGCATGTCTTGATGAAAATCGGAGGACCTTGGTGTGTGTATTTGTAGGAACTCAGTGACCTCAGTACCTGCATCCTGAGTGCTTCAAGTTCAAGACCATCACTGAGGAGCTGAGTGGCAGTTGTGCAGCAGGTGAAAAGAAAGGCAAAGCTTTCCCGTGCTTCTTTTTTTCAAATTATTTTACCAGAGACTTTGATGAAGTCAAAAACTTATCAGCTGCAGAAGCACTCACAACAAACGTGTGAGTGGGAAGTGAAAAGAAGTAATCAAATAAGTCACACTGGAGGAGCACATGAACCTCGAGGGCTTAAGCTCCACTCTTCCATTCTTAAACATTGTTTACCACCTCAAAGCTCATCGGAATAACACATTCAAATCATGTTTAAGCCTTGGTGGATTCACTGAGTCGTTTGAGTTGGTTTGTGCTGAAGAGATCTGTCAGTTTCGAGCCTTTTAAACCCCACAGGCTCCAAAAAACCCATGGACATTTGAAGCAGTAAGTGCTTAGGCTATGATGACAGGTTTCCCTGTGGCCTATAAACTGACCACATGCCAGGTGCTCGCGGAGGTTACATTGGTGTGGAAACAAAGACTCTCGCAGAATAAAGTGAATTTAACAAAGCGGCCGCAAACACGCCTTCGTGGTACATCTACTGTCCGACACAGCCAGTCCCTGTCACGTCTGATGGCTGAAAGTGGCCCGGCCGCCAGCTACTTTTTAAATGTGGTGACCGCATGTGTAAACCAGAAGCAGATAAAATTTTAGTTACTGACAAGTGTTAAACAGTCATTCTGTAATAAATAGCATGTTGAATTGAAGGTTTTTAAACTGGGGGAGGATGTGGAAAGGATGGGGTCAGGTGCAAAGGGACTCAATAGCATCTAAGTGATTCTTCTGTTGAGCAGAACTCTCTGTTATCTTCTCACACATTTGTCACTTACCCTTCCTGGGTCAGGAGTCTGGTGTGAGAAGGCTAAGCCTCCCATCTTTCCCTCGCTCCATTCAGCTCTTCAGACAACATAACCCGCCTCAGCTTTAGTGCTATGGGTTCGAGGGGGCAAAGGGGACGGCTCTGATGTGACGGTTAAGTTGTATTTGGTCATCCTTACAGTAAAAGGCAAAATGAGACCTGTTCCTCAAACTTGGAATATTTGGCATAATCATGTGGCATCTCTTAACATAATTAATCAGCAGCTGACGATGGAAAAAAAGCTGCATTTTTATAAATATCACTCAGAGAAGGAGCCAAAAATGCTGCAGAACTACAGTCTGTATAACTGAGGCCAGGAGACCCTGTGGGGCTCACAAACACCACTCCAAAAAAACAGAACATCATAATATTGTCAGCAACACATTATGCGTTTTAAACTTACAGTTGGGATTTTAAAGAGCAAAGGGAAACTTTATTCACAGAGTAGCTTTTTGGCATAATGCCCTGTGACGTTTCACCGGCAGTTACTGAAAACTAGCGTTGAGGTGCCTGTAAACAAGGCGCTGCTCCAGGAAATGAAAAAAAAAAAAAAATCAATGCTGGTTGAGCTTCTCGTCGAGCCAGCATGAGCAGACTGTTAGCTGTGGACAGGTGTAATGTACGGGCGTCACCCGGAGAAGGCGCTCGGTCCGTGTTTTCAGCGTGAATAAAGTTTGAAGGGCATTGTGCCGACATTGTTGCTTTGACTGCACCGTGGAGTCATTGTGCGAATAAAGCCCTTTTTCAATGTGTCGCACCTCAGTCGCCCCGTCTCAAGACCAATCGCACACCTCTGATGTGAAAAATAAAAAACCCAGGTTGGGGGGTTGAAGGCGGAGGGTGGAGTTTTGGTCTCATCTCCCTGTGTTACCTAAAATCCAGACGGACAGAGAAAGCAGGACCCACAGCCAATCGTCAGGTTGTGTCGCTGTACACAGATCTGACAGATGCTGCTCGGGGACGCGGTCTTGTCCATCACCCTGTTTGTTGACTGACACACACCCCAGTCCTGACAGATGCACCCTGGGACGCTTGTGTTGCCGTCTTTCCTTACATACACATGTGGCAGTCTGCGTGTGTGTGTGTTTTTGTGGTGACGTGCGTCCATCCTGTCCCAGGCAGGCGAGATCAGTCCACCTTTTTTCTGTTGTGACGACCACATAAAGCCGCACGCTCACTCGTGATCAGGAGCCCCATTATGTTTCAAAATTCATTTGTTTCCTTTTGACTCAGCCATACAGTGTTTTATTTTTGTTTACTTGATGATTTGGACCCTAGATGGGATTAAGGATTCTTGCAGACTCTAGCAGACGCCTCCAGCAGAACTGGACTCAGAGTTGGGCAGAGTGAGGCTCGACCTGCTGGCTGAGAGAGAGAGACCAGGAACAGATGTACAAAGTATATTTTCAGTCCCACACATTAATAACTAAAAACAAAAGTCAAAACCAAAACAGTCAGCTGAAAGACACTTTGCAGGAACTGCAGGGTGCAGTGATGATGCGCCTTCATCGCAGCAGCAGCACCCTGCACTGCTGCATCTGGCCACTTATCAGGAAAAAATGAAGGAAACCTTGAGTGTTTGACCAATACTATGTTTGTCTCATCCACCCTGATCTGCAAATGCTTTCATTCACATACAGTTGCGCAGAATGCAGCTGTTTTCTGCCTGTTTTGACGAAAAAAAAATTTGGTTTGCAAATTGTTGCAGTGTTTGGTCGTGACTCTTCAAGTTTAATAACTGGGAGTTTGGTCTCAAACTGTTTGGTGACAGGACTCTACTTTCTGTGATGGCGACGCTTTGGGCCAATGAGGGTTGCAGTTTTGCACCTGTCACAGTTCTGGATCCAGACTCGGATCTCTAAATGTGTTTTGCATCAATTTCAAAGCACAGAAGAAAGTGCATCATTTGATTTTGACTTTGCACGAATGAGGTTTTGTGTTCTCACACAGTGGAGGAGTGCTGGAGAAGTGTTATTTATTAATTTTATTTTTTTTTCTACCCGCACTATGTTTTATTTATGATTCGTCTCTGCCACGACCTTGTCATCTAAGAATCTCTGGGATGAATTTTTCTCAGCCGGTGTTCAGGCATATATTTCTGTTCCTCCTTATGCTCCATTCCTGTCAGTCTGTCATTCACGTCATATTTTTATTTTATTTTTTCGTTTTTTTTTCTCTCCTCACTCATTGCTTTGCTTTACATACTTTTGTTGCAGCTGGGCTGCAGTAAATTTCCTTTGAAGAGGATTATCTTCAACTCTGGGGTTGGTTGAGGGGGGGGGGCAGAGTGAATAGGAGAGAGAGCGAGGGAAGAGGGTGAGGTTGAGGAGATAGTGGAGACGGAAAGACAGAGGGATGGAAAGAAAGAAACAGAGGAAGGAGAACAATGGCGGGGAGTTTTTTTTATTTTATGAAACATTCAGGTGTTGAATTATGAGACATTTTTAGAGGGACTGCCTGTTAGTCTATGCTATGTCTTCACACACACACACACACACACACACACACACACACTCTTTATTTTACTGGGCAACATGTGCGCACACCAGACTCCAACGATGTGTTCACTTTCTTTCTTTCATTTTTTTACCCAAAGACGTAACAACAGTCACAAAGGGAATGTGTTTTTTTTCCCTCCTTTGAAATAAACCAACAAAAATTAGATCAGAGTGAAACAGGAAAAAGAAAAAGAGTGGGTTGTGCCAAACACCAGGAAGCATCTCATTCAGAATATTACACAACACACACACACAGGTACACATCTACTTTCATGAGTGCAAACAAATGTATAGAGAGCATGTCAAGGGATGGGCGTGACATGTTTGCAGGCAGTTTTTGGCAAGACATGAAGCGAGACCAACACAAGAAGGCAATAATGAGAAAGGAAACAAAGAGGATTGGATTGTTTGGGGGGGGGGGTTATTGGAGCATACGTTTGCCAGAGAGTATTGTATGTGTGCTAATAGGAAAAGCAGTAAACAAACTTGCGTGCATGCGTGCCTGTAAAGTGTGTTAATAAACCGTGGGAGGGTCTCGTCAAGGTGATAAATAGAACAAAACACACGGGGATGGATTAGGGACATGGGGGGGTAAAGAGATTAACCACATGCCTTGAGGTGGAATGATAGAGGAGGGACAGAGGAAGGGATGAGGCAAGGTATATAGGGAAGGGAGGGATGGGATAAAATCACAGAGGGATGGATGGATGAAAGGCAGAGGAAAAATCATTAAAAGGAGGTGAAGGGGAGAAAAATGGAGAGATGGGGCAGGAAAGAGAGAGAGAGAGAAAGGGAGCAGCAGGGGAATGATGAGGAGTGATGGGTAGAAATGAGGAGGGCAAGAAGGTGGGGGAGGAACAGGTGTGAAATTGAATGGAAAACTGAAACAAATGGGGAAGTAGGAAGACTTCAAGCCCGGAGAGGTGGAGGAGGAAATCAACCAGATATAAAGGAAGACCTGGATGAAAAAGAAGAAAGGATGAGAAGACGAGGGGAAAAAACAAGGACTACCGTACTGGAAGAGAGTGGATGATAAAGAGGGAACGAGGAAGGCAGAGATGAAGAGCAGTAATGTAAATGGAGAGAGAAGAGTGGAAGAGGGAGGAGGAGGAGGAGGAGGAGGAGGGACAGCAGGAAGTGTGAGAGTGGAAGAGCTGATGTGTATTTGTGTGAGATTGGGATGAAAGAATGACAGCGAAGGGAATAATAAACATTTGAAGAGGAAGAAGGGAAGGTGCAGAATGAGCAGGAACAAAACCCCCAGAGAGAAAATGGCTAATCCTCCCTAACTTGTCTCCTCAGGCAAAAACCACATTTTGTGCGTCGGACGCAGTCGCTGGCTCCTCCTACGTCCACGTTCACCCTCCACGCGGTGAAAATGTGAACTTTCATAAGAGCCTCTGCTGTCACTCCTTTGTCATCGCCCACCAAAACGTAGCGCGGGAGGCGGCACCCTGCTGCGTGAATCAGTTTTAAATGACATTTCTTACAGAGGGAGTATGGCACGTATCAGGGATTAAAGGAAAATAAGCGCAAGAACCGGGGCAGGGGAATTCCAAGCGAAGCATTGTTCGAAGAATCGAACGACTGAGCAACGACTATTACGCTTTCCTCCTTTGTTTATGATGTGCGTGTTTGATCCGTAGATTAACCTCGCTTTCTCTCTCTCTCCCTCTCCCTCCCTTCACTTCTTCCTTCATCCCGCTCTGCAGGGTGTGGTTCCAGTCAGGCATCAACTTCCTGGCGGTGAAACCCAGCAACCTTGTCGCGTGGGAGATCAAACAGGAAATGGCACCGGGAAGCAGTTCGTTGGCGGTGATGTGTCAGAGAAAGGCCTCCTCCACAGCAGAGAGGTAGGACTTCTTTTTTCTTTTCTTTTTTTTTCTTTCTCAGCCGCTTCCCCTTTCATCCAGCAGCTGGTTAGCTTATTCTTTTTGTGAGGAGAGTTTGTGGGTGCAGCATAAAATTTTTGAAAAGGTCTTTGATTATTCCACTTCAAGGCCATAAAACTGTTAGCGCCCTACACTTGGTGATAACACATCTTGGTTGTTTTTTCGCAGCGACAGTTTCTGTGAAGTAAAAGCTGTCAGTTTGTTAAAAAAGAAAGTGGCTTATCACGCAAAGCAGCGTGACAAAGGAAAAAAAAGGGAATTTCTTCACAATGTCATTTGTGCAACATCCACATCGGGCCGGGCTGGAAAATGCTTTGGGCTATGCATTATTCCTGGAGTGCACCAAGGTGCAAGCGGTTACACCTACACAAAACTGTCATCTGCGTTTATCTTAATGTAACAATCAGATCATTTACAATAATCAGCAGGTGGAGGCACATACAAACAGATGTTTGCGGCTCACGTCGCTTCCCTTCTGCCCATGGATTTACTGCTGCAGTGGGAATTAGCTCTGGTTACAATCACGAGAAGCATGGCGACTGACCTGAACCTGAAACCTGAAGTAATGTGTTCTGTCTGTTAGCTAAGCTTCGCTAACAGCTAAGCAACAGGTGTACACGAGCATATCTCAGCCAGGAACTAATTTAGATGTACATAAAACTCAAAGCAAGACTTTTGGGAGTGATAAATTGAATCAGAAAGGTTCCCTGGTGGCAGGTGATCAAGTGATACTTAAACGAGTGTGGGTGAGGCATAAAAAACCCCAACCAAACTCCAAGGTGATTGAGAAAGATGTCTCCGAGCTCCAAGGACAGTGTTCAAATTTTTTTTAAAATTTATTTGTAAAGTGAAATCTCCACAATTCCAAACAAAATAAAATAAAATAAATAAAACTGACAGTTTGAAAAAGCACAGTCGGGTTTATTATAGTTGTGGGTAAATCACTGTCACACCGTCAAATAATTCCTCTTTTTTCTTGTTGTATAATTGAAATGTTTACCTAACTGTCAGTGTTGTTGTTGTAAATCAGATGCAGGAGATGACAGCTCTATAACTCTAAGTGATGTGTTCACAGTTAAAATACACCAGGCTAAATTCAAGTGAATAGTGTAACAGGAATCATTTACCTGTGGTGATGACAATATGCTGATCTGTTTGCATGATTTACCACAGCCAGCCTCCATAAAAAGGTTATTTTATGAGTTATTGTCCAACTGTTCTGCAGTAACACTCATGCATTTCATTCCTAACAATTGGAAGATTGAATCACAAAATAGAAAGGCTAATTTCAGCAAATACCAAAATCTGCTGCACGTTTTTTCAACCTTTATCTGACCAGGGTGGTATCACTGTGAACGCTGCTCGGGTTTTCAGGGTCAGAGACATTGCACGTTGCCAAATATAGAAAACTGCACTATACGCTGTGTGCGTTTGTTTATGTGTTGTCAGGCAAAGTCAACTGGAAACTGCGTTAGCCACGGCTGAGCGGAAAGTGGTTTGACTGGAAAATATGGATACGGATCTGTTTGTCCTGTTGTTTTTATTTAGCTTTCTTTTCTCGTCTCCTTCTTCACCCTTTACATCTGTCGATCCATCTCTTTCTCACCCACTGCCTCTCCTGTTCTCCCCTTTTTATCCTCCTCCCCCCTTGTCTCCTGCCTTCCTCTGTTTGCAGCAGTGATGAATGACTTCCCATTGCACGACACTGCCATTGCACGTTCTCGGCTCAATTAGCGCCACTTAGCTAGCCGTTAGCTAGGTCTAGCCTCCGCTGATGGACGACTGTCCACATGTGCCCCAAATGAAGATATTTAAAGGTTTTCATGTGACGCTTTTAAAGCTTTTGACTATCGTAGTTTTTCCAGGAATCAGCACTGAAAATAGAAGACGTTGCTTTGCTGCTTGGCTTACATATTTGTACTTTCATTGTAAGAGCTGCTATATATTACCCTGGACTCTGAGAGCATCCGATACTGGCTTCCACTCATTGAGGAAATACAACACAGCTAATATGTTAATTTAGCTACTGGTACCGAATGACATGATCCTTTGCCTTGGAAGTAGCATTTAGTTAGCAGCAGTTAGCCACACAGGCTAATGGTTGCAGCTTATGTTAGAGCAGATAAACACTAGTTAATCCATTCCTTACACTTTAGCTCTTGCACTCTTGGTTATGGAAAGGCCAAAAAAAACACGTACCAATCCAACTGCTGTTATTACAGCCCCAAACATGCTGCTGTTTGACAGGTCTGCTGTGATTGGACAGCTGTTTGGGGAAGGGGTGTGGATGCTTCGCTACAGTACCACGTTTCAGGATGTTTCTTGCACAAATTGCTCACGGATTCACAATCCTGTGGCGCATTGGTGAAAGACTGACAGTGTCAGCTGCATTTTGGGATGTGCCAGCCGCGGTGGCCTTGAGGCAAAGACGTCACTTCCCTGGGCCCGCTTGTCGTTCATCAGGGTGGTGTTGTTCGAGCGGCTGAGGTGGAGGTGAAAACAGCTGCTTGTCGTTGTTTCCCAGCTTTGGCGTGCAACCACATGTGGAAGACTTGTGTTGGTTTTTCCACCCTTACTTTCTTGCCCTGAAGGGAGAGCTCATCAAAGTGGCACCGGGGTAAACACAGAAAGTGACGCTTTAGAAACCAGATTAGGACCGCGCTCTGACAAAGGCGAGCGCCGAAAAATCACAGATAAGACGACAGCACTCGCTCGCACACGTGCGCTCTCCTGCCGTCTTCAAAGCGATACCGTAAACAAAAGCGGTGCCTCGGAGCACAGATTATGACACAGCGAATATATACATGTGCATTGATGCACACGCATGTATAAATACACAGGGGCCTGCGCAAACATGGACAGAACGCTAACACGCACAAACACAGAGGGGAAGCGGGGTCGTTTAAATGCAGCACTGTTACCTAAAGAGCTATGACGGCTGTAGGTGGGATTGAAGATGACATGTTTTACTCCTGGGAGACACACACACACACACACACTCATGCACACACACACAGGCGCATGCAGAGTGTTGCCAACAAGCAGGATCGCGGGCTTTTATCAGCAGCTGTGTGGGCGGGACGGCTAATTAAAAGAGCTGATCTTTATTAATCTCTAATGAGATATTCCCAGTTGAGACATGACACAGCCCAGTGTGCCCTTTTTTTATGAATGAGAGGGTGGGAAACAATTACCACCCCCGACAATTAATCTGGAAAACTGATTCCTGTTACCCATTGTAATTCCATGATATAATGTGATCTGACGCGATACGGTGCTCGGCGCTCGTGTGTGTAATAGGGAATGCATGGTACAAGCGATGCAGTAATTACAAACAGAGTTTGGGCTGTGCTGCTTGTGTGTGTGTGGATGCGTTTATATACATATATATGTGTGTGCGTCTCTGAGGTGGGTGTATGGAGTGTTTTTGCATAGATACGTTACATACAGTTATGTGAGACCCCTCCCCCCCAAAAAAAAAGAAAAAGAAAAAAGAAAGAAACCAATTGTTGATCGTGATGACTGTAATTACTGTTCCACCCTCACACGTCTCCGGAGACATTTTTCCATTAAAGCAGAAGTTTGGATCAAAGCTCTCCTACAGCGCTCATTTGTTTCTGTATCGATTTTGATCATACAGTATTCATTATTTGTGTATTTCTCAGTCTTTGACCACTCATGATATCATTTAGCTGTAATTACACAGCGCCGTCATACCGGGGTATTGACGTTCTGCTTAGTTCTGCCTCCCTGCCCCTCTGCTGCCATGCACCAGCGATCTTAAAAACAAAAACTCTCCTCTCCCATTAAGAAAATGCCCTGGAGGCACCCCCGAGTAAGATCTGCCTTCTGTTGTGAGTTCATTCTAAATATCAGTTTGAGTTATCATTAACAGTGTGTTTTAAAATCATGTTATTGTATTTTATAATGCTGCTTTGTGTGCGTATGTGTGCAGATTTCTTGGATTATATAAATCATTTTCCATTCGTACATGGTGTTGCTCACATAGGAGGCTTGACCTTGTTCAGTTTTCAGCGTTGCTGATATTGTTATTCTCACAGCCTCGCGGGGTTTTCTCTTCACTTGTAAAATTAGTTTTCTCTCCTCCTCCAACTCCACTCTCTTTTATGATGTTTATTTTGATTTTTTTTTGCATTTAAATAAATTAACCTCACGAGAAGAAGCGGAGCAGGTTCAGAATGTCAGATGCGGTAGTTTTGTCTGGTGGGTTTACATGAGGAAAGTGCCATAGTTTATGGCCGATGATGCTGGAAGGGGCGCAGCGCTCTATTTCATGATCATGATTACATCTATAGATTAACACCGCTAATGGGCCGTGTTCAATACCAGAACTGGGGTAATGCACTGTCCACACCCTGTACAGTGACGTGCGATTCGTCTGCTGGTGTTGCCCCAGCCATTTGCTTGGGGTGGCAGCCATATTTTCAGCAAGCTGAACAATCTTTGAATATATTGTGCTGCAGGTGCAGTAAAATTAAATCATTTAGTCCAGAGAAAGTGCTTCAGCAAGCGAATGGCAGACTTTACTCCGCCAATTGCAGCACTATGAGACGTGAAACTGTTTTGTCTGAATTCTGTCAGGGGATGGAACCAGATCACGGCGGTGGTGCATTTTAGAGTTGATGGTCACACCAGATGTTAATCTGTCAGAGGACCCAGCATCATTGCTGCTATGACGTCCTACATCCTTCAAAAAGTCTGATCCCACCAGGTCATTTTAATCCTCAAATCCGGTGTTTTTGTTTTCACAAAGTTACTGGATTCTTGTTCTGCATCAAAGTCCTAATGTGAATTCGGCTCCGTGTTTTTTTTAGATGTAAAGCGACAGCTGTTGAACACCATTGCTGCATTTATTATCATCATTAGTGCTGCATAAGTTTCTGTGTGGTAGAACTGTTCAGAAAATCAAATCACTGTGTGCAGCAAAGAAAAGTCTTTCAAACACATTCTGGTTTGCAGTGAAGCAAAAACTATCAGCTTTATTTTTAGTCAGTGAAAACAAGCAAGTCATCATCTAGACTTCACTGTACTATTGATTGATATTTTATTCACACATTCTCAGTGCTGATTGAGGAAAATATATTTTCTGTACTTTCTGCAGCATCAAATTTGCTAGCCAGAAAAAGACAGACGGACAAACTGTCTTTCTGTAAATTGTCCCCAGTTTAATTAATTGTTTATTGATGATAAATAGTGTCGGCATGCAGCAGAGCGTCGAATCCCCTACAAGGTTTCCTGCTCAGCCCATATACTATTAATGTGGCCTTCCACGTGCACAACGTTTACAAATGCACCATACGCACAAACATACACGCACGCACACATGCACATGCTGAACATACAGGCATAAAGGTACACATGGCTCTGTGTGTCAGAACGCACATGTAGGCAAGCTAACGCACAACATGAGTTATTCATTAGCCTGTGTTTCATGAAGTTGTCGTACGTTATTGAAACACAAACGGTGTGTGTGTGTGTGTGTGTGTGTGTGTGTGGAGGATGGAGACCTTATCTTCTTCTTCTGCTTCTTCATCTTTGTGCTGTATTGATTGAAATGAACACGTGTGGACATGTTTGCGCAATGTAAAACTTACATTTGTACAAGACCAAAGCACCTTAATCAAATACATCACAAATTCAAACACAATGCTAACACACTGTTGCTGACACACACACACACGCACACATTCAGTGTTTACCTGCAGAAAATGCTCGGAGCCTCTACCCTTCCACAGGATGCTTGTACTTCTGAAAGTTGAGTGACATGCACAGCTCCACGCAGAGACGCACACAAGTGTGAAGATGTTGTGCGTTTTTGCGCTTAAACTTTGAATCCACACAAGCAGAGGGGACGATGCTGGGGGCGCAGGGTTAAGTGTTGTACGGTTTCAGTCGTTTGTAAAGACAAACTAACTTAACAGAGCGCTTTTGTGTGAGCGCTGGCAGTCTCCCTGGGATACACACACACACACACACACACACACACACACACACACACACACTCATGCCCTGCACATTCACATAGCGAGCATAGACACCAGGCCAAGATGTCTGCAGTCTCCGTTGGCACGCCTGGGGATTAAAAGCACAGCGAGCGGGAGGAAGGATGGGAAGAGAGGGGGATCTCTGCCAACAAGTGAGAGAGGAAGAGGAGCGAGAGAGTGAGTGAGAGGCAACTGAAGAAATATAACGAGAAGAAATGAAACGGCACTGTTACTGTAAGTGTTTGTCCCTGGAGAGAGGAAATGGAAAATTCCAGATAACTACACTTATACGCCACTTTCATTCATTGTGCGCGTGTGTGTGTTTGTGTAACCGAGAGAAAAAAAAAAAAGAAAAAAAAAATTCTCTCAAATAACTTTATGTTTTTATGTTTTTTAAACCCATATCACAATCACACACACATTTACTGTACACACAACACTGAATATGTCTGCTCATCAATGCCTTTCACAGACTACATTATCTCCTCACCCTCTCTGGAGCCATATTCCACCCCACGCTCGGCATTAACCCTCGACACCAACTTAATCCTCACGGGGATTTCAGCCGCGTTGGAGAAGTTCGGTATCATCAGCTCAGGCTCTGAGATAAAGTTTCTCCGGACCATCCGACGACCCGTTAGAGTCCAGCGAAGTGCGTTTTATTTGCCGAGCGTGCATCCAGGGCGAGGTTGAGCAAATTCCAGGTGCCGCCGACGCTGGCAGTAAACTGGGTCACGCAACCACCTATGCGTTAACAGTTCGCACATGGATGATTCAAAATAGCTGAAATAAAAATGATTGCTTTGGAGATTTTAATTTTTCTTTTGTCTTTTGTCTTTTTTTATTTTTAAGACCTTAAATCCCGTCCTCATCACTCATGTGGAGCACACATTTGAGGTGGCTGAAAATGAAAAAGACACACACATACTCAAACTATGTATGACTTTTCACGTTGTATTGAAGCGATGCATTTCCACCTCTATACTCTCTTTTTCCTCGGCTCCCATCATCCTCTCTTCCCCAAATGTTCTCAAAGTTGATCACAGATGAACTCTTCTGTTTTCAATGGCCATATTTTCTACTTCTGTTCCGCTCAAGCGTGTTCGGTTTGAAAAAGGTCAACAACGCCACACTGCCTCTTTTTGTTAGACATCGTTTTTTGTCCTCTTGCATCTTTGACCCTGAAAAGCAGTCCGGTCCAAAACAAGCGCTTTATCTTCCCCCAAGTGAGCTCTTTTTATCTTGTCGTCGGAGCTGAGTCTGGTGCGTGGGAGCTGTAAAGATGTGCCGGTTTTCAAGATGATAAGCATCGGCAGGGCTTTGACAAGAGAGGTGAAGCAAAGAGGAACTGAAAGAGGATGATGTGGCTGAGCACGTAATGAAAGAAGGCCGAGAACAAGGAGGAGACAAAGGGAGGAGGAAGTGTGTCAAGAGGGAAGAGGTCAAGGAGGAAGGATAGAAAAAGAGAGACTTGTAATTTGGAGGAAGGCAAAACAAAAAGGCCAAAAAAAGGTAGAGGGAGAGATGTAAAGATGGGAAAGTTGAAGAGGTCAGAGAATGGAGGGTGCGTGAGAAATCTGATGTCTGATTTTCAGTTTTTCACAGATCAACACGCCTTTGGTCCACACTGTTCCCACCGATACTGCAGCCACAGCACTGACCTGCGACTGAACGAATCTAAACTAAACCCTGAGACTTTAGGGAGCGGGGCTCATCACGAGTCCTCGCATCTCCAGCCGGGCTCCATCCGCTCGTCTCCCGGCTTCGCTGTGATTTGCATCCTCTGCAGTTCGTACCATCATCCTGTTAAATTGGGTAAGTGGACCAGTGTGCCAGCTGCCCCCCCACAGAGCACCAGTTTCTGTGTGCTTCTTAGTTCAGAAGACGTAGTAGAAAGGGATTCTCCTGTAATTCTGCAGGTTAGGACACATTTCATAGACGTGGAGGGAAGCGTGAGCCGAAAGCTGGGATGAAGTGGGTTTCGGTGAGATACGGGCAGTGATTGTGCTCATTACGTGGGCTCCTCGCGCTCCGGCTCTCCATCGCAGCCCTGAGCGATGACCTGGGCTGGCTAATTAGGCCTCGCAAATACGGATGGCGTTTATGTGTACGAGCTCACCTAGCATCATTCTGTCACTCACAAAAATGACCCCGGCCACCTGAGCGCACTCAATCACCGGGCCAGACTCATATGCATGCACGTATGCGAGCGTTAACGTATGCAGACGCACACACGCGTGCGCGGGGCTCGCACGTACGCAGCGCTGGGATCACGGGGTTCATCTCGACTGTGAAGTGAATTCACGCGCATGCCAAGGGTCACAATTTCACGCGCGCGCTCGCATCTAAACACGCAAACACCCGCGCAAATAAACACACTACTTTTTCTGAATTTTTTTTTTTTTTTTTTTTTTTGTAGGCCACGCTTTAAATAACCTTCCAATCCCATTGGCTTATTCCCCCCGCTCTAATACCCAGTCCTTCCCCGCTCCCGCTTCCTCACCCTCCCTTCTTGCCTCCCCTCTCCTCCGTCTCCTCACCCTCCGTGCCCCTGTTAAACCCCCCCGGGAGCCCGTGTAGCGGGATGTGTGGCTAATTAAGGCGACCTGCGCAGACCCCGCGTGTTCAAGTCCCTCTCCTTAGAGACGTACAGTGTCACAGAGCGGGCGGCAGTGCCGATGCTAACGCTAACTCGCCGTCCCCTGTGTGGCTGAGTGTGCGTATGTGTTCAAGCGGGTTGGCGGAGAGGTGTCAAACGTCCCAGTCCCTTTCTGTTCTTCTTTTTCTCCTTTCTCTCTCTTCACGCTCTTATTCCCCGTCCTTCCCTCCCAGCGTCCCGCATGTCCTCCCGCCCTCCCTCCCTCTTTCACACCATCCAACTTGTCCTCCTTTCCTTTTCGCTCTGACCCAGCCCTCCCCTCTTTCTTCTTGTCGTTCCCATCCCTCCCTTTTCCAGTCGAGTGCCGCTCTTTCATTCTGCCCTCCTGCTTTCGCCCTCCTCCCCTCCTTAGGTGACGGGCACCCCAGGGTCCCATTGCTGCTGTTTAATTAATTCTTTTCATCGTGTAAATCAAAAACCGAGCCGGCGTCCTTGACTGGAGCGCTCTCGTAGCGAGCGAGTGATACAAACAAACTGAGGGGACCGGGCGCCGACGTCTCCCCAGAGGAGACTAAAAGGATCCGCTAAAAGACGAAAAAGATAAAGAAAGAGCGATTAAAAAAAAGTTGCTTCAGGAAAAGTTACTTTGTCAGAATGTGGGACAGAAGATTGTCTTTCAACAGGCAGGGAGGGGCCAGAGGAGCCGAGAAAGAAAGGAAGCATCCCTATATTCTTGGCTTGAGGTCGATGGGTGAATGCCGACGTTTTGGAGCCCCCAGCTGAGAAAGAGGCAAAAGGGAGAAAGAACCCTGGAGGGAGGAGAAATCGACATTCATCGGGCTTTTCAGCAGATTCCTTGAAAACGGCAGTTCACGGTGAAGGGGCAAAGACTCCGGCGGCCCCGGGAATTTTGGCTCTTGTCTATCAGCAGCAAAGGGACAGATAATGTGACATTGTTGTGGAGCACTGAAGAGGTTAGGGCCCTGGCTGCATCAACAACATTTCCTACTTTGACATTGGAGACCACTCTTCGTTTACAGACAGAAAACCTTGGCTTGTCTCGTCGCCATCACCCCCTCAAGTGCTGATCTGGAGGGCGGCTGCGCACGGCGTAATCTGTCTTTTAATTTGGCAGACATGCTGCCTTGTGGGGGTCTTTGGTGAATGCCTCTGTTTTGAGTGACCAGCTCAGAAGGGGCATCCTCGCTTTGACTGAATGTTTTTCACTCTTAACAGCAAGCGTGGGGGGGTGGGGGTGGAGGGGGAGGAGGAGGCCAGTGGGAAGGAGGGGGAGGGAGAAACCGAATGTGAGGAAAACCAATTTTTTACATCCTTTTCTTTCATGGTTCTGGTGAATGCTCATATTTTTAGCAGGAGGAGGAGGAGGTTGGCGACAGAAGGAGTAGATGAAGAGGGAGACGAGCGGCTGTGGGCTCTCTGCCTGGTTGTCTTCCCGCGCTCAGACGCCGAGGGAGGAGGAGGATGAGAAAGACACGGGGCGAGTGTGATGGGGAGCGGGGCTCGGAGATGAGACGTGTTCTTTGCTTTGAGGCCCTTGTGAACACTTGCCGTCGTCACATCCAGCCAACAGTGGTGGTGGTGGTGGAGGGGGGGGGGGGCAAATGAGACACAGGGCAGGAATGACAGAGGTGAGGAGTGGATGTGGTTTGCTCTGAGGCTGGGAAGCGAGATAACGGGATTGGATCAGCACCTCTGAAAAATCCACGTGCTTATTTATACTGTGATTCCTGGACAAGGCTCGCCAATCGAATGTCTTCACAGCAGTCATGGCTTCATGCCCCCCCCCCCGGGTTGTCCGTTGGTAAGAGGAGATGCTTCTGTTGGCACACGTGTTCATCCAACAGCGCTAATGACCCAGTTCCTCTCTTATCCTTTCCAAACAAACTTCCCGTGGTGCTGCCCAAACATCACGTCACGTGGGCCAGCACAGGGCTGCAGGGGAGCCATTCAGACGTCGGCTTCCTCACTTCCAGCACAGGGAGCGATATTAACCCCCAGCGGCACGTTTGAAAATACAAGGAGTGACAGCTGAGTCCAGCGTTGGCAGCGCACCCTCACTGTGTTTTATTCTGCTGCAGTCACGGGCAGCTAGCTTGCTCTGTCTGCCTCGTATCAGGTTTTTAGATTTCAGCAAGCGAGGTGATTTACATTGATATTGAAACGGACACTGAATTAAAAGCTCGTTCAATCAAGCGTTCACTGACGCAGCCCTCTGACATTCATCACATCCTCAGCTGTAGTTTGAGAGAAGTCATATTTTCCACTAATCTAAGTGCTATTTGGATGGAGCCGGCACACTGTGCTGGCAGAGGCGTGCTTCGACTGAGGCGACAGCTGCAGTGAAATATATTACTGCCAACATTTTTCAGCGTTCCCTTGCTTCCAGTGGTGGAAGAAGTATTCAGTACCTTTGCTGAGGTAAAGTTAGCAGTACAGCAATGTAAAAATACTCTGTTACAAGTAAATGTCCTGCATTAATAATCCTGCTTAAGAAAAATGTAGTTAAATATTAAAGTAAAAGTATAGGTTGGGTTCATCTGACTGTTATACAGGACATTAGATTATTAATATTGCAGCATCAGTGTGTAATCATTGTGTTACTGAACAGTTTTGTGTGAAGACACCAGATAAATCTTAGGGGCTGTTTTTTTTCCTCTGCTGAGACGTTTGATCGTTTCAACATCGATTGAAGTGAAACCACGTGAGAAGTTTAGAGGGGAAAATCACTGTTGTGTTCAAGTGACTGACTCCAGCTGTCAACAAGGTCGCATTGTGAAACCTCATGGTATGCACTGTATAAAAACTTTATGTTAGAAGCAGATAGTACATACCAGGTCTCAGATTAAACTGAAGTAAGTTACGTGAGTATAGGCACTTGGATTGTGCACAGACTGAATGAAAAGCTACTTTACTTTCTGCAGAGCCTTCCACCTTGAAAACCAGTTTATATTTTTTCAGGTTTACACAGTTTAACAGTGAATCATCACGGCTTTCTTCTCTGGTACTATGCAGCTCTAATGGAACCGCTGCGTGGTAAAAGCTCATATGTACAATATATTGATAGGAAATTTCGTGCAGGCGCTAAAAGTCCTTAAACGCACTAAAGTATTGAAAGTGCAGCCACGGCGAACTGAATGTGTACACGCAGGGCAAAGGAAAGTTGCTTCTCACAGCAGCAAACGTTTAGGAAGGTGGAGGTGAGAGAGGTTGTATCCTGAGGGCGTGCGGTCTTACTGTTGTCGTACAGGGCACCATAACTACACACAGCGGTCAGTCTTCCTAAGAGGCCATGTTGCTTTCACACAATTCCTCTTTCGAGAGCAACAACAGCCCAGGTATTGTCTGGTGGCATGGCTCCAACATGTGACCTGGTGTTGATGCGAAAACCAACGAGGAGCCAGAGTTTCTTTTATGGCCTTCTGGGAGTCGAAGCGGTGACCTTTGACCTCAGACCTGCAGCTTTATTAACCTCCGCTCCCCTGCTGGCCCATTTTCATCCACACACCCTCCTCCTGCCAATGAAAGGGTTTTACACGTGTTTCATAGCTGACGACAGCACCTGTTCTCACATCTGATGCCCCCCCCGCTTATTGTTCTTCTTCTTCTTTTTATTCAGCTTTCTGTTTATATGTGGCTCCTTCTACCTCTCCCATCTATTTCCATCTCCGTTTCAGTTTCTTAACAAGCTGCTTCCTGTCTGTCTGGCGCAGCTGTTGATTACCTAATTACCTCTCCTTTCACACACACACACACACAACGACACAGGCACAAACGCACACCTTCCCTCTGTTTCTCACACACACAAAGAGAAAGATTGCTGGGGCTACATCTTTTGTTTACAATCAATCATAAAGGCTGTGTGCCTGACACAAAGTTTTTATTTTGTGAAAAAGAAGCTTTATGGGCTGCGTGAGACTGTGTGTGTGTGTGTGTGTGTGTGTGAGTGTGTGTGTGTGTGTGTGTGTGTGTGTGTGTGTGTGTGCGCGTGTGTGTATGTGTGTGCGTGAGCATGTCCCAATATCTATTTTCAGCTCCATCCAGCGCCGTCGTGCCACATATTGCCAGTAAATTTACAACAACAGCTCTGGCTCCTAAAGAGGAGATTATAGGGGATAAAGATTATGAAGCATGGCTGATTTATTAGTGACACCATTAGTGACTCTTTTTTTATGACAAAATAAAGATGTCTTGCCACTGTTGAGCTAATTAATAGAGGGGAAATTCACATATGACCCGTGGGGGTAAAATATACGGTCTTATGATTTTACTTTGGGCAGAACAGCAGTGCTTCAACCTCTTATACAGTGTTTTGTTTTCTGTCGGCAAAGAGAGAAGTGGTGATGTTCTGTAGCCTCTGGGTCCACTTCGGTTTAAGAGATTATGTTTTACGGTTTAATTTCGTTTGCATGAACAAATGGCAAAACCCGAGTTAAAAAAAAGAAGAGAGGATTTACAATATGTGCAGGTGAGACATAAAATCCCCAACTGGTGTTGCAAAAAATATCTCACCCCCTAGAAGAAAAATAAAAGCAGCCTCGCATAAAACCAAACACGCGTGAGGACTGACAAACAGCAGAATCCATAAATAGCACGGAGGGACAAATAAATGAAGCAGAGAAAGCGACGTCATAATGAACGGGAAAGAGTGGGCGGGTTGTAATTCCACGTACAGGAAGGAAGAGAGTGTGGATGTGTCTGAAATCTGTCTAATCTGCTGTGGCGTCTCTTTGGCATATTTCCCCGCGTGTACAAATATTGGTTTGGACTGGAACAATGGCTGATACTTTGGAGGACTGTTTTTCAGATGGGATATTCCCTTAAGGATCTGACTTAAGCCCGGCCACGACGCGAGTTTGTCGACTACAAGTAAAATCCATTTCCATCCCTCCGTCTCCCTCGTCCTTTTTTCGATTCTCCTTCCTCCATGTAATTAAATTCTTTTTTTGTTGTTGTTTTTGGCATGAGATGGAGTGAGGGAGTGTTTCTTGCCAAAGAAAATACAACAGCTAGCAGATGAAATAGGTCACCTATTAACTGAAATGACAGCTCTGTCCCACTTCACCCGTTCACGCCCCCCCTTTCCACTGCTATTGACTTTTGACCCCGTCCTCTCGCTCCTCGCCGCCTCGTTTCAGCATCGATGGATCGCTCTTTTCTCTCCCTCCCTCTCTCCCTCTCTCCCTCTCTCCCCCTCTATCTGTGATTAACGGCTCTGATTATGTGTGCCAGGATACCCATTAGCTTGGACACATGCAAAGGCCTCTGCCCTCTTTTCCCTCACACACAAACACACACACAGCTAAGACTTTGGGTTTTCGCGACAACCTGCAAACACACAGCCCCGCATGCTTCCACGCGCACACACTTCCTGTCTCACACGCGGAGGCACTAATGCTCTGGAGACTAATTATCAGTCAGGTGTGTCATCTTACATTTATTTGGGCCAGTGAGGTGCTAACAAGCATTTCCCTTCCTTCTTTTGCTGTTTCTCCGTTCTGCCATCTGTCTGGCTTTTTTTTTTTCACGCGCTGCTGTTCTCTCTTCCGTCTCGCCGCTTTCCTCCTCCCTGTTTGCCCGACTCTGCTGAGGCAGGGTTTTTACAGGTTGTGTTCAGTGTCAGATCCAATGAAAAACTGCCAGAGACAAGATGGGGGGGGCGACGCTGCATTAAAATCAGACAGAAACAAAGGTGTGGTTTTTGTTTCAGGCTATCGCTGCAGGTTTTGGCTCGTAAAAAAAAAAATAAAAAGGCTCCTGCTGTTGTCTCAGTGATGTAGTGGCAAACAACAAGGTGCGCGAACTCTGACCTCCAGCCGCTGGCTCTCACAAGACAAATAACCACCAGAAGTCCAATATAAACACAACTCAAACTGAATCCCACGCTTTTTTACAGGCATGAAGCTGTTATCCCCGATCACAGCGAGGGGCGTAACGTCGCTGCTAGGCAACCGCACAATCATCCACCGATCTCCCACCTGCTGGCGTCAGCGATAACCGTCTGCGATAGCGATCAACAGCGGCTACTTCCGTATATCAACAGAGCTTAATCTCGCGGGGATCTCCCCGGGCGCCGACGGCCCGCGCTCAAAATTTGAAGCTGTCAGTCAAAGCTGTCGTTCAAAGCAGAGCGTTTGGACCGTCTCCAGGGATATCACTCCCGGTTCTGCTGCCTGTCCCGAGGAGGGAGGGGCTTCCTCGTGGGAAGACGCAGTGAAGTTTGTCGGAGAAATTCATCTCCTTAGACTGAGACCCGCCATCACTTGCAGATGTTGGTGTCCAAATGCATCTTTGGTGGGGGCCCGTTACTTATAAGAATGGCAAGCGGATTATCGTCCTTACAATATATGAACATTTTAATCAACTTGATTCCTTAACAAAGTGCAGAAACAGCAGTCAGCCATTGACCTTCACTCCTCACTTCTCTGTGTGTTTATGTTTGTGTGTGTGTACAGCCAGTCAGTTAAGAAACAAACAAACAAGAGAGGTCCGTTGAAGATGACCCTGACCCGTCTCTGTGCTTGACCCCTTCTGCAACGTAACACACGCCGCAAGACACACGCACTATGACACAAAGCCACACACGTCCGTGCATGTGTGGACTAACCAGATGTACAGGCAGACATCACAGTGTGTCCTCCTAGCATGCATGATGGATAAGCAGACCTGCCAATCACTGCTCACCTCTCTTCCAGTATTTCATATACTGTAAATGAAATGTAATGACTGTTATGCTGCTGGAAACCACCATCATATTTTACAAGAGGTAGTAGGTAACAAACGAGTGTATGTGCACACGCAGAAGGCCAGAGTGCATCCTAACTAAGCCCCCCTGCCCCGAGGCTAAACATTTCTGCCGCTCTAATTAGCACATTAGCTTTGTCCCAACAAATGGCCAGAGACATTAGCATGGAAGCTAACAAAAAGGGCATCGACCAGGGCGTTGGGTGACATTTCATGCCGGTTCATTGTCAATCGATGCTACGCTAAATCGAGGTAAGTGGCTGATAATGTGCTTTTAGAGAGAGCGGGTGGGAGGGTGGGAGGGTGGGAGGTGCCAGACAGGAAATGGGGGGGCTTCAATTAAGCGATGACTCTCAGGGAGCAGGGGGGTCATCGTTCAGCTAATTTGCTAAACTGTATACATTGTTCAGTACAATACAGCCATTATGTTTGCACACACTCCTCACAAAGGGATTGAATTACTTCTCTTTTTTTAACAATTAAGTTTTCAATTCATTTTCATTCCAGCTCATTTTCTCATAATCACTGTGCTTTGACTTTAATCTGCTAATTTGCTTTGGTTCTTTTCTTTTTCTTTCTTTTTAAAAAGATTTTCCACGTCTTTGCCGGTAAACCCGATAAAGTTTTTCTCCTTGGAGTTTTGTGAGAGCGTGAGACTGAGGAGAGAACGAAACAATGGCGTCGCTTCACAGTCGAAGGCCTTCGTGATGAAAGGGGGGGGATTTGCGTTGATACTTTTAATCCGTCGTGCAGATGTGTCGGGTTGCCGTGCCCTCGAGCAAGGCACACGTCCCGGATTAATCGCGCGCCATCCTCGAAGGCGCGGGGCTGCCGGCTCGCACGTTACACACACGGTCAGACTTATGCGCAAGCACACACTCGTTCCACCTTTGTACTTTGATTTAAAGGTTCATGGGAGATTTATCCCCCTACATTTTCTCTGTCTCTGTTTCACGCACACACACACGCGCTTGTTCAACCTTTAAAACCCGCACTTATAAGTTCATGGAAGATTAATTCTCCTACTTTTTTCTGTCACACACACACCAGTGCTTCCTTTCAACTTCCCCTCTCTCTCCCTGTCGCCTCTCTACATCTCTTTTCCCCCACACACACATACTGTTATATACATAATTATATGTTCATCCTGTAAATGTGCACACGAGGATTCACAGATAGGACACACAGTACGTCTAAACGTCAGCGGGCTCCATATTCTTGTCCTAAAATGTGTATTTGTCTTACTTTTTTCTCTTAAAACAAGTTGGATTAATCAAACACAAATGGCTCCTGTCAAACTGATGAACAGGTTGGTGAGATCTGATGGCCGGCACCGTCGACGCTGCCTGTTCCTTTTTGAGTTCGCTGGAAAGGTTCATTCACAGAAATGTCGACTTTCCCACCACGGTCTCCTGTCACAAATCAGCTGTCTTATTAGAAGACCCAGAACAATTATAAAATGTTAATAGTACATCTGTGTGTTATCAGAGCGGCCCTGTGCTGGGACAGAAATAAAGAGTCAGGCTTTTTTCCAGCATTTAAACCGCTTGCAGCTGGTCCTTGATATTTCTGTTGAGTCTTGAAACGTCTCAGCAATGTTACTGGTTTAAGTCAGCCAGATGAGGCAAAACCCTCTGATATACAGTTAGTTTTATATATAAGTGAATTTGAGTTGTTCATCTCACTCTGTGTGGACGTCTTCTCCTCATGAAAGAGCCTCTGCAGTGCCTGGACCCTGTATCGCCTCTGGGGCTCCACAAAGGCTTTGAAGCACTGGTGGAGTTTGCTGTTGTGGCGCGTCAGACGCTATCAGCTGCGTGGGAGAGTCTTCCCCGGTTCCTCCTGTTGAAATGAAGATAAAGTTGTGGAAAGAGGCTCCTGGCTTCCTGTAGTTTAAGCACACACACAGAAACACACACACACACACACACACACACACACACACACAACAGACAAGTGCAACAGACAGGTGCACACGTACAGACACACAGACTGTATGTTGGAGAGACACTTGTGGGACGCACGCTCCAGCTCTCGTCTTCTTCGCCTCCGTGCTCTCTCTCTTGTTCACATCCTGTGTCTCTCGGCCTGACTTCGCTCTCTCTCTCTCTCCAAATCTTTTATTGTCGTTGCCACTCTCGCCACAACCAAGTCCCTGTTTCTCCCCCTCACCATCTCTCATTGCCCCCCACCTCTGTCTTCTTCCCTCCTTCTTGCACACACACACACACACACACACACACACACACACACAGATCTGTAAAGAGCTCTCTGTTCCTCCTCCTAATTCACCCCCCCACACACACACACTCTGCCTCCACACTCCTCACGCCCCCCCTTGCTGTCTTCCTGCCTGCCTTCATTTTTCATCAGTAACTAATAGTGCTGGACTCACCACTTAGGTTCAGCATAAGCCTGTGTGTGTGTGTGTGTGTGTGTGTCACATTTGTGTCTTTTTTTTTAATTCTTTCTTTTCCAGTCAAATAATGCTCTTCCGGACGCTAAGCTTTGCACCAGCGTGTTGGTGAAAATGCCACTCTGAAGTAGGATAAAAGGGTTCGGGAAGGAAGGAAAACCCGAGACATCTCCCTGTGGGACCTCTTAGGTGGAATTAGGTGTTTTAGGTTTTAGGTGCTAGCATCCAAAAAGCGTTTGCACAAGCTGCAGATGAAAAGAATCAGCCTCTGATGCTTTGATTTTGACCATTTTTTTAAAAAAGAGAATAAAAAGAAATCACACCAATAATCATGGGAGAGTAACTGTGATTTGTTGGTTCCAATCCTGAAGCAACTCCTGTCGTCCATCGAGCCAGGTCTGTGTCTCGATTGTCCTCCACTCTGTGGGAAGTGAAGAAGAAGGTGAAGCAACCCTGAACAAACAAAGTTTAAAAAAAGAGTGTGCTGCTGCTTTTCACTGCTACTAATTCTTCAAAAGTCAGGAGGAAGTGGATTTATCGATGGACAACAAATCAGCTTCCACCTTCACTTTGTGTGTGTGTGTGTGTGTGTGTGTGTGTGTGTGTGTGTGCATTGATCTAAGGAAGCAGCTCCTATAAATTCAATCAGTCCTATCCATTTTCCAGCTGTTGACTTTTAGCTGCCCGGCTCCCACCTTGAGAGTCACGGCTACTTTTATGGAGATGGGCCATTCATTTTCCTCCCTCTCTCTTTCTCTCTCTCTCTCTCTCTCTCTCTCTCTCTTCCTCCCTCTCTCCTCTTCACCTGCATATTGACTTTTGACTTGTTGTTTTGATCCACCTCTCTTCCGCTGTCTGAAGCCTCCGTTGTTGGAGCACAACACCACGTGGTAGTGTTCCAGTCCCAAACCTGCGACTCCATCTCCCCTGCAGGCCTCAGTGTGTGACAAGAGACACCGAAGACCATTACTGAACTTAAAAATGACAAGCTCTAGACAGCCAGTCTGCGAGGAACTACACAAAACAAAGGCACTTGTGTAGATGGCGGTGCGTTCGGCTAATACCGGATTCTGTGGAACGGGAATTGCATCTTTCTCCATTAGAAGGAAAATGCTGACAGTGCTGTTTACAGCATCAGAACACTACAATACATCGGTAGACTGACCACGTCATCATGTGACCACGTCATAACGCTCTGTATGGCGGGCGAACCCGGCATGTTTCAACACAGACACACACACACACACACACACAAAACGCCTGCACTAGTTTAAATTCTGAGACAGAGTGCGGATCAATAAGATTGTATACTTCTGAGAAAGATTGGTGTCTCCTCTCTGTCTCCTTCTCTTCTCTCCGACCTCACCCGCCCCACACACACACAAACACACACAAACACACACCTACCTCGACGCGATAAGGAAACGCCTCGCTGCCCGCTCGCTCTCGCCCCCTCTCTCTCTTCCCCTGCGACCGCAATAACAACATTCAATCACTGTCTCTCCCGCTCTCTGTCTTCTCCTCTCCTGTCTTTTTTCCATCTTTCCTCACCCTCTCGTTTATTCCTCTGTCTTCAAACCGCCTTTCTACACCCCGGAAACCACGTTATCCGCCTGTGATCTCTTCCATTTTAATTCACGTCGCAGCATCCTGCAGGGCGTCACTTGTCATGACGCGGGAAACCTGTTTTCAGTCGGTTAACACATTTTCACACTCGGACGGTTAGTATAACTCGCCTGGCAAACCAAAAGCCAATGAAAATCCTTCCACTTTCCGGCGCTTACACTTAGTGATTAGTGAATCCGGCGGTGTTTGCGGGTCAAGTGCACGGCGCCATGAATGTCATTTTTGGAAAATCTGACTGATTATATATTTGGAGATGTTCATCTGCAAGCATCCGCGGTTCTGTGTTTAACCTTTAACCGTCATCCAGGGCAGCTCGGCTCAGCGCGCGCACTCTCCTCAACAACATCCCACATAACATTTACACACTTAAACGGATTCACACGTGTGAGCTGCTTCGCCAACGGGTCGACAGCTGGTCCATATATCAGTTCTGGAGGCGATTTGGGTTTAAGTGGGCGAGAGCACGAAAGTTTGCATTTACAAATTATGTCATAAACTTGGGGATTCTACGCAAGACTTGCAGGTTATTTCAAACTAAATTAAACAGGAGAGACAGTCAGCTGAGCTTGTGTGTCACCTTTTTACATGGGTGGGGGGTGGGTGGGGGGCCTCCTAAGTTTAACCAGGACGGGGCACAAGAAACAACAGGACAAAACTTTCCCATGTCCTGACACCAGCTGTGACAGTTCTTATTTCTTAAGAGCAAGGCGGGGAGGTGTGGAAAGAACCCGGCTTTCAGCTGAGAGACGGACGATCTCGGTTATTTTTGGACATTTTATATCAGGCCGACTCCGACAGGGATGGGAGCGCGGCCAGTCGGAGGGCAGGGTTTGAACCTTGAGCTTGCCAGTTTCACAAATTCAAAGTGATGAAGTGAATCTGGTTTTTGTATTTTGTGTTACTGTTGTGTTAGTGGAAACATTAAGGAGTTTTGGTATTCACAGCTGCTTTTGTTTTGTGTGTGTGTATGAGCTCCTAAAACTGCGAGTCTGACTTCCTCTTCTTCCGCGAGACGTCTCATCCAGGAAAATCAAGTCCAAAGCAACCTCCTGTCACTTTATCCTCTCTCTGCCTCCGTCTCTCACTGTCTCCTCCATAAAGTGACCTGTCTGCCCGCCACTCTAATCGACAGTAAGTGTTCTAATGCCAGAGGTGTCAACACACACAAAGTGTCCTCGCATTTACTTGCCAATTGACTCAGAGAACACTGCGTGGGAGTGTGTGTGTGTGTGTGTGTGTGTGTCTGCCTGCGTGTGCGCGTACAGCGACCTTTCAGAAAGCCAAACCCTGCCCTACGCAGGACAAACGGCGTTGGCAGGAGCTGTCATTTGCGAGGCATTAATGCAAACGCACACACAAACACACACAAGCACCCCCCCCCTTTTTCTTATTTTTATCTCCAGTTTCCACCTCTCCTCTCTCCCCTCATTCTCTCTCTCTCGCCGGCCCTGGTATCTTGATTGACAGGGTCACTTGTGGGAGCCGGGGAATTGAACCCGCGGGCTCGTTTCGCTCCTGCAGCCAGACCATTTACCATCTGACATCGGAGGGAGGGGGGTGCTTGGGGGCGCGGCGTTGAGCTCGGCACGTGGCCCCCAAACCGCTCTCAAACATTCACACAAACAGGAGCATGTTCTTCATGCGTGAACACACACACACACACACACACACACACTCGTGCGCACACGTCCCTACAGGTGACTCTCAGCTCGTGTGCGGCTGCTTTTTTGTCGTGACGGACTGACGGTGGAGCCCGCACCCTTGATGGCGATTGGATGCTCCTCCTTTTCCTCCCTCTCTTCCTGCTTTCTCTCTCCTACTGCCCTCCCAACTCCTATTCCACCTTTCTGTCACTCTATCACTCTGCCTCCCCCCTTCTCCCCCGCATCCCACCTCCCCTATGCGAGCACGCGCGCCATCACCCCACCTCCTCCTGAGCTGTCAGCGAGCGGAGGCGGAGAGGCGAGGCGAGCTCGGCCTTCTGGGAGTTGGTGTTTTTTTTTTTCTAGGCCTGAGCGGGCCCTTGGCCCGCGTGGCTGACAGGCTGGATTTGATACCTGGCCTGATTCAGTCACTCTCCCGGCCCGGCCCAGCCCAGCCCGGCACATCATGGCACAGCGCAGATGCCCCTGTGTACACAATTAGTGGCTAAATATACACAAGGCACAATCCCAAAAGTGCTGGTTCGCTGGACGGAGGAGGAGTTGTGTGTGCGTGGAGAGGAGGACAGCAGGTATCTAAAAGCTTCAGAGAGGAATCTCCATATCGGAGAATTTTGTGAACGATCAATAACCCTTTGTGTTCTGAAACAGTAATTCTGGGGCTGCTCGCAAACATCCTTCCTCCTGCTTTCATGAGAGGAGGAGAGGTGGTATCATGATGACAAAAACAATTTAAACCAATCACACTACATAAAAAGCAGTTCTTTACGTACAACGAGCTAAACCGTTTCGCTAAGCTGCAGGAAAACGGCGTCGCAGCGTGTGGATTTCACACCGCTCGAGGATTACGTGGAAGTGTCACAGCAGAAAAAAAAGCTGCTCTGGTAGTTGTAGTTCTCCCAGTCATAACACACCCAGAATGCTTTGCTGGCCCACGGAGCGGGTCATCTGCTAATCGGACGGTTCTTGGTTAGAGAAACAAGGCTAAAGAAGGAAGCAGCTCACATGTCACAGTTACTAACTGTTGATCTCCCACTGGCTCCCGCACCACTTTTCCTTCCTGCCTGATTTCTTTTCTTCAGCCACCTGAGTAAACTCCACCAGGCTAAATCCAGTCAGAATCATCACACCGTTGGTCATACAGCGCCGCAAAATTCAGGAAAATGTCCGTTTGTCAGTTTTCCGTGCAACCGCATCGTTGGTTTAACATGCAAATTATCTGGAGCTGCCTTTGATGAAAATGAAGCGCTCACTTTGTGTTTCCCCTGAGCCAGTTCACGATGCACAATTTGAACCTCGGCAAAAATTTTAGAATCAAATTGTGGACATTTAGCACAAACAACGCAGATACAGAAAAGGAAAAAAAGGATACTTTTGCAAACTTATTTTTTTTAAAAAAAGTAACGCTTGTTTTTTGAAAAGGTATCGTGTGTTGCCCCGTAAACCCAGTTTCATGGGGCACTGGGGAGCTCTTATGGGGCTCCAGCTTCCCTGGAGCTTCTCTTAATTCCACTCTCCTTTTACCCTTCCTCTCATCTCGCTATCCTTGCATCTCCTTAGCATATTTTAATAGTAGAGCCTGATAGCCGAGGCTTGGCCTTTTTTTTTTTTTTTTTCGCCGCTCCTCTCTCGCCTCCTCTCCTCTAACCAGTGTTTTTCTCTCTATTTGTTGTGATAAATGACTGTTAGATGTGATTTCCCCAGGATCATATCTCTCTCTGGGCCACACACCATAATTAGACAGCGTGATTAATAATTCATTCCTTCTCTTTTTCTTTTTTTTTCCTTTCGGAACCTCTGTCAGAATGTGTATGTGTGAATGTCAGTGTGTGTGTGTGTGTGTGTGTGTGTGTGTGTGTGTGTGGGGGGGGGCTGCAGAAATACATCTCACAGTATAAAGCCTGCGATTGAGTCATTCCTTTCTGAAGCTAAAGCAATAGAAAATTTATGACGAAAACAATGAAAACGAGTTCACCGTGGAGACACAAGAAGGAACAGTAACAGCAGCGACAACACAAAGAAGCTCGCCTAAACACACACACCAGTGTGATAAATGATATAACACAAAAGAAGCATGCTACACACGTACATGTGTATCATCATCCCCTGTCTAAAGTCAGTGTGGAAGATTTTAGAGTGGAGAGAATATTTTATATATTTTCTCCTCTCCCTTCGTGGTTGTAGCTCGTTGGTGAGAATGTATATATGTAAGTGTGAAAGGTTTTATTAGTTTAGCTTTTCCAGCAATGTGTGTCATTAAAGATCATCAATAATGTGTGTTTGTGTGTGTGTTTAGGGGGTCTTTAGTTGTTTAATGTTTGTCTTCAATGTGTCTACATGCATGAAGATCATTTATGATAAACAAACATAGATGGATCATATCATGATGTGTTGTACATATGGTCAGAAGTGCTCAGATATTGCTGTTGTGTGACAGTTTTTCCAGTGGTTTTGTGTTTGGTTGTTGTAATAAAATAAGGTGTAAGGTGTTTGTAACCTCCAGGTCCTGCTCACTTTCCATCACTCCATCCTGCGTCGACTCACCTGTCTGTTTGTCACCTTCCTCTAAGTTGTGTTCTGTCTCCCTGCAGCTGAGAACATTGGTGTGTGTGTGTGTGTGTGTGTGTGGGGGGTCGTCAGCCAGTTTGTGCGGTATTCAAACAAGTGCTCAAGGCCAGCCAGTGCGCCGCAACAAGCAAAGTACATCCAGCTTTCCAGCTCGTCACTCCTCTGTTCGGTCGTGATACGTTTCATGAAAGAACATCAAAGTGCCACTCTTTCCGTTTGTCGAGATTTCACACGGCGTGTGTCTATTTGGTAATCGCAGCAATGCAAATATTTCCCCCCTAATCCTCTCTTTTATTTTTTGACTTTATTTTTTAATTTAGTTTTTCATGTTGACTGGTCAAAGGGTTTCTCCCATTATTCTTCCTTTCTCCTGTGTTTTACTTCCCCCTCCCCTGCTTTTCCGATTTAATTTTCTTGCTTTTTGGTGACTTTCTTCGACACTGTAACATCAGCCAGACTAATTGATCTTTTTGCGTCTCCCCCCCCTACTCATAAAACAAATTAGATTCTTTATTTCCACGCACGCAGATTGCTATAGATTTCTTCTCCAGAGTGCAGGGAGCATAATAAGTAAACATAACTGGTCATTAAACAGCAGGGAGCTTTGTAGTCGTGCCCATGTTTCATTTTGCGCCATTACTGACAAAATTTGGAAAAACAGACTTTATGTGGGCTACTTTGCATATGCCACGGTTAATGTTCACTGTGGGAGTTGAGTCCTATTCAAGCAAAAAGCCACAAGACGCAGATTAGTTAAAACCCTCTTGGCACTTCCACCCCGGTGTAAATCACAATGTGGAGTGGATTATTGCTTTTTAGAACACGCACCACTGTGCTAAAATGTCTGCATTTCCATTTTGTTCCCGCAGTAAGTAGCAGGTACGCGGTGAGCAAACGTTGTGGGCCGAGCTCGCAGGAATCCCGCTTTTAAGCCACGTTAATTGAATGCTACCACAATGATGGTAATTGTTGTGTTTTTGAAGAGCAACTCTCCCATAGCGATCCAGGCAGTGTTCCAAGGTCCTGTTCTTATTCTTCTTCTTTTTTCGGGGGCTGAGCATGACCTTTGAACTCGCCAGATGAAAAGAAAAAGGTAGCAAATCAAACCATAATGCACTCCAGCAGACATTTCATGATAATAGTCTGGAGGTACAATGGCCCAGATCCTTGCTCACCTTGCTACAAATAGCCTGGCATTTTTTTTTTTATTTTGTCCAAGAGAAATGGTCTTTGCTCAAATAAATTAAAGACAGAAATCTCATTTTTGTCCCAGCAGGGCCAGGTAGCCCATATCTCAAAAGGCGTGTCTTCGCCTCCCCGGACAAATATCATAAAAGCACAGAAATATCGGACAGGCTGGAGAAAAAGCAGAGATGGATGCGATACCTAGCGCTGCGTTAAATCAATATCTGATTACGGACACCGAGGAAAGGTTAGAGTGCGTGTCTGTCTGCGTGGGAGAGCGAGACAGGTTAACAGGCTGGGATGGAGGTCGTGTGGGTGGCGACGGCGTCAAACGTTAATTGTGCGGGTTTTTGATTTTCGAAACGTGTGTGTTTTTTGTCGGTGTCGCCGGGAGCTGTCACTCTGCTTTTGCACCAGATTTTTCACATGGTGTAGCCCCCACGGATCGATGCTGTTTGTGTGTGTGTGTGTGTGTGTGAGATTGGTGAAGGGGGATTTCATCGCAATAGGAAGCGATAAAGGGTAAATCAGAGCAGACACGGTGTACAGCCTGGTGATTTCTCTCTGCTCAGGTTTTGCTCAGCCTTGTATTTACTCCCAGGAGGGGGAAAAAAAAAGTTTGCCCGACTGTGGCGAAATTTCAGTGAAAACTTTGCCATGGAATCATTACAGAAATAAAGTTATCTGGTCGGCTCCAAAGCTTTTGAACTTCCTATTCTGTTTTCACCTGCTGTAAAGAGACCAGGACCTATTTTCTTCATCCACCAGCAACAGTCCCAACGTAACTTGTTTAATAAGGCCCAGCTTTTGTTGAAAGGTTGTCCTGCTTTTAAAGTAGTTACACTCCATCAGCCCTTGCTCTCACATGGTGGGCTGATGACTGCGCATAATGACAGAGGAGTACGGGCGTTATTAGCTGAAAAAGAAAAGGGAATTATTTGTCGCTAGGAAGCACGGTTTCAGTGCATTATGGTGGTTTGAAGGGAAGAGGTTTGCGCTCCATCGACTCTTTCTTTTTGATTTTTGTTTATCTGAAGAAATCAAATGTCTTTACATGTGAATATGTAAGTAAACCTATAATTCAGCCGTGCATCACAGCAACCTTCATGAAGACAGGACTTTGTTATAAAATGTCAGCAGAGTTTTTTCCCTGGCATATGGAAATCCTATTTGAAGCAACTGAGCAACAATCTGTGTTTTTTTTCTTCAAACTTTAGTTTTTAAGTTGCTTGCTTAAGGTGGGGGGTTGTACGAGGTAACTGCGTGGGCGGGGATGTGTCGGCCTTAATGAGATCTTCAGAGATACTGTATGTGGAAACGAACACTGGGAGTCCGCTTGTTAACGGCGCATCGTCAGTATCTCATCAAGAGGATAATTCGTATCTTATTTTGCAGTAATTAGACAAACCAGAGCAGTCTTAATGGACTCTAATGCCAAGAACCTTGCTGAGACGTCATTTACTCGTACGTCTCTCCTGTTCTGTGCTCTTTGTTTATTTCTTGTCTCTCGCCTCCTCTTTATCTCGTCTTCTCATCTGTCTCTCCCTTTCCTTCTCCTCTCGTCTCATCTCTCAGACTCACATCCTCTTCTGTTTTTTTTTTTCCTCTTCTCTCCAAGGCTTTCGTGGATTTGAAAGTTTAAAATGAGACAAAAAACCCCCAAAGTATTAAATTCTTTAAAAATATTCGGAAAGACTAAAAACGGTAAAACATGATGCCTGGGAAACCATTTAAGTGTGTGCGCACACACACAGGTGCAGACACACACTCGTGTCCCTTCACTGAGCCTATCTTAAAAGCATTTGCATGTTGCATACTGGTGTGGATCCAGGTGGGGGGGTGTGTTTGTCCCCTCGTGTGTCTGTGATGGAAAGAGAAAGTGTGCGTGACCGTCACAGAATGATAAAATAGAACGAGTGTGTATGCAGAACGTGTGTGTGTCTGTCCGTGAGCGTGTGTGTGTGTGTGTGTGTTAGACAGACAGGGAGAGAGAGGGGAGACTATTTGGTTTTCAAGGCAGGGGGTAGGTATGAACACGAAAGAACAAACAAGAAAAAGAGATGGCGTAGGTCGGTGCGAGTGTGTGCGAGTGTGTGCGTGTGCATGTGTGTGTGCGTGTGTGTTCAAAGGCGCTCGACAGGGGGTCTGTGCATGTCGGAGAAGGGCCTGTGTGCAATCAGACAACCACTATGCCAAAGAAACAGGCCATTACCACCCCACCATAGTTGTTTGTGTGTGTGTGTGTGTGTGTGTGTGTGTGTGTGTGTGTGTGTGTGTGTGTGTGTGTGTGTGTGTGTGTGTGTGTGTGTGTGTGTGTGAGAGAGAGAGAGAGAAGCACTGTGTACAGGTGCAGTTGACAACTTCCCAAAACAAAAGATGGAGATGGGGAGAGAAGAGAGAAAGACACATAATCTCAACAAGGGATTAAAACAAGGAGACATGTAGACAGAAATACACACACATATTACACAACCAACACACAATAACGATCTCTGCTACACACACACAAATGGGTGTGGAGCAATTGGAGAGTAAAAGAAAAACGTGTGAATGTTTCAGTTGCTAAAGTAGCGACAGATCTAATGGAGTAGATGAAAGTAATGACAGTAGAGTCTAACACAAGTACAAGTACACATGTAGTGGAGTAGAGGTCTGAAAGTACCTCACAACTGTACTTGAGTGACAGGACGTCCCCGCACAAACACACAAACGACAGCGCTGCATCAGTGTCAGCGCGTCTCCCGCTCAGGACTATTGATGCGTCCTCTCGCGTCCTCAGGTGTCTCACCTTGAGCGCGCATCGCCACGTCACGTGCACGTGTTTTAATAAATAGCGCACGACGGCAGCGTGGCGCGTGTGCTTACTCTGTCAAAAGAGTTTGAGCAGTACGTCTGTTTGAGTGTGTGTGTGTGTGTGTGTGTTTGTGTGCGCATGCATGCGTGTGTGTGTCGCCTTTGTTTCTGCAAACTCATTCCCCCAGAGTCCTCTCTGTCCTCTCAGTGACAGCCTGACTGTATGCTTGACAGCTCGGACACAAAACCACACACACACACACAGATAGAGTCGCATGTTGACAAAAGGAGGAAATTCGAACATTATTTGTTCAGTCATTTACATCCATTTTTAAATATTGTCCATTTGACTCGATCATGGACTATAACTGATAATAATAATATTTATAATAATAATAATAATGAAGTATAGCTCTGTACAGCACTATGCTATTATCTTTTCAAAGCCAAACCTTTCACATTGTGTTGTTTTTGTGTCGATGTGTCGCTGCTCTGGCTCATTCGGTCAGCTCGGTTTACGCAAGTTGCAGCTACCTCTGTGTTTTCCCATTGTGTGTACTTGTCTCAGTCTTTGTGCATGTGTCTGTGTTTGTGACTCCACGTTCGCTCACTTTGTGCTGTCAAAACATAAATCCCGCACAAAGCCGCCATTGTGCGTGTCGTTAGCACAGCGGACCATCGCTGAAACGACGGTCAGCGCCGTTTAAACCCTCATTGATGAAATCTTTTGATTGGATTGATGCTCCACGCATTTATGTTTCCTCACCTCCACCTCTCGTGTCTGTCAGAAGCAAGCAGAGGCAATCCAAACCCGTCACAGAGAAAAGAGAGCGACTCGCTATAAAGCCGATCGTCAGTCACTCAAACAGGAAGCGACGCAGCTGAAACAGTCGCCTCCTGATCTCAGCTGCTTCAGCATTAAGTATTTAGCAGCTCACTCTCATATAATGTGCTTCAACCCATCGGCTGAGATTTTAAAATAGCAGCCGATTTCTCTCTCTCTCCATTTTCTTTTTTTTCCATTTCCCTTGGCACTGTAGGCTTTGGTAACCGATGGCAACCCAGATCTGACAGTCGGTCAGACAAGGCTAAACCGGGTTAAAAAGGCACAGTGGGTGTGTGTTTGGTTTTGTGTGTGTGTGTGTGTGTGTGTGTCGGATGGATCGATGGATGGCTGCTTGCACACGTCCAAGTGCGCGTTGAGGTGTTGGAACTTTCTGTGAATGGCTGATGGACTGGAGAAGTGTGTGTGTGTGTGAGGGGGGGATGTGTGTGTATTTCACACATAATGATATGCGCCCTTACACAAAGAGACACACACACACACACACACACACACACACACACCCTTCCACGGTTTGGTGTTGTCTAAAGTCAAACTGACGGGGGTTGTCTGCGACGGTGCGTTGCATCCCTGCATCAGGCTGTCACACACATGCCCTCACGCACACACACACGCGCACACACACACACACACACACACACACACAGTGAAGGTGAAGGTAGGTGATGGCTGTGACAGTGCGTTGTGGGCCTGTGGTTCCGCCTGGCATCGTCTCGCCTTTACTTTGTCTTTCTCTGTCTCAGCTAACACGTTTCTGACAGGTGTGTGTATCTGTCTGTGTGTTTGTGTGTGTGTCTGTGTTTGTGTGTGTTAGAGAGAGACAGTGTTACTACCTCTGTTTCAATGTGATTCTATCTGTCCGTCTGTCTGGCTGTCTATCTGATATTTCCGTCTCTCTCTCTTTATGACACACAAAGATTTGTGTGCATGCACACACGCACGCACAAACACACACACACACACACACACACACACACACACACACCTGCTGTCAGCCACTGGCTGTGCGGGTGCTGAGGGGAAACGCTGTAAGTGACAACTTCCTCTGAGCAAAAAGAGAAAAATTGTTCCTTCGCCTCTTCCTTGTACTCCTCCCTCTCCCATCCTTTCTTTCCCGCCTTGTCTTCTCCCGGGGGACGTTTCCTCTCCTCTCGCCAGCGGTGCGTGTCTGTTCATGTGTGTTTGCGTGTGTTTGCGCGCGCGTGTTTGTTTGTTCTCTGTTGTCCTCTGAATTTCCCCTGAGACCGCCACTTTCCTACAGTACACTTTGATAAGACAACCTGTCCTCCCTGCACTCGCCACGCTGTGTCTGAGTGTGTGTCTGTGCGCGTGTGTGTGTGTGTTTTTGGATCTAATGTATGTGGTTTTGGCAACTTTTGAGGGTGACTTAAACGGAGAGATTTTCCGTGCCTCCTCAGGAGGAGGAGGTGGCGAGGGGTCAGCAACACGGTTTGAATTACACAGGAGCCACGAGGGTTGGGGGGCTGGACTCCTCTGAGGAGAATAATAAAAGTTTTGGAGAGAAAGTAAAAAGCGCGATCACAACCCACCTTCACGCTCATATTTATTTCCAATGTAATTTATTCTCACTGATGAATGCTGCGGTATTTAAGCTCAGACTCCGAAGGAAACATGAGTCGGATCTTTCTCTCAAAATGAAATCTAATCAGTTCAGTTTAAGACCGCGTGCTTTGGTTTGATAATCCGGTGTGTGTGTGTGTGTGTGTGTGTGTGTGGCATATGCTGCATGCTGCGACGAACCTGCTTGCAGACTGCTCTCCCCTCAGTCAAGCAGCGACGCAAGAGTGAGCGCGTGTGCGTCCTATTAAAGCTGCGATGAAGCAAAGACAGATGGACGGGTCCTTGGCTGTGCGTCCACGTCTATGACAAGGCCGGTGTTGGTGTCTCAGTGTGTGTGTGTGTGTGTGTGTGTGTGTGTGTGTGTGTCCTTGTGCTGCCCCCTGGGTCAATGCGCCAATTGTCCCTTTCTTTTCTGCTCATGTAACAAATGACTGCTGCACACACACACACACACACACACACACTAAAAGATGTGTTTCTCTGTACGTGTGCATGTGTCTGCTTCTTGGTTTGTTCTGCAGAATGTCTCCTTCTGAAACGTCGAACATGAATACACATGGAATAGATTCTGCCGGCACAGCCGTCGTCCTGCGAGCCCAGCGGTGTTCTGATTTAAATGCTAATGCTAGCGTGCTCACACCGACAGTGCCGACATGGCGCCGATCGGCTTGTCCACCAGCTTCGTCGAGCGTGCTGTCGCTCTTACCGTGTCAGATAAACGAGCTGAGTCACTGTATGGCCAAAATATTTCCATCGAGTTGTCAAAAGTGAAGAATTCCAGCCTCACACGAGTGAAAGCCAGGAGGATTCATTCTGTGGGGACCATAAATGTTGGGAAAACAGCAACAAATCCAATCGTTTGTGGAATATTTCAGTCTGGATGAAGGTGGTGAACTGACGCTGCGCTTCGCCACCATCATGGCTACCAATGCAGAAGTAGCTGATGGATAAACAAAGAGAGACAAACAGAAAGGTGACCAAGAGTGAGAAAAGAACAGAAGGTGTGAAGCAGCAAACTAGATTTTCATCTCAACTGACCCGGCCCGGGAAATAAATCGTTTAATTGATGGCTAAATAGATAAACAGAGATGGAAAGAGAGAGTCCATCATCTCTTCTAATCAGCTCTGGGACTCCAGAAGAGCCAAACCAGTTACACATGAGGAACGAGTCCAGCCAGCAGGTCTCACAAGACGCTCGCTGCTGCCAGCCGCACATCTTTTTATCTGGGTTTGTAGGCTGAGCCGGGCCGGGCAGAGAAACATTCACTATCAGGAAGATGCGTATCCGCCCGTCTGGCCGGGTGTGGAGTTATCTGCATCAGTTGTCCACCCTCAGATGTTCTGACCTTTGAAGTGTTCAAAGACTTGTTTCATAATGGACTGCTGTAATTTATGTTTGCTGATGGAGCTGCTTCTCTGCATCCTGCCTCTTGTGCTTCTGCCTCAGATCGAAATTTCTTAAGATACCCAGAATGCCTTTCTGCAGCTCCTAAAACACGTGTACAAGCCTACTGCTGTATGTTTTTAACTGTAAGTAACTGTACTGTAGATTGCTATTATAATGGCAGATATGCAGACTTTCATGCATTATGTACATAGGTGTGTAGTTGATGATGAAATTAACAGTGAAATACTGCGCCACTGCTGTCTGCCTTCCACCACGACCACCACTCAAGAAAAATACATACAATACATACACTTTCACTCACTTCCTGTGTCGTTTTTGTTTTAGCTCAGTCAGTTTATCTGCTAAATGTCATGACAACATGACACTGAAGTCCCATCCCGTTCATCAAAGCCGTGCACTGTCTGAACTGTGAGCGAGCATGGCGGCATGGATGGAAAGACCCGGTCAGATGGCACGTGCTGACCCACACAGACCAACACTGGAAGCAGGTGTAGCAGCTGGAGGTCGGCTGTGCCTGCAGGACAACGCAATTCAGAGATGGAGAGAAAGTGGGAATTTACGCAGCACTGTTGTTTTGGTTGGTTTGGAGTGTCGGCGGAGAAGAATGTTGGGCGCGTGTATATGTGTGTGTGTGTGTGTATGCACTAGAGGACAGCCTAATATTGTTTTGGAGCCTTGTGGTTGGGACGGAGCTAACACCTGAGTGAACCTGTCACTGCAGACACATTGCTTTTTCAGCTCCAGCGATTACACTGCACCCAAACACACTCAACATTTTCCCGGGTTGTTCTTTTTGTACGCATGCGTATGTGTGTGAGTGTGTGTGTGTGTGTGTGTGTGTGTGTGAGAGACGGGAACAGAGTGTGAGAGTAACAGAGCATTGTGTCTCTGTGTGTATGTGTCTACACCTCTGCTGTTCTTTAGGTTTCTCCTTGGAAAATATGAAATAGCACAAGTGATACTCTGTCCTCTGAGTACAAGTAGTATTGAAGGGTATGCGCACACAAACACACGCACACAATTGTGTTTAACCTCACCACAAAGAAATCTCATTAATTCAGCTGAAAAAAAAACAACCCACATGGACAAAGTTGCTTGTCCTATTTATGTTGTTCCTATTTTTATTGGGTATCATGCTGTATTGTGATTTGTGGAGTTGTTGTGGGTGTACAACATGAGAATCTTTATTTGTCACATTAATAATTGTAACACGAGACTCCATTAAATCCAGGGAACTTGCGTCCAGCACGTTGTCTTGTGTGTACTGGCTGAGTTTGGTTGCTCATTACCAAACGAATGAAAGAATTACACTTCCTTTCTCCCCACGCATCGGGAGCAGCTTGGCCCCGCTCACAGCCAGTAATGGATGTGACGAGTGTGTGCGTTTCAGGAACACAGTGACTCTCGACTCGAACATCTCGACTCTCGTTCACAGCTCAGTCCTGACTCATGACGGCAGGGAACATGAAGCACGTTGGGAAGAGCTTGACTTGGACTTAAAGAAGAGGTGGTATTGTTATTGTTATTGTGCTGTATTATTGCCACGCATTTTTTAATTTGTACCCCAAAAAAAAAAGCATTTCATGGGACAAAAGCAAGAAAAAAAAGCACAAAGCATCCTTTGTGTTCAAAGTGGGGATGACTGTGATGAGGTGTCAGGTTGTGTTTGGTAAATGACAGGGAGAGAGACGCAGACGGAGGCAGACGAAAGAAAAGCGAGTATGATGGAGGGATCTGGAGGAGGTCAAGGGGAGCTGACATCCATCAGTTCTCTCCCCTTAATCTATCTGTGTAGCACATCGCTCACCCCTGTCTCCCCCTGGACACACACACACAGAAACACCCCAGATATCGCAGACCCTCAGCAATTGGCTTTGTCGTGACCTTTGACCCTTGCATTTGTGTGCATGTGTGTTTGTGTGCACGCGTGCGAGACCGAGTTAAAAAATGTTGACTGGAAAATCAATTTACAGCTGCTCACCTTCTTTCTGTCTAAGTCATGTTCCACTGGCTGCTAGACGTGTGTGTGTGTGTGTGTGTGTGTGTGTGTGTGGGCCTTAGGGAGGAGAGTGTGTTCGTGACAGTGATTTTTTTTTTACTCATCTTTCAATTGCTGAAATGTATCTAAATTATTTTCCGAGCACCTTCATTGATGCCGTGCAACAGCGGACTGCGGCGTGCGTTGAATATTTATCTCTGGACCCCCCCCGAGACCTTTTGTGTTGCACTTACTGTGAATTATAAGCGGGTATATTTCACCGCTATCTTGACCGCGACCCCGTGTGCTGTCACATTTCAGATAGTGCTTTTATTGAAGACCCGCTGCGTTTCCTTTGCGCTGCACGCCACGGCTTAAAGCGGCGCAAACGCGACGTTTTATCACTCCGCCCGGATGATTCATTTTGTCACAGACTTTTAAATTTAATAATTCATTCCCAATCTGAGCGCAGTCCACGCGGATGTCCGGCTCTTTAACTACGACACAACGGCCTAACGTCGACGAGAAGAAGAAGAAGACGAAAGCAAAGGTTTTCTGGGGCGACAAACGGCAGAATGGGATGTGGTTCGCACTCGCGGCAGATAGAATCAGGGTGTCTGACAGGCGGCGAGGCGAGGCAGGTAATGACAGTCTGCAGAGTTGTGAGGGCACGATGTGCGGCGGGAATCCCGGCTGTCAAAATGACAGACGAATTTTTGCGTGTACGAATCAGAATACGAGGAGAGAGGTCGAAAGTGGATAAAAGAGGGTTGCAGTGTTTTTCAAGGTAGAAAGTTGGAACTGAATCTGCAAGTGGTTCTCCAGAGATTTTACCTGCAGATTGTTTTAATCATTTCTAATAACCTAATTATTTATGATCATACTGATCCACACATTGCCGCTGAAACATTGAAAACTGGAAAGCGCCAACGTTTAATTACTGGAAGACAGATATGAGCCCGTATCCAAAACATCTTGAGCAGCTGGTATGAAATGCATATTGAATACTTTGCATACAGAAAGCCGAATAACTTCCACCTATTCAAATAGAAAATCGAAATATACGTCACCCCTGGGTTGATGGCTGATGTGACTCACACACACACATTGCGTTTATGTAAGTTTTGCTTTTCATTTTGTGGCACAGTAGGTGGAACTCATAAAGTTCAGCCTTTCTCATTATCATCGCTAAATGCAGTCACCGTTTATTTCAGAAGAGATGGCTGCCGGCGGTGCATGTCAGGGTGTTTGGATGGAGCTGTCACGATTTTGGGTGTTCACAGACAAAGATTTCACTTAATCAAGCAGCGTATATAAATCTCTCTCTCCTTGTAGACTGGACGGCGCGGCGTACGAGGTAATGCAGCTGGACTTTGAGGTGGACAACGTGATCAACCTGGTGCCGACCCAGACGCTGCACTGGAGCGTCGAGTACCCGGCCGGCGCGCAGACATCTTCCAGGCCAACGGAGAAAGTCTCGCACCTCTACATCAGCAACGCGGACATACAGGGCATCGTGCCGCTGGCCGAGGTGAGCCACGACCCCAAATCTGTCGCCACGCGTACCGACGTGCGCCCTGCTGGGTGTCAGCAGTGCACATTTCCTCTCCTGGAACAGCCCCCCCCTGTTTTTCCCTCCTTCTCCCCTCAACCATCTTGTTGACACCCCCACCCACCCCCACCCCAGCCCATCCCCTTCCTCCGGGCTGATCAAAGCTGTAAAGGTCAGCTTGTTTACCCCCTCCTGTTGCTACAAGCCTCCTGGTCACACAGACACAGCGGGCTTCGCCCTCGCCGGCTTCAAAATAACAAGCGGCCTCACAAATGCGGACACACAACCGCGCAGGTAAGAGACGTGCGCGCAAATTCCGCACCCTCAAAGTGTCTGCACGCGCACAGACTCCCATTTGCGATTGCAATCATTGACTACAGGTCACAGGCAGTGAAGGTGTCGTGCTGGTAGGTGTCACCCCTGGTGAGACTCAGGCACGTTTACCTGTTAATTCTCTTTAAAGGCTGCGTTCCACATAGAACCCAAACCTTCATTGCTACGTGGCAATGGGGTCTGGAAGAAATTAGGTTGAGTGCAGGAAAAATTCTGAATTATTTATTAATAGTTATCAGTTATGATGTGCCTACTCAGTATAGTGCCATGATGTAATTAAATTAATAAAAGCAGCAGGAATGGAGAAAGGCATGGCGAGCATGTTCTTTACAAGGTTAGGTTTCTGCTGAAGGGGAGAAAAACTCGCGAAGTTAAGTTGAAAGCTCTCTGACCGGAAAAGAGAACAAACCTTTAGCAGAGAGATGATAACCGGGTGGAGGAAAACCTTGCTCTGAAAGTCTTCATAAACCTGCAGCGTTTCCTCACAGATAGGACAGCGCCGTTGCTTCGTACGTTCACAGATCAAAACTGACACATCCCTAAACAGACGTCGCTGCAACTGCGAACCTCGGGCTAGAAAGTGAGGAGGAGGAGGAGGAGGAGGAGGAGGAGGAGGAGGATGCTTTTCAAAATGCTCCCTGTTCCATTACCACCGAGCTCGAGCTAATCTGGCCTGATAGCCCTCCTTCAAACAGCAAAGCCCTGGTGAGAAAACCCAATTTTGTTCACGGCTTCTGCAACCCCTGTCTCTCTCACACGCTGGAAATAAAAAAAAAAGCGAGCTCGAAACCATCATTTCAAATAGCAGCACTGTTGGGATTTTGCAAGGCTTTTTCCAGCCGGGGCCACTGTGAATGCAGCTCTGGGATGAGTGAAGCTACATCTCACTCCCCCGTAGCCTTCACAACAGAAGTATTTAAAAGTAGTCTTAAAATGATCCCTTAAATTGTTTGTCTTTTTAAAAAAAATTATATAATTTCTTCAATCAGTGTCATTTGTGAGAAAGCTTGCTGACCAGTCTCCCAGTTACACCAGTTACACCAGTTACACCAGGGGTTACTGAACAAAGAAAAACCTTCATGGGAAACTTTAAAAACTGTTGCAACATATTTTCAGCCGATCGCTCAGCTGGTAATTCCCGTCGTGTAAAACTTGTTTTTCTTCATCTAGAAAGAGAATCAATTTTATCCTCCTCTGTGGGTTGGATGTACAGATGGGTGGCACGGTGAAGGAAAAACCAACACAATGTGATTTATTGATGTGCCGGGCAGCTACGGTCCTCCGTGGGCGCTTCAGATCACCTTGCCGTAGATTCTCTGGACCTCTGGCGGAGGGATGAGCAACACTTCACAAAGATCTCTGGTGTTTTGAAGATGGAGAGCGTCTTAAAATGTGTCAAGGTGTTGACGTGGGGCTGAGATCTGGTGGACGAAGCACAGTTCGCTATTTTCATACCCATCAGCTTATTTAATGACCTTTACTTTCAATGCATTTTTTCATGTCTTACCTTTACCTCTACCTCTTATACCCTTTTACATTTTACAGTTCATTTTAGTTCAACGTGTTGCAGATATGTTTGTTAGATGCACTTTTATATAAGGTTGGATTCAACGTGACAGCTTCCTTCAAAATGCTGAATGCTGTTGCATTAACACAATTTCCAGGAGACAGCGTTGCGTGACATGTACTACTACTTACAGTATGTGCACAAGCAAAACATATTACTTTTGTATACACACACCAACACACCCAATTTCACATTGTTTGCCTCCAGATCTCTTTTTTTTCTCCTTTGGGTAAAAGCATCAAAAATGGCTGCTATTACTCGCCATTTGGGCCTCCTGATTTGTTTACCAGAACCACTGAGCAGGTTTTGGTTGGTTTTTTAAGGTGTTTGTCACAGAGAGGGGTCTCTGTGAGAAGTCACTGAGATGAAAGCTCCAGCTATTCTGGGTCTTGGGGAGAATGAAGGAGAAGGAATGAAATTATGAACGAGGATCTTCAAAGCCAGCCGGACGTAAAAGCTTTCACGAAGCCTCGCGTCCTCCTTCGTAAACAATTCCACGAGCGAGGGTCGGAACAAAACCCACCGCGTCCTGGGCGCGCCCATCTGACGAAACTTGGGGATCTTTTCAGCTTTTACATATTTAAACGGCCCTGAAAACCTCGGCATCACGCATAATTGCATCAGGGGCACTCAGCCCTAGCTTTGAAACATTATGTCTCTGTCTGATCTGTTTGAGTGATTCAGCTCCGTCTCAGCCCATCATCCGCCATCTCCCAAATCAAAAGTCAGCTTATCGTCAGCGCCCATGCGGCGGTGCAGGAGGTTCTCTCTTCACGAGGCAAAAATGAAAACCGGAGCACTGCCTGTCATTACCGAGCCCTCTCCCACATTTTCCTCCTAATTCTGCGCGTATCCATTAAGGCTCCGGTCCCTTGGCCGAGCGGGAAAGAAAGAGGCCCTCTTCAGGAAACGAGGGATTATTAGGAGTAATTTGTCTTCTGCGGTGGCTGAAAAATTGGTTTCATCTTTGAGAGAGGCGAGGAGTGGGCAAAGAGTGGGGTGGGTGAGGAGGAGAAACGAGGGAAGCGGACGGCCTGATAGAAAGGGGCAGACAGGTGAGATTTGAGTGACGGCTGTTTTCATCCTTTGCTATTTTGAAGTCAGTAACATGAATACGCTGCTGTCATTAGTTCATCCGGGGACACCCTTTGTTCTCGTCCGGGGCCGCGCATTCTGCACATGGTCAAAGAGAAACGACTGGAAAGAAACACGGAGCAATATTAGCGACATAATCTGTGACAGCTTCTCACCCTCAGCCGGCACAATAACAAGAAAAGTTATTGCGCCGCACCAGATTTCCTGCGCTGCGTCACTCCTGCCACTTGTTCCTCAAACAAGCCATTTATCAAGTAATTCAAAGAGCCTTTGCTGAGCAGCGGCAAAGAGGGGAGGTTGAATTCTTTCGCCTCGGGAGAACAGTGGGGTGGAGCAGGAGAAGTGCAAACTTGTCAGATTAGTGGAAATGTGAATTTGCAAACTCTGAAAAGTGGACTTTTGGATTGGCGGGCCCCAGCCAGCAGCGAGTGAGGATTTCAATTTTACGGTGCTCTGTAAAAAGGAATTGTTTCTGAAAGTTTTTAGGATGGAAATAGGCCATAAACACGGTGAAGCTTCATTAATTTTAAAGCCGCAGCTAAAAACACGCCATTCATGGTTTTCCAGAGACAGTTTATCCGCCACCATTCGCCACAGACAATAAACAGCTCGGACAAATCCTGCTGGTTTTAAATGATCGCTCTGACTGCGCTCCTATTGGTCAGCGTGCAATTTTTCATTTCCATTGTGTCCACATGCCACTGGAAGGGAAGGGAACAGAAAAAAGTTGTCACTGGCCCAGTTGCACATGCTGAAAAGTTACACTATTAGTTGCGTTGCTTAATGGAGGCCCGTGAAATGTGTAGACAGACCTGCAGAATTCTGGATAGTTCTGCGTAGAAATGTTTGACTTTGCCGAGTTTTACGGGGAGACATGAGGGAAAGTAATGGAGACAAATGGAAAGAGAATGGGCGACAGAACAATCTGTCAGTTTATTAGCCAAGAGAAAAACAGAACGGAAAAAAGTAGTCAGAAATGGACCTGCCACACTTTCCTTTGCTCTTAGGAGATATTTTAGCGGCTGATAAATCAGATCTGTAATAGTGTTGTTTTAAAATTCCCTTCAAGCGCCATTACACACTTCTGCAATGAGGCCGTTTCACTTCCTCTGAGAGAGAGAAAGAAGGATACTGACAAATATTTTCTCCTTTCTCTTGATTTGAATGCACTAAATTAAAATGTAGGTTTCACCTGTAAGCAGCAACATTTGTGTCTCAGTGGTGACACTGAGCTGGCAGAGAAAAAGCCTCATTCATTCATTTTTTTGTCCTCTCCCTTCTCAATTAACTTTTTGTAAATTTTATTTTTGGTCCTTCTTGTCTCTCTAACTCCCCCTGTCTCTTCTTCACACCCCCTCCATCTTTCTCCATACTTTCACCTCTCTCTGAGGCTTTTCTGTGTAATTAATTCTAAATTAGAACACTTGTTTATCTTTGTTGCTTGAAGATGCCTGAGTTTCACTACTCAGCGGTGTGTGTGTGTGTGTGTGTGTGTTCACCCGCATGTATTTGCGTGCATATATGTGTGTATGTGGAGTCCTACAACAGTTATGCTAAGTGGCTCTTTAATTTACCTCCACTGATTGGGTTTTTTGTAACAGGAAGTCACTGTGTGTAGGAAGAGGAAAGTGAATAGTTAATAATCTCTCCATAAAAGCAGAGACTCACACTCACAGAGTTTTCAAACTCAATTATAGATTTACCATTTTCACGGTCTGGTTGTTTATTAAAAGCAGGCGTTTTCTCTCTTCCCCACCTACTGATTTTTTATCTTTACGTCTCGATCTATTGTTTTCTCAATTCCCCTGTTTTCTGTGTGTGTGTGTGTGTGTGTGTGTGTGTGTGTGTGTGTGTGTGTGTGTGTCTCAGCAGTGGTCTAAACACCTGAGCTTGCTAATTTACTGTTATTAAGCAAGACACTGTGGAATCAATCTTACGAACACACTCCCTCCCCCTGTGTGTTTTAACACACACAGTTGTGGACATTTTCCTTTGGAGGGAAAGTAACTAGCACACAACACATATACCACTTTGACAAATCCTGCTTTCTCTCATTAGTTTGAGACAATTTTCAAAGCCATTATCAAATCATAATAGACAGTTTCAGTTTTTTTTCCTAATAAGCTTTCAGAGGACGCAGACAGGAAATTTCCTCTGTGAACCTGTTTCATGTTGAGGGTGTGTAATGATTCTTTGTAGGTGCGTTTGTCAGATATTTAAACTACTTTAACCTTATTATTCTGGTTATTAACCTCCACGTCTACTCTTTTACTCACTGCTGTGTTTCTTTGCAGTTTGCAGAGCAGCTCGCGAGTTTCCACCCTTTTGGGTTTTTTTTCACCCCTACTTCTCCTCAGTTGCTGTATTTGCTTGTTACCGGCCTTCGAACACCCAATTAATCAACACGCGCATGACACATCCTCTGCATTTGTGTGTGTGTGTGTCTGCCAGTGTGTATGTATTTGGGTCACTGAGAACTTGCTTGTCCTGGGCTCCAGGTTCATTTCCATACCAAGCGGCTCTGGCTCGCTCCAATCAGTCAACAGCAATGGAAGAGAAAAAAAGGGGGGGGGGGAGACAGAGAGAGTGTGTGTGTGGGAGGAAAAGAGAGGGAGATGTTTCAAGTGAGAAAAATAAGTTTAGAAGTTAGTTAGAAGATGACAAAAGCTGTAAAGCTCCAGGAGGGCACCACTCTTGTATTTAAAAAGAGGCAGTACGCATGTAGAGTCAATGAGACAAGCAAGATAAAGGCATGCTGGCTGTGGGCGCTGAGAGGAAGAAGCTCTGGCTCCTCTTTAAACTTTTAAGTTGCACAAGACATTTGCCCGATATAATGCAAATGCTAGTCAGCTTCAAGCAATAGTCTTGTCATTTATTGTATATTTAGCATTGCAAAAAAAAAAAATCTCCATTGCTTTGTACTCATAACAATAATGTCTGAGCAAAATGGTTCTGCAAAGAGCTGTGCAGCAGAGACACTGGTGGTGGCAGCACTTGCAAAGACACAATTTCTATATTCTTTGTTGTGATAAATCATTTTTTTCTGTCCACTGCTGCTGTTTATGTGGACAAAATTTTAAAAATTTCCAGGGTGGGGTGGAAGAAAAATAGACACTATGGGATGTTAAGCAGTTGATTGCACGTGCCTGGTCTCACTTTCCACAAAGAACACGCTACTGAGGTCAAACAGAGGCAGACAAAGGCTTTTCATTTCATTATGAGTATTCTCCAAGAAACAGTTTGATGGATAACCAATCATGTGCTTCATATGAGCATTTTTTTAATCCAACCAAACGCTACCGCTGGGTTCATTCATAGAGCGGAGACGCTGCAAAGTGGAATCAGCCGCTGCAGTTTGAGGTTGGAATTAAAACCCAACATAAAATCCACCGAAATTCAGGAGGCCTGCGACACGAACATGAGCGAGCCACTCGAGCGTTAAGGGGAGCTAAACTGAGACAAAACGAGGAGCGGAGGGAGACAAAAAGCTCTCACAATCTCTGACGAGATTCGCTGATTTGACTTTTGCTTCTTCTTTTTTGTTTCATAAACCAAATGAGAAAGCGAGGACAGCCTCCTTCATGCTCAGTTACGTTTAATCCCACCCGGGAGCTGCTCAGTCCAACCACAGGGTCCTCGTGGGCTGCTGAAGCAGCTGTTCTGCAGCAGCTGGAGACGCACTGCTGTGCTCAAGTGGACACGAGCTGTGTGTGTGTGTGGGGGGTGCCGCCAAGGTGACAGCTTGCAAACACATCATTTGGGTCAATTGCAAACCCACCAATTAATGAGAAAAACAGCAATAAATAAGAAAAAGAGGTTCTCAAGACATGTAAAAAAATACAGAGGGAGATGGATACAGATAGTAAGGTAGACAGGAAATATTAGCTGATAGCTGAAACCCCCTTCACGTGAAATTAGCCTTGTTACAAGTGAACGACGTGGGCGAGAAACAGACTGAGAGAGAGAGATTTGACTGGTTTAAAATAGGCAGGATGAAGGGGTGGGGGGGTTAAATTGATAGACGTAGGCAGGAAAGAGAATAGACAGAAAAGTGAGGGAGGGGGGTTGACTAATTGATAATGGCAAAAAAAAGGGGGACTCAAAGGGAGGGAGAGAAAGAAAGGGGGAGCGCGGGAAGGAGGAAATTAGACAAGCTAAAATGGAAGAGGTGGGCGCAGAAGGGAGAGAGAGAGAGAGAGAAAGAGAGAAAGATGGAGAGAAAAGAGAGGGACCCAGCGGAGGTGCAGAGCACCGTGTCATAGTCCCTTGGAAATCCTGGGCAGCACAGAGGAAGAGTGCGAAGGAGTGAGGGACGATGGGAAAGGAGGAGAGGAGAGGAGACGGGAGCAGGGCAGTTCTAATGCAATTAGGGGTCTGGAAATTGAAAGTACAATTCTCCCTGGGATCTTTGCAAGAGTGTGTGTGTGAGTGTGTGTGTGTGTGTGTGTGTGTGTGTGTGTGTGTGTGTGTGTGTGTGTGTGCGCGAGCGGATGGGCTGTTAGCTTTCATATCTACCAAATGTCTTCATCCCTCCTCCCTCCTGTTACGTCTCTCCCTCTCTCACTTTGACTGCTCAGAATTACCCTCTCCTCTTACAGTCCCCTCCCTCCGATTAATTTCTTGTTTTTCGTCCCTCACTCCCTTCTTCTCTCTCTCTCTCTCTCGCTCCTCCTTCCGGCTCCATCCACCCATTTCTATCCCTCTCTGCATTCCCCTCCATCACTCCCTGCATTTTTTTTTTTTGCATTTCATTAATTTGTGAAGAGGAAAGCAAAATGTCAGCTGCTTTTTACGTATACATTTTGCATTTCAGTCATTTAGCTTTACGTTTTGAAATGCCCCAGAAGTGCAACTTTCATTTTGTGGCTTACTAAAAAAAAAGGAAGACAAGTAATCAATTCATTCATTTGAGGTCTTTTAGCAGCCGCGCTTTAAGGGATATGGATCCCATAGTAACCAAAGCATCATGTCATCTAAAAGTGTTCCAGCCATTCTGTAAACATTGTATATATTTTATGTGTTTGTGTTAATAGTGCGCACAGCAAGCATTCACAAACAATGAATATTACCCCACCTATATTTTCCCAGGTAATTGGTTTTTCAGGAAAGGCTTAAAACAATGGCACTCTCTCTGGCTAATTACCTGCTCTAATTAGCTGTGCGCATAATTACCACCAGTAAATCGGAACGCTGTCCCCAAGAACACTTATCCTTTTGGCCCCATTAGCACTTGCGCTCATCGGTGCGTTTGTGTGCGCTCTTGCACGTGTCTGTTCGCGGGTGTTTGTCCATAGATCCAACCTCTGCTCGCCGCGGCGGCAGCGGGACAGGAAGGAAGTAGGTTAGGCGTGTTATAATTGCCCCGGCAACAAGGTGATTGACTCCCTGATACCTCCACAGACTCGTTAGCATCTCGTTAGCGGCGGTAATTAGTGTCATGACAGAAAGGCGGACGGGACGGGGAGGGACGGGGAGGGACGGCGTGACTTTGGCGGCAGAGGTCAGGTGGTTTGTGAATGCTCTAGATTCCCCGAGGAGGAACAAAAAGTGAACACCGACGTATCCCCCATCCTGACTGGCTGTCAGGCTGGCTGGCCTAAAGTTAGCGTATGACTTGGCCGTGCTGTTCCTGAAAGAAGGAAAAGACAATTAAAATCATGCAAACAATGAAAGAAATGGGGAAAAAAGAGCTGTCAAAAGGCAACAAAGGCTTATCAGAGTTGCTGTAGTTTTACATATGTGCATCTGTCACCGTTCATTTGCTTTGCTTTGTGGTTTAAGTTAAATATTCTGCTGCTTGTTCGGCAGTATATCTCTCTGAATGACAGTGAACAAGAGCAGCAACTACAGACGGAGAGCTGATGAATTCCTGCTGTCCACGCTCAGACATGACTGTATACATTACTGACACTCTGCTGCTTTTTTAGTATGTGCAAGACAAAGTGAAATCATAGTTTCATAATAGTAATTATTCCGTTATCTTGTGCTCTTAAATATTTCTTGTCATCTGGGTGCATATACGCAAATGCATCTAATCAAATGTGATTTGGGGACCGCCGGCCTGTGGGGTCGCAGGGTTGTTCTAATATCAGAGAAGGAGCTTTGCATTTATTTATTTCACCCTCATCCTCTGCCTCTTAATCTGACAACCTGGGTGAAAGAGGTGTGGGTGCGTAATGCCAACATTACTCCATCCACGGCGTGAGGCACTACAGCTCCATATCACATTTACTAAGCTGCGCCCACTTGTGAGCAAACCAATAAGACCTATAATATTTGGTCTTCTGCCCACATATTGTTTCACTCTGAAATATGTCACGCCGTGCAAGCTGAAGTCGTGCTGACGGCGATTTCACTATGACTCGAAGGCGCAGAAGATCACCGTGGTTGGTTTCACCAGCACGAGGGAAGTTAAACGCGCACAAAGGAGCTTTTCGAGCAACATCCCGCCTCCGCTTCACACAGCCACGCACACGTGACGTACCTGATACAATCACGGCCGCGCACCGTCGTCCACCCACCAGCTGGGGTGTTTATTACCTTGAAGTTATCAATTGGACATGTTTCATCACGCGGTGCGCGGTTGAATTAGTCACACGGGCATCAGCGGCGCGCTCTCCCGTCCACACCTGCCCTCCGCTCTCATCAGACCAACACTGCTGCCCGCGCCTCGCCGTGCCTCCTTCACGCAGCTACGCCCAATGAAAAGTGACAGAGCAAACCAAAGTTTATAAGTGTTGGCAGCTGCAGAGGAATGTGGCATGAGAGTGGAACGCAAAACATAATGATAATAATAATATGAAAAATAAATGAGCTGTTGTTATTTGCAATGTGACAACACAAGCCCACAGATCAGTAGAAGACAAATGACTTTCACACAACTGTAGTCAAACGTCCATATTTATCGGTTTTTCTAATGTGTGTGTGTCGGGGGGGTTAACTGGTTTTTAGATTGAGGCTGATCTGTTGCATTATGTACATACATATACATATACAGTATATATACACCCATCACAGTATCTACTGTTGAAGTGTTTATTTGCATTCATATTTTCACATCTTTGTCCATAAACACGACTGAGACTGTTGTATGAATATACATTCATATATACTATGAAAATGTGATATGCAAAGGTTATTTTCAGGCTTGGATTTCAGAAGTTCATCATGATCCCACATACTGTACTCCATTTATAAGACTTTGCATTTTCTTACACTGCACACGAGGCAGCTCTAAGGTGTGACACGCTCAGTCTTTAAGTGCGGGAAAGGATCGTGCATTTGACTCCACATGGAGGAAAGAAACTGTGGGTTCTAAAAGTCTTAAAAGAAATCCCAATGAAAGAGAGGAAATTTGGCCCCCGCTCAGTTAGTAATGATTAGTCTGAAGTCTTATAGATCACAAGAAACATTTCAGCGTTTGGCCAAAGCCTGAAGTAATTACTCTGTCTAACAAATAGATTTGATGCTATTAAACACACACACACAGACTTATACACTCACGAGTATTAAAAAATGGCATAGGCACACACACACACACACACACACACACACACACAACTGAGCTGCAGCCAAATAAATGAGCCGACACTCCTCGGGCCTAATAGTCTGGCTGTAATTAACATTGTCATAGTGATAATAGCCATTTATCCCTGACATATCACACACACACACACACACACACACACACACACACACACACACACTCACACAGTCCAAAACCTCTATCTTGTCTAGGCAGCTCGCCCAGCTGTCATCTCCCTCATCAGTCTCTCCCTCCCCCCTCTTCTCCTTTTCCTCCTCTTCAGTATTTAGACCTCATGATCCTTCTTTTCCTGTTTTCACATTTCCCTTTTCTCCTCCTGTCTCCTCTCTACTTTTATACTACTACTACTTTTTTACCAAGAATCATCGTCCCTTCTCTCACTTCCTCTTCACTGATCTTTCTTCTTCTTCATCTCACTTTCTATTTTATTTCTATTCAACTAGTTTGTTGTTTTCAATTAGAGAATGACATCCTCTGACAGCCTCTGTGGTAGAACTGTTGATCTAAGTCGTTGAGACAAAAACAGGTTTTCCTCCACTTTTGACAGGCAGTTAAAAAGGCTGGTTTTGATCAGGCTGAGCCGGGACAGGATGGTGACCCGGTCGGCTGATTAGGACGGGGTGAAACCCCACTGAAGTGGGGAAATATGGAACTGGAACTGGAAATATGGAAATGTTCTTCTCATCATGTGCTTATACTGCGAAATCCTTTTTTATTATTCATTCACCATAACATGTTTCCAAATTAAATCAAAACTAAAACGTGGCTAGTTAATGCTTCTTTAGTTCCTCTCTCATTGTTTAATTTCAAGGTTAAAGCAGCTAATATTCCTTTTTATAACAGTTACCGTGGCAACAATTTGTGTCTCGCATTGTGGTTGACAGAAATCACACTGCTATTGTTGGCTTTTTCTCGACGAGCATAGAAAATGTGCCGCACTTCTTCATGTGGACATTCACATGCAACCGCACACCTTGACGCACACGTGCAGACACTCTCTGTGTTCATAGACATGAGGAATTGATGTGATATTGATGATGCAATAGTTTGCACATTAGAAAGCCAATCTCTAATTATTTTAGTAAACAGTATTGACTCTTGTGGCACCGGGCAGCCGCCCTGCTGAATCCCAATATCAGTTGAAGTCGAGGTTCATTTACTTCGGCAAGACCTAAAAAGAAAAGAACAACCGTCCAAGAAAAGAGCAGGAGGCATGCTGGGAAATAAGCAGAACCAACGGGTTAAACATGACAGCGTTCCTCACTCACTTAGAGAGCGGAGATCGCCAGGTCGTGGCTCTGAAGAAGTTTTCCTTTTCTGAAGTTCAGCTCATCCAGCGAGCGTCCACAGAGCGTTCCTCTCGGTGCGTCCCGTTGTCAGTTTTTGTCGAGCAGTTTTAGTGGCCTTGCCTAACTTAGACAGAGCTTCACAACTTCCTTGTATGAGCTGAATGGAAGAGGCCAGTTTCATCTCGTGGCTTCTTTTATTGCCAGTTTTGTACCTTGCACATCACAGTAACAATTGTACTTACGTTTTAATACTTAAAGGACTAAGGAGACAGAAATGAATCATTGTGTTACCAAATTAACATTGTGCAGACAGAGGGTTTATGAGTTGACTTTGCTCCATCTTATCTGATCAGTGCACCTATATATTTTACAGTTGTAGTTTTTTTATAGTTAAATCTCAAGTATGAATGAAATGTTTTTTTCACTTTTAAAACATTGTTGTTACAGTTGTTGAGTTCTTACAGTCAGCACGTGGGATACGTGAAGGCAGCTAAATCTAAAAATGTGTCCAGTGCAACACAGACGGGCACACGTGAGCTGGCACGCACATACACACACACACACACAAACACAAACACATACAGACGCACACACAAAAGCATGTGCATGAACACACATGGAGAGAGTGCGCTACACTTGATGTGTTTAATGGGTCTGTAGTAAATTGCAGCTAAGTGCCTTCAACCAATTTTCTTTTCACAGCTGAGCCCTGACACGCACACACAAACACACACACACACACACACACACAGAAACACTTTACACACATGCAGGCTGGACAGACGTGACAACAGAGTGACACTGATAAAGATGACCTTCAAAGAGAAAGTAAAAGATTCAAATTCGTGGATGCATACCACATACCTGCACTATTCACATGCCACTTTGTTGGAAGTTAATTGATTCTTAAGTGTACTTAAGATTTTTCTCTTTAGTACCAGTAATGGTGAGAGTATTTTATTTTTCTTGTTTCACTTATATATACACATTTCTGTTGTCCCCAGTGATTCACCAAGCATTTCTTTGCGCACGCATACACACACACACACACACACACACACAGTATATGCAATCTGCATATGTTGCCAGATTGGAAGAACACCTTTTATAAAGTACATAAACCAAGTTTATGTCAGTGCAGCAAGATAACCAGGCTTCAAACAACCTCAATTAATGTGTTAGCCGGGCTGTAAAAATTGAATTGGAGCAGTAACGCGCTGAACATCTGATTTGCAAACATGCGCATCTTCACTGACTTTACAGCTTAATTAATGGCACATATAATGCAATAAACAGTGTATATGAATGCATGACCTGTAATTACTTTTTATAGCTTTCTGCCGTGGCCTCGGTACAGATCTGCAGATGCGTGTTACCGTTACGGTTCGTCTGCCTCGCCACCCCCCTCCCCCCCAGATCGCTCCTGTGTGTACTCTCACCGTCTTTTCCCTCCTGAAATCAGAGGCGTATAAATCATCGCACAGAGAGACAAAGATTTCAGGTAGGAAACGGGCGCGGGAGAGCGCGTGGAAAAGATCCAAATTGCCACAGCAGTACAGTACTGTATGATAAAGATCCGAAAGAAAGCAGACGTCCAAAGACAACCAATTTAATGAGGATGAATCACTCTTCTGGCTGCATCCTTCTGAATTCTTCACCCCCTCTACTTCTTTGTGTAAGTCACACAGAGAGCAGCGCTCTCTCTCTCTTTATCATTGTGCCCCCCTCTCTCTCTCACATATACATACAGTACATACACTCAGAGGAACACTATTTAGTATTTCACAGCTTTGACCCTGATCAAACACTTAATAAATCATCCAGCGGCCCATTTGCATAGATCTGCTTATGTCAAGACACAGTGGAAGGTTCTTATTAATGAGGAATCTGCCTCTGACTCTCTCTGTCGTTACCTGTAACCCGCTCATCCCCCCTGCGCTTCCTCTCTTTTTCCTCTCCTCTTTCTCTCGTTTCGTGACTGCTTGCCACACTCTTCTTCTTCGTCCCTCCCTCTCACTCGACGTCTCCGTGCAGCAAAGGTTTTAGTCGTAGCAGAGATCAACAACGTTACACATTTAATGGATAAAAAAAAAAGTGGTGACGCATGCATGCGCAACTTCAGTGCGACACCCCACCCCACACACACACACACACCTTGACGCGCACGTGTGCAAGTACATCTACTCGTGCACATGGACTGATTACATAATGACACAGTGACATGGTTCAGATTAATCCCCCCTGTTACTGGAGGGTGTTTGTTAGCCCTCTGATTTATAAAAAAAAAAAAGCCAATTACTCCATTAACAATTTTCCCAATTAGCTAATTGTTTAGTATGTCAATAGATGAGGTGGCTTTAATGTATTCTGCTGCTCATTTAGTAGCATGATTTCAACAGTCTGTGTGTGCGTGTGTGTTTGTCAGTAGCATGCCTGTGTTGGTTGATGTTTACGTGCATGTGTGTCATCCGGTGGCAGGAGTGGAATATGGCCAGAGGGACGCAGGCTGATTAATTGATCGCTTTTAATTGAACTCCCCGCACACCCTGTAACTGTGTGTTCACAAGTGCATGTCTGAACAAACCATGAGGTCTCCTCTACTGGTTTTACAGTTTGCTTCAAGTCAGTAAAACTCTGATGGCCTTCAAAAATAAAAGAATTCATTGTGCCGCAGGACGTAATCTATACTTCCTGGGGTTTTTTCCTCATTTCTTCCCAAATCGCACTATTTACAGATTTGAATGCTTAACTTGGAGTGGTAGAGGAAGTTCATTGTTGTTTTATTTATTTGTACCTCAGGCCACAGCATTTGCATCATCGGACTGTGGTGGTGGAAAGGTCACAATGAGAGCGAAAGACTCAGAGTCATATATGTTCCAAGCGATTTCCCCCAAATGAGAATCCTGACACCTTCAGCGAATGTACAGAACAGTAGATAGGGTAGATGTGTGTGTGTGTGTGTGTGTGTGTGTGTGTGTTAATGTCTTTGTGAATTTACTGGAAACACAGCCGCAGATTAGATGGCAGTACTTTCATTTTTGACTGGAGGAGATTCCTGTGTTTGTGTGGTTAGTGTGTGTGCATGGTGTGTACATGAAAGAGCGATGGGCCGACAGAGAAGAGAGGGAGAGACAGAAAGAGAAGTGCTTACATACTCTTATTGTAAGTCACAGTTGGAATTGAATTTGTACAGAGGAGCAAAAAGCTCCAGTTTTTTCACTGTGTCAACTCTTTTACAACACTGTGTGTGTGTGTGTGTGTGTGTGTGTGTGTGTGTGTGTTCCTGTGATGGTGGTCTCGCTCTAGTTGCTTCACGTTAAGTCGCACACACACATGCGTGGATAAGCTTCATTGAAGAGAGTGGCTGTTTCCTTAATTTCGCAACATGCACACACAAACCTATTTGTCAGTGCATGCCACACACACACACACACACACACACACAAACAAACACACACATTTATTCTTTCTTTGTTGCTCTCTTTGTCTTCCCTCATCTTTCTCATACGCATACACCTATGCTCAGGTACATGAACAGGCACAAAAACACTTTCATTCACACATCCCAACACTTGACACACGCACAAGACCTCGCCACACACACACACCCTCACAGCCGCACTTCCTCGGAGCTTATCTCAGTGCAGTATGGTGCAGCTTTTGAAGGCAGTGGGGAGCCAGTTGTTGACGAGCCACTTAATAATTCCCTTGGACAGGCATGAAATTCTTCCCTTTTTCTCTCTGTCTCCTTTGCTCTCGCTCTAAAATTCCTCTCCCCGCTGCGTTTTTATCTGTTCTTCTTTTTTCCCACTCCTTCTATTTTTCTAATTTTGCTCCGCTTTGTCTCATTCCTTTCTCCCTCTCTGCCTCTTTTCCTCTCCTTTTTTCAGCTCTCTGAGATTCATCTTTGTGTTCACTGGAAAACTCATGAAGGTCAAAAAGGGGCTTGTAATGATAGTCTGCTTGTTGAGTAAATTACAAGCCAGTGTTTTTTCTTACACGCACATTCTTTTAATGTGCATGGACCATATGAGATTATTATGACTGGTTAATCTGTCACAGAAGCCCTCTGTGTCGCCAACGCCTGCCAGCGTCTCACTCTCGCTCGACCCGGGTTGGAGGGAGGGGTCGCGGCTCTGGGTCGGCCGACGTGCTTTGACCCGTGCAAATAGACTGCCAGTTAACCTGTGTCACGGCAGCCCACCGAATCAGGTCTGAAGGGCCCAGTCGCACCAGAATCTCACCCAGCTCGTTGGCTGAGGTGCTAATGGGATAATAAACTCATGCAACTTAGTCAGAAGACTGATACTGTCGAAAGAGTATCCACAGCACATCCTTTTTATGTGGAGCTGTTCATATTTCTACATTTCTATGTAAAACAGACAATAAAGTACAATACACCATTTGGGTCAAAATTCAACAAATTTGGAATCTGACACAAGAACTTTAAGCAGATTTATTTTTGCCCCAGTGAAGGAATCCACATGTTGCAGCAAATCTGTAGGAAAAAAAACCAAAATAACTGTGGAATGTTTCTGCTTTAAATACTGGTGTAAACCGAGCTTCAGTAAACCAACTTTCGTTCGCCCGCTATCACCAAACAATCCATCTAATTGTGAAGTCAAAGCGACGGCACGCACACACATCGGAAATAGAAAAGGACACAAACACGGAAACAACTTGATGCGACAGAGGTTAAAGTTAATGAGCGCACGTGCTAAAGTTGATCCAGTTGATCAAGAGTTATTCATTTAATCTATAATGGAAGGCATCTGTTGCATTACAGTCATGATGTTGTGAACGTGATGTTATCGCTGGCGCTTCTACGGCCTCCAAGCAATCACCGCCCCGGGATACATTTAAACACATATGTACATACTGAAAAGGTTAACACATCTCGTCTTTATCTCTTGTCATCTTTCTCCTCTTCCTCTTTGATTTTGTTTATCCCTCCATCTGCTCTCCGCCCCTCAAGGCGAAAAGAGAATCTCCTTAATTCGTTTTTTTTTCTTTTTCTGCACGTCTGCTTTCTTTGTGCCCTTCATCTTCCTCTCCCGCACTCCTTCTTTCATCTTTTCCATGCTTTTAATCCTGTTTGCCCCCCTTCACACACACACACACACACACACACACACACACACACACACACACACACACACACCTGTTTTTCACCCTCAACCTGTGTAACTCTTTTCTGTTGTGTTATTTGTCTATAGAATGTATTTCAGATTTCAGGCGAGGCTGTGCGGAGTGTAAGAAAGAGAGGGAAAACTAAGAGAATTACAGATTAAGTCAGTGTGTGTGTGTGTGTGTGTGTGTGTGTGTGTGTGTGTGTGTGTGTGTGTGTGTGTGTGTGTGTGTGTGTGTGTGTGTGTGTGTGTGTGTGTGCAAGAAAGAAAGAGAGAGTGGGAGAATGAGAGAGCAAGATCTCATTAAGTAAAGGTCACATAGCTGTGTGTGGCAGAGAAGGATAGGATATTAGGCAACTCGTCACCGGTCACATGCGCTTAAACTCTTGAGTGTGTGTGTGTGTTCAGTGTGTGTGTGTGCGTGCGTGTTGAGCGTCGCTGCATTCATCTTGCTCTGGAAGTGCATGTCTGCACCCTAATGTGCTGTTTATACAGGCATCTATGCGTAAGGTTTTACATACAGTGTGTGCAGTGAGTCCGCGCATGTGGAAATGTGCACACGTATTTTTAGACGCGACGGATGCGCGCATTTCTTGTGTCTTTTTGTGTGTCCTTGCTCACATCCCGCATCATCCTGTCTCCTCTCTGGTACTATCACAAACATCAGTCCACCCGCTGTTACACACGTGTAGTATATTTTGCGACAATGCTGTGCACCTTACTCTCTCAGGTGAATTTCCCATCAATAATCAAATCTTATCAGCTCGTATCATCTTAATACCAGCGCCCTCCTTCTTTAGTTCTTCTCCTGGACGCTCAACTGAATTCCACTGTCGACACAAAGAGCAGAGGCACGCACACACCCACACACCTCCCATCCAGAAACAGTGGTTCCAATACCCTGTAGTCAGGTGTGTGTGTGTGTGTGCATCTGCGGTGATAAATGCCCCCTTGGAAACTCAATGCCTAATAATCAAGATTGACGCCAGCTTTGAGCAGCATTCTGAGGTGTGTGTGTGTGTGTGCTGGTTTGTTTGTGCTATTTTTGTTGGAAGGATCTAATCAAATGTAATCATGCTGATTATAATAATCTTGAGGATTATAATCACCTCTCTTTTTTTTCTGTCCCCCTTCCTTTAAAACTCACCCCTGGTCTCTGCTGCTTGTTTATTTTGCCGTCTCTTCTGCGGCGTCTCTCACCGACAGGAACCACAAAACGTGCGCAAACGTTAGGTGGAGATATGGGGGACCTAAAACTAAATACCTTTCACTTCTGCTATTCCTTCATAAAGCTGCCACCAGGTGTTTACACTTTAAAAAAGTTAAATAGGGCTGTCAGTGCTCAGTCATATAATAATTTGGTTTAATAAGGTTCCAGCAGGAAGAAAATGAGGATTCACAAATTCCTTTTTCTTCTTTTTAAGATAATCGGTTTGGTTTCCATTCTCTTCTCAGGACACAGAAGTGGTGAACACGGCCATTCTCACGGGTCGGCGCATTGCCGTGCCCATCAAACTGGTTACCGTGGAGACCGACGGACAGGTGAGGGAGGTGGACGACTCGGTCACCTGCAGCTCGACCGACGTGGACGTGGTCAAGGTATGTGTTACAAGTACACACACACACACACACACACACACACACACAGAGAGTGATGCGTACAAACGTGGAAGATGGTAAACCAGGTGGTCTTTGTGACTGAACATGTGCCAAAGTAAAGAAACGGGCTCAGGCAATTCACAGAACGTCTGAAGTCGCGGTCTGCCAGGCATGAGAAATATGGATTAAGAAATAATTTCTCGAGAGCTGCAGAAATAGAGACAACATTTAAAGAGGAGGGAGGAAGGCGCAGCAACACGAGGAGGTAAACTGGGGGTATTTTACGCAGCAAGAAATCCATCTTGAATCATCATTGTAATTTAAAATCTCGGAGGATTTGTGTTGTTCTCTAATTCGCTTTGTGCAACAGAGCATAATAAGACACTTATCACAGCGGGCAGGCTTTTTTTCGTTGTTGTTTGTTTTAATCTCACTTTCTGTTTTGCTGGATGTCACATGAAAATGATTCAGAATGGCTGATATGAGGGGAACCTTGCACATATTTGGCCATGAAAAGGCAACATGTGTTTGTTTTTTTTGTTTAGTTATGTTTGTTTTTGTGCTTTAACAAGGTAGAGCAGACTCACTAACACACTGCCGACACAACACAACACTGACACGGATGTAAGGGTATTTTTAAGTTGCTGTCCAACCATGTTCACGTCCCCAGTGTCTTGCCACAAACTGATGTAATTATCTTTAATGAAACCAAGGTTAAAGGTGCCGTGTGCACAAAATTTCAAAATTTTGACACATGACATCATTGCCTCGCTTTGTCGTTCGACTTAAACCCCTCCACGGGAAGGTCAGGGGTCAGCCGCCACAGAGCTGGCAGCGTCTCTCTGAAGGGACGCTTTTTAGAAGGAAGCGCTCGCTGCCACTTGGGTTTGCACCCAGGCGGGAGGACAGGCTCAAACGCTAAACCCCTCTGCCACACAGAACAACAGCAGAGCTCCCGCTGTAATTAATAAAGCAGAAATACCTTCAAGAAACACCTTTACAGAAACAAGCTGATGCCGGGGACCGAAGATTGATTCCTCTTGTGCTACATTCTCCGTGCCCTCTGGGCCTAAAATGAAACGCACCCTCACTGTGACAGTTTCAATATGAAGCCAATTTCCTGGTACAAGCCAACAGGAGTGTTGCTGTTTAAGTACGATCAATAACAACACGGTGAAAATGGAAGGAACTAATTCAGATAGATGTATTGTTAGTGCGCTGTGCATATATGTGTGTGTGTGTTTGTCTGCATGTAAGGAAAGTGAAAATCAAAGGCTGCTTGCTTGTGCGTATGCATTTGTTTGTGTGTGTGTGTGTGTGTGTGTGTGCGTTTGTCCCTGTACACTTTGCAAAGTGAAGTCATCCATCTTCCGGATAAGCGCCCAAATTTCCAGTTGGTTTGAAACGCGTTCCAGTTCTCGCCACCTCGATCAAACCAGTCGCCCCCTCCTTTCAAATCACGTCCAGTCAGGAGGCGCCTGAAAGAACAATTATAAAAGTGCTTCTTTTCTTCCGCTGCAAATGAGGAGAAATCAGCTGCTGCGGCAGCAAAATGCGTTACAAGAATTCATAGACAGCTGCCGCGGAGACGGCAGCAGCGGGGTGGATGCTTTATAGCGCTGAAACTTAAACCCAGACCTCCTGAATTACTCCGACATCCCACAAATCCGCCTGTAATTGACACGTATGCTGTAAAGATTTGGGTGAAGCAACAACAACGGCATCCATCATATGTAGACAAACACATTTCCTTGCCAGGAAGTGTCAGATGGAAAGCAAACTCAACCGATTTAGATCAATTTCAGGACAATATATTGTCACGATGACAGGCCGTGGTACAACACAACACTGTGCGAACCCACCACTGTATGCAGATAAGCTGTTTAGCAACCATAAGCCCTCCTTTGTGTTGATTGTGTGTGTTTGTGCGTGAGAGATGGCTGTTAGCAAACTGTTGTTTGTTTGTTGACATCTGATCTGTCATGTATTGCCTTCTTTCGCATTTTCCTTTCACACACAAGCGAGGCAGCACACACACACACACACACACACACACGCAGCTTTCATACAAACAGCTGTGTGACAGCGGCACCCACGGGGCACAACCCCAGGTAGCTGTAGCTGTCAGCGAGTCACCTGCGAAGTACAAACCGGAGACGCAGCAGACACAGAGGGCTGCGGAGCCCTGAGCTTTGGCTCTCAGGCAGCACATCCTGACAGGCGCTACACAGGCCAGGTGGGGAGACCTAAACTACGACAGGTCCAGAGCTCATGGCACGATGCGCAGCGCGTGATTCAAAGCAAGGCAGAAAGTGGAGTCAATGCCTCGGTTGGAAGCGGCTTTTTCTTCGGTTCATGGAAATATTTGTCATGTGACTGTGAAATCTGAATAAGGCTGTTTATGTTCAACACTTGGATCAACAAGTGCTCCACATTAATCTGCAAAGTATGTTGTTTGTCCACGCCCTCCAGAAAGACATAGAAGTGTCATCTGGTCTGACGCTCCTGTCGGCAGGCTTGTCTGCGGTCTCAGCATTAATGATCAATAATCAATCTGTAAGAGAAAGAGGCACGAGAAATCTTTAGATAAACTAATAGAATAAAGCTTTTCTTTTCATCCATTCAGCCATTAAGACAGCAGAGAAAATTCATGAATGGATTAAGGGATGACTGCAGTTTTTCACATTCCACTTGTTTTTGCTGCAAGTTGGTTGAGAAACTGCTTCATTCTTAAACTCCTGGGGGGGGGGCTCTGTCTCAGCTGTTACAAGTGAGAAGCGACAGTCTGCGAACGGTGCGCGGCAGATTAGAAGTCTCATTCGGTTTCACATCGCCTTCCATTAACCAACCTTTTGTTTAATTACTGGCGGTGGATAAATGTTTGCAGGGGGAATTGCAGGGCGCCTTCCCCCTGCCCTGCTAATGAGGGCGCGGGTGAAAATGACTGTGTGAGCCGGTCGCCTCTGGTTGTTCCGTTTGCGCCCATTTATCCCCCGACATCAACATCAGCAGCAGTGATGTACTCCACAGATAATAACTTCTCTCCTGCTCCCCCGCTGTCCTTTCCCTCTCCGTTAGTGCAGACCATCTTGTTAACTTCCCGTGAGATGCCGTCGTGTGTGTGTGTGTGTGTGTGCGTGCGCGTCGCTGTTGTTGACACAGCGGTGTGTGTAGGTCAGTGGTGTCGGAGCTGGTAGGGGACAGATAGGGGACGAGCACGCACATACACACAAATTAGTGGCGTTACGCTGACCTCACGCAGGCCCTCCCTCCTGACAGAGCGAGGAAGAGGAGGAGGGATGGGAGGAGGAGGCAGGGCTTATTGAATGGTCAGTTCACACATACGTGAACGCACACACACACACTGGAGGTTTGAACAGTAATTGGTTCATGCGGAAATTCCTTTAGTGATGTTGTCAGTAATTGAATTTGACAAGGAGGAAGACGAGAAGCCTCGGAAGCGATGGAGGACAGTGTAGGTGTGTGTTTGTGTGTGTGTGTGTGTGTGTGTGTGTGTGTGTGTGTGTGTTTGAATGCAGGCCTGAGGGGAGATTTAGGGTGAGTGCGTTTCTGCATGTGTTAGGACAGATACTAAGCAGATTAAGAATTGATCTGCGCGCCACTTAAAAAGCAGTCGCAGAGTTTGACACGCGCCAACGTGATCCCACATGTATGCACTCATGAACACGCACACACACACATCAGTGTCCTTGGAAAGGCATTGTGTGTTCGCATTAACAGTATATGTTTGTCAGGACATTAGAGCAGATGTTTGATGAAAAAAGCGTCCTCCACATTTGGAGCAGAAGCGAGCACGCCTCGCATTTTCATTTATATCTTTGTTCAAACAAATGAAACCACTCCAAACCACTGCCCTTCTCCGACTTTTGACCATTTACCTGCAACTCTGTGCCCCTTCTTCCGGCTTCTGATTGGACCAGAATGAAGTCAGTTGTCGTGCGCAGGTGGGGGGCGGTTTAGGGAAGTGCTTTGTCATAATTTGAGGTAAGCAGACGTAAACATGCGTTCAGTTTTCTGAAGGTCATGACGCTGTTCTTGTTGACGGAGGTGGCGGAGCTCATCACATGAGCATGGGGTGTGGAGGACAGTTGAGGAAAGGGGTCAGATTGTCTCAGTCGGTCAAAAGAAAATTTAGTTTATTTTAGAAGTTTGCAATTATGAAGGTGTAAAAATATTGAAGAAGAGTTTGACCAAAGTTTTAATTTAAAAAAATTAGAACAGCAATAAGAACTTAAATATCAAAAGAAAGACTGTAAAACGCTGTTATGAGAACACACAATATGCGTTGACATTCGGCGTGAAAATGATTTGTACGAGCTGAGATAGCAAGTTAATGCTCCTGTAATATGATGTGCTGCATGAAACCTAGCGTTAAGCTAATATCAGTGCTGAAAAGGCGCCTTTTTTCTCTTTTTTCAACTGTACACAGCACATTTAAAGTAATCATCAGTGTCTTAGTCAGCACAGGTGCCGTATCAAATTTAGACGGGAGCACAAAAAAGAAAACGATGAGCAGGTTTTTGTGACACCGAATCCCTCAACTCCCTCTGGGTTTAACAATACTGCTGTTGCTTTCATTGCATCTGAGTTCATTTCCAGTTACTGCCAAGTGTTGCTTGCATTATGAGATACAATTCATAACATCGAGATGAGTCTTAAAACCATTTAAAGCCACGGGAGCCAAATGCAACTAATCAGAACCGATGCAATCTCACTGAGAGCAATTATATCTTTGCATGTTGTTCCAAAAGTGTTTCTCTATCCCTCTCTTACAGCTGCAGCCTTTTGGTGCCAGAACTGGCTATAAAACTGTATACAGTGCATAATATACGTTGGGTGATATACGTATATAATGTTCTGTCCTCACGCACTGAATCTGAAGTCAATCTATTACGGGTCCCATTCTGTACGTCACTGCGGGGTCGCTATGGGAGTTTGTGCACATGCATCAAAGTCACAAGGACAATTTCCTGTACATTTATTGCTCTTGGCAAATAAATTGATTCTCAGCTCGTCGCCACCGCGTTAAAGGTTTGGGGCCGCCGGTTTAAACGGGGAAAAGAAATTCAAAAAGAACCACATCTTGGATGTGAGTTGACACCCCCCCCTCGCCAGGTGTACACACTGCTCGTTTTACTTTGCATCATACACTCGGCCAGTAAGAAAGTATCTGGAAACAGGAAGTTAGTGTTGTTTAAGCTGGAGCTCAGTAGTCCTGTGAAAAGTCAAGTTTACCTTTAGGAAAACCATAAAACCTTTCAGCTGCTTGTTGCTACCAAACAATCACATGCAGGACAGAGTCAAAGCATAAATGTAGACAATATTGTGATTTTGCAACACAACACTGACACACCGCCGGCTCTTTGGCTGCTGCCCATCATCTGAATCTGCTCTCTGGATGCTGAAACATTTAACAAAATTTCCTTACAAGCGTGACTCCACTGAGATCGGCTACATTATGCCATTAATTGTTTTTTAAGAAAAAGTTTTGGTTAAAAGTAACAATAACGCGAGCCAAAGTTGAGGCTGCGGCACAGCGGTTCACTTGAATGATCGCAGCGTGGAGGGGACGATGAAGAATATGTGAAAAAGAAGTGACAAAAAGAGGACGAGGTAGAGGAGAGTGACGGGAACGTGCCGGGCGCCCTGGGTCATTTGAGAGCCTAGAAAGGAAATGAAGGGTAAAGTGGATTAAAGGCAGAGGTCACACACTCACACTCACACACACACCCAAACTCACACATTTTCCATTTAGCAGTAACAGGCTTAGGAAATAGCCAGCGATTTGAAGTGCACAACATCAGACCAGACCATTAGCAGCACCCGAAGCCATATATCTGTGGGAGCTGCGACCTTGAGGGGGTCTAAAACCATTTTTTAGACCTCCAGTGATTCAGTTCTTATGGCGCAGACAGACATTTTGTTGTTAAATCAGCAAAGCCTGGAACGTTCCTCAGTGCAACCCCATAAAATGTTGAAAAGATTGCTTAGTGACAAAAACTACCAGGAAGTTTTTAGAAAAAAAAAACAAAAACTGCCTCACTCAAGAAAAAAGTGGAATGCTTCTGTGTGCGCACTGTGAGCGTGCAGAAATCATCTTACATGAGTTTCTCTTGCATCCTTCTTGCATCAGGAGTGAATTTATATCAGAATTCCACCGCATTAAATTATTTAGAGCTCAGCGGTGTATGCACAGTTGTTGTTAAATTAGACAAATTGCATTTTGTCTGCATCTTAGTTTGACCTGCACCCAAAAAAAGATCTAACTGCCAGGCCACTTTTTACACATTTCAGTACACAGACGCTGCAAGTTCCCATCATTGTACCTGCTGTCACATAGTCAACCACACCTGCGTCGACCTATAAGTCATTTGCAGTGTGATTAAACGCCCCATAACAAAGGGTATCGTCCCATTAGCAATATGCTGTCATGCAATATAACAGCAAAAACAGCAGGAAAAATTCAGCAACGCTTTTTAGTAATCGCTGCATTCTCCTGTAAAGTGATTATTTGTATGCAGAGAAACATTCCCACCAAAAACAGTCCCTCCTGTAAAATGACTCACTCCACAATTACTGCCCAGAGCATCCTGACATGTCTCGCCTCTTCCCCAAAGCGGCGCCACGTCCCCGGCCTCATCGACTGCGTGCGGCGTGGCGTACGCGACTGTGGTGCCACCGTAACCACGACTTCAAAAGTCAAGAGTTAAAAAGTTATTTCATGTGTGTTGACTGAAGAAACGAAGTGAGACATGAGTGAAAGAGAGGGAGGAAGTGAGAAAGAGAAGGGGTAGAGTAAATGTGTGTGTGTGTGTGTGTGTGTGTGTGTGCGTGCGGGTGAATTATGGCCGCGGTGTTACGCTGTGTCCCGTGTCACGCTCGTCCTCTCACCTCCATAAAGTACGCCGGCCTCGATCAATAACTAATTAGCTGCTAATTACCATGCCAAAATACACAGCGGCAATCGCATAAACACACAAAGCTCCACATATTGATAACTTAAGTAGGGTGGTGCCCCCGTGTGACACCCCCCCCGACTCTCTAAACACAGACACACACACACACACACTGACCATCAGCTCGGGGAAGGTCAAAGGGTCAAGAAGGCAGTTTGTTTAACAATTCAAAAAACAACACTTAAATAACTTAAATGTACCGACTGACAGCTATTCCCCAAACTTTGCCCCCTCTCCTCTCATTTGTCTCACCCTCTCCCTCATCCTCCCCCCGCCCTCTCTCTCTCTCTCTCTCTCTCGCCCTGACATTTTGGCAGCTGTGGCCCTGCCTCCATTTTGCCTTCCCTCAGGGAGCCATGTTGCTCGGTGCATTAGCGCCTCATCACTGCCACAGACCTTCAGATGTGTGTGCCAGTCCCATCGCCCTGTGCGTGACCTGTCTTTGTGATGACGGGGTGTTATTAATAAAGTTACAGCAGCAACTTTGTGTGCGCAGGTTGGCGAGAGAAAGACGGCGACAACAAGGTCTGCTTTCTGTGATATTACGCAACGACACCCGAAATATTTTGTTAAAGACAAAAGAGTTAAAGATTGTGTTTTGATGTAAAACCTCTCGACCTTTGAGAGAGGTCAACTCACTACAAACAAGAAAAGGAACTGGCTGTCACGCAGACCTGTAAACATTTCAGCCTCTCAGACCAGTTGCTTAACTGTGAGACGTTCCCAAACTTTTCTCCAAGTGGCCCAAGTTTTCCAGGCGCAGGAATGTATCAAGCCTGTCAGGTCCTGGTTCAGTTGTAGACTTCTGCTCGATATTTTGATTTTTTTTTTGGCTTCACTCTTTGAGGGGTCTCTGACCCCTCATGGCCTCATTCAAACCCTTATCTGAAAAAACTGGATGCTATTCATTTCCACATGTAATGTTAAATCTTAATTGGTTAATTTGGTTTGAGTAAAACTGGGTAGTCAAACCCAAGGGTTTAGCTGCATCACAGTCTTTTGCACTCGTTCTTGCATTTACATGTGTACGGAAGCAAAGACACACACACACACAAAGTGTTAAAGGAGATGTACAAACTTTATCTGACCCTGACAGGTGGGGGTGATTGAGAGAGAGAACGAGATGATGAAAAACTGTGAAAGAGCAAAAAACAAATGAGTTTCTTTTTAATTGTTGTGACGAGAAAAAGGAAGTGACACTAAGTGAAGAAGATAGGTTGTTTATGGTATGTGCCGAAATATATTAAATGGGACATGACGTTGCACACTGTGAATCCCAAATGTGATGTCCGTTTAAAGATGCAACACTTGTCGCTTCTTTAACTCCAAAACATCCGATTCTGTGTGAAGAAAATCTGCCGGACTGTGCTCCGTCCTCCTCTTCGGGCTGTAAAATCATCCGTCCTTTGACACGTCCACTTCACTTTGAGGTTACCAGGAAATCAGAGCAGCCCAGACGTCCCCCCCCCCAGCAGTGTCCTCCAGCTCCTCCTGGGGGGATGCCGAGGCCGCCTCACACTGGGATGGCTGCGATGTATAATCTGTCCGGCGTGTTGCGGGTTTCGCCCTGGGGGTCTCCTCCCCTGTCGGCCGTATCCAGAATAGCTCCACGGGGAGGGAGGAGAGGCGGTGCGGGGGGCGTCCCGATCGGATGCCTCAACGCTCTGATGCTGTTTCCAGCTCCTAAATTGCCGCGCTCTCCTGCCATCTCCCGCCCTGCCCTCCTTTCTCATGTTCACCACGTCTCCTTTAACACTTCCCCCATTTAAAAGTTTCAGGTAGAAACACAGAGGAGGAAAGAAACAGAGAATGAGTGCTGGAGAGAGAGAGAGAGAGAGAGAGAGAGACTGTCTAAATCAACCGCAGTATTGCTGCATTTCCCACTGCACCGCTCTCTTGTTAGCAGCCAGCGGTCGGCTCCTGCTGCAGGGCTATTAACATTATAAAGGCCAGGCTGTTGAACCGCTTTCACAGGGGTCGGCCGTTTGGCCCATCCAGCGTTACACCACTGATGTTTACATCCACTTAAGCCTTTACTCGCTAAATGTTATCGTGCCGTGTCGTGTAAAATTGAAAGGGCAAAAACGGTCACAGCACGAGCAGGTAATCACCGGCGGGATTAGCAGCGCGTTGAACAAATAACGAGCCGAAGACTCAGCCTGTCCCGGGCTGAACCGCACGCCGGCGGCCTGTCTCACATATTTCACACATTTCAAGCGACTGTTCATTAATGGATTTTTTTTTTATTTTTGGCAGAGGAATCAGACATTCTTATGTAAGAGTACAGTGACGTGATTCAGGGCAGGATTGATCTTCTTTATGAATGGAAGTTCGGCCGTCGCTGTTATCACGTGAACTGACCTTTTCTGCGTCGTGAGCGGCCGTGACGCCGAGCCGTCCGCTGGCTCGCGTCACGGCCTCAGATTCTATTCACCTTTCTTTCTTTTAGAGAAAAGGGCCTGCAGTGTATCGCATAAAAAAGTTCCCTAACACAGAAAAAGATATTGTACATGTGCAAATATGGACACTTGAGAAAGCACCTCTTTCACGCACACACACACACACAGGCCAAAACCGGGCCACACAAACAGACATATTGGGGCCAGTGTTGACTTATATCCCTATGCTAATAAGCATACTAATTCACATAGGGCCTGGGAACTTTATAGAAAAAAGTAACACCCCCCCAACCCCCACTCACAGACACAAATACGAACCCGCACTGAGAAAACCCTCCTGCCTTTCCCAAAGCCCTGCCACCCTCAAAGAGTCAAAGAGAGAAAGTCTTTGAAGTAAATAGAGATTTTATAAACTACTTTTTTATTGTTTGTTTTTTTATTTTTAGAGAAAGGAGATAGGGAGGATGGAAAGAAAGAAAGCTTGCACAAAAAAACAAAACAGAACAGGGCAGGCTGGTTGTGAAATTTAACCTGGTTAGCTTATCTGTAGTGCTTCTTTTAATGTTGCTCAATAAATGGCACCTCCTCTGCATTTCTCACGATTGTTGTGGCGGTAATGTCGCTATTGACTGGCAGACAGAGTTAGGGGGACGTGGGATTTATCTTGCCCAGATGCCAGCACGGCACCGGCCCCAGCAGAATATCATGACGAGGAGAGACGAGTCCTGAAAACAGGCTGAGGGAATAAACACCGGAGCGTAAATCTGTTTATGTCAGTGGATGAACAGCAGAAACACTAATAGACTCCAGTTATTTTCCATTTTATTATAGTGATTTAACAGTAAGTGCAACATTATCTCCATTATCTTGTACCTCTCATTATTTCCTTTTTTCCATACAATGTCAACACACACTTACAGTATGTTGCTGTCGGGCTACGTAACTCTCTCTCTCTCTCTCTCTCTCTCTCTCTCTGTCTCTCTTGATTAGACATTTTTATTGTGGAGAAAAGCAGAGTGCAAATGGCCATTAGAGAGCATTTTACTCCCCCCTTCTCCAAATTTGAAATGACAGGCCCAGTGATATGCAGCTAACTTGTGTGTGTGTGTGTGTGTCACGTCCACCTTTCAGCTGCTCTCTCCATCAGCTGTATATTAGCCAAGCCAAATCAGAATAATATATGGAGCTACAGGCTGATAATGGTTGTGTGTGTGTGTGTGTGTGTTGTGTGTGTGTGTGTGTGTGTGTGTGTGTGTGTGTGTGTGGCAGAAAAGCCTCCATACAGAAATGACATCCATATCAAACTATGCGCAGAGGCAGCCGGCCTGGTGTGGGTTTCCTTAAATGACGGACAGGTGGGAGGTCTAATCCCATCAGAGAGTTGGTTAGTCTGTCCCCCAGGGCCCGCCCCTGTCTACTGAGTGGGCCCTGATTGGGTGATATGATTCTTAAAGTCAGATGGATTGGATTGCCTGTGGCAAAGAACAAGTGAAATGGGCTGAGTGGGAGGGAGGCGGGACGTGAAGCGCACAGAGAAAAAGACTGCAAGACGAAACCCGAGAGTCGGAGAGATGGATGGAGGGTGTTGCACCGAGAAATATATATATATATGTGTTTGAGAGAGAGACTGATGGAGAAAAGCTCAGAAAGTAAGAGGTAGAAGACGCAGAGAGAACTGTAAATTCAGACAGATCACTTAGCTTGAAGGGAGATGAATATGGATTTAAATAAATGACTCAGCCTGGGGAAATTGTGGGTAAATGAGGGGGTGGTTGAGTTTTGGGACTGAAGAAGGAGGAACAAAAAAGAGGTGTAATAAGCTAAAGAAGCTCATTCTGTAGTCTGAGTATTAGTTTATGCAGCGCCATGGAGCAGGAAAAAAGGCCAGGAGTCTGTGAGGGAGCTCAACACAATCTGGTGAAACTCCACCCAGGGCGCACGGCTTTGTTTACGGCCAGAGATATATTTGATATTTAACCACACATTCGCCTACGTGCCAATGCACGACGTCTGATCACTTCCACTGCAGGTCAGAGGTTCCTGCGTGCATTACATCAGCACATCATTAGAAGTCAAACACTTTGTTTAAGGTTGTTGAGTTTCTCTGTGCGTGGCGTTTTTAGCTGGGTGCAGAGAAACAAAAACAAAACAGCTTTCTTTGTCCATCCTCACTTTTAACGCCTGTGAATCAGATTCAGCCACAATACACAAATACTTTAAACACTCTCTGCTCTCTTTTTGTTTCAACTGTTGCTGAGGAGGAAGGAAAGTTTTCAGCAATTTTCTTCGGAGGTTTGTGCAACTGTTGTGCGTGCGTGTTGTTTGTGGTGTTTGATGAAGGTAAAGACGGGTTTTTTTCTGCCCTTTGTGTTTTCAACAAGTCCTAAATGCTGAGATCCTCACTTTTACTCTCTCTCTGCTACTTTTTCTCACTGCTTCTCCTTTGCTCTCCTTCAGTTTCTATTGTTTTTTCTCCTGCTTTGCTTTCCCTCTTGTTCCCGCCGTCCTGCTCTCTGTGTGTGTTTGTTTGTGCGTCTTTCTCAGAAACAGAGAGATTAAAATCCATTCTTCAGTGTCCTCAAACCTCCAACTCAGCTGTTTACTTGCAAAAACCCACAGATACACTTGTTCTGTGTGTGTTTGTCTGTGGGTGTATGTGAGATAGTAGACTGGAGTTTCAAGGGTAAAATCACAGTGATTATTTGAAATGTATAAATGGAAATTTAACATGATGATGTTTGATGTATTTTTTGAGCTACAACCTTCATGTAATTTTGTCCAGCTCACTCCAAACCGAGTGACTGGTCTTTCGCATGTTTCAGACTCCATGGGGACAAGCTAATGTACATTGTTAAAGTTTCTATTTTGATTCTGCTCTGTTTTTCTTTGGGAAGCATTAAAATTTAATCCAATACCCTCTGTGACAGAAACAGGGCACAAGATGATGTATGACGCCGCCTATTCAGAAACATTATTCTACTGCAATGAAGGTATTTTTTGCCAAAATGCAATACCCTCAGAAAATCACCACTTATTGATGCATCTGCTCTGAGGGAATCGTTTGAGTTTTTTTTTTGGGAATATGTGTAAGTACATTCACTTTCTTGCCAGGAGATAGATGTGGAAATAAACATTCTCTTGTCTCTGCATAAGCTGGCTGTAAACAAAGAGGATATAAATTGTTAATTGCTTCGCATTAGAGATGCTGTGAGATGGATTTTGGTGATTTGGACTGCCCCCCCACCCACCCCCCCACCCACCCACCCACCCACCCACACACACACACACAAACTCTGGCTTGTTTTTGAGCCACAGTTTGTGAATATACTGTGTGAGCTCTGTCGACTACTTTGCTTCATCTATATGTCCATATTTAACATACAGACATGAAACTGGTATCAAACGTCTAATTTAAGTCTGGAATTGAAAGCGAATAAGTGTATTTCCCCAAACTCCAAACTGTTGAACACTTCTATTACTTTGCAGGCATGACACAGGCGGAAATGACAGAAATCACTGACGCGTCTTTCATGTTGTCATAATGAACTAATTCAGCTGTGATCATGAGAAAATGTGGAATTCACAGATCAAGGGAACACATTTTTGATGAAGGTAAATAATTATCAAATACAGTAAACCACAGATGCTCTCAGTGCAGTGACAAGTCATCTAAAAAAAAAAAACGCTATTACTTTGAACTGTGAAAATATTGTCGTCAAACTACTGATCAAAGGTGATTGTTGCCAGTCGTCGGAGCATTGTTGTACCTGTGTTACACTGTGCCCTGCAGGGGCAGTGGAAGAAATAAGAGTGGAAAAGGTAGAAAAGACTTTTTCCCTGAGTGGGTGTTGAGAGGGGGTGTAATTGAGGGTGGAGAAAAGGGTGGGAGGTATTTATCTGAGATGAGAGTCAATAAATATAAACTGAATTGATGTTGTGGAGAATGGGTATTTTTTGGCAGCGGCCCTGGTGGTCAGCTTCCTTTCTTCAGCGTTTCACACTGCACTTACAAAGTCCTCAGATTTGTCGAGTGACGCTTGACATCTGATCAGCCTTTATCTGGATCGCAGCCGCTCTGACGTCCTAACAAACTCCTGCCGCTGATGACCGGGGGGAAAAAATGTGCATTTAAGTAACAGATGTTAAATGATAAGAACAGCTAATGTAAAACTTTGTTATCCATTTTAAACCATTTCTAGACTGGAATCTGAGTTAGCGGTTATTTAAGTCAAACAATAAAATTAAATCAAAATTGTAGATGAATCATCATGAATCATCAAAGTAGCTGTTCATTCATAAAAACAGTTTTTTATGTAAAAGAAAATAGAAGGAACAGCATCCATTCAACAAGCTTTCTTATTTTTATTTTCTTTTGTGTTTGTGTGCGTGTGTGTGTGTGTCCTCAGGCAGTATTTCTTTCTGTTTGTGTCTCCATCTCCACATCATGTCTCTGGCATCTCTCTCGTGAGTATTTTGTGAGGGTTTTTTTTTTCCTCCACAGCTCTGCGCCACGAGGAAAGACACACACACACGCACAAAGAATAGAGCAAAGGGAACCTTAAAAGAGAATTTAGTTCGAACAAAAAAGTGAAAGGAGGGAGAGAAAATGAAAATTTAAAATGAGACAGACAGTGAAAGTAAACAAAAAGCTGCAAGAAATCAAAATGTGGGAGATATTTCTAAAAGCAAGACCAGCTTTCTGTCTCAGCACAGACAGAAGAGGCGGATGGTAAATGCCACACAAAACTGTAACCTGTTTACCCTTTAGAAAAGCACTTTTGTATCTAACTGCTCAGCAGCAAAACAGGCAAAGACTCTCGGGTATGTAATTCTACATTTAAACCTGCTGTCAATGATTTTCGACCTCTCGGGGACAGAAAGTCTTGATGGCGGACTTGTTTTGCAAACACATCTAGTTGATATAGAGCAACATTAGTGTTCATTTTGAGTCATTTATTTGGCAGTCTGGTGAATGCATAGTGGGTTTTTATAGCTATGAGCAGGAAATGGCGCTATGAGAGCAGTGACACCAAACCAAAACAGTAACACAGCGAGATGTAAAGCTGAACCAATGAGCTGAGAGATGCTAAAATGCTCTGCAGACCATAGAGGAAGTGCTAATTATCTGTGGGTCTGTCACTTTGAATAAAACATTTAATCTTACGCAAAGTAATTTGATTAATTGTTTTGTTTTAAATATATTTTTGCAGAATTTATTATAAAAAATAAAGCAGAGCACAATATAATAGAAACAACAAAAACGTAAATTCTCATGCTACATATGTGTACACTGTGACATGCTCTTTCTGTTGTATGTAAAGTAAAAATCCTGAGTCATATCTAATTATTCTCTACGAGTTCATGTCGATGCAGTAGAATTGAATTGGTTCTTCAAAACTCCTATGTTTCATAACTGAAAAGTTAAAGGGCAATTTCCTCAAAGTTTCCAAACGCTGACAAAATGAACCAAAAACGCAACTTTTCCGAATCGTTCCTTTGGGGCATCCAGCCACGGAGCAGAAATAACTCAAAAGAACCTGTGGTAAAAATGACAGAGCTGGACAATGGCGACGGCGTTAGCTCAAGCAGAACCATTGTGCACTCTGCTGTCTTATACCTTCATTGGAAACTGAACCCTGTGCAGTTTTCACACTGATTTACACCTGGAATATGAAAATGATTTGGAGAAATAGTTTGAGGCACCAACAGTCGAACGTCCCTTTGATGTTAACAAGCGGTAAATCAGGTTTCAGAGAGAGAGGAAGATGAAGAGGGAGACTGTGCGATGAGGGAGGGAGGCCGGGGTGGAGACAAAAGAAAGAGACGGGGTCAAGAGAGGGAATCGGTGGATGTTGGGGGAGATGTGACGAAAGTTAAAGACAGAGAAGAAGAAGAGAGATGGAAAAGAGGAGGCAGAGAAGAGAAGGGCCGGGCACCTTTTTCTTTTATGTTTAGGGGGAGTGAAAAGAAGAAAGTAAAATTGAAAGAAATTAAAAGGTGAGGGGAGATAGGGAGGAAAGGGTTTAGCTCTGATGTACAAAATGAGATCAAAGGGTTTCATGAGGAAGGCAGAAAAAAAAATGTCACGCCTCACAAAGTGTGTGTGAGTCCCTGTGTGCGGATGTTTGTGTTTATCAGGAAAAATAAGAAAATTCTGTCGTAAGCTTGATCCAGCCTGAGGCTGACGATGATTAGCCAGAACCTGACGCAAAAGCAACAGTCCATATTTTAGTATCCTCATTTTCACTAAGTGGCTAACCAGAAAATGCCTTTACACATTTTACTCTTTAAATGCTTCCACTGTATAACAACCAACCAGAAACACTGGCTAATGTAAGCTAGCATAATGATTCTGCTGCAGTGTGTGTGTTGTGGTGGAATATGAGAGCGTTTGTTTCAATATATATCATTAAAATTTGAATATCAAAATCATACAGCAAAAATATAAAAGCAATATTTAACTAGTAATGTGTGTAATTATACAACAAAGTGAATTTCAGCCACTAGAGGGCTTAAAGTCTCCAAACTTACAGAAACATTTGTGGAGCCGAAGCCCGAAGCAAACTTTAAATGCAAAGGAGAGTCTGAGTCTTGTTTTTTTTATTCACACATGTACAGAGAAAGAGGCAAAAGACAGAAAAGACTCCTGAGATCAGTCAGCTGAGCATAAACACACAGGCTCCTTCCTGTTGACACATTTAAAGCTAATGCCTGAACATTTGGCACTGGTCTGCTTGGACTGAATAAACATAAATGGTCCAAAGGTCAAGTTTGTGCCAATAACCCAAGGTGAAAATTCATTGCATTCACTGACACACACATCCCGCAGGCACAGTTTGATCTGGTGACTGTGAGTCCAAAGCTAAACTCAGTATTGTTTTCTTTTCCACTAAATCCTGAGAAAAATACCTGGGCCTGGGTATGAGAGATTTAAAAGCAGTAAGACAGAACCATGACAGACTGTCATACAATCTGACGAAAGTGGCTAAAGGCTGAGAGGAGCTGCACAGTCGAGAGAGAGAGCGAGAAATCTGCAAACACTGGAATCTGCCTGTTGAATTACTAACATATTTTATACAGAATATATGGTTTCCCCCCAAAAAAAGTTCAAGACCAGTCATGGTCTGGCATGAATGTGTATGACTGGATGAATATGAAGGGTGTTGCTGAAAAGCGCATTCGCAATGGGGGGGGGGACTCTATGCCCCTGGTAAGTTAATGTTGGAAATACATGTATAACCTACATTTAAAAACACAGCAGTGCAATGAATATGAAGTAGGACCCAGAGGAAGGAAGGACAGACTGACTGTATGAGACAGAGAGACAACGCAAGTCAGACAAAAGGAGCGCACGTTAAATGGAAAGCTGCCAACGAAATAGGAAAGGGTTCGCGGATACGTGTAGCGCGGCGAGATGAAAGAGGCCGCGAGAAAATAATAAAAGAAGAGGAATAAAACTGAGAGAGGGAGGACAGAGGATGAGCGTTGGGTAAAGAAAGAGTGGGTGGGGAAGTTATGCACATGCCGGGAATGGACGAACAGCTGTGAAGATTTAAAAAAAAAAAATCAGAAATAATGAGGGGGAGGGGCAGAACAGGAAACACATTCAAGGCAGTTTTGCAGGAATTTATATAATTTAATATTTACTGTCATTATAGGTTTGTCCGCTTCACATTTTGAGTTTTTCTCTTGCCTTCTCTTCTTGTTCACTCACTGGAGCTTCAGCTCCATTACTAAGGGATTTTTTTTTTTAATGTTGTTTGCTGTCAGCCGGAAAAATTGATTTTTCCTATTTATCACTATTTGGCTCCACTGTATAATGTAACTATCAGTTGTAATGTTGCTTGACAGGCACAGTGTAATATATGAACTGACTTAATATTAGATAAACTACTGTATACATACATATATTGCCATCGCATTATGCCCACATCGGGTCAGGATCAGTTTTCTGCGCGCGTGAATCCATCACTGATAAAAACACATGGGACGATTTGTCAACTCAATCTGTCACGCAAAACGATTCAAACGAGGGAGGAGGATGAAAATGAAAGTGACTCAAATCTAGGCTGTCCCATTGTTCTGCCTGTCACATTGTCCACCATAATAATCCAGTGGCTATGCACATTTTTTACACTTCACTTCACAATTTAGTTTAAATAATATGATTTTTAAAAACTAGACATCTGTATTTTCGCAATTATGGAAACTTGTAATCACGCTTTTAAAGATGTTAAGTTCAACTTCAAGACATTTTGCTGAAAGTAGCTTAAAATGCTACTTAAGTGCAGTTCTTTTGTCAATACACCTGCTCTCTGCTACAGGTGAAGTTAGCTGAGCTGTGGCTGCGTCATGTTAATATTTAATACAGTGCAGTGTTTTATAACTGTAAAAAAAAATCACTTTCTTACATAAGTTGAAATGTAGTGCAAAGGTTGCCAGTGTTCTTGTGGGAGGTCTCGTGCATTCAAAGTAATCACGCTAATGTCTTAAAATGAATGTGATTTACCAGCCTTGTGTTGAAGGTTGCACATTTTAACACACTGCCTCAGACTGGTGGAGGTGGCACGAGCTCCCTGGATATTCACAAACCCAAAATGCCACAGATGTGGCGGGAAAAAGCTACAAAAGCATATCATTAACCTTTCTTTATAGGGCACTTTGCAAAACAGTGTTCCAGCGTACTTTACCAGATGAATAAAAATGTAAGCAATCAGCGACAAACTACCTTATTCGCTGCAAGAGCACAAATGTTCCGATGAGAACTCGCTCCTGGCTGTGCTTAAGGAATTTGAATTAGACTCTGAAACCAACTCATCTTCTCCCTCTCTCGCTCTTCTCCTCGGCTCAGGTATCCCCGAACTGCGACCAGGTCTTGGTGAACGGTAAAGAGATGCGCGGTCAGCAGTCGCTGGCGGTAAACTTCACCTACCTGCACCTGTCCGCTCAGCTGCAGCTCACCGTCTGGGTCCCCAAGCTGCCGCTGCAGATAGACGTGTCGGACACTGAGCTGAGCCAGGTCAAGGGCTGGAGGGTCCCGATCGTCACTAACAAGAGGTAATGTTCCCGCCTGACCTCGAGTGCATGAGGGAGGGAGGCCCGCGGTGAAGGGCGTTCGCATTGGTGTCGGTTTGTCGCTCAAAATGTCACCTAAATCTGATTCATGTTGCAAAAACAATTAGGCTGTTCCCTGCCCCTGGGATCATTACCTTTATTTCATCACCTTTCATATCCTCTCACAAACTGTAACAGTGACGCTGCCTGGTTTTGTGCAGCAGTGTGTCGAGCTTTACTTTCCAACCTCAGCAGAGGGGAGCCGCTAACGCTGCAAAATGAGATAACCTGCCTGACGTGTTATAGCTTAGTCACAGCAGCTATATTAAAACAGTAATACTGTTGCTATTGCTTTACAACCTTGGAATCATACCCACGATCCAAACCCAGACATGAGCGTGCACCAGCGGCAACAAAGCTGAATATGTCAGATGTGTAGCTGCAGCAACCCACACAGCCATTACTGAATAAGATCCTCCTCTCACACCAAGCATATTGTGTTCTGAAAACCGCGGCAGTCGTTGCTACGTTGCTGAGGTCTCGGTTAGAGAACAAACAAAAGAAGAGGCAGATGTGCTGTGAACTTTGTCTGCAGCTCCTGCACTTGCTCTGCTCCAACATGCAGGCCACAATTCTTGTTTCTGCGACTCAACAGAACCACATTTCCAACGTGTGAGAACACGAGAAGAGAAAGAGAGTCTCTGTTTGAGTTTGTGTTGAGTCTTTGGCTGCATGTCTGTCTCTGTGAATAAAAGACAAAAGAAAGAGAGCACCAAGGCAAAGGGGTGAATGTGTGTGTGTGTGTGTGTGATATAGTGCTTATTGAACAGAGCAGTTGAGAGCACATATCGTTCCAGCTGGTCTATAATTTCCTACGAGGTCAAGGCCGCCTGGCTATACTGATGACAACTATTATGGCTTTAGCATCATTGCTGCTGAATGAAGCATTCAGTCACTTAAACACACACACACACACTTTCTCAAACGAGAGATAATGCGAGTGGGTGGACCGGTAAGCGTGTGTATTACACATGCTTGTCTATTGCTTTGTGTAGCATTTTGCTTGTGTGCGAGGTGAAAGAAGGAACGAGGGTAAAGGCAATGGAAGCATATTAACTTTGTTAATGTAAAATCGGAAATGAATGTAAACAGTTGAAGCTAATTATTGGAATAGAGGTGTACCGTTTCTGAACCAGCTCTCGACAACTGTTTCTGTCTGCTTATTTGTTTTTTGACGCTCTATCTCGCAAAAACTTCACTTGAACCTCCTTGAGTAAAAAAAATATATATATATATATATTTTGATGCAGATCTGGATCCAAATTTGTATGTATAGATCACAGATTATGGGGCTCGTGCAGACCTTCTCCCTCTCTGCTTACATTGGCTTTCATCCACTCTATATTCTGATGCCTTTCCTGCCCTGCAATCTCACTGTGATGTTTAATCGAATCTCTCATCTGAATCACATCCTCAAACGTGTGTGTGTGTGTGTGTGGGGGGGGGCAGGTGAGGCGCATCAGTATGCTCATCAAGCCAGTGATGAAAGTCTAAACTTCCACAATGGCTCCACTTCTGCTCATACATATACCGAGTCCGTATAATTTAAGAGACTCTTATTTCGATAAGATGGAAGCAGGAAACGCGCTTGTTCAGAGACAAAGCTTGACTTGACTTGACTAATCTCTTGAACTCAACTACGGAGAGTCATAATGGGGGAATGATTTTTAAGATCTGATTTTAATAAACACACGCTCTGCACGCCTCCTTTCTTTCTGCAGTTATAAAAACCCATTCCTCGTGGTCGGCATGTCTTTTCTCTCGCACGCCCGCCCACCTGCCTCTCTGCTCTCTGTGTTCGATTGTGCATTTGTGTGCGTGCCTTGGTATGCGGGCATCAGCGAGTGTGTGCGCACGGTCATTTGTGTGCGTTTGCGGGTCTCTGTGTGTTACTTCTATTCCCCATCTTGTCGCCCTTCCATTCTGTTCTGCAAGGCCTATTTTTCAATTTCACCAATTTCTGCTCAGATAGCCACCAACTAGTGTGCACTCACAAACACACACACACACACACCTCTATCTCCCCTAACCACTATCTCAGAGGCTGAAACACAAGCACTATTAGGAACACACTCTCACACACACACAGACACATGCACGACTGGGACACCAGGAAATGGAAAGAGAATTCCTGTAATATTACCTGGGTTTCACACTCCAGGACAGTTATACAACACAGAGGCAGTCCTGTGTGTGTGTGTGTGTGTGTGTGTGTGTGTGTGTGTGTGCGTGTGTGTTCCGTGAATGTATCATCCTGTGTGGGTCTGTCTGCACTTGCTGTTGTGTAGATATTACTCAGAGGGAGGCAAAGAAGAAATAACGTGTGTTTCTTTGTGTGTGTCTGCGTACGAGAGAGGAAGATAGATCCTCAACTGGGGAGCAAGGGAGGGAGGTTTTCTGTTTCCACACTGATAGTGCATTCAAAGCATTTTTTTTTTCTTTATTTGCAGGTGATTATTCAGACTCCTCAGCTGTGGTATTACACCCAGTGTATCCTGCGTGTGTATTGCAGCAGATATACTACTTTTTAAATATAAATTTGCAGTTGCTGTAAATTGGGGCACCGCCCTCTATTGAAGGAAAATGAATCAGTCTTTTAATCAGAAGCATTGAGCTCCCGATTCAGGGGATCTCTGACTCTGTTTCAAAGGAAGAGCCTGTACAAGACCATGACTTGGCAATAATGGAGGATATATATTTCGCTGAATGTCTATAAGTAACTGAATAGATGAGGCGATGATCATGAATGAATGAGAAAGAGGTCAAACGCAAACAAATGAATGAAGTGAGTCTTTGAATAATCAATTGAGTGAATCACTTAGGTTGGTGATGAAGTGAAAACAAGTGACATGAAGGCTGTAGCTCAAAAAGGCGGAATGCTAAAGTCCATTCCTTTAGGACGTAAAATTTATAACTAAGGAAGTATGTTCTGCCACTGGTTAGGAAGTGCTATCAGTGTCTGCATAAGTCAAAATAAAAATAATAAAAAGTTATATTCAGACAGATGTTAACACAATATCTGAAGTAAACGTTATAATAAATACCACATTTTACTTAGTATGATATCAGTGGTAATTCATTAACAAACTGCGACATTTTCTATATATATTTCAATTAAAAACAAAATTCGGTCGAATCATTCCTTTGAAAGTGCAGCTATCAAGAACAGCTACTTGTCTCAGTGGAGGCAACATATTAAACACGTATCACGACTGTGCCCTGGAGATGCCTTCAGCTCGTCGCTTTGAACAGACAGTTTATAATAGTCTGACTCAGCTGCAGTCAGTCTTACTACAGAATGGAGTGCAAGGTTAGTCACACCATTTCTGATGCACGTTGTACAACTGCAGACTTTTAAAATCTTTTACAGCTGGATTAAAAACTGAAGACTGGCTTTTCTTTGACTGAGAGCGTAACTCGGAGCAGAGATTATATTGCAGATTACCTGGAGCTGAGTGTTAAGTATGAAAGTTGCGTTAAATTACCACATAATCTCACCCTCTGTTCTCACTTCCTCGCTTACCTCTTCTCTTCCCAGACCGACCAGAGACAGTGAAGATGATGAGGATGATGAGAGGAAGGGCAAAGGCTGCACCCTGCAGGTACAACGTGATTGGTTTTCATAGCGCACGTTGAAAGCATCGTTGAATCCTTTTCTTCCGTTAGCTTGTGAGCTAACATATTAAGCATTCGGGTCTAATTTGCTTTCCTCCGGGCCTTTCAGTACCAGTACGCCTTGGTGCGGGTCCTCACCCATTTTGTTGCAGAACCCTCTGACCCAGGAGGGGAGATAGTTTACATGTTGGGTGCAGACTGGCAAGCAGATATCACCCACTTGGTCCTGGACCAGCTAAAGGTAGCTGAAAAAAAAAAACGCCCATATGCTCATACCACCTTCCTTGATGGAATAATTGATTAATTGAGCTTATAGTTGAGACTGACAGCTGTCTCTGTGCTCCACAGGTGGAGGATCCTCGCATTGCCAGACTGATAGATGGACGAATTTTGATCGGGCGGGACTTGGGGATCACCACCATACAGGTACGTACCCCCTCCCCCCTTGCACATTATTTTGAACTATGTCAGTTGATAATGACATCCCAAACCACAACAACAACCCATTCTTCTAATAGAAGCAGCGTATATTCAGCCTCATATCGCAACCTGAGAACAAAACATCAAATTTACAGTGAAATCAAACAATCCTCCGGTGATGTAAAAACACAAAGCATCCTTGAACCAGTTTGAACTGTATTGAAAGGACTGAGAAAACGCACTCAACACTGACAATGTATGACTTGTTGGACAACAAGTGTAGACAAAGACGGTCGAAAATGTATGATTATGTGAAGCGCAGTGTAATTTGGCAACTGGCGGTGAAGCCATAAGCACTCCAGCGATGTAAACATTATCCTCTCTCTCTCTCTCTCTTCCTCTCCTCGCAGTTATAAGCCTCGCCTGCCAGCTCGTTACACAATTAGCCACAATTAACTGTCGGATTTGGCCCTGACATCTCAGTGTGATGTTCCGCAATTACACACAGACACACACTCACGTTGGCACACGGTGCACGCACTTGTGCACTTGCTGAATCCCAATAAGCCGACCCATTGTGAGTGGATGTGACAGCGGAGGACAGTCCTGTGGCTTACTGTCGCACATTGCTGCTCCACTGTAACAGAGCAGAGCCAACAGGCAAAACCACTAAATATGTCATGGTTGTACTCAATAACAGTTTTGCTAAATATTGTCCTGTTATATTACAACCTCATCTTTCATGTAACAATATCTAAGCCATGTTTTTTTTTAATGATACAACATGGTGTGCTTACATTTGCATGATTCCTCTGCAGAGCGTGCACCCAAACACAGACACACACATGCATGCAGACAGCTGTGCTCTGTTTGGGAGCCAGGAGAGAGAATTTACCCAGCATTCCCATCAAGATGCCACAGTCGACAGCCATCATTTGATAGTTTGACATTTCAATTTTGCCCCCCAGCTCCGTCTCCTCGAGCCCCCCCCCCAGGTCTCTCTCATCCTCCTATTCTCTGCCAGTCTTGGAAGAGCAATCCCAGAGCCGTCAATCATTGCATTTTGTTACCTCGCTAAGGGTGGGATTGAGTTTGACGCCTCGATTCGTTCTCCGAGAGATTTTCTTTGTACACCAATCAGATCTGCCTGTCCTCCTGTCGCCGGGCGGAGTAGTACACTACAACACAGGGCTCCTAATCTCTATCACTGTCTGTCTGCCGCTTCCTCTCTCCATCCGTACCCCCATTTCTTTTGCTCTCCTTCTCAATGCCCATTCTCACTTTCTGTCGTCTTCTATTTGTCATTGACTCTCCGCCTCTCTCTCTCTCTCTCTCTCTCTCTCTCTGACACCTACTCTATTTCTTTCTCTCTTGCTCGCTCACCATTTCTCACTTACACACTCTATCTTCTCTTTTCATTGGCTCTCTTTTAGTTCTTTTAGGTTTGGCCTTGTGCTTTGTTTATGCCAGATTGTCTAAGTTGAATGCTGACACAGTGGAGCACAGCTGGGAGGCAGCTGGGAACACTGTGTGTGTGTGTGTGTGTGTGTGCTTGTATTTCCACCTTTGTGTGGACCAGTGTGAGTACTGTTTAAGGATTAAGACATGATTTTAAATTTAGGGTCAAGGTTGGGGTTGGTATTTAGTAGTGATGGTTAAGGTTAGTACAAGGAGCCCGGGAATGGGTGTCCTCACAAAGATAGAAGTGTGTGCGTGTGTATGTGTTGCTTGTGTGTTGATACTGTCTGTCTATGTGGCCCAAAGCACTGCATTGTTAACCTGCTCTCATTGCTCCCCTGTCAATGTTAAACACTTCATTGTCACCTTAAGGCAATAATCACTGAGCCAACAACAAAAGGCTTTTTCACGCACATCTCTCCCCAACTGAGTTTCCTGTGATAAAATTGTAAATCCCAATTTCCACCATGTCATGCAGCATGATCCAAAAAACATTCGTTTTTCCCTGTTGTTACTACGTCACTACGTTTTGAGACACAAGCTGTCACACCATGACCTGTCAAACAACCATGTGGTGTCTTTATGCTTGCATTTTGCAGCTGCTGAAAACACGGAACACTTGCTGTGTTGTTTAACAGTTTTGTTTTCCCTGGAAAGACCTACCAGATACTGGGTGTTAGAGCAGAAAATGCACGGCCGTCATGGAGCGCAAACTTGTAATGAAAGCTTTTGGAACTCACATTTGGATGAAATTGCTTTCGTGCATATGTAGGCTTTTCTGCAACTCGAATAATGGAGATTAGTTTCAGGTAGTGATAGGTTTCACAACTGTTTTGTGTTTTGTGATCCCTCTTTTCAGGTTCTATCACCGCTGTCTGACTCTATACTTGCAGAGAAGACTGTGACTGTGTTGGATGACAAGGTAAAATGCTGCTGCTTTATTTTAAGCATTTGCGATGTAGGTCCATTTTATTGGCATGGATTACGGTTGTTTGCTCTGATATTCCATCTTGCAAATCACTGGTTATACTCGGGGAACCTAAAAATGAAAGGAAACAACACATGTTTATTAGGGAACACTGTCAGGCCAAACTTACTCAACTTTAGATTATAGATTATTTTTCATTAAAGATTTACTCGAATACTTGGTTTGTTCAGTGTCTTCAAACTGTCAGTTATAAATATTTTATGCCGTCCTATGGCTTAATTTAAATTTGCCACTGGACTATACTATAATACTTCATCTGCCTAATTTCCCCACAGAGTTTATCCAAACTTCATTATATTTCAGAAGCTGCACCTTGAAGTGATTTACTTTCAGCTCTTTATTACATACAGAGGAATTAGGTTCAGCTTAAACAATCCTCCTCTCTTAAACAACCATCCCTTCCTTTCTAGACACTAAAAGGAGAGAAAAGAAGTAAAGTCAAACTTTTTTATTGGCTCTTTCTGTGAGTGACAGTGTCTCTTGTCTCCGTGTAGGTCACCATCACAGACCTGGGAGTCCAGCTCGTTTCGTCTCTGTCCCTCAGTATGACAGCGAGTCCTGGAAATTACCAGGCCATCCAGCTGACGACTACAGCGACAGATCTGCTCCACACGCCAAAACAGGTAGGAGATAATATAGACGCACGCCTTAATACACAGACACCCAAACATCTCCATCTCTGCAAAATATCTCTTCCTCCCAGGGATGTATTTATCAGATTTGTAAAATGTAGCTTGTACATGGAGACACATGATAAACATGCTATGAGCATTTGAGACACACACACACACACACACACACACGCACACAAACTGATGCCGACATCTTAAGCTGTTCCCAGCTCTACAGTTATACCCCCCTAGGTTGTAATCATAGATCTTCAACACTAATTCTGTGCTGCAGACTTCATATCGCTGCTATCTCTGCCATAATCTGTTTCTAATTAGGAGTGTGTAACTTGCAGGCCAGTTACAGTTACAACCACCTAAAGGTCTGCAGTAAGTTTCTGAATTATTATAATCATAATAGTCATGAATAAGTGTAATATATTGCTTTATATGAGTTTGAAAATAATACACTTGTTTTCAATGTACTTTTTCTGATTCTCTTTTAGCCAATATCTCCAGAAAACACACACCTCAAAACCCTGCACACACACCGACACCGACACCCACATGATGCTTTTATTCCTACACTTCCATGTTACGAGCTATTCTCCACTCTCCTCTTAATCACATTGCCAGGGGTTGTTTTATCACAAGTTTTATCTCAAACTATTATCCCTCACACCCTCTCTTTCTCCCAACCTTTTTTTTCTTTTAACCAACAATGCGCCACGTTATAATTTCCATCCGAGGGCTAATTGGACAAGGAGCAGCTCATTACGAGGAAAATATAAGATCTCATCTTGCATTTTATTCAAACTTTAATTTCTTCTTCTCTTCCTACTTGTCTGCTTTTATCGACTTCATTCACCGTTACTGGTGGTGAGACGATGAGACTATGGAAAGGAAAGTAAGGAGGAGAAGAAAACAGTGTGGAAAGAATCAAAAACAGATGACTGGAGGAAAAGGAAGGGGGATAAAGGAGAAGACAAGGAAAAATGACAATTTCATGTGAAAATTAAGGGAGGGAAAGAGATTTTGTTCCTCACACTGGAACTTAATTACTTTTGTAGGGAGGTTTCTGTTGTGCTATACCTACACAATCTTTTCTGTTCTCTGATGAAAGAAAGCAATGGGTTTTATCAAGGGAAATTAGCAAGGCAGCATCACTTAACGGCAAGCAGAGAAAAATACACTCACCGCTGACCTGTTTTTATTTATGGAAGAGCTGCTGCTGGAAGAAAACAAAACAACAAAAAAAACCACATTCTTTTTCCAAGTCTTTGTCCTCATTGTATTGGAAGACATGGATAATGGAGAAAAAGATGAGAGTCAGGAGAAGAATGAGTGTCTGAGCACAAAACGCAGTGGTTAGTCTCTCTTTGTGCCTTGCTCCAAGAGTAACAACATGCTGTTTATTTCCATTGTGTTGGAGATACAAACATCTGAATCATTCAAAAAAAAAAAAATCACACTGTCAAGCTACCAAGGCCAGTGCCAACAGATAACTTTACCACATAAAATCCCCAAAAAGCAGGTTTGAAAAAAGAGCTATGGACCCATTAAAATTAAAATCCATAAGGGAGGGATTTGTCTTTCTGTGCCAAAAAAACACAAGATGCCAGAAACATCTCCATAAAGCTGCAGAGCTGCGGGTGATAATTCTTTTTGGGTGACACTTTTTACATTTCATACAGTAACATGACCCGTGGTTCACATGAAAATATCAGTTAGTGCAGGTTTAGACGCAAAATCATCAGAGTCCTTGGCTCATGCAACAATGAAATTTCTCAGCAACAGAATCCCCTATACATCAGGTGTTTTCATAAGGATCATCAAAAGTTCAGCCTATGTACAGCATGAATAGTTTGCCTTGACTGAATTATGTATGTTTTTCACTTTTATATGGTTCTGTTTTGGTTTTTTTGTTTCATTCAGGAAGCTGCGATCAGTGCGTGGATCCAGTACAGTGACAGTTCAGTGACACCACTCGATATCTATGATCCGAAGGACTTTCTCCTCTCAGCTGTCTCACTGGATGAGAGTGTCATCTCCATAACCAATCAGGTACTGGAACTTTTCTTTATACATCAGATGTGTAAATAAATAGATATACTTTATTGATCCCAAATTGGGAAATTTTAGACCCGCAACCTTAGTGTTATCAGCACCAAATCTTACCGTGATAATTTATTAGAAAGTAGAAATTAAATATTTGCAGACGATACCCATGTGTGTGCTCATCTTGACTTTGTCTCCGTCTTTTAGGAACAGCACTGGCCACTTGTGGTGGCGGAGGGGGACGGACAAGGGCCACTGGTTCGTGTGGAGATGGTCATCTCAGAGACCTGTCAGAAGTCCAAAAGGAAGAGCGTGCTGGCATCTGGAGTTGGCAACGTGCTCGTGAAGTTTGGAGCAAAGAGTGAGGAAAGAGGTGAGATGGGAAGAGGTGGACAGGAGGACGGAGGGGGGATGGACAACAGCACCAGCGAGCACCGAACAAAGGATGGAGGAGAGTGGAAGTCCAACAGTGCAGCAGTGGATCGGGAGGAAGGAGCCATGAGGAAGGTGGGAGGAAACGATGAACATATGAATCATATGATATCAGTGTATTCTCATCAGTGTATCAGATTTCAACACTGACAGATTTGAGAGGTAAAAACTGATTGCCAACAGCTACTTACCTATAATATTTAGGGGAATGCACATTTATATAAAACATTTAAACGTTAAATAACAGTTAAACCTTTGCACATGTTAATTTCCTCTCACCAGGTTAGCACAACGACCAAGAGCACAGTAACCCACCGTGCTTCAGGCAGTAAATCTGCAAGCGGAGGCGGCAGCAGCAGCAGCCAAGGTGGAGGTCCAAGCCAAGCGGGGGACTACAGCAGCATCCCAGCACAAGTGGAGGTACCGGGACCTGCGGACAGTGAGCTGACCCACACCAACAGAGGCCTGTCGGACCTGGAGATTGGGATGTACGCCCTCCTGGGAGTGTTCTGTTTGGCGATACTGGTCTTCCTCATCAACTGCGTCAGCTTTGCTTTCAGGTGAAACACTGAAAAAAATAAGGGACGACTCGTTTTGATATTTAAAACTGATAAACTCAGTAACAGAGGTGTGTTGGTAGGTTAAAAAAAGGCCTCTACCCTGTATGATTGAAAAGGCCTGCATACCAAGCAGCTGATGCTGATGGACTAAAAAACAACAATGTTTGTTTTGCCAAGATCAAGATCAGATTTCATGCTTGTTTTAACAGAGAATTTTGATAATGCTAATTTGATTCTTTGATTGAGTTGTGGTTGAAATATACAGTATATTGCACATAGTAGAAGTTCACGTCTGGTCAACTCATTTTATATGCTTGAATCGATTCTTAAATTGAATCACGTCACTGCTTGTCTTTCTAATAAATTGACAAGAGGCTGCTTCTTTATATTACACTTGAGAGTGCAGACGCTCCTCAAACATCTGCCAGACTTTTCTGAAGTTTGGGGTTTTTTCATCTTTTAACAAACTCTTGCAGAGGAGATTGTGATAAAATTTTATCAGATTCTCTTTGCAGTCATGTCTTTTACTCTATATTTTTCATGTCTAAATATAGGGATGCCCATTGTAAATATTAAAGAATATAAAGCCTTCATAGCCTGAAATTGCACTGAAGAAGGGGGCAAATTATTGTTCTTTATTGTTCTCAGATACCGTCACAAGCAAGTCCCTGTTCTGGAGACAGGAGGCAACATGAACCACGCCCATGACTGGGTGTGGCTTGGCAATGAAGCCGACCTTTTGGCCGACCACTCTGACCAGTGCCAGGGCGGGCTGCCAGATGAATGCACCACCATCATTGACCGGAATGAAGGAGGATACGAGGAGAACAAGTACCTGCTGAACGGGGCTGGTAACACCTTGGTGATGGGCGTGGGCACGGGCATGGGCACTATTAGCGGAAGCAGCGGCACAGGTGGACACCGAGGTGTCGCTCACGGACAAACCTTACCGAGATCCGTCCCAGAACCTCATCAGTGCCTTTCAGCAATCACTACTGGTGGCAAAGATGTCACCGGCCAAGCTGAGCATCTGAATAATTCCCCCAGAGCCACAGCCGCAGCCGCAGCCGCCAAACGCAAGCGCGTCAAGTTCACGTCTTTTGCCACTGTTCTGCCCAATGATAATTCGGGTGGGGGCGGCGCGTACACCAACTCCTCAGTCCTGGTGAACAACGGGAGCGAGGATGACATCAAGTGGGTGTGTCAGGATATGGACCTGGGTCAGTCTGAAATCAGAACCTACATGGAGAGGCTACAAGACAATCTGTGACTGATGGGAGAGAGACTGAGGAATGGAGGGGCAGAGGATGAATGCAGGCGGGGGAGGACGGACAATGAGTACAATTCACCTGTAATGCCTTTGCAATGGATGAAGGGAGGGAGACTGGGAGGAATACCAGATCAGTAAAAGGATCACAAAGTGTGAGAAAAAATGTGGGAGGCTTCTATTAAGCTCCCCATGTAGGCTGTGGAAAGCATATTGTCATCACTAGCTCACAGTGGAATCAATGGTAGCAAACAATAAATATGAGTTTATTTTATATTATTTATTGTGAAAATATTATGGTAAAAATCAGTAATTGAAACAAAATGTTTATTTTCAGAAAACCAGTCAAGCATTGTGCTGTACAGTAAATTCAGGGTACGTTACTGGATAAACATTATTGAGCCACTATACATGTAAACAAGGATGACAAAAACATTCTGCCCTGACTGCTGGGGTCTTTTTTACTTACACGGTATATTTCCCACTTTGGACTGTGGTTATGGATTGATTATTGAGAGATCGAGTTTTTAATACACAAACCTGTAATTTACCTGCCAGGTCCGTTAAATGGTTATGTAAAGAATCGCCACTTTCCCAAATGAATAGATGCGTAGCAAAGATACAGTCTGTTTGTTTTCCTTCTCTTATGTGACCCATCTCCTTTTGGCATTGCTCATAAGTGTAACATTAGAAAAAAAGATATCATCCAAGTACATGACTCAAAATTCAGGCATTTTGCAGTCACCAGTGGGAGTTGCCGTTCAGCATGGTATTCAGGCGATCCTCAGACAGAATGTGTCAGGAGTGGTCTAATGAGATGTCACGCAAAAGACTGTTTCTCCCTTGGATCCAAGACAGAGGCATTTGATCTTGCACAATTACAAACAGGAAAGGACATTAGCCATATTTGAGGCTTTCTCCCTGTATTCAGAACCAATCCTGTCACCTCCCCCTCCCCGGCCCCTCTCCGCGGACAGCAGCGGGAACTTTGTGAACTTAAAGTACACGGTGAAAATGCTGTGAAATGCCACCTGTAAACTAAACTGGGACAGAATCGAGGTGTCTCATATAAAAAGGAGGCTGCTTGGGCTTTGCGGTGGACTGCCGGAACACTTAATAATGAGGATTATTTAAAATAGAAACCACGTAGGCATCAACGCAGACCAGAGTACCTGCAGTGTTGGAGGTAGCAGGATATTCCGGATGACACTACAATACAAATGAAAAAGGAGTGACACTCTTGACTAATGGATAGATATGGGTTCGTGAAACATGTTTGTTCTTGCTGAACTCTATTATATATATATTTTTTTTCCTTTTGATAAATAGAATGTTTTTATTATTTTTTTCCTTTTTTCCTAATTTGAGAAGATATTAATTGTAGCTTTTTATTTCAGAGATTTATTCAGATTTTAAGGATGTATGATTCTCTTGTCTTTGTTTTTCTTTTAGAGACCTATTTATTTAAATTAACATTTGAGAGGGTGAGGAAGGAAAGGAGGGCCAAGGGCAAAGACTGAAACCAATAGACCTGCTGGTGAATGATAGCACATACAGTAAGAGAGGAAGTGAAAGGAAGGAGACAGAACAGGCAGAGGTTGCCTCACCTTCGTTAAGCTCAGGTGACGAGTCATGAAGAACCGACAATTTAAAAAAAATCAAAAGGAGAACTGTAAGATTGTCAAGATTGCAATATTTATTTATAAATGTGTTACTGTTTCAGAGTACACTGTATGTTGTAAATAAATAAACATGCTTCAAAGTGCTTGTGAATAAGATTGCAGGTCACTAGCCAACAACATGGTGATATTTTGTACATTTTACGGTGCAAATATGGTACACAATACTATCTACCACCACAATGTGAAAGTGCTTATTATTGGTTATTATAGGTTCTTTTTCTAAAGATGTTCCTGTCTTTGTTTAAAGTATTGAATGAGTTCTTGTCTTTGTACAGGGTAGGAATCGGTTTACCTCCATGATGAGATGTAAAAAATGGAGGCAATCCATCTTGTATCACACTCAAAATTGCTTGAGGACGAGAGTCTTAGAGATCCATTTCAGAAAGGACAACCAAATCAAATGTGAGGATGTTTACCAGTGGGCTGAGGGGAAACAAAAGCAGAATCCAGATTACTGCCGAAACTAAGCATCTCTATTTTCAATCATTCGTTAAACAAGAAACATAATGAAAATGTACATTGCAAATCAAAGACTCAAATGACTGGGTCTGAAAGAGAAAGAAGAGAGGAAAGAGAGCGTGGATGGACAGATAGGAGACCTGAGCTGAACTAAACGGGCTGCACAGCCTCCACCAAAGCAATAGATATTTTTTGAATACCGATTGCGACTAAACTGTATGTTTTGGACACAAACGTGTTACTTTATTTTGTCCTGACATAGCAACAAGACTGCTGTGGAAGGATAAGTCAAACAGGTAAAAATCCAATACCTGTTTTTGGTTTGAAAAAAGTGTAGCAATGATGAAAACCTTTTGACTCGTAACATGCTAGAACTGTGAGTTTAATCATACTTTATAGCCTGTGAGACCTATTCTACCTGTTGTATAATTTTAAAACTGTATGGGTGTCAAGTAAAAAAAATACAAGGTTAGTTTTCAGAGATTCTTTTGGGGGCATTTTAGCTTCATCTGATGGGAGAGAAAGACAAATCTTCTGTATGCAGCCGTTGTGGAAGGGCTGCAACTCATTGCACGCTTACTGAACTACTGCTGAACTCTGGCACGGCTCCCAAGAGGAACTGTTTTAAATGGATAAATGTTTGGCTGCTTTGGTGTCTGCGGCTGTCAGAGAGATACACAGAAAGGCGGGGATAGTCATTTTTTGCAGCTAAACAGTGGAGGTTTATGTGTTAATTCATGCTAATTTGGTTTTATCAATTAGATTTTACAGAACAGGTTTTTGACACGTGAGGTGCAATGAAGGGAGACGGTTTATTCTGTATTTTTTAGTTCAGATGCCTCACATCCTGTGGCTGTCTGCCCCTGACAGAATTATGTTCATATTCAAACCTCCAGTGCTGAACTTATCTTCTTCACCCTCTCCCAGTCGGAGTAATTACCGAAACGACACTCTCCATTGAGGAAAAGCCACACCATTGGTAATGTGTGTGTCCTCACCGCTGATCGCTTTCTTTTCTAGATTGGAATCTTTATTTTCAACGCAGAGTTTTTTTTTTATCTGGAGCATCAGAAGCTTTACTTGTGCAATTCCCAGGTTTTCCCCCTGCACTCTTCGTTGCAGTTTAGCCACTGATGATCACCATATACGTTCCAGCTTTAACCAATGTTTAACCAATGCAGGTAGTGGTTTCATGTCCATTCCATCTTAAGCTAATAGTTTAGTAAGTAAAATGCTCCTGTTTGCTTAATAGTTTCATATGAACATAGGCCTCACAAGACAGGTTTTGAGACAGATCTGGATGCCACTCGGCCTTGTTATACACATTTGGCAGCCATTGTGTTTACAAAGGATCTGCAGATATGGTGCTGCCTTATTTTATTTGAGAGGAAACAAGAGGGCCTTGTTTTCAGAGGATTGTTTTTTTTTTTTTACCCCTGTAGATGTCTCCACACACACTCTTACTTACAATAAAGCTCCAGTGAGTTGAATATACTACCTTAGCTTCACAGTAGTTCAGCAAACACAAATCTCACTAGAATTTTTTTCAGGCCAATGCATGCACCTTCTAATGGTGGAAGTACAGAAAAAAAAACAATTCCTCTCGAATCAAGCCAGTGCACAGTAGTTCACCAAGCAAGCGAGCAGTAAGTAAAAAAATGGGACTTGTACAGAGGCGACATCTGACTGTGTTGAAAAACCACTTGACCACTAAATGACTACTACTACAAGGTGGTCAGTTGAGTTGTAGTTAAAGTGAGAGTCGTACATGAGCAGCAGTTCAAGGTGATACAGGTAGAAGAGGTGCTAGTGGACACAAGCCCTTTTTAAATTATTTTTTTCCCTTTTTTTTTGCTACTGTCATTGTTTAAACATGGTTCTTGGAGGCCAATAAAGACCCATAACCAAACACCAACGGCCTGCTCCTTTGTCTTATAATATTGATGTTGTTTAATCCATTTGAATGATAACAATTAATGAGCTTCTTGCTGCAATTGACTACAATTTTGACTCATAAAATACCAAAAAACTATTTTATTACATGTCTGATGTATCGTGCAGCATAATATTATAGGTTAAAAAAAAGAAAGAAATTACAATGCTGGGGGAAGGGGGTAAAAATTTCTGATATCTAAGGCGATCTTAGGAAAAAAATGTGGGTGCTCTCTGATATTATGAAGTGAGATATTTTCGAGAAAAACTCAGGGAATATAGTTGGAAATTCTGAGATCAACCTACAATGGCACCATTGTTGTATCTACCTTTTTTGGGAATGGTGCTTTACAGATTACAGGCAGATACAGAAGCTCAACCTAAATAATCAGTTGTATATATCTGAAGGTTGTGCTGCCTATTTTACTATAAATATATATACACATATATAGTGTAGTGTCTTGAGGAGTTACAAGACAACAGCACTGACCTCACTGATTAGCATGTCTGAAGACACAGAGGAGGAACCAATGAAATCACCTGGTTGTACTTTGGGCTTGAACACAGCCAATGATGCCATCCGGCTTGTCTGGCAACACCATGAATTGTGGCCAGTTTACAATGATGTCACCTTATGAAGGCAGGAGTATTTTTCAGACAATGCAGTGATACTCTACCTGTATCAGCCACATAAGCATAGAGCCACTTTATTTGTCTTCAAAGTTCACCAACAGCTATAATTATCCCCCCCCCCACCACCACACACACACACACACACACACACCTTTTTAGTCAAAGGGTGGACAGGAGCTGGATGGTCTCGTTTGACAAATGTAGTGACAGAGGCTCCTCTGGGTGCAGCTGATCCTTTGAGGCCTTTCTGAATTTGCTGGGGCTTTAATCGCCAAGTCTCTGTGAGCTGCTGCTTGGAGGCCCAGCGGGAGTTTTGATGATGGAGAGAGGCATTTACATGAAAACTTAATTAAGATAATGCCCTGTAGCCCACAAAATTGCCATGAATAAAAAAGAATTTAGATATCCGTGATAAAGTTTACATTTGATCTGAAGTGCTTCCATCAGGCCTGTGGCTTACTGAGCACAATCTCACAGTTTGTAAAAAAAAAAAGCTGCATTATACAAAAATAACGCGCATCAGGGAGGATATTTTTTCTTTCAATACTGGCACAAACCATCTCTAATGACATGCATCACAGTTTTTACACCATCATCAGTCAATGTCCTCTAGGAAACACCAGCCTGACCAGTTCTCAATAAATGAACGGAAAATGCAATTTTCTGTGACTGCTGTGGTAATACTTTTGTTAAGTTACCCTAATATTCTTTATGAAATCACAGTCACGTATATTTCATTTCATTGAGCTTCCACAGGGTTCCTGGGTTATAATGACAGGTAAACAGTCAGTTGTGTGGTTAAAGATGGAATACCATTTTCACAGTTTCACAGTTTTTTTTTTTATCCTTTTTTGTATTTTCATTTTATTCTTGTTTATACTGAGTTGTTGTAACAGAGAACACATAGAATTTTCCTAGGGTGTGGCTGAATAAAGCTTATCTTGATCTCAGATTAGTGAAACATTGGTGATACAGCGCCCCCTGGTTTGTGGTGACGTATAACGGTCAGTGGGCGTGGTCACAAACGGAATATCGTTTTCACGGTTGAGGTAACGGGAGCGGGAGGCAGATTAATTTATTTAAAATTGCATGGCGTACTGTCACAGTTAAAATGTAAAAGAACGACTGGCTGGACAATTAAATTGAAATATAATTCTGAACACAGTCTTACTGCTGCCCCACAAAAAAACACAGAAGGTTTGCAACGTTTACATGAAAAAACGGGAGCGCTAGCATGTAGCTACCAGCTAACGTCGCGGTGTCTTTGAAGGACTAGCTCAGCTGCGTTAGCTGCAAAGGAAAGTGGAGAAGAGAAGTTCTTCCACAGGACGTGACATGCATATGATGACAACTTTATCCCCACTGAAGCAGGACGAATGTAAGGTGAGTCCAAAAACACCGTGTGGGTCTGTCCGCTTTCCCGACGTTACTGTCTGTGTGTTTACCGCTTTACTGTGTTCGTTGATGCTAAGGAGGCTAGGCTAACATTACGCGCTGTTTTTCGCGCTAATCGCTGGCGCTGTTGTATTTGCTGCTGCGGCCCGGACGAGCCCGCCGAGGCTTTGGCTGTTGTCGCGTTTGTGTTGCTTGTGAACCCACCAGCCGCTGCTCAACATATGTGTGATCTGTATGAGCTTGTGCAGACGGTCCCCTGGTTTCTCGGGAGAAGCTCGATGTGTTTTAAGGTTATGGTTCTGAGCTGTGACGTGGGGGTCACTAGCAGACATTACTTTATTTTTGTACCATGTGCAAAAAACGTCACTCAGTCACTCACAACTGGGAACAGTCTGGCCCTTGGGGTTTAAATGGGCCAGGACTACCACCGGTGAATCGACATGCATGCAAAGAAAGATGAATGTGAATTCAGGAGTTAAGACGAAGGAAGGATCGCTGACAAGCTTAATGTATGAGTGAACTGTCATTTCATGTCTTTTTATATCTGCAGTAAATCAACAGCCACCCCTTTTCTTGAGTGCTCTGTGGGGGCAGACAATAAATAGAACAATTTTCTGAAAATGGCTTCAAATAGGACTGAGCTATAGACAGGACAGAATAAGTGACTCCAGATGATATTGTCAACTCCCACACAGGCAGCATTAATACCCCCTGCTTACTTCAGCATGAGAAATGCACCCGCTCTCTTTATGGATACACACATTTTCTCTGCTGCTGTAAATTTTCTTTTACAAATAGATACCTTCATTATGAGTGATTTTTTTCCCTTTTGTAAATATATTCTCCATTTACACAAAAAAGAAGCGGTTTCATTCCTTGTTTGAATTGCAGACATCACAGAGGTTTACCCTGTTTGGATGAATACAGTACAGTCACATACCTCTGGAGACAGCAGCACTGCGTTGGGTCATTTCACTTTATTAGGAACACCATAGTAATTTGCATCATTTTGACATGACTGCGTCTCATTACCTTCCCACCTCTGTTTTCCGTCCACAGCGAGCAAAAGCATCATAAAAATATTTTTAAATACTGCAATACATAACACTACACTACAAACTGCCACCTGATCGCAAACTGAAAATCATAGATTCCATAACGGTCCGATTTAATATGAAGAGGTTGTATTGAATTGAAGTACTGTAGACGTTCCTGTTTTACTGCACGTTTAAAGCTGTATATTGTGCAAAAAGGACCGTTTCACTGTGTAACAGATGGCCCATATCTTATTGTATTAGGAGCTTATTGATTTATTTGTCTGGAAACTGTGAAAACAAAAAACAAAAACAGCATTATTATCAGGAGAACCAGCTTTGTTGTAAGTGAACAAATAAGCAAATCCTGATTAAATAAATTACTTTAAGTATGCATTACCAATACCAGTATTAGTCGAGTTAGAGATTGTAAGATTGGTCACTTTTTCTATTTCATGTTATTTAATACCTTTCACTTTCTTCAACAAGAATTAACTTTAAAGAGTAACCAATCAAATGTATAGAATAATTAAGATGTATAGTTTTACCAACCTTCAGATTTTGCCCCGTGAGCCTCAGCTGTGGCATCTTGGGTCTGCTTGTGTGACCCTTAAACAGGCGGATCCGTGCTGATGCCGCACTGAAACATATTTTACACCCCAGTGCGAATGCAGCCATTGAGTACCAGAAACAGGAGCAGTCGTCCAAATCTAGATCCTTATTACACTTTATGAGAAGTACGGGTCACATAGAGCCTCTCAGGCCATTTCTCCAAATATCACCCCATTTTCCTCCCATCACATGCTGTGCCACGACGCTGATGTCAGAACGCCTCTGTGCGTGCGTGGTGTGTTTTCAGTGCCTTTGTGTGAGAGCCTGCTTCTCTGTCCTTATGGGGACAAAGTTGTTCCAATAACAACAGGAAGTCGAAGGAAAACATTCACAGCATTGTTGTGCAACTACTGTAACGTGTTAGATGAAATTCTAATTTCATTTAGGATTAAATTAGACTTGTACTTAGTCCTTCATTTGGTTAAATACATATACAAATACTGCAATGCCTTATGTATGTGTGACTTGCATGTTATCATGTAAGCATTTTTACATGTGTTTGTATGCACAAGGCCTATATTCATTTGTCTTTTGTACCATAAATGTGTGTGTGTAAGCACGCATGTATGTTATGATGAGACTGCCTGTTCTGGTTATAATAGTAATACAGAGTTATTTTAGAGGGAGCACAGTAATGATAGTATTACCATCACCTTGTCAAAATAGAGCTATAGTGCTTTTGTCCATTAAGGTAAATACACTTTCCTTTATGCTTGCCGGGCACCAATGCACACAAAAGGACTGAAGCCACCAGGGCTGCAATACACACCTTTTTATTGTGCTGGCCAGACACACATCATCATCATCATCATCATCATCATCATTGCGCTGCCCCTCCGAAAGTTGATGAGTCGAATCATCTGTCGGAGAGTCCTCAGTTGACTGAGTCCCACAGAACAGTCTTTTTTTTGCATTACATTATCAGGATCAAACAGAGGCCCAGAGATAACACCTCAATGATGAATTATAAATTAGGAGAGCCGTGAATCCATTTTTATATTCTAGCACGTAAAGCAGGTGCACTTGCTAAAAAAAACCCCAAACATTTTCTACCCCTTCTATGTATGGTGTCAGATTTGTCCTTAATTGATCCTGCATGAATATGACATGTACGATTCCACGTGACGTTCTGGAACTGTCTCTTCATTTACATGTTGTTTTTTTAATGTTTTAAGTGAAATTTTAAAAGGAAAAACTAATTTTCCTTTTTCACGCATGGTCTCTCTCTTACGCCGACCCTCCATGTCTCTGACCGTCTCTCTCTCTCTCTCTCTCTCTGTTTGTCTGTCGCACTCACTCAGGCAGATACAGTGTTCAACTCCAGTTCAGCGCTGCTTTCCATTAACATGTGTTTTGTCCGTCCCTGCAGGCTCTGCTCTGCTACACTAGTTGATTTACAGCTCTTATCAAATACATATTGCCAAGCGAGTGAGACGTGCAACCTTTCATTTGCACGCCGCCGCCCTGCAAATTCGACACACTACATTAACAAGAAAAATGACTGCTGCTATGCATGCCAAGAGTGTGTGTGTGTGTGTGTGTGTGTGTGTGTGTGTGTGTGTGTGTGTGTTTGTGAGAGAGAGTGAGACAGAAAGATGAATAAAAAGTGCCACAGCAGGAAATACTGTACACTTTGTGAGTTTAAGCTTTACCGTCTATGTGGGTGAGAGAGCAAGGGAAGAGTATGTAGATTTGAAGTTGTGTAATTTATGGCTGCAAGTTTGTCGAGGTTTAACTGTGTGTGTGTGTGTGTGTGTGTGTGTGGTTGAAAGAGTAAGTAAGGCCAAAATGGCCAATCTACCATCAGGGTTTCCTGGGCGCCCACCAAGGGACCATCAGGGCCTTGAACGTGCAAATAATTGCAAGTACATTTATCAAACTTAAAGAAGATTAATTGATTAAATGTTTCTTTTCCTCCAAAAGAAAGTCAGTTTATGTCAGATCCAAGGTCAGATTCTTAATACCCAATGATTGTGCTCATGTTTATTTTACCGATTGTGAAGAGAGAGAAATAATAACTGTTGTCTGCTGCGTTGTCTACTTGTGTGTATAGGTGCAACCGATATACAACAAGTGGCCGGCATTTATTGTAGGATAAGCACTTCCGACACAATCCCACCACCAGCAGTTTAAGCGTAGGAGAAAGTGATTTCTTTCACACTTTTCCTCTTGGATTCGGTGTGGAGTTGAACCGATGCTCTCCCTTTACAAGCCCTGCTGCTCAGCGAAACTCAACGCATTGACTGTACATGACACGAGACAGCGTGAGCTGCTTGTGAGTCCATTAGGAAGCTGACTTATCCCGGCCTGCCTATCTATCCTGCTTAAATTGATGAATTACCAGTCAAGGAGTTTATTGCAATGCAGTAGCTTCTCTCAAGCTTACTAATCGAGCACTACTCTTGACTTTAAAGTGTCCATCTTTCCAACTTTAACCTATCTTTCTTTTTTTTTGCATAGCCTAGAAGTACATTTGCATGCTTTTATATTTCAGGGATGTAGTGATTACGGTTCAGGAGAAGTCTGCAGGGAACAATTGTACAGGAAATGATTCCGATGTCCGTATCTGTGTGTGTGTGTGTGTGTGTGTGTGTGTGTGTGTGTGTTCAGCAATTAGTAGTTGACTCATAAGAGTCACACACATGCTGTAAATCAGTGTTTTTTGCATTTATGCTTGCTGTGTAACAGTATTACACACTCAAACGCAGGCAGACACACACACACACACGCCGCCGCCCGTGTGACTCATGGCCCATTAATCGCTGTGTGACCTTCCCCAGGTGTTTGGTGAGCCACAGCTCTTAGTGAGCCTGCAAGCTAATAGATGGTATCCTGCTACTCTGACACACACACACACCCACACACAACACACACATATAAATAAGAGCCTCTTAGGATGCTCACAATTCATTGTGTTAATAGATTATTCACTGTTTACACATATTTCCACAGTTATACATACAGTAGATGGAGAGACATGCACATGCTTCACACAGAGACAGCTAAATTGCAGCATGTGTCAGTGCTGTTGTAACTAATGGCCTCATTACTTCTGGCATACAGACGCACACAATGAGCAAATGAGACCCACAGACTCAAAATAAAATGTACCCGCTCACAAAGTCCCGAAGTACACCAAGTACACACAATTGCACGTTACAACTTCTCCGCAATTAAATCCGCTGGCTCGCCCCCTGTATTCACAAATACATGTACACACACATAGCAGGGGAGGGGTCAAACCACAAGGTGAGCTGTACAACCTTATTATTTCTCTCCGGCTATACACACACACACACACACACACACACTGCAACAACGACAATGCAGCCAAGGTCTTTGACTGTTTATCATTGACTTGTCTCACAGAACTTGCAGAAGAGAAAGTGAAGCTCAGTCCTGCAGCTATTAAGCTAATGCCCCCCACCACCCACACACACACACACACACACACACACCTTGGCTTCAGGTACATGCCTGTTCAGCCTGTCCCACCTGCCCCCTCTGTACCACCTCCCTTAGTCCAGAAAAAGCCTGCCTTGATTTATGACTGTGTGTGTGTGTCTGCATAAGCCTGTACTAATAAGCTGTGTGAATACAGAATGTGTGTGTGTGTGTGCATGCAGACAGGTATGACCGTGTTTAATACGTGTGTGTGTGTGTGTGTGTGTGTGTGTATGATGTATGACATGTTCAGTCAGACTCAGAGCTCTAAATGGCTCCTCATCCATCCAGCTCTTCTCTGTGTAATGAGAACTGGAGATTCAGCAGAAGTAGGAGGAGAAACAAAGACATGGAGCTCACAAAGCAAACAAAGACGCAGCAACAGGAGGGAGTGAATCAGACAGCGAGGACGACAGACTGTGGGGACAGCGTCGGTGTTAATTACAGATCTTGACCCGAGGAGCAGAACTTTTTATATGCGTTCATAAACTGTCAGTACTCCTGCCACACCTATGGTGACGCCTCTCTGTCAGTTTTTATGAATACATGTGATTCTAAATTTTGGATCATGTAGAAATAACTTGTGTTTTTGGGCCAGTGTCAGCAGTTTTTTCTTTTTTTTAATGGCCTGCTCTGCAGAGCATACTTTATCTAGGGCAAGGTTGTTCGATCTCACACCCAAGAGTCACGCAAAAAGTAGCAGAGAGGAAAGCAACTCAGAGAACAAACATGAGAGTTTTATGTGAGGGAGTTCACTGGACACATAGTTTAAATTCAAACGTGTACTTGCAAGTGCCTTCAGTAAATAAAAGCTAATGAAGAACGTACAGTACTTTGCTGCGTGCCAAGGCAAATATCAGAGTTTGGCTGGGCAGTGATTTGGCCACATGGAAATGCAGTTGGCATTTTCAGTAAACACCGGCGTGATACTTTGTGGTTGGAATACATTTCACGAATTTTAAAATAATTTCTAATTAAACTTTTCTTTTTTTGGCAGAGGAAAATTCTTTTAGTACTTTTGCAAATGGCTGTTAGCATTGCTGACCGTGTGTGCTGTGCTTCCGGGTTGCTTAGTTACATTACAGAGTACTCTATAGTTACTCTATAGTTAAATAAAGAGGACATTCTGATAGGATTATGCTTAATTAATGTGCAGTTTTGATTGGTGTAGGAGTATGGAGGTGTTTTGATTGTTAGTCATTTTGTTGTGTGGCCGTGCAGCTCGGTCATAAGCGTCAGCTCAGCTTCCATTACAAATACAGTCCAAAAACCCATATTGTTGAAAACGCGGTGACAACTGCAAAGCAAGAGAAATACAGATGGAACAATTTTGTGTGAATGTGTGTGCGTGCAATGCTTTGTGTCAGGTGTGTCGTGCGAAACGACAAATGGACGTGGGCTCACGTTGTGATTTAGCATAAGCTGCTATCTGTGAAGCAACGCAGACACGTGGAGAGATGGAAGATGTGCGTCGTCTGATTTGTCACCTTTCAGACAGCAGAAAAGATAAAGACTTCCAAACCAGAATGAAAGAGCAGCAGTGACGCACAACTGTTGCATGTGATGTAACAGAGCAGCACAGTGTGGGAATCATTGGGATTTTAATCTTTGCCTCCAAAGTACTGTCTGAAAGGCTGCGTGGCTCCGGAGCAGCCTGGGTTTCCTAACTGTGAACTGAGTGTGCGTTAATGTTTTGTAATTGTGCATTGTGATGTTGTCTCACAGTTTGTCTACTTTCAGGGGAAGAAGTGAAACGAACGCAGCATACAGGACTTCCCCCTCTTGAATGCAAGAACAGTAAAGAGAAGTAAAGTGTGACCCATGCTATCTTGTTTGGCCATCTTCATCATTCATCTCCATCAGCCTCCTTGTCATGTCTGCAACTCCTGCCACACACACACACACACACACACACACACACACACACACACCTCATTGATGCATTTCTACTTCTGCGGCCTTGTTTCTCTCTGCAACTGCTGAAGTCACAGGGCTTTGCTGACGAGCATGCACGTGTCTTCACACCTGTGTGTGTGTGTGTGTCCCTATGTTTGATTCCCCTAAAAGACAGTGGGTGCACATATCTGTGTGTGGTTAACTGTATGAATTTTGGAGCATGCAAATTTCCCCATGGGAGTTGGTGGCATCTTATTGAATGTGTGGTGTATGTTTGTGGCTTTCTGCTGCAGGTGCTTTCTGTTTGTGTGTCTGTTTGTACCTCTATATCTCTGGTGGTCCTACAAATAGCTGGTACAAATTACATCCCAGCGTCAGCCCTCTATCTGTGTGTGTGTGTGTGTGTGTGTGTGTGTGTCTCTACATGACTACTCTTGGTGAAAACTACTTTTCTTTGCTACGCTCGGCTTTTCCCCGACACTCGCCTTTTTTCTCTCTTTCATCCTCCCTTCAGGTTCGCACGTCGTCCCGGTACTGTAAGCCTTATTTACATTCACAGCCGGACTGAACCCCCCCGGGAGTCCCGCAGCCGTCCACATCCAGCCTTGACAGAGACAGGCCATTCTTTGTGCGGCTGGCCTGTACCGACTCTCCAGTTGTGGCTGCAGTTGTCTTCTTTGTGTTTGCTGAGTAACTCGGACATTACATCAGCTTTACACTTGTCTCAGTTAGTTTGAAAAAGCAGTTGTTTTATCTTTATTATAATCAACAAACCCCCCAAATGAGATGGGGAAAAAAATCATGACTGATTTTGTGACACTAACTAATGTTTCCACATCATAGTACTCACTTTCTTTGACAAATTACAATTATTTACAACAGCAAATGCGTTTTGAAGGAAATGTAATGCCAAGATAATAAGGAAATGTTGTTGATTAATATATCTGGCAAGTTGTAAAAAAGAGTTGCAGCGGAGAGCTCATTTCCATTCGGGCCGTTTGTTGTGTTTATTTTTTGGTGGGCCATCCTTTACAAATGTACTCAATGCGATGTGTTCCCTGTAAACCCATTAGGGATCTGATTTGTGTTGCTCGCCAGCAACTTGAGGATCTTGTGGGACATTGTTAATGTCCTGTGTGACCCCTTCCTGTCTTTGTCTTCATGTCTGCCTCTCAGTTCCTGTCGTTGAACTGATTTCTCACTCTGTAATCTCTCTCTCCACCTGTAATAGCCGGAGCAGGATGTTTAAAGGTTATTTTAGGTTTCTGTGTTATTGCATTAAAATGCAGTTTCTGCCTCTCTTTCAGGCCAATTGACTTTATGTGCATTATCTCTTTGAAGACTCAAAAAAACCCCAAAAACAATATTACCAGCAAGCATCCAGTACCGAACAAAATAGCAGTAAATGACTTTGGAATGGATTTCATTTCCCCCTGCTTAACTGCATGTGTGTTTTAATGCTTAGTTCATGAAATGGGGTTATTTTGTCTCCTACACACTACTTTAAGGCTTTTGTTTACGATCAGGAATTGGTTTTAGAGATAAAATTGGGACTCTCATATCTCCCCCTGGCTCTCACTTGCCTTCACAAAATGTGGCGTTTCAACATTTTCATGATGTTTTTCTTCCAGCGTGTTAAATCTAAAATGATGGCGAAAAGAAGAATGTGAAGCGTTTGCGTTCTTTAATTCAACCTGAGATTTAATTTCCAAAGTGAGACAAAACACCATATATGCCATCGCATTTAAAGATGCTATAGTCTAAACGGTGTATTTAATTAAGTTTAAAACTGCACACACACAGTTAAAGGGTATTTAAAAGCATTATAGCCTTTTGTAAAAGTCTGTCTAGGGTGTTTCTGTGTCTGCTTCCCTTTTCCAAAACTGAAAGAGCCAGAAACACCAATGACAGTAAAATTATGGCCCAGTAATTGCAGCGGTGCAGGGTTTGGTCCTGGGACACCATCTGTCTCCAGGCAGCCAAACTACTTCTCAGGAAGCAACCACTGGAACTGATTTACCTCCGAATTTATTTGAGGCACCACTCTCTGCCTCCTCCTTTTCATTTTGTGCAATTCTCCCTTCTTTCTTTCCTTTCATCAGACCTTTTTTTTGTCTCCTCATCTTTTTCAATCTGGATTTAGTGTTACTTTCTTTTTTTGTGTTTATCCTCCATCACTCTGCCTCTCTCTGTGTGTTTTCAGGCCGTGGTTTTCCTATTGAAGAAGTCGTAAAGTTGGTTTACGGCTGTGTCCGCGCTGCTCAGACTGACCTGCTCTTTGCTTTAACTAATTAAGTTGTTGATAGGTCACATCAATTCCAGGTACAAAATCGTTCCGACTTAAAAAGATTGTGTGTATTTTAAGGCGAGGTTGAGATAATCTGCAGGTGGTGTGTATGTGGAGAAGAGGAGGTGAGGACTTTAGAATAACAGGTGTGTGCGTGCGTGTTAGCAGCCAGGTTTGAGGCTCTCCCTTTGGAGAGGCTGATGGGATGTGAGGTTATTCATTTTAGGAGGCAGCCATGCTTGTAAATCGCTTGATGTTGTTTTGCTGCACCAGAGAGGAAACATGCACAAGAGATGAAAAGCGTCGTAAAAAAAAAAAGAGAAGAAAAATGAATGACAAAAGGTGAAAGTGGGCTGATTTTCAGGGAAAAAAGTCTCTTTTTTGCCTTCTCCCTCTTTCTCCCTTTCTTCCTCCACCTGAGTGATTGTGGCTTGCCGGTGTTTTTCGATTGTGCAGAGGAGCACATATCTTTCTTTCCTTGTCGGGTCCCATCTCCAAATGCTTTCTTAAATTGGCAGATCAAAGTGGGGGGGGCTTTTTTTTTGTAGAAGCAGACGAGTGAACAGAAAAATATTTTCCGGACCGAATAATTTACCCCCAAGTAAAAAGTTTGTCTGGGCTTTGGGTTCAGTATCAAAAGGATGGGAAATTCTTTTATTTCAGAGGCTTGGAGTTCTGACACTATCAAATGGGTGCGAGAGGGGAAGAAAGACGTGGCTCCTTCCTTGTGCTCATTTGTTCATGTAGTGGAACGTTATTTATTTCACAACCTCGGGTGATACGAATATAAAATGCGTGTCTAAAATGTTGTTAAAATGGGTTGTCTGGTAACAAAGTATGCTCTGTATGCACGTGCTGCAGTTCGGTTTTGCCCTCGTGTGTACAGCCACTATTCATAACTTGTTCTGTTGTGTGTGTGTGTGTGTGTGTGTGGTGAAAGGTGAAGTATAAGGGCTGACTTTTGTTATCACCATATGGTCTACTCAGAGGACCTGTTCCAGTTCCAGATGTCAATAGTAGCTGTGGTTCTTCTCACAAAGACTAAAGCAGCGCCATCAGTTAGCAGCTCTTAATACCTTTGATCTTTTTTTTTTTTTTCAATGTTGTGCCAGTGTTCGATTATGGTAATATTGTATAAAATCAATTGCTGGAAAAAAAGGGGAAATCCAGTGGTATCACATCAACATGGTTTGACGGTTGACGACACGAGTGATCACATGATCGGAGAGTGTTCAGCCATATTATCGACATATTAAACAAAATGTCACACCCACAGCGATGCCACGTCTACTTAATTATTATAATGTTTATAGGTTATAATTTTTTTTATCCCACGAGCAGATAATGTCCATCCAGATGCACTGTGTGATTTACATTTACACCCCATGCCTCTTAATGTCCAGGCTAAATGTGTGTTTCCACCTTACATGAACTTCCTGTTTTCCAGAAACTTCTTCTGGTACAGATGAGTGACTGTTGACAACTGTGATTTTCCTGTACAACTACTGTATGGAAGCTAATAAAGACACTGAAGCCTTATTATAGATATGTTTGTGTTTATTGGAATCTAAAACGAACAAAGATGCTGCATATGCTGTGAAACAGAAGCCCGTGATGGATGGGACGGAGTGGGAGCAAACTCACGGAGTCCACTCACGAGATTTAAAACCATTTTTCATGTTTTCAAGGAAAACTATTTCTGCGAAGACATGATTGTCTTCACCAATTTCACACAGTGTTCTTTTTCATGTGTGATTGCAGCGGTGCTGAAATTAGAGGAGAAAGTGAGTTGCGTGAGGACACAAGCCTTGAGGGATGATTTTTTGGTGTTTAATCTGCCGGTCGGCTTTGACAGCACTCTGGAAAATGCATGTTTTTTTTTTTTCCCAGCCCTTTGTGTTGGTGAATGGCTGCTTGAACTGCACCTGTTCTAGGAAGTCAAATCTGTTTTGACATTACGTTTCAAAAGAAGAATGATCTGTCGGTGAGATATCAACCAATCGACCTAACTTTTGGTGGGCTGTTCTTTTCAGAAACATGCTGCTATTGTGTGTGTGTGTGTGTGTGTGTGTGTGTATATATATATATATATATATATATAAATCTCCTCTAAAGCACTTTGTAAATGCTTTATTTAACTCTCACTTAACAAACACTAAGTGGACTATCACACAGTATGCAACACGTCTGCATTAGAATATTCTTGGTTATATTCATAAAGTGCACACACTTCAGTTAAATTTATCCAAACTGTTTCAGGCTTTTTACCACTAAAATCACCATACTGGTGTGATGCTCACTTAGTGTCACTTACTACATCCACATTAGATTTCCTCCAGCTACCATCAAGTTAGTGACTGTGTACAGGTAAGTACTACACAAATTGAAATTAACTTATGTGCCTATGTGCACGTCTGCAAAATATAGTTATTTGCTCAGAAAATACACATAGTAATAATTTCTTATGTTATTCCAGCCTTTTTTGTGTGTACATTTGTATGTTTGTACATTATATATATATATATATATATATATATATATATATATATATATATAGCAAAGAGAGAGCATTGGGTTTGTTGTTGACAAGGATGCAAATATAATAAACCTCCCATTCATACTGACAAATACAGTGTAATTTTCCTGACGTCTGGCTGCTCGCTACATTTAACATCAGGACACGGGAAGGTGGGAGTTTTGACAGGCATGATGTTTCCCCCATCCGTGTTTCCTTTAGCATAAATCAGATCATATTTCTGGAACCCACGAGAGATGTAGAAAACCAAACTGTATGAATTTCAGGGTGCCATCTATCTCTCACTCTTATTCGTTTTTAAATAGCAGCCGATTCTCTGTAGCTCCACGCAGAATTTTAGGGGACCCCATTTCCTAAAAACAATTACTGCACGAGTAAGTACATTCTGTAGGAAGCATGATATCACTGGTTTTGTTATGATGTGGACATGTTGACATTGAATGTATCTGCAGGAGGGTTGCTGTCGATGTGTTTCACTTACAATATTTGTTCCCGGTGTGATGAACACTTCGATGATTAGATTTGCCAAGGTTCTGGACAGACCCAGCCCAGTGTTTGCCAATAATTCTGTCCGCATTGGTTAGTTCACAACAATCACAAGTCCGTGATATATGTCCAATCCCAACGTTCTGTACAGATGCGAGGATTATTGAGCCCTTTAATGGTAACCTGTGGTCTGTGACGTGCACAACAGCTGCTTGTGGAAAAAACCCGTCGTCTCCACTTGTTGGCAGTTCATGATCGCGATCTTTCCCCGAAACGAAGATGCAGTCTCTATAAGCAGGCAATGCAGAGAGATCTGTCCCATACAAAAGTAAACTAACTGTAGCAGTAAAAATGAGATGCTAACCACATGGTGTGCTTTACATGGCCATGCACTCTTTTCATGTCCGTCAGTGTCACTTGGCAAATGAAATTAGTAGTAGTTCCTGCAGATTTGGATCAGATGGGGCTTCCTTTTAGGATGTGCAGGGGGACGAAAAGAAAAGTTAGCTTTCTGTGCTGATGTTGCGACAGATGGCTGTCTCTTTCCCCACTCTTCTCACCCCCCCACCCCCATCTGTGCTGCCTTTGTCCTCCTTTTCCATCTTTCTCTCTCATCTTCTCTCTTCTTTCTCTTTTACCCCCAAACTCCCTCTTCTCTCTAATCTCTGCTCAGGTGAGTAATGTCACGGAAGAACAATGGGCTATTGTGTTTTATTGAGCTGCCGACGTCCTGCTCTCCATCTCTCTCTTCTTCCCTCCCTCATTCGGCATGCCTTCATCTCCTTCTCTCACTTCTTTCCTTTTGTTTTTAACTCCACCTCCTGGAGGTCCCCCCAAGAGATTGTAAGGAAGGTGGATAGATGCATGAAGTCAGAGATGGCTGGATGAATTGAGTGAATAAGTGGTGAGAATGATAGGGAGAAAGTAGAACGAGAAGGAGAATAAAAGGAGCGATGGATGGATGGATGATGGCTGAATAGAGGGAATAGTGGAAGAAAAGCGGAGGACAAGGAAATCAACGACAGAGGGTGCGGGAAGGATGCGGGGTTTATATTCAACAGACGGTGAAAAGGGAGAGGAGAGAGGAAGAGACAGAGAAGAATAAATACAAGAAAGGGTGACGTCGTGAATAATGGCCGCTGAGTGTTAAGGCCTTGATCAATGCTTGATTAATATTAATTCGTTTAGCCCTGGTGGGCGGGGGCGGGGCTAACCTAACACTTCCTGCTTAGATTGATTGGGCAGAGGGCACCAAGGGCGTGCTAACATTGCTGCAACACACACACACACACACACACACTCTCACTCCCCGAATCACTCATGCATCCTTTGTGCTGACATTGTGTATGAACTTTCAAGACCTCAGTTTGTGAAGCATCCTGCATTTTAACCTCATGTTCACACACACACACACACACACACAGACAGCGATACAGCCTCTTCAAGCACTCTAGTTTTTACCTTTTTGGTGACTAAGTCAGTTTGTAGCACACACACATATTTGATTCAATTTTATTTGTGCACAACAAACAGTCTAAAAATAACAGCCGAGATTTTCTCCCAAAACTCAAGAAAGCCAGGCCCGCTGCTAAGAGGAGGTTCATGAGGGATTTATGTGTTTGCTTTTCCATTATTTACCCATATGACAGTAAAAAATGTGAACACAAGGGATAATTATGGAAAAAGCTAAAATCATGGGATAGAATTGAATTTCAGCAAAACATGATCATTTATCCTGCAAATGGTTTTGGTTTTTTGAGAGATGAGGTTGCTAATTGCTAATTTACAACTCCAGAGTAAAAGAAACTGTCATCCCACGCACTTATATGCTCCTATGCTGACATTTTTTTAAACAACATGAACTGCAAATAACTATACATTTTAAAAATAGAACAGTTGAGTGTTTTTTTTTTAGATATAAGCTTCTTTTTTTGAATTTTTCCAACTAAATTCAGTGGTTCAGGGGTGAAAGCCACTGAGTCGGTGAACACTAGCTCCTCCTTTTCTTTGCAAATACAACATCTTTTTTTTTGTACCTCTCTCCACCTTCCTTACACTTCTTACTCCTACTGCTTCTGTGCCAGCTCAAGGGCGAGGAGTGACCTTGAAGTAAAGTGACGGACGAGCATGCACACACATGCTGGTGTCCCTGTTGGGCAGTGACAGACAACATTTGAAGAGTTGGGCACAGTCCTGTCCTTTTTTTTTTTTTTTTTTTACTTCCTCGAGGCTGTGTCTAATTTTTTTTTAAAAATAGGGCTTTTTTTTATTGGGTGGACTGCCCCTTTTATATCTTACAGGCCTAACGGTGATGCAGAGAGACAGATGGACTGGCAGAGCAAACATCCTGCAGTAAGGTGAAGCCAGAATGAGACGGACTCAGGCTGACAAACAATACCAATATACAGTAATTTGTGAGAATACGGGGGGGGATATACAGGGCGATGTAGTCACAGGCAAATGGGAGGAGAACCTTTAGGCCTTATGAAGTCCTGTGTAGCTTAATAACAGTAAGGTTTTATTAAAGGTGCCAGGTTTAGGGGTAAAATTCCCTTTGTAGGAAAGCCTCTGAGAGAGTGTTGATTTGGGCGGTTGAGAGAGGTCCTCAGGTAAGAGGAAATAAATCACGAAGGGAAAATCTCCAGGCGCTCGAACGACACACACAAAAAAAAGTGCGTAGTGGAAGGCTGCAGGTAGCGAGACTCAAAAGTACATTCACCGAGCTCTTTGTTGGGAACACCTATGCACGCTGGCACGGGCCTGGGTGAACACATGACATCAGTATGTACCGGCAATGCGATATGTCGTGTTACGCTCTCACTTTCTCGCTGGAATCCATCTTTTTTTTTTGCCGTGACTACGCTCCCTCATCGTTTGCGTTACCCTTTTCACTTGATCTGTTTGAGATGGCTGTATCTGCCATCCATCAGCTTAAAATGGACTTGCTTTAGCGCCTATTGTATTCACCTACTGGATGTGTGTATATTTTTTCTGCCTGCCTTGACTGTTTGTTTTTTTTGAACGTCTTTCCATCTATCTGTTTGTTGCCTGACCTTTCCTCCTTCATGACCTCCTTTCAATCTTTTGGTGTCTCCGTTCCGTGTCGTCTCGCTCAGTTTTATCCTCTCTATTGTGTCTGTCTTCCTTTATACTCTTGCTCTGTGTCTCCCCTTTAGTATCTCTTTATGCATCTTATCCTTTCCTTCCCCTATCTCCTCCCCTCTCATATTTTTTTCCTTTTTACAGCTCAATTCTTTCCTTCTCCCTCAGATTGCAGTCATCACATCTCTCTCTCTTTGTACAGGATATATTGCATTTCAGTAAAAGTTAGCAGGTAGTACCGGCGTCAAATAGCCACGATGTGCGGTGTAACATTTGGATGTTTTCGCCTTGTTGCATCATGTCGGCTGATGAGAGCATCAAGTCGTCGGTTCAACAGCAAACAGTTTTGAACCTTTGATTAATTTCAGATTAAATCCTGAATTTGAACTTCAAATGAAAAAGCACCCCGTGGACGGTTCTTGCAAACAAACACAGTGTCCATCCTTGACATCTGACAAACATGCTGAATGAGTCTTTTTCCTGGACTGTATATACCAATATTTACAGATATTGATCAATATGAAAAAAATGATAAAAACTGTGGTCATATCGTCCAGTCCGTGTGTGCATACTGTACGGATGTGTGCGCGTTGCTGCGAGCGTGTGGGTTTCCTCGGCGGCAGGAAGTGAGAAGGTGGAAGAACGTGTCCGGTCTAATCAAAGTTGGTATTCCTCAGCGCGCGGCCATTTTTTAAGCTAACGAATAGCAGCCCGTTGGCCCTATAAATCACCAGAACAGAGATAAAAATGAAACCATCACCAAGATGGAGAGGAGAGCACTGTGCCAGGACATCATTTTAATACAGCTGTGTGTGTGTGTGTGTGTGTGCATGTGGATCTGTATGTGTGCATTTTGGGGGGAGAAGGCAATGGAGGGGAAAGAAAAGTATGGGAGAATTTGTCTTTATATTCACGTGTATGTGTTTTCACATACACGTGAATATCCCGCCTTTCTGCCAGTAACGTATGATCAAACCCGATGCTTCTTTTTGTTTGAACAACACCTGTTGGCTTTCCGGTTTCAGTCTCCTGGAGAGTAATATTCCTAGCAGAGTTTCCAAAACCCATTTTTCTCAGTGGGGCACATTTGCTTCAGAAACAACAAGTAGGTAATGTGACAAAATACCACAAAATGAGTTAAAATGGATGGCATTGAATTTGAGATTTGTATTCTTCTCAAACCTTGAGAATCATGTCATCTGATGGGCTGCTGTTGCACCGTGCAAAGGTTAAAAAAAAAGAGTTTGTAATATTTATTGTTACAAGTTAGCAGCTAGTCATCAATTACGGATGTATGGCTACACATCAGCTCCACATGTAAATTCTGAGAGAGTCGCCAGGGTAGATCCAGAATAAATGCACACGGTCTAAATGAAGCGGAGCGTTAAAGTGGCCATTAATCTCTGTAAATGATTGGTGGTAAAATCTTTGTTTGTGCAGTGAGGTTGGTTTACAGTCTGCATACAGCAGCTGGAGTCAACAAGCCTGCAATAAACAAAGACAGGACATTTCTGAATCTCTTCAAAGTCTATCAAATAAAATCAGCAGATCTGCTCGGGGTTTCCCCTCGTTTTTCTTCGTTTTTTTTCCCTCTTCAGCAGCGATGCTGTCGTGCACGTATCCGTGAGCGTGCAGCACCGGACCCGTGTTTACAGCCGGGGTAATTCATGTTCACCTTGTCATGTGTGTGCTAATTCACCAGGAGCCTTTGTCACCTGGAGGGCTCTGGAGGCCCCAGATAACTGCAGCAATAAATGTTGAAGAATGAAATGGCAGAAAACAGAAAATGACTCAAACTGTCTCCCTGGAACATCAAATGGGATATAAAGCTAATGAGTTGTCAAAAAATGGATATTTACATCATATTGTGAGTCCACGGGACAAAGTTGCACCACATTGGCCCAAAGTCTTATTACATCTGTGAAGATGACCACCTGTTTGTGAATCATGCGGGCTAAATAAAAACTGGTGCTTGGACTGATTCTTCAGACGCCCGCCATGAGAAATTACAACTAGGCTGTGCGTTGGTTTTAATGTGTAGGCCGACAGGATGAACTTGTGACTATTTAACTTGGCTTCTCAAGATCAGTTTACCTTGGTCATTGAGAAATATTCACTTATGTTCACTTTAACAATCAATTCTACTGTATAGATAGATAGACATTCTGCTGCCTTTAGTAAAGAAACAAGTTAAGTTCCATTAGCAGAAGCAACAATGAATACCAACATGTGTAACTAATTGTACAGTATAATTTTAAATATTTGTCATTGTGACCTGACGACCACCCAAAGCAATTTCCTCTTGAAACCGTTTCTTTCCTTTTTTTTCACATCCTGTTTTCTCCATTTTCCCGTCAGTAAAGTGGCGTTGGAAGTGCTGGTAGCGCAGATGTTCCTGAGACCAGCGCCGCTGCTCTCCCCGAATGCAAGATTGGATTCAGGTGAAGTTTTGCAGACAGTTTAATGCTGTGAGGCAGATAAGAAACTTTTGATATGTAAGATGAGACGAGTTTGTCCCTCAAGCCTTCCGTCCTCCACATAAATAATCTTCTATCATTTTGAGATTAAATTCAAATCCCCAGGTGTTCAGCCGGGGAGTTTGCACTGATTGGCAGTCACAGTTTGTTGAATTAATGAAAGAAATCCGTTCATTCAGCAGGTTGAATTTTAATTCAGTGAGTTATTGTGTGGTGCGGGGCAAGGAGGGAGGCCAGCCTGTACATTAGTAAAAATACTTGTGAATGTGACTGGATCTGAATCTAATAAAAAACATATTGTATGAGAGTTCTTAACCAGGCACAGGAAACGTTCAGCTGTGTGAACACAGGCATCGATCTTCAACTGCAAACTGAAGAGTTGGAAAAGATAAAAAAAGGTTCAAATAAATATATAATGAGGTCAGTAATGTGATTAAAATGTGGATTTATTGAGACCGCGTGTGGTTAAGCTGTGCTTTCACTGCTTACTAGGGACAGGCAGCGCATTAACAGTAAATATATTTATTAACTGGATACCTCTAAAGCTTATACAGCCCCAGTGTAGCACCACCTGAGGAGTCATCAACACACACACAGACGCACACTCAATAAAGAAACAGCCCCACACGATTAAGGTAATCGCACAATCCCTGCACTGACCTGACGCCCCGCCACGTAAGACGCGTAACAATCCACACCGCACCTAACACCTCAATCCCTCCATAACCACAAAACGACTCCCATGAGGAAGTACGGGGGGGGGAAAAAAAGAAAATGTCTGCACTTAGGAGCATTTTCATCAGCTCCCTGTCCCCGCGGACGTCTCCGAAAGCTGTTACACAAGGCAGGTGGTCTCAGATTTCATATCCGCGACGCCTGTTGTTATTTCACGCAGGCCGTCAGAGGGATCGACTTTACGGCTGCCAGTCGTAGCAGACGCGGCAACGTGTCGTGACAATTACTGAAATCTCAAATTAACAAAGGATTGTGTCATACGGCGAACAATAATGAATCGCAGAGGCATCGGACCGTTCTGCCAAGAGCAACAGGCAGAGGGGAGAGAGAGAGAGAGAGAGAGAGAGAAGGAAAAATATAACAAATTATTGAAAGAGGGAGACATGACAGAGAATATGAGCAAAATTGCCACGGCATTATCTACAACCAACTGTGAATGGCAGAGGAGTAACCTGAAGTCATCATCCGCAGAATTCTTCTCTTTTTTTTTCTTTAGAAATAAATGCCTGGCGCTGTCAGTGATAAAACGCAGCAGTGAATATTTACAGTCTGAGAAACGTTCAACGTTAAAATACATTTTTAGAGAAAAGGGGTGAAACACATTTCGTGGGCACATTGTCGACACACACACACATGGACACAAAAGTAGAGAGAGACTTAAGTGGTGAACCCAGTATCGGTCGTCGATAAGTAATGCAACGTTTGCCTTTTTGTCTCCTCACTGTGGACTTTGCTGCTGTTTATATTTTTTCTGCTTATTACTGGTCCATTTTTTAATCTCTTTGGGGGTTTTCATAAAAAGGTGGGAGTTTTGTTTTTTTTTCTCCGAGTAAGAAAATGAATTTGCACAAGATGAGCATTTCTCCCCGGAAGCGTGAACCCATACAGAGACGCAGTAACCGCTGAGAAACGCTCGCGTTATTGCTTTTCTTTGCTTGCTGAGCTAAAGTTGGGCCTGATCCCCAGGAGGCAGTGCCTCTGTTCTCTTGCTAATCTTTTAGCACACGTTTTATTTTCAGCGCCGTGTTAAGTGATGACCAGATGCGGTAGCAGCAGCTTTATGGCTACCACCTCGCAAACAAATTGTGGAACTTTAAAGTCGTCGTTTGATGACACGTTCTGCGATGAATTTTTGTAATTTCTAATAAAAAAAAGGGGGGGGATAAGAGGCAAGAAACACGAGGCTACGTTTCCTCTCAACACTGAGCTGGGTCTTCATCTCCATGGCAACAGTTCTTGTTATCACTGCAGTGATGGATAAAGCTATTATCTTTGATACGTGGATCAAAAGAGGAGCGATGGCATACAGTAAGAAGAGACTGAGTTGAAAATAATGATAACACTAAAGCTGCCAGAAATTTGGGTTAATGAGAGTGTGGATCAGATCAGTCCGACGCTGGTAAATTGTTTATTTACTCCAGAGAGCCTGGACATGTACACGCTCACTGCGGGGTCAGCAGATAATGAGACCCTGTGCCAAAAACCGTGCGGGAGAAATTCATAATTTGGATGCGAGATCAAAATGAGAGGGTAAAAAAATTGCAGCCGACAATTAGGGATCCCCTCCCGCCCGCACCCTGTTCACGTGCTCCTCGTGCAGTCGCATGGCGTTATTACCGGCGTTTCAGGAGAATTCACGGCGCGCGGTCACAGCCCGTGTCCGGCCGGTGTTGGATCGGGCGCGAAAGGAAAAGGTCGTCGCTGAGCGCGTACAGTCTCCGTTCATGACGTTAACACCACGTCACCGAGGACGGATCTCTCATCAGCAGGGAGGTGGACACTTTTAAAGTTAATATCAGCGCTGCTCATCTGACGGCCATGTGTAATTAGACCATATTCGCCTTCTGAGCTTCAGATGAGGGCAGAGACCGTCAGGTGTGCGGCTCTTTACTTAACAAGTGTTGACTGTTGTCAACAAGGCTGTGTTGTGTAGATGCTGTGAGAGGAGGGTGCCATCGCACACACACACACACACACACACACACACACACACACTTCACTTCAGAGGCTGGAGAACCCTCAGATCAGTATAATGAAGCAACACACACAGTGTAACATACGCTGAGAAATGTAGGGGCGCAAGCGAGCGCACTAAAGCTGTCACGCACGTAGGCGCAAACATTATCAGTGCGCACACAGTCGCGGATATAAGAAAGTATGTGGGTTCACACTCATGTAGGATGTTAATTTAGACACACACCTTTTGAAACGTTGCCGGGGTATGTTGATGTGAACATAAGTCAGGATTTAAATTAGATTCCAAGCAGGCCGTTTGAAATGGCAGCCCAAGAGGAAGCTATTGATTTGCCACTCTGTATGCATGGCTTCCGTACAGGCGATGGGTTCCTAATGCAGACACGCCGCGCAAAATATGTTTGTGTAGGAGAATGGCATGACAGGCCAGGCACTTCATTAAAAATACGATTCATTACGTCGCCGTTTGTTTCCCTGCAGCTCATTATTTTGTATTGTTCTGATATGCACCGTCAATTTTTTTTTTTAAAGTGCGCTTCCCCTGCATGTTTTGCTTGTTAAGATTATTAATCTCTCGTTTATTTCCAGGTGTTGTTTGTGTCATGAAAACCTGCGAAGGAATAATAACGCTCAAATGATAAAATATTATTTCTTTTTTCAAAAAAGGCGTCACCAACAGAATAAAGTCATTCCGGCCGTTTTCCGCAACCACTTTAATTATAGCGCAGGACAAGGACTATGTTCAAATGTAAAATTTATCACAAAGCAATTTTAACTTTGTGATGTTTGTATCATCCAAATTATAAGCTTGCAATTTCCAAAAATGATATTTTTCCTCTGACCCAGGGCTGGATTTCATTAGAGTTAGCAATTTGCATTTTCAAACGTGGTCTCTTGGTGATGTGTCACACATTCTGAAGGTGTTGACTCAAAAAAAAGAAAAGGTGGATTTCCCTTTTTAAACTGCTACAAAACTTCTGTGTCCCTGTTACAGCCACCAAAACTTACATGACGCATAACCACACTCATGTAGGCAGTTGTACAGTCATACGTTAATGTACAGTAAATGCACAGCAGGAGATATGGGCAGGGGTCAAGTTCAAGCCTTTTCATTGGGGTTTGTGTAATTTGATGTGTGAACCGTGTCCAGATAGGAATGTTGCAGCAGGAGCCACTGAGCGCTTGTTTTGCAGCTGCTGCACTCATATAATTGGTGTCAGGGCATTAATGAGTGTACCTGCTGGGTTGAGTCAAACATAACATGGAAGTAATACACAGAAAAATCCCATAACACTTAGTCTGTTTACTTTTAATATGGGCAATCATTGCTTTAATGCTCATGCAGATCACAGCTCGTCTCTCGCTATCAAATAAAATGTGATTTACTCTTGACGTTGTATTAATTTGTAAAAGACAACTGTCTGCATACACAATGTTTTTTTTTCCCCATCCACTGAGTTGCAGAGGGATGAAAACTTTTGTTAAACTAATAACTGTAGCTATAAAGAACTGTACAGTGCATGTGTTTAACATAGAAAGAACATATTGATCCATCATACAGCGATCATCTCAGAACGCCTCGCTCTTTCACTGCCACTGAGAGGTGATAATCCCATTTTGTTTTCCTCCAAACTAAAACCAGGTCAGTTACTGTTGTGCTCCCCTCTTTTACCAGCAGCTTGAACTGTGACACTGATTTGTTTAAATAAATGAACCTCTCAGGAGCCTGACCTTTGACACCTCGCTCGACGCCGTGATCGTAAACTTTCCTGAAGAGGGAAACCAGAGACACGCCTCTGATCGTTACTGTCGCGCAGACACTGGGCCCGCTCACCTGAGGGAGAGTTAGCCCCAGACTTCCTGGACACATAAATCTGCACAGAAAAGGGCATCGAGGGGACTTTGCTGATTTGCTGCCGACGCCTTGTTTGTCAGCGTCCCTGTAGCCGGCTAACCTTTTAGAATACACAGTTATTGATACTGGCGCTCAATAGCACAACGGCTACATCTGTTTCCATTCAGACGCCTGCTAGTTAACATTCCCCAGAATCAATATGAAAGTGTAAGACGGGAAATGTTAGTGCGAGTGTTATTATGATAAAATTGCCCTGCACTCAGCTTCGGTTGTTATGTTTAAAAAGGAAAATAACATTCATGCACTCATGAGTAACACAGCAACCACCAACATGATTTCCATTAGAGCTCTGGAGAGATCTTGTACCTGCAGGAGTGGACCAGTTACAAAGCTGCTTACATTTTAGCATCGAGGTGATAGATTGTTTTTTTCATCTGCCTGCTGCCTGTTGAGACAGGTTGTTATTCGGAAACAACAGGTTGAGCTCGTTCTTGATGTGTGTGTGTGTGTGTGTGTGTGTGGGACAAACCATCTATCTGACGTGACCGATGATCTCACAACCTGGACCATTCATTCAGCGTCCCTCTGCGCTCACGCTGCTGCGAGTCCTAAAAGACAAAATCAAAAATGTCCCCCACCTGCCTGTCAAAGAGACGCGTAAGCAAAGAGTGAGGTGCACAGGTGTAACAAGAGATGCAACAACAACAACAACAACGAGTGCAAAATTAATGCAGAAAACGGCAGAGGAAGATGATAAAAACAAAAGGGAAAGCTGCAGAAGTAAGTATAGCTATTAGAGTCTCCAGCGTTCAGACGTGGGGAGAGGATGAGCGAGCTGCAGAAAAGTGCTGAGAACAAATGAGGAAGGAGCGAGCGCGGGGGGGGGTCAGCAATAAAAGAGAAGCAGTGCAGAAAAGAGCTGAAGAATGTCTTGTCAATGAAAAACGGCAGAGTGGAATACAAATAGCCGACAAAGTAGTGTTTCAGGCGAAGGAGCAGAGGGAGCAGACCCTCAGCGCTGTTTGTAGTTTCAGTCAGCGTCGTGCACAAAGGCGTCACGTGATGCCGAGCATGAGGAAAACTGGGAGCTGGGTTTGTTTGGTCGGTAATTGTGCGACACTTGTACGTCTGGATGTGTACGTGTCAGGGCTCCAGCGACTCCATATTGGTGTGAATGTGATCGTGAATGGTAATACAGTGGCGATCTGTCCAGTGTTAACCCCGCCCCCGTCCAGCAGCTCAGCTGGGATTGGCTGCGGGGGTGGCGGGGGCTGGATAGCGGCTCTCCACCATGACGGTGTATCGATGGGTCACAAACATGACGTGTCCTCGGACGACAGCGCCCCAGAGGGCTGTAAAACACGAGAAGACTCTCGCACTACAACTCCCCACGTCCGCAGCAGCACCGCCTGAGAAAGACACATATTTACATACGCAAATGTTTTTCTCACCAGCCTTTGTTTTGCATTTGTACTGTACGCAGCGCCTTCAGGAGTTGATTGCGATGCCACATGTGGTTGAGAAAAGAAAATGTATATTTTTCTTACATTAGAAATTCTTTATTTTTCACTTTACTGTTCCGTTTGCAGCTCAGTATACATTTGGACCATCCCACGCTCTCCATTCTTTCCTGGTAAATACTAATTACCTTGATAAGAGGGTTGAGGTACAGGTATATATAGGCAGGTAGGCAGGTAATGTATATGTTTAAATTTCAGCCGGCATGTCACAGAGTCAAAAGCAACGCTTTGTGTAACAACAGCAGCCGAAGCATCCACAGGGGCGTGTGCGCAGGGAAAGAGCATGACCCTGAAACTGCCCTTCACTCATCCCAGGGCAACCCACCTTTTGTCTACGCTCTCGTCACGGTCACGCATGCGCTTGACTGCGCCGTATCAGTAATTACAGTATATCCGCTGACATGGACAACCTGTAATCTGAGGCAATCTGTCATAATTGGCGCGCGGTGCGTGCAAAAACATGCACATACACTCTGGCTGAGCTCAGTTTCTGATACATGTTGTTCTTTAGGGGACATTAGCATGGGAAATTTTCACTTTTCGCTTAGCGGCGGACTGCGTTACAGATGTAAATAAATATCATCGTTTCTTGGTGACGGCCTTGGCCTGTTACTTAAAAACAAAGTGTCTAATCATTCAGCTGTTCTCAGCTTTAGAAAAGATCTTTTTTTTTCATTTAATCTGCCGGGTACAGCGTCTGTCTCACATTTGTTGTAATAAAAGAGCTGATTTTGAAAAGGCGGTATTGTGTGAACCTGGCTACAGACAGGGTGATGTGCCCCCCCCTTTTTTTTAAAAGAAAAAACAAAACAGGCATTTCCATTTTCATATGGCTCAGGTAATGTACCAAACTGAAGTGGTGTCCATTTTCTGAAGCGTACCTTGTTAAGATTCTGAAAGGCGTCACGGCTCACGTTGAACTCCAGGACCTCACCCGAGAAAAAGTATTAGTCCGACCCATTAACTGTAAAATGACACAACCGATGCACACCATCGCAGTTGAGAAACCTCGTAGACGGTGACAGATGCTGCCAGATGTCAATAAAAACGCAACTTGTTAAAAAAAAAAGATGTTCTGTCATGCAGAAGTACACCCGCAGCTAAACTTCAGGGACTTTCACGCCCCCAATCGGACCGTCAGGCATTAAATTCGTCTGGGCTGTGTGTGTGTCGACAAGTTCTGTCAATCAAATGCTTTATGTTACAGAAGACTGGGTTTGTGAAAGTGCTGGAGCCCGAGTGTCAGGGGTGAAGTTGTCTGAGAGTCTACCGGAGAGTGAATCCCTCCACTTTGGAACAGAGCGCCAACAATCCGTTCGCACTTAAAATATCTTTTACCGCCGAGCAAAGCCTTTTAACGCGGTTTTGTCGTTTCAGCACTTTCATCGCTCTAATATGTCAGGCTGCTGCCCCACACGTGCGTATGTCCACCCACCTCCACCTCCCTGAGATGAGAAGAAGTGTTCTTTATCCAAATGACATGAAGTCACCGGATCCTGATGTTTCGTTTCATTCCCTCGTTCTCCACTTCCTCTCGCCGTTTAGGAACAATATTAATTTACCACTTGAAGTCCTTCAGCACACTGTTCTGTTTTTCCTGCTAATTTCTTGCTCTCGTCTCTCCTTTTTTTTTTACTTGAAATGTAGGTTAAGTGTAAATTAAATTTAACGCCATGTCTGAAAAAATAAAAAAATAAAAAATTACAAATAAACAGACCTGAAGTTTTATTCCATCCATATATAGTACACTACAGGCATGGCACAAAAATTTTAAATAAACATTTCTCTTGCTGAGTCAAGTCACTGTAATTATGGTCTGAGGTCATTCCCCCATCCACCACCCACTGCAATAAAATTAAATTGTAAAATTTGTCAGAGCAGAACCTTTAACTATGGAGTTAATAACCTTTACCGTGACCCCATTAAGTTCTGAATTTGACATCTTTGCACAGAGGATTTCTTGGCATATCAACCAACTTTTTCAGTTAATGGGACAGTCTCCCTAGTGTTATTCTCCGTTGTCACATGAACTACACCGTAATGCATCACGTATGAATAACAGCATGGACGATTCAAGCACCACCAGGTTCATCCTGTGTGTGTTTTGTTTTGCGTTTGAGCACGTGCAAGTCAGTAATGGTTGTTAAGGGTTATTAATTCAGTGTGTCCTAATCAAAGTGGGAACATGTTCTGCTTAATCAGCTGCTGTATGTGGTTAGCAGGGCCTCACTGAAGGTGTACGATGATGAAATGACTCACATCCCACTGTTCTTAAAAGGTCCGGCACTTCGGTTCAGAACCGCGAGCTTCCGTCGAGACGCGCTGTAAAGATAAATGCTCGAGGTGTCAACTGCCCTGCAGGGTTTTTCAATTTCTATATCGCCAGTCAAGCAAGGGCACTTCCTGCTCATGTCTGCAAATAATATGTCTTTATAGAACTGTGCCCAATCATGTGGCTTGCCAATTAAGACAAAGGCAGTAGAAAGTACTGAAGAAATACACACCCCTTAACTTGAAGTGTCTGCATCCACAACCAACACGTCAGATTTAGTTTTCCATCCCAAATGAACAAGTGTGTATTTTGTCGTCATGTTTGTCGATGATGTGTGTTTTTGTGACACAGTCCGCCTGAAGTTTCGCGAGTCATCAGGTCGCTCTCTGCATTAATCCGTAAGATCGGATCAGCGAGTTTGTTTTGTGACACTTTTCGGCGCTAAGCTCCCTCGCTGAGTTTGTGCTGTGATATCGGGTTCGGAGCAAACATATGCAAACGTACACACACCAAAGAACCTCCCTTCTTCACATCCCACCTCTGTATTAGGTAAATGTCCTGAGGGCGTCTGGAGTCTGTGATCTTCTCTGCTTGCCAAAATGATTCACGCTATCTCCCCCGCTATGATAAAGTCTTTCTGAAAACCCATTGTTTCATATCTTTTGAGCTCTTTGAGCTCTTCTCTCTGAATCGCATTCTCAGTGTTTTTTAAGATAACTAAGTTGAGTCTTGAATGCAGAATCTTGGCACAAAAATCTAAGCACCTGCAGCAACCGTTGCCCTTGCTCGGGCGAGGTCGGTTTTAAGGCCTTGTCGAGGAAGTTGAGCAGCCGCTTCAGAGGATGGCTGCCGCGTACTACAGGCATAAACACAAGTTCCTCTGAAGAGAGCTCGAGACAAACGCCAGAGAACCGCGTAAGAGCTGAGCAATCCAAAGGGTCACAGATCTGAAATTCAAATGAGGGCCGCAAGAAATTGGAAAGCAGAAGTGGTGGGGGAAAAAAGCAGGACTTTTTTATTTCCCACTGAAGCAAAGGAGAACCGAGTCCAGAGGGAGAGGTGAAGGACAGCAGCATGGTACCAATGGTCCCTGGGTGTCAGGACCTGGCTCAGGTAGCGTTTGCCGGCCCGTTTAACTTTCATACATGGGAACATCAACCGCATGTGATGAACACGGGAGCCCGCAGCGCACCCTGAGCGGCAGCCTCAGGGAAGTGGGAGGGAACTGCTGCAGGAGACAGGCGCCATCAACCCCTGAGAGATTCTGCAGAAGCCATCCGCTCTGTGCACAGGAAGAAACGGTCACCTCCCACTTTACCTTCATCACTGACGAGGATGAAGGTTAAGGCATATTTGCAGCTGGTCTGTGTCCAAGGTTTTCAAAGAGCGAGGTTGGATGGCTGTGCCCCCCTCTCCTCTTTCCCACAGAGCGCCAAAAAAAAAGCCTTCAGCTTCTTTTTCCCCCTCAGTGCGGAAACAAGGGAAAGAGGAGAGGGGGCACAGCCGTCCGCAGAAGCAGTGAAGCGGCAGAGAGAGCCCGAAGATGGCTGCGACTTGAGAGAGCAGCACCGAGGGGAGGGGGGGGCTGAGCGGTCGGCCATCTGGACAGAAGCTGGGGGTCTGACCGGGCCTCAGCTGGCGTCGCCCGGAGGCCCGTGTATGACGGCGAGAGACCCCAAAACGCCAAACGATTCCACTGATGCTCCTGATGACGCGTCCAGGAGCGTCGGACTTGCACCGCGTTGTAGAGGTTTTTACTTACATGAAGGGGCGTCTGCTGCATTGCAAACTCCGGCCTCTTATTCTTCCCATGCGCCTCTTTTATCGAAAAAAGATAATAAAAGACAAAGGGAAAAGAAAAATGGGAAGAGATCCCTCTCTTTCCTCGCTTCCGTCTGCAGGATTATCCGATTTCAAGGTGACTTCATGGTGATGCCAAGACTGATGTGTGTTGCTGAACTTTCTCTACTCCCTGTGTGCTTGACTAAAAATAGGTGCCGCCACAATATAATCCAATAAACAAAGACAGGCTTGCATACGCCACCACACACACACACACCCCTGACTCTCTGACTTATATGGAAAAACATAAAGCTTCAGACGACACAGGGAAGGAGAGAATTACAAAGATTTACTGCGAGCTGTCAGGCAGGAGAAAGAGTAAGGAAGAATATGTCGAGGAGAAAAGAAAGAGACCGGGGGTTGTCGCTTTTTTCAAAAACATCGAGTGAAGCCCAGCGTAATGTGAGGCGGCGAGCGATGCGTCCGAGCCCGGGGGCCGCCTCCTTCAAAAGTCTGCATTTCCAGACCGCGTGGACGACGTACGTGCAGCGCGCCTGATGAAGAGAGGAGCCGAGCCAGACGGGGCAGGAGGAATTCCTTTTCAAATTGAAGAATGGAGGAAATGCAGTGGAAAAGAGCAAGCGATGCAGAGGGTGGTGAAAGTGGAGGCCGCTGCACGGAAGAACAGTGACTGTGTAATGTCTCCATTAGTGGCAAAGTAGTTCTTTATGGTTTTATGGCTTGATAAATGAGCTGTAATGGACGGAGAGATAATTTCTCTGGCTACTTTTCCACTCTCGCTCTCTCTCACACACACACACACAGTTACACACAAGGTGTGTACTAAAATGAGCTGTTGTCTCCTTTACAGTCACTGTTTAATCAAAGTGCATTAAACCACTTTGGGGAAAAAACCCAACCAGAGAAATGGGCAGTTGTATCCCTCAGGTTTGCAGATCAATCACAAACTCCACCGGTTGTTTACAAAAATCCAAACGCACATTCACCCAGGAATTGACTGTGCGCCAATACTCCACGCTTTTAAGGTGCTAATGTTGTCTGGAAGAGAGCACCTTCATAAGTTTATTCACCTTTTTTTGTTGTGCTGAATTAAATAACGTGGCGATGGTAGTTGTAGTGTCATGAGGGTTGGGTTTTTAACATTCTTATTTTTTAATCATATGTATTGATCAGTTCACCCCCCCACACACACACACACATCTTCATGGGGATGAAGAACAGCAACTCGTTTGTTCCTCCCCTCGTCTTATTCCTTCTCTTTCTATCCCTCGCTCTCTCTCTTCGTCGCACCATCTTCCTCTCCCTTTTAAATTGTGTGCATTTTCAAGGCTTTCTCCCCCACGTCTGTTGTTATTCACCGCTGAGTGTGCCGTGTGTGTGTGTGTGTGTGTATTATGCCTGCGGTGATGCGTGACTAATTTAAAAGCTGGTAGTACATCCCCCCTTTAACAGAGAGGCCAGAAAGCGGGGCAGAAAAGTCGCACATGCAGTGTCATGAGCACACCTGCAGACACACAAACACACACACACACACACACACACACACACACACAGGGCCATGTTAGATCTGTCACAGATACTGGAATCACAACATGATGCATGCTGACATTCAGGTAACAGACACATACTGCACACAGACACACACGTTTTCACTGTAATGAAATGCTGCTGAGGCAGATTAGTTGGCTTTACTGACAGAAATGCACATTGATGGGCATCCACTTTGTGTGTGTGTGTGTGTGTGTGTATGTGTGTAAAAGAGAGAGAGACACACAACAGGGAGCGAGTGAGAGAGAAGGAAGGGGAACAAGTTAATGGGAGCAGTTGTTGTCATCACCAAGACATTCATGGTAATGTAGAGAGCAGTTTGTCAAATTATTTCACTCACGAGAAGACAGTTGGACGCACTGTCTCTCTCTCTCACACACACACACACACACACACACACACACACACACACACACACACATGCCCATGCAAGCTGTGTCAAACCATCGGTAAACATTTCTAATGCTGCATTTGCCAGGATAATAATGAGCTGACGGCTGGAAGAGGAGGAAGAGAAAAGTTGTGCAACTGTGTGGTTGTGTTTACCCCGAGCACCGACTGTGCATTTAAGTGTGGGAGAGACTGCGTGTGTGTGTGTGTGTGTGTGTGTGTGTGTGTCACTGGCCTAACAAGCGCAGGATGCAAATTGAAATCACCGCTGAGTTGTGCACTTGGCTGCTAAATTTTGAAGGTACACCTTTAAAATGTGGTGGCGGCCGTAATGACGATGCAAGGTGCAAAGTTGAAATAAGAAACCCCAACTCATGTGCATTTATTTACTACGTGTTCACAGCATCGTAGATGTCAGGCATGATCCATCTCATAGAAAACCAATCGAACGAATCAGCTTGTCGCTTTCTACCTGTAATGGTTCAGTTTTTGTTTTTTGTACAGCGACGTCCATAATGACAGCAGAAAGTAAAGAGCTGTTAAGTATATCTGCAGTATGATGGGGGTGGGGGGTGGGACTGGTAGTCTGGTGTTACACACGGTTCCCTCTGCTTGTTGAGAGGTGGATGTTTGTATTTAATCCAGACAAAAATGAATGCCTTTCCTGACCCGGTGCAGCCGCTGGGTGCAGTGGAAGGCAACAAACATGGAAGTCCTGACCACGGGTTGTCACTTCCTCAGAAGCCTAATGAGGCCGGAGCTGCGGCGTGCAGAGTTCCTCCCAATTATTTTAGAATAAAAAAAAAAGCATATTTACACTCCATGATCACAGAAGCAGTTTCTGGTGGTGCAGCCATCACTGCAGTGGCTCTGTGAGTAAGAAATACTTTTCTGCAGCCGCGCCGTCCTCGAGTCAGCGAATGTAGCGTCACAGCACTTTGGCACGCATCGTGTAACTTCAGGACTTTTTCCACAGTGAGAGAAAAAAAGCAATCTATTGTGGTGCACACTGCCTGCTTTTGCAACAGTTTTGTGATTGATTTTCTAATAGAGCTTCATTTACTTCATTTATCCTCCCCCGCTCTGAGCCACACCTCTTGGCTCCGGCCCGCTCCCATATTTCCCTGCTAGCCTTTATTATCTTTCCCTCAGTTTAAAATCCAAGAGGCAGCTCCTTCCCCGCTCGCTTCATCCAATCATGTAATCTGAGAGGCCCGCTCCTCTCACTTACTCTCACTTAGCCTTTTATCACCTCAATTAAGAGCCGCTCCCGCCTCCCGATGATGATGATGATGATGATGATGGTGATGATGCCTTCCAGCCACCAGCTTCCCCTCGTGATGTCAGCGCCCCATGTATTGACAGCATGAGTGGTCGCTGTGTGGTGGCGGCGGCCGACGTTGGGGCTTGTGCCCATAATTGGATATCAGGGGTTTGCTCCAAAAATGGGAGTTACATTTATCAGCAGTGATTATGATGCAGGCGACTGCTCGCAGCTTCACTGGAAACTCAAGTTGAGGTCTCTCCTCCGAGAGAGAGAGAGAGAGAGAGAGAGAGCTGGCAAGGTGGAGTGCAGCTGTAATATGTTTTTAACAATAATATACTGAGGCTGTTTTCATCGCATCTGCGCTCATTATTAGGGACAACGCGTTTTCTTAATAAGTGAGGCGCGCAGAAAAGTAGGCGTTGCTCCTGAGGTGCAGGCTGAAGCTAATATTGGCTACACACCTCAGTGGTTATCACAAACGCACACACTGCACCAGGCTTCGGGACAGAACAAGCCAGAGTTTCAGATCGTGTCGACAACATTTTTGTTGTCCAAACTTGCCTGTGATGTCATTTGACTGCTGGAGCGGTCAGTACGTGGGTGACTGGGGTGAGGCTGCTCAATGCTCAAACGCTGTCAAACTGCTCAGTGCCCGAGCGTCATTCACAGAGCGGGTGTCAGTCCAGGGCTCGGACGGGCCGCGCTGAAGCCGAGCAGCTCCGCACACACCTGCGCGAGCGGCCGGTGAATAAAACGCGTCCGTGCGCTGAAAAAAAAAGGAATTTATTTTGGGTTTATTTTTCTCGCCACCAGATGGGCTGGCAGCTGCACGATCTAAAAGGCGCAGTGGAGGAGGACACCTGTTACATTTCATTTTGTGGATCAATAAAGTATTAAATTAGATTTCCCTGAAATCAGAATAAACAAGAACTCTTCAGGGGGCTCCATGACACGTGTTACACTTGCCTGGTGGTTACCGCTGAAGCTTTTTTATGTATATATTAATAGATTAAATGACAGTGTGTAATTAGGCTCCTGGTGACGAACCCAGAGGACTTCAATATCTGATTCAAAATGTTTCTTTCACTACCCCCCTGCTAGTGTTTTAGTGTCTCTTCAGGCTGAAATCAGTAACTGTCAGCAGACTTCAGGTGTGTGAGGGGGTGGGGCCGGAAAGGCAAGGGAAACGGGGTTTCTCTCCGAGGAGAGCGCGGCCGGCGTTTCCACCCATGTTCTCGCCACCGCAGTTACAGGCTGCAGAAAGCGTGAGACTGCCAGGTTCTGTCCAACGAGCTGCATTTCATTCAGTCTTTTCACTGCAGCTGTTCACTTCTCACAAACCGGACCAGATGTAAGGCGCCCTGCTGCCTGTCTGCGCGGGTTGTCTCAGCGAGGTGGTGAAATGAGCCTGCCTCTCCATAAATGAGCCACAGATTGCTACATGCTTAAGTTCTCCCTGTTGATTTGTGCCGTAGCGCCTCGCAGTGAATATAATATAATACGGTGACACAAAGTCTCACTGTTTACAACTTCAACCCATTACATTCTCTATTCCCTCCGCTCTCCTTCCTCGGCGCTAATCTGACAAAGCATCGCTTTGATGACGAGCACTGGCTGCATGCGTGTGTGTGTGCGTGTGTGTGTGTGTGTGTGTGTGTGTGCGTGTGTGTGTGTGTGTGTGTGTGTGTGTGCGTGTGTGTGTGTGTGTGTGTGTGCGTGTGTGTGTGTGTGTGTGTGTGTGTGTGTGTGTGTGTGTGTGTGTGTGTGTGTGTGTGTGTGTGTGTGTGTGTGTGTGCGTGTGTGCTGCACGTGTGTGTGCGTGTGTGTGTGTGTGCTGCACGCGGCGTTTTCTGTGTGTGTGTGCGTCTGGGGAGACCGGCCCTTCATGTGTGGAATAGCAATCAGCAGAACAGAAACGAGTGTTGGGAAAAAAGAGAAGATGGATAGCTTTTGAAATAACGGGGACGGGGGGGTTGACAGCTCTAATTAAAATCCCGCCCCTTAGCTCAGTGTTAATTGGATGATTTATTCTCCCGTGGGACTGACTGACAATCAAATGATGCCGGTGGTGTAAAAATGGATTTGGAAACGGGTATTATCACGCTCGTGATGCGATGACGGCGGAATGAAAAGCGCTGTAGTTTTGATACCGCTAATTCCCGCGACTCATCGGCCAATCAGCATCGCTTGATCACCAGACGCAACAAGTGCGGGTACAGCCGGGTGCACGGACGTGAACAGGTAAGTGTGACGTGGGCGACATTTGCACGTTGGGGGCGTGCTCCGCTCCGTTAGCTCGCAGGAGACATTCACTGGGAAGAGGGTAATGCAGGTACGGCCAGTTTTGGAAACAGCAACTGAAACTTTCCGTTTTTTAATGAACGCGTCTCGCCCAGCTCTGATGGAATAGACGCCATTCGCTCGCCACTCTGCGTTACTGCGAGCATGTAATGCAGCCATCTCCTGCTCTTGTGGCTCTCCAGGTGGTTGCATGTTTGTGTGCGACTGTGTGTGTGCCCGTGTGCATCGGCCGAACACTGATGTATGTAGATGTTGTGTGTGTGTGTGTGCATGTGTGTGTCGACCTCTTAGATTGGCTGAGTTATTTAGATGTCCCCCTCCCCAGTCCTTCAATAGAGGACTTCAAATTGATTTAGCTGAATTGCCTTTCAAAGCTACTTCAATTTCACCCCTATGCAAATTTACACACCTCTCTCTCTATCACTCACTCTCTTTGCCATTCATCCGCTCTTCACTTCCCTCGCTCCTGTTTTCCACACCGTCCTCTGCTGTCTTTACTTCTGTCCTTCTTCTTCTCTTTCCCCTCTCTCCTTTCCTGCATATTCACTCCCCAATAATGGTGTGCAGCAGCTCAGAGGCCATGCGTTAGTGTACCAGTCTCACAGCCGGTTAGTCAGCTTGTCAGCAGTGTGTGTGTGTGTGTGTGTGTGTGTGTGTGTGTGTGTGTGTGCACGCACACGCTTGAGTGTGTTAGGGTGTGACAGCAAAGCACTGAATCATTTAGTTAACTCCTGTTGTCTGCACCGCAGTCTGACTCTGGATGTGTGTAT